>OZ007497.1:68234707-68834707 GCA_963931805.1 Microdon myrmicae
CACACTGTGCAGCAACTATATGGGTATAACATTGCTGAGTACCGCCTATAAGATACTCTCCACTATCCTACAAGATCGAATAGCCCCATAAGCTAAAGTCATCATTGGTCAATATCAGTGTGGCTTCATCGCAGGAAAATCAATGATTGATCAGATATTCACCCTTAGACAGGCGATGGAAAAATGTCTGGAATTTAAGAATCCATTATATCATCTGTTTATAGACTTCAAGGCCGCATACGACAGAATAGCCAGGGTCGAACTATATAATGACATGAGAGAGTTCGGGATTCCAAACAAATTGATACGACTTTGTAGATTGACCATGATCAACGTAACTAGTCAAGTAAAAATAGTGGGATTGCTGTCCAAACCAATAAACATCTTTAATGGACTCCGATAAAGGGGCGGTCTCGCCTGCCTCCTCTTCAACCTGGCGTAGGAGAAAGCAATCCATGACTCTGGCGTCACAACTAGAGGGACTATTATCACCAAGCCCAGCCAGATAATTGCCTACGCAGATGACATCAACATCATCGGTAGAACCGAATCGGCTGTACAGGACTCCTTCGCCAAGATCGAGCGGGCGGCACAAAACCGGGACTGCACATTAATGAGGGAAAAACTAAGTACATGGTGGCAACTTCTGCGAAGAGAAGATCTAACGTTTGTCAAACTATCAGGGTAGTGGAGCACGAATTAGTGTAGTCTGGTAGTGCAATCCTTTAACTACCTTGGGTCAATAGTATCAGCCGATAGCAATATGGAAGAAGAAATACGCGAACGGCTGATCAAAGCCCACTATGGTCTATCAAGGCTCTTTAAATCCCTACTACTGTACAAGACCATGGTCTTACCAGTACTTATGTATGGATTCGAGACCTGGGTGCTCAATAAAAGGCACTCTGAACTATTAGCCGCGTTCGAGAGGAAGGTCTTAAGGAGAATTGTTGGCCCCGTATGTGAGGGAGGACGATTCCGGAGACGGTACAACCATGAGTTGTACGCAATCTACCTTGAAGCTAATATTGTAAGAAAAATCCAGCTCGGTAGTCTCCGGTGGGCGGAATACCTAGCTCGAATGAGCGAAGAGGAGCCTGCCCGGAAAGTCCTTTGTGGCGGGATGTATCGAAGGATACAGCGCGGCAGACCTTGTCTGAGATGGAGAGATGGCATAGACCAAGACGCCCAGAGCCTGGGAGTGCCAAATGGAAGGATGACATCGGCTCGAAATCGGGACCGGTGGAGGGATTTCTTAAATAAGGCCAAGACCGGATCCGGGTTGTAATGCCGATGATGATGATGACGGTTCTTAAAAAAAGATTCAAGTAAGTTTTTAAAAGGAAGGAGGAGAGGAATGGTTGAAAGAGATTAATGTCATATATATAGTTTTCCAATAAAAATTGAGTTACACAGTTCAATGTTCAATTTGTAAAAGTTGTGTACATTGTAATTTTATTATTTCTTGCGTGAATGGAAAGAATGCGAAACTCAAATATTCCAATATAATTGTACGTACGCATGTCGATGTTTTATTTGAGTTTATTGGTGGGTTCGGCTGCCGTTTGAAATATAGAGAGGACTGAAGACCGGACGTCTACATTAAACATCGGACGAGGCAGCAGAGGCTGGAAGAACAGAATTGGAAACAGTTACCATTGCCTGGAGTATTCGGGGAGGATTCCTCAGGAAATTCGTTGCTGACACCAGGTAGGACCCACCTGATAAACCCCCAAACCGTGAGTACACCAAATTAAATATATATGCATTATATCATTTTGTTTGGGCGATAATACAACAACAAAATAATGACAATCGACTTCAAAAATAGAGTTTCGAGTGAAACGTGATTGAAATTTAACTAAAATCACATGCAGAAAAAAGGTTTTTTTTTTCCAACTTACATAGAATTGTCGATTGCGGCACCATAAAGTAAATAACTACTGCAGCGGGAATAGACAGGGCATCCTTTGCTCTTGCCTTTAATGAACATATGCTTCTTGAGTCAGACAGACAAACAGTAGCTAAGCTTTGCCTCAATATACCTGCGACGCGCTAGGCTAACGCGGCCTGATGGGCGGAACTTCCGAAGGCTCTATAACTTAGAATTTTTCTCCAATCAATTTAAAGTTTTGGAAGAATATTCTAGACATATTGTCCTTTTTAATAAAACAAAAAAAAATTAACATTTTCAAACCCATATAACCCCTTAATAGTACGAACCACACAACCCACTAAACCCCCTTTCCGCCAAGGAACATACTCACCTTCATCCATTACACGTGCCCACAGACACGTTACCCAAAAGTCCTTACTCCCACCTGAAACAAAAGGTAACATTTCAGACACCAACGTTGAATTCAATAGCAAAAATCAATCGAACTAAACGTTCAAAAGTCTCTAATATTGAATTCAACGCATCCAATTCGACGCGCTAATTCAACGCATCCAGTCCAACGCATCCAATTCAGGGCATCAATGCAATACATCCATTAAACGCGTTCTTCGGTGAGCAAACCGAACAACAGATATCGCCGCTTGTAGCTAATAGCAATTAGCACCTAAATTCCTAGCATGACCCCAAAACCTAAAAGGCACACTTGTGCAAACAAAGGATAGCGTTTCGCCGCCGACCAACAGGCATGCAATCATAAACATCTTAACGTAGATCGCACGCTAGATGTTTATGATTAGGAAATGCGGTCTACAAACCAAATCCCACGGTTCCTTTGTTACCCATCTGAAGCACACAAAAACTCTGTGTCGTAAGCCAGACGGGTAACGTAAACAAAGCTCATGATAGGATCAAGAAAGAAGTGGCGGCACGCTTGATCCTTTGAAACAAGATTCCGATAAGAAGTTGGAATCGAAAACCAAAATGGAAATTTTTTCTTGAAGATAAGAGACAGATAGGATGGATAGAAAAATTTAGATAGGGCAGTCGTCTTAGGGAAAATTAATTCGAACAGATAGTCGAACAACCAGAACCCCACCGAGGAGGTCGATACAGTACAGTTAGAGAACTCCGACGAGGAGGTATCCGCGTAACGAAAAAACCAAAAAGTCAACTTTGCCAATCGGGACGAGAAGGTAATTTTTGTACAGTGAGTTAAGACGCTATCAATTGAATTAAGTCCTTGAGTTTTCTTTTGTTACAACCGCACGAAAGCTATCTATTATTAGAATCGGTTTAGGAGTGAAACTAGTTTAGTGTGATAGCGGCGAACTAACGTAAATTCGACTAAAAGGAATCCAACGGAACGAAACGTCTGGGGCGAGAGATACATGCGACGATGTATTAAAGGCAGCTTAAACTATGTGTAAGCAACTGAACGTGCTAAATAATAAGTGAATTATTAAAGAGGTGGAACTCACCGAATGTGTATTTACAAACTAAATTTTAAAACATACCTAACAAAAAAATTAAACGGAAATAAAAATAAAGCAAAGTTATTAAGAAAACATTTTATAGAGTTTCATTTGTGACAATTTCTCGGTGTTGTATTTCTGCCGATTCGTTCCGTGTTCGATTTGCGGACAGTGTTCGGTGGAACACTTTCGACCAAGACAAACATCCGCTAAAGTACTATCTAGGGGCGCTAACTCAGCGCTTTAGGTTCGCCTTTCCTGGGAGAAGTATATATAAAAAGAAAAACAACTTTAGATTAAATACTAAATCTAATTTTACAAGCAGTCATAATTATGTGACTTAAATTTTTTGATTAATATATTTCATTGTAATAGATATCCATTAAAACCACTCCCTCGATACATCTCATTATTTATGAGCTTAGTAGTATAACGTAACAGTTCACGTGCAATATTGTTTCCCTGCAATGCTGAAAAATAACTTATGCCATTTAAAACACCTTTCTTTACTCATCAGAATTTGTATGCACTGTTCATAAATCTTGGTAGATGTTATACCATGCAAACCACAATATTTTGTTAGTATATTTTAGAGACGAAGCATTACAATGCACGCACATTCACTCGCCGATCGTTCATACGGACAGACGTATTCATCGTGTGCTCGTTGACGAATAGAATTGAAAGAAAAAAAAAATTGATTCGACGATCGATCGCGTTCACACCGAATCTCGTGTGATAAATTGCGACCCATATAACACTCGCAAACACGTGTAATTTTCGCTGGATGGCGTAGTCGAAATCTGTCTTCACAGATGCCAGACAACGATCCGAGCGCTACCCGGGAATATTTATTAGAGCGGAAGAGAAGAGCCATCGAAACTCTTCAAAACTCATCAAAGAAGACCACAAAAATGGAAAATCCAGGAAAATAGATTGACTACCAACAAAAATTCCACGAAGCCGTGGAATACATCCAACAGCTTACAACAGAGGTGAAACAACTCCGGGAGGAAATTCACTCTCTAAAGCAACCAACCCAAAACAGCGACGATGCCAGTATGGAGATGACGCCTTCTCCCAGCTTAATCCAAAAAACATCTCCACCCAAACAACTATCATCAGCCCATAAGGAAGCCACCAAGCAAACCAAGCCAGCAGCGAGTCCCCTGCCTGCCCAGCACAAAAATGTTAGACCACCACCAATCTACATAAAAAATGTGACCGGTATAAAGGGAATAATTCTAATAGTAGAAAATGCCCTAGGACACCGCAACTTCACCACAAACACTAAAGGCTCCTCTGTCTCCATTGCAACAACAACTCTGGTTGATCACGAGAAAACCGTTAGAAAACTTACGGAAGTACAACACCAATTTTTTACGTTCCAACACTATCAGCTCAAACCAACAACGTTCATCATTAGGCACATTGACCCAACTTGGACCAACGAAGAGCTAGCGTCGGAGATCATCAGGATTTGCCCAGAGATGAAAATCCACAGGCTGGACTATTTTCAAACTCCGTACATGCGGGAAAATAACTTAAGGATCCTACGGATTATCCAAATCGCTCCAAATGAAGACACCAACAAGCTCAAACAAATTAAGTACTTGTTTACCCACAAAATCAGCATCGAGGAGCCTCATAAACAAAGTATCCTTCATTGCAAGAGATGCCAAGGCTCAGGACACTTGGCGGTGGCTTGCCACCTAAATATACGATGCGGCAGATGTGCCGATGAACATCAAGCAGGAGAATGTAAGGTCAATCCACATGGTATGGAACCAGAAAAAATCCAAACCACAAACCCCGATGGATCAATTACCACTAAGGAAATCGCTGTAACGTGCTGTAACTGCGGAGGCACACATCCAGCCAATTTCTCCCAGTGTCCGCATAAATTGAGAATTCTCCAAAGAAGAACAAAACCAGCAACAACCAACAAATCCGCACCAACCAAATCCACATCGCAGAACACATTACCACAACCTACAAGGCCAGGAACATCATATGCGGATGTCATCAAGAACAATCAAAACACGCCGACGTCAAACAACCCCAACTCCATTGGCCTCAACCTGGACATCATGGGCTACATCAAGAGTCTACAAACTATGCTTCCTACATTGAAGAATATGTCGGATATCGAAAAAAAAGGTCAGATTCTTTCACTTATAACCTCCCATATTCTTTCCCTCAATGTCTGAACTAACTATAGTCGCCCTCAACGCAGAGTCTATATACTCCAACATCCGTAAGCAACACTTACGGTTGTTTGTTAAAACCTTCTCCCCAGACATCCTTCTCCTCTCAGAAACGTGGCTTAAGTCCAACTCCCGAGTATCCATCCCCAATTATACATTTATTTCCAACCCCAGAACTACTGGATCTCATGGAGGTACCGGCATCCTAATAAATAATAAATTTCAATTCACCGAAATCAGGTTCGCCAATGTTTTCAATATTGAATACACGGCAGTTAAACTTTTTTGTGAAAACAAAAAAGTAATCATAATAACATCCGTTTACATCCACCCAACACGAGAACCAGACTTTCCTGACTCTGACATATCTCAAATAATCAGACAGTCTCTCCCCGCACCATTCATAATCGGTGGAGACTGGAACGCTCATTCAACAATAATCTTATCCAATCCGACACAGACATAGCCAATTGCCTGGCTGATCACTTCTCAAAAATCCATCAGCAAAATGATTCCCTTTCAGTCCCTAATTTTCGAAACACCGTCAACGAATATATCTTACACAGATTACCCACATCTTTTACTCCTTTCATTGGAGAATTTAACGACACAAACAAAGCGTCACATCCTTCAGACACCACCACATTTCTAACCACAGATGAAATAATCAAGTTCATAAAATCCACACCTTCTATTCTAAAGACTTCGCCCGCCAAATCTACTTCCCATTCTAGTCCTTCTTAACCATATCATAAATGCTTCACATTTCCCAGAGAACTGGAAAATTGCGGTAGTAATTCCCATTAAAAAGTCCGGCAGTTCCAATAACACCTCCAACTATCGTCCAATATCTTTATTGAACACCCTAAGCAAAATATTGGAATGTAAGATCTACCAAAACCTTCTCTCGTTTGCCAGTGATAACGCTCTCATTCCTAATTCACAGTTTGGCTTTCGTGAGCGACACTCTACTTGCCATGCGTTACTAAAACTTACATACGATGTCACAACTGGTCTAGAAAATCAATACCCTACCGTATGCATATTTCTCGATATCTCCAAAGCATTTGATTGTGTCTGGATCTCAGGACTTCTTTATAAGCTGCACTGCTTATTTGGTCTGAATTCCAACATCACAAAGCTCCTAGCATCTTATCTTTCTGGTAGGAAATTCATGGTCAGAATAAAGTCTTCCCTCTCACAAACTCACAACATAACCGCGGGAGTTCCCCGAGGATCCATTCTCGGACCACTTTTATATCTCCTATACACATCCGATATTCCCCAACCTCCACCTAGTGTTGTAATGCTAAATTATGCTGACGATACTTTAATCTAATCTAGCAGGAGATTTGTCAAAGCGGCAAGAAACCGCGTTAACAACTTCCTCCCGCTCATCTCAGCATGCTTTAACAAATGGAAAATTCGCCTCAACCCAAACAAACCCAGCTAACAGTGTTTACGGGCAAAAACGCTCACTGCTCATACAACACTAAACAAGCTCAAGCTGAATAACACCCTCATAAAACCTTCAAAAACTCTAAAATATTTGGGAGTAACCCTTTCCAACGACTGGCCATTCTCAACCCACATCAAAAATTCCCTTCATAAAGCCTCAATACAACTTAACCTCTGCAGACGAGTGTTATGGAAGCCTAAAGGCCTCTCTCTCAAGGTCAAACAGCTCATCTACAAACAGATAATTAGACCCGCTTTTACATACGCCTGCCCATTATGATACCACATCTCACCCTCCCAAATGGAGAAATTACGAGTGTTTCAACGAAAATGTTTCCGGTTTATCACTGGTTTACACCGCAAACCCAACTCATATAGATACCGTTGTAACAACGACCTTTACAACACCGCAGGCATCGAACGACTGGATAGACGGATCCTAGAACTGTCGATAAATTTCATAGAAAACCTTCCTAACAATCCCAACCCGATAATGACAGACCTACAATCACCCTCCTCCAATACGGGAGCTCACTACCGTAATTGTCTCCAAATCAGGACCCTCTTCGCCGCAGGCAGACTAGTTAACGATCTAAACGAGATCGTGTACCACAACACCGAACTGGCACCCAATCATTTCAAATACAGCAACATCCAACCATTCTCCAAGATCCTTACCTTTAACACAGAACCGAATGGCTCTCCCCTCCTTTAAGAACTTACCTGATCCCATCCCTTACTATCCTCAATCCCAACGAGAAATCCTACATCCATAACTAAAAATTGTAAATATTATTTTTAAGTCAAATTCGAATTGTCACTATCATTGCAATATCAAATATTGTAAATTGTATATAAGATTAGATTAAGTTAGATTAAATTATGTTAAGTAGTTTAAAGTAGGCTAAGTTAAAATAAACAGAGTTCCTGGTTTTTTCTGACCTTTTCCAGGAAAACCAAAATTACCAATATATATAATTCCCAGTAAATCTTAAGGACATATAAAAAGAATTGTTTGAAAAATGTTAACAAATAACATGTAAACACTTAACATGTAACAAATCTATTATAAGTTAGCTGTATTACTTATTGTAACCATTCATTTTTGGTCAAATAAATACAGTTTTGAAAAAAAAAAAAAAAAATACAATGCACGTTTACTTTATTGCCCTGTTCAGGTTCGTATCATCGTCACTCAACTTGATATGGTTACAGAAAATTCGTCCGTTTTTCATATCACAAGATGGCGCTAATGACACATATTCGCAAACAACGCACTCTCTTTGAACACTGCATCGGATTTTAGTTGAAATTTTATAAATGTTTTAACTTTTATATTTTTTTTTTGTTTTTCTTTTAATAAGTTTTCACTTTTTTTTCTTTTTTAATTTTGTTATAATTTTTTTTAAATTACCTATATGAATAACCTAAGAAAATTAAGAAAAAATAGACTAAACGGAAATAAGATAAAGACACAACGAGAATAATGGGATGAAGGGAATTCGAAACGCTCTCTTTCCTTATCTTCTCATTCTTCCACTCTGCCTTTGTTCTGACATATAAGGATATCTCAAAATACATTTTATGGGCGCACAACTATACCATCAGCTATTAAACGATTAGACAAAAGTAGTTTGAATTCTTTATGCACATCCGGCGTCCAAACATATTAAATTGCTTACTTGTAACGTGGAGCACCCGCCATCATCAAGCCATCAACTTTATAAATCCAAGTCCACATATCATCATATTCCGCTAGTACTTAATTGTAAATTGACTACAATCTGCCGGATAATGTATCTAACAAGTTCGCGAAACCGGTTGGGTTAGCAACGATTCGACAGTAACATGTAAGAATTATTGGCCCAGAAGGAAAGAATGGGTGATTTTCAAGATCCAACTACTTTGTTGACAGTTTCATGGCCAAATTTACGATGCATTCGATAAGAAGTGTTCAAGGGGAAGCCCTTTAAATCGCAACATGATCCTGCATGTGCATTTTGCGGAGCTCAGCAGAACTATCAATGGGGCAACACATCCGAATGGTAATCACTCTTGGAGTTGTTCCCTGTTTGGTGCACTACTCTGATGAAGTTCTAGCCAAAATATTGCTGACGGAAAAGTAACCAAGCAAGGACCACCCTTGAACGTAATACCCTCAACGTTATTTCATTTGTCGAAAACCCCTTTGAGACGACTCTAATTTTAATCTGCGGGAGCTCTGGCTTTATATGGAGTTTATAAATAAACTAACGAGCAATTAAGGGCTCTTATGCGACTGGCCCCTCTTGCAGGATTAGCCAGAGGCCCATGTGCTCGTATAATTTACAGAGAATTGCCCTGCATATGAATCCATAAGAGCGAACTTTAGGGTGACGATGGGTGCGGCGTTTGGATTTGTGACTGCGGTCTGCACTTAATTTTCATTTGGGAGAGGCTCGATGTAACAAATTGCCGACGATAATTCAACGGCAGTGGAATTTGTAATTGCATGCAGATTAAGTGAGTGGTCGATGGGAGCGATCGTAGCAACATGTGTTAATTAACAAACTGGAGGAAAAGACGATTAGCGTGGTTAGGCTACGCGGGGTTAGGATAAAAGTTGCAAAAGGGGTCGACCGTTCTTACACTGTGGCTCAAATCTGTCCGATGAGACTTTCTCCAAATGAGACACCAATTAGATATCATGTTTCACAAGGTATGACAAACTCACACGTGAATTGCCCTCTTTTGAATTATTCTTGTCCAATTATAGAAATTAGAAAGTGTTTATATGGAAAGTAATCCTCTCACATTAATGTTCAATTTCGTTTACAAAATATATGACCAACGTTAACCTAACTTGCACCACGACATTAATGAATGCATAAATATGCTGCAGATATACTTAGGAAGAGATTATACCACCTTCACTTCTGTGGAGAAAATTTTACTGACGAACATTATTAAAGAGGTCTCTATCGAATTTGTATTCCAAACAGAAAACCATGCAAGTGAAAATCCATGTTATACTCAGGGTATAACGCACAAGATTATATTACTATCTTCCAGCTTTTTTTTGTAAATAAAATTGAAATAAGTTGCTACAAAATTGTTTGACTGCTTGACAGTTTGATTGAAATATTTGGTCGTTAAAGGTAACTGAACAAAAGCCTGCAAAATGTTAAGGAAATTAAGCAGTCACATCCCATTCTAATGAAAGTGTACCTTTAGCCTTTAGCTAACCGGCAAAAAGTAGATCGACACATGTTTACTCTAATCTTTCTTATCCATCCAGTTTAACTCACAAAACATATCTCATTTATACTTGTATACCCTGTCGAGATTGCGAACCTTTTCTAAATATCCAAAAAAGTTTTTTTAGCTCTTTAACGATCTAAAGTTTTCCATGACCCTCAATCTGAGTATCGCAGGCAATTAAGATTCGCCACTAATGTAGCCTTTCTTACCTCATGTCAAGTTTGACTTCGGGTGCGATGTTGTAATAAATTTAATGTACTTTTAAGCTCACACAAGTAGGGAAAATAAATGTGTGTAACAATAAAGTCATATCCTTCTTTAGATGTTTCCTTCCCTGTACCACCAGTTCATGGCAGGTGTATTTTGAAGATACTGTTTGTGATACTGTTCCGTCTGGTTAGGGCTGAGAATGATACTTTGCATGTGGTGAAGGTTAACATTAGCGTCAATCCAAAACCGTTTCCCTTTTAGTCGCCTTCTTACGTGATTTAATGGGTTCTTGTGATTCCACTTTTAATCTTGTTTTGGTTTTAAAAAGGGACGAGAATTAAATCGCGGGTGGGTTACAGTTTCATGGAAGTACCAGCGCTTCAAAGTTATATTCATGTTGTATATATAGTAATGTGTGTGTGAGAAAATTTCAGCTAGGGATATCATAAATTGTACAGTCGTGACAGGTTATATGTAATGTTATGTTGTTTTATATTCAAAATGACTGAAAATATTATTCAATAGCAGCAATAGCAATTAAGGATAACAAATTTAAAGTGGAATAAGGCAATTTCAACCAAAGGTGCTTTATCGTTCTCGCCACTCCCGCTACATAATTCAATAGCTCATAATTAATTGATTTTTCTGGCGCCGCAAATGTAAATCAAATTTATTATTATTTACTGGCCTGTGGGAACCCGGAAGTTCATGACCTCACCGACTCGGCTCCGTCATTGTTCCCTGTCCTGTGCGCTCTCCTTCCACGTTCGATCATCCGATCCGATCTCCTCGAGGTCCAATCTAACATTGTCCTCCCATCTCCGTCGCGGCCGTCCCGTCGGTCTCTTTCCCGTTAGTTTACCGTCAAGAATTCTATGCACGGTCCTATCATCGCCCATCCGCGCTACGTGTCCGGCCCATCTTAATCTTCGCGACTTGATCACTCTCACTATTGTAGGTTTGCGATATAGCTCTTCCAATTCGTGGTTGTGGAGTGTCCTCCATTGTCCTGACTCCTCGTCATATTTACCACCAAATATACCCCTTAAAACTTTATTCTCGAATACGCGGAATTTGTTTTCTTCCCGTTTTGTGAGAGCCCATGTTTCGCATCCGTATAGAGCAATCGGCATGATTATGGTTCTATAGACACGGAGCTTTATATTACGTGATAGCAGTTTGGATTTTAATAGCTTACTGGCTGCATGCCAACTAGCGTTGCCGGAATGTAGTCTTTTGTTAATTTCCTTTGATGTTTCGTTTCTGGTCGTCAGTATCGTTCCCAGATATTTAAATTCTTTGACATTTTCAAATATCTTGCCCCTGACGTTTATATGTGTTCTCTGAGGTCCACCTGCTCTCGTCGTAATCATTTATTTTGTTTTGTTTTCGTTTATTTCTAGGCCCACCTCTTCTGCTGCTTGCATAATGATTTCACTGTTTTTACTTATAGTTTCGAGATTATCGCCCAGTTCGGCGATGTCATCCGCATACGCGAGCACTTGTGTGACCCCGTTCAGGGATGATCCGGCCGTGTTGTCCTCTTGTACCTTTCTGATAACATACTCGAGGACAAGGTTAAAAAGTCATGGTGAGAGGCCATCCCCTTGTTTTATTCCTCCCGGATTTCAAATGGTTCTGAGAGGTGGTTTTCTATTCGAACTCGCCCTTTGTTTTCGTTCATGCAGATTTAAATGAGGGCGGCAAATTTTGTCGGGATCCCCAGCTCAACAACAATATGGTAGAGTCTTTGCCTTGCGACTGAGTCGTAGGCTTTTTTGAAGTCCACGAACAATTGTTGAACCGTCTCTCCGTTTTCACACTTCTTTTCCAGCAGTTTCCTTATTGTGAACATCTGGTCGCTTGTTGACCGGTTCCGACGGAATCCGCACTGGTAGTCTCCCAATATTTCTTCTGCGTACGGTGTGATTCTTGCCAGTATGACATTTGTTAATATTTTGCATGTGATTGGGAGCAATGATTTTCCTCTGTAATTTTCGCAGTCAGATCTGTCGCCTTTTTTGAAAATGGGGATGACTATTGCGGTTTTCCATTCTACCGGAATGACTTCCTTGTCCCATATTATTTTAACCAGTTGGTGGATCTTTCGAGCGGTTGCCTCTCCTCCATGCTTCACAAGCTCTGCCGGTATGCAATCGATTCCGGGGGCCTTGTTGTTTTTCAGTCGATTTATCGCGTCTACAACTTCGTCGAAAGAGTGCTCTGAGATCTGAGGCTCGGCTGAATGTATATCTGGTGCGTTTATTTGTGGTTGATGGGTGCGCAAATTGAGCAGGTTTTCAAAGTACTGCTTCCATCTTGTCACGATATTTTTTGTTTCTGTCACCAGACAGCCGTTTGCGTCTCGGATTA
Organism: Microdon myrmicae; assembly: GCA_963931805.1. Taxonomy (NCBI): domain Eukaryota; kingdom Metazoa; phylum Arthropoda; class Insecta; order Diptera; family Syrphidae; genus Microdon; species Microdon myrmicae. The sequence continues at coordinate 68,247,565 of OZ007497.1, forward strand.
TTTTGACTCTCCCTCGGTAGCCATTTCTAATTGAATTAATGCCGCCATACAAACCTCTGCTGTTCCTTGCTCTGGCATTTTCTATGATTATTTCGATCCGAGTCTTCTCCCATTCGCGTTTTTACGTTTGAAAAGTCTCGTTGTCTCTTTCCGAATTGTCGCGTATCTTACTGCATTGACTTCATCATGTGCTTCTGTGGATCATTCTGAGGAGTTTACGTTCTTCGATCTTTGCCCTGCACTCATCGTCAAACCAAGGTTTGGACTTAGTTGTTTTCTTAAATATTAATACCTCTTGGGCTGTTTGTTTGATTGTGTCTCTGATCGATGCCCATTTAGTGTCCACACTATTGGCCTACTCTTCCTCACTACTGTCATTCTCTAGGATGCTAAATCTATTCGTTAGTTCGTCTTGATATTCCGCCCTTTTACGTAGGTCTTTTAGTTTATCAATCTCGAACATTTTGCTCGTCTCCCGCGACTGTCCATGTGGGTTTGCTGCGAGCCGACTCCTGATTTTGGCCATCACTAGAAGATGATCGGAGTCGGAATCTGCTCTTCTATATGATCTTACGTCAAGAATATTCGGGCGGTGTGTTTTGTCTATAAGGAAGTGGTCTATTTGCTTACGCGTTACGCCGTCGGGTGATATCCATGTGGCTTTATGGATCTGCTTGTGCTTGAACATCGTGCTCTTCACTACCAGATCTTTTGACGCTGCGAGCGTGATAATTCGAATACCATTATCATTTGAAACGTCATGTAGGTTTTCTTTACCTATTGTTGGTTGGAAGATATCTTCCTTTCCAATTTTCGCATTGAGGTCGCCGAGGAGGATTTTAACATCGAATGATGAGATTCCATCAAATACTTCCTCTAGGGTCTCGTAGAATGTGTCCTTCGTTTCTTCGTCGGTAGATTCTGTTGGAGCGCGTACGTTCATAAATACATAATTGTACCATGGGCCCTGTATTTTTAGCACCGACATTCGGTCATTAATAAATTGCACATCTTTTACATGGGACGTAATCTTCTTGCTTATGATGAAGCCAGTTCCGAGGTTATGTGTATCGGTACCTCCACGCACCAGTGTAAACCCGTTGGTTTCGAATACTTGATGTGGGAGTCGGACTTCCTGAAGCGCAACGATGTTCATTTTATATTGTTTCGCGTTTTCTACGACCGTCTGTATCGCACCTGGTTTATATAACGTTCGAACATTCCACGTACCGACGCGTATATCCCACTTTTTCCGTTTTTCCCTACGTCTTCTCTTTGCCGAGTCGGTGTTTTTTTTTTGATGATTTGTTCCCTTATGGTAGTGTCGGCTCATCACACCTACGCCTCCGGGGTTTTTCGTGAGATTGTTTTTTTTATATTGGTTATTCATTTTTGATCCCACGAGACTTGGGGTTTCAAATAGTCCGCCACATCAGAGCCCCGTTTTGATGTGGTAAGGTCTGCTTACTGCTCTGATTCGACCCGGTGTCAGAGAGGCGCCGTTATAATACAGCCGGTATACCCCTGGCTGCAAACCATCCAATAGGTACGGTGACGCGTAACACCCTGGATTAGGGGTGGTAGATCTTTGTGTGTTACTCCTCGCTAGCCTATCTGACATGGGTGACCCTACTGGAAGCATATGCTTCCGTTAGCATAGCCTGAGTGATTCATTGTACTTTAAGCCCCCGCATCACGTCAAGGTTTCTACCAAGCGGGGGGAAATGTAAATCAAAGTAAAAGTAAAATGTAAAGTAAATGTTAAGATGTTAGAATATACTCACGTTTAAGTAGGCTTATGGTAAAAAGCAATAAGATCGAGTATATTTCGTTCCGAAAACATCAGAATCGATAAATCCGCCTCACGATTACATTGCTTAGCTACCGCTAGTTCTGTTTAAGGAAAGACATATTTATGTTTATTTTAAGCGATTTCGGCTTAAAGGTATTTTATTATACGAGGGTGAATCAAAAATAAACGGCAATTTCTTTGTATGCATTCATTGAATAATGTTACACACTAACTATACTATCAACATTTTTCAATATAGTCTCCTGTGTGACCTACACACTTTTGCCACCGGTTTGGAAGCTTTAATATCCATTGTTCGTAGAAATATTTAGGGCGAGTTGTTAGCCAATAGCCCACGCGCTCCTCGACTTCTTCATTAGTTTCGAATTTTTTTTCCTCCAAGTGATTCCTTCAAGGGTGGGAACAAAAAATAGTCACAGGAAGACAAGTCTGGGCTATAACGAGGGTGTTCGAGGCTTTCCCAGCCCATTTCTTCCAAAGTGTTCCTTATCAAGGACGCGGTGTGAGGCTTGGCGTTATCATAAAGAAGGATAACTTCTCGAATGGGCATACCTCGTCTTTTGTCGCGACATGCGGCTTTTGCCATAGCTGATACCCACTTCTGATAAGGTTTCTTCAACAGTTAAGGGGCGAACACTTTCAGTAAGCTCTCGAACGGCACGGATGGTGTAATCTATACGACTTGTCCTTAGGCGTCGATCATGACTTTCGTTTTCGATACGTCCTCGCCCACTTATACATTTTCTGGCCCACCTATACACAGGTGCCTTCAATCGAGAAAAAATGTCCGAGGGTTTAACGCCTTCATTCGTTAAAGTTTTATTATAATCTCCTTTTTTTTTCTTTTTTTTCTTTTTTTTACACAAACGCGAGTTATGGTTTCTAGGTAACCGTCGAAAACCAAAGTTCATATCACCGAGGAACCGAAGACTAAAACCTCTTCTATATCAATCATAAATTTTAAACACAGAGTCTTTTTCTTTGTTTTATTTTTTTTTCTTTATTCACTATTTCTCTTTATTGACATTAAATGGACGTTCCGCTTTACAATCTCTACAAAGTTCCACTATTGCTTAATTTACTTAACTTTATTTTATTTACAATTTATTTCGCTAGTATTCCGCTTAAATTGTTTTTACTTTTCACCAACTAGTCTTTACTTGTTAATCTTTATTCCACTTTCAACTTATTTCAAAGAGTATTCTAGTATTCCGCATAAATTGCTTTTACTTTACATCAACTCGTCTTTACTTGTTAATCTTTATTCCACTTTCACTATCATAATCCCACTCCACTTCTATGACTAACACCAGACTTCTATTAACAACACCAGTCTCAACTATCTTCACGATCAACCTCCGACCCACTCGTCATTTGCTTTTACCTTTTCTCGTCACCTCGGGGTCAACACCTCCCGATGACGATAATGCAATTACATTTCGCAGGGACCTACTTTCCGCATTTTAACTTCAATTCGCAATTGCTTTGTACTGTGGCGTCAGCCGATATTTCTTCATCGACTTGCGTCACAATTGCGAACTGACCCAATTAATTCTTCTGTGTTTCCTATGCAATTAATTGCTTTTCCGTGATTTGTTAATTGTTCCGGAATATGCAATTAATTGCTTTTGCATTATTTGGCAATCGTTTTGGCACATGCAACTACTCTTTTTTTTGTGATTTACCGATAGCGATAAAATGTGCAATTAATTGCATTATCGTTTTGAGGGTTATTTGAGTTCATAAATGGTTAGTGTTTTTTGCTTTGAGTGCATCAATGACCTCATGTGCCTCATCTTTGTCTATGACGTCACTGGTGCACTTAACACGCGCGCATAAATGGGGACTTTGGGATACCCTTAAATATCAGAGCACAGTGCGAGCGGAAGGAGAGGAAGTGGATAAGGAAAGGAGGTGTCGATGTATATTTATCTTAAATCGCTGAACATTATAACGACGAGGAAATACATAATCAGGAAGAGTATTCCTCATTCGTGTGGTTCGGCTAAAGAATGACTCTCTATATTTATTTGTACGCGTGAAGTTGATGGGCATTCTCAGATTGGCGGGTATCGTGGAAAAATGTGCGAAGGGGCGGAACACATTCAGCAAGCTCAGTTGAGCAACGACTGTGATAATACCTATAGAAAAGAGATAGGCATGATACGTTGCGCCTATGCTCTAACGACTGAATTGATCGACTCACAGCTGGGTCCCCAATAAGTTTCACTGCTCGTTTTTGAATGCTATCGATCACGTGTAACGCATTTCTCGATGAGCCTGATTAAATATGGGAGTTGAACTCCATTTTGGGACGAATATACGCCTTGTAAATAGTAGCCAGGTTGGATGGAGTGAAGTATCTTTTGCATCTCTTAAGGAACCCAATACATTTGTTTGCACTTATCGCAGCTTCAAAAATGTGGTCGCTCTAATTAAGAGTCGAATTAATTCGAGTGCCGAGGATTGGCTTGACTTCTTCGATGCAAGTGCCGTTCATCGACAGTGTATTTACTTTGGGGTTCGCCTTTGACGGCGAGAGACAGTACTGAGTTTGTAAGGCATTGAACTCTACTTGGTTAGATAATCCCCATTGATATATCTTGGTGAGGTCTGAATTCAATGTATCAAGCATACCCTGCTGATTGGTATTGACGTTCGAAGAGTTTAGTCGGGAATGTTCATATGAGTATGAGAAATTCATGGTGCTATTGTGGGGATATATGGTCTGTGCGCCGGCATGGACGCTGATTCTACCATCCACCCCCTACTTCCTCTTAATGTTCCACAGTACACGGTCCACCGAAAGAAACAAAACAAGTACATCGTCATAAATCGATTTCCAAAGCAACGGAAACACCAACACAAGAAGTAAGACACACGGTTATTGTTTTATTAATATTGGTTTTATTTAGATTTATGTCCTTAGTGTTTTTGATTTATAGAACTGATATTAATTCCACTGATGATGACACGTAGGCACACAAGAATGTAAAACAATGTACTCCACTTTTAAAAGCATTATGCTGCCGGTAAAAGGAAAATCACTTTTCACGACTTGGTGACAACTGTTAATCACGCGAGTCGCGGTTGACTTTTGCGTTCGCGTGCGCACCGGGGAGCGGAGTGACGCGACTGGCTCGGTCAGTGGATGGTAAGGGACTATACGATATTCATTCGTTGTCCAAGGGTAATTTGGGTGCATTCGCTTTCACGGCGGTGATAACCGGATCTCATAAAGAAGACCGTCATGGTACACATGTATATGTGTACGTCGGTTCTTTTCGTGGGTCGATGCCATGATAACGAATCTGAAACACCAATAAGGGGCCTAATGTGCATCTAGGAGATGTGTGTTCGTTGAAACAAACAAATCGGATTTCGTGGGATGCTAATGGGTTTGTGTTTGATTATGCATGGAGGTCATGAGGAATGGATTCAGGGCAATTACAAGACAAAGGGAAAAGCAACCTATGTATCGTTCGGTAATGAGGGTCAGCTGGATAAATAGCAGCCACTCATTAAACGAAAAATGCATTAAGGATACCACAAACGAAATGGATTGTTTATGGTATCGCCAGGAAGCGTATGGAGGAACAGCGTTCTTTGTTTGCACTTGCTGCGAGTTAAAGAAATTGGCTTCAGCGTCGATTGCGCTATTGAATGCGGCTGCATGGGTATTTTATTGCTGGAAGAAAAAGGTCGCCTGCCAATGTGTACGTTAAGAGATTTATCATACACATGGCGAAGCTGAAAAATAGACAGCGCAATGTTTATGGTCCCTGGGGAAGGTTATATAGTATGTAATACAAATCCTTTGTTATTAAGAATTCGTCTAGCGGAATCTGCCTGCCACCGAAGGTGCCAAATTGGTTTTGAATTCCTGATAAGTTGAGCAAGAAATCTTACGGAAAATTGTATGCGAAGGGATGCATGAAAGGTAAGTTTTCTTTTACAGGGACTTTTAGGTTAAAGATTGATCTATTTAAACGCGTGAAGGATTTAAGATGCTAATGCAATTGCATTAGTGAAGTTATGAGATTGGCTGGAAGTTATGGGGTTTTTTTAGGTAAACGAACCGTAGGGTTTGGCAGAACCGCCACACTATCATCAGCAAACGAGTGGATTGGGTTGTGGATAATAGACAAGACATCATTTATTATGATCAGGAAAAGAGTGGATGAGAGTACAGAACCCTGGGGAACACCTGTATTAATTTGATGGGGGGCAGATTTGACACCATCAAGAACAACTTGGATTGAACGGCCAGAAAGATAGTCTCTTATACATTGGATAAAGGAATTGTCCACTCCATATGTTTGTAATTTTGATAAAAGGGCTGGATGCCAAACTCTGTCGAAGGCTTTCGGGATATCCAATGGGACTACCTTGCTTTCACCGATGTAGTGGGTGGAATGGCCCCACTTCTCGGTAAGGTACGCCTTCAAATCTCCTGTGGACCTGCTGCCATGGAAGCTATATTGGCGGTTATTGAGGAGGTCATTTGATTCCAGATATTTCGAAAGTTGACGATTAATCAGTGATTCCATTACCTTCGAGAGAATAGAAGTTGGTCCTAAGGGTCGGTAAGGAGACAGGGTTGATTTGTCGCCCTTTTTGGAAATTGGTTGAATGTTTGCTGACTTCCATCTATTTGAGAAACGGCCAGAAGAATAAAACAAATGTAAGAGCTTCCGCAGTGGTTTAGCGAGTGAAGAGGAACATTTCTTCAAGAGACTTGGGGGAATTCCATCAGGACCAGCGGATTTGTTTGCATTTAGCTATTTGAGTGCCCACTCAACAGTACGCATTCGGAAGCTAATCTGGCTCATGGTGTGGTGCTTATGCTCAAGTTGAGTCGGAACTGATGTGGTATCAGGCAGCGTTGAGTTGGCTGCAAAATGTGCAGCAAGTAGATTTGCTTTCTCTATTGTACTGGTGACTGGTCTGTCATCGACTATTATCGAAGGAATGGATGAAGAGACCAAATTTTGAAGGTTTCTCACGAATGCGCAGAATTTTCTACTACCTGTGGGAGAGTGTAGTATTTTTTGTCTTACTCTCTGGTCATACAAGAACTTGGCACGTCATTTCTAGCTCTCTTAAATCTTTTCCGGTTTTCCTCAGTATTGTTTTATTTATACAACCGGAAGCTCAACTCTTTAGCCTCAATGCCTTCTCTGCAACCGGAATCGAACCACATTTTTCTCTTGGGTTTGATACTTGTGGCGGTTCTTTAAAGCATTCCCAAAGAACGACCCATCCTCTTTAAATTAACCACCTTCCTCTTCCCATACAAAGCCATGGTACCTACCTGCAATTTTGGGCAGCGTAAGCTCCCAACAGCATTTGCCATACCTAAAAGGAAACCTAGCCGACGGCATACATACATTCTGAACTTTTCTGGTTCATACTCGATGAACCAGTTCATCTCCTATCGGCTCAGCTTGTCTTCAATTACCGATAAACAAACGCTGGCCAGCGATTATGTATATTAATCGTATATCGTATCCTACCCTAAGGTCCGCTTTAGTGCGACCATTTCCATGCATTTGATTTGAGCATGAACGTGATCGTTTATTTACTCACGTTCATGTTCCACGAAGACCCATCATCCAACCCGAACAAACAATCCATAGCCACCGTCGTCGAGTTTTCTGTGGACTTAACGTCCAGGACCAATTTCCTCCATTCTCCGTCAGAGCCATTTGGCTAAAGTAAACAGATTCCCAATCTCTGGTCGAGCTGCTGACACCAGTAGATATTGCCTACATCGGTCTTTCTACGGCATCTTAAGCAAATACAATGACGACTCCTTTGTAACATAGGCACATCATGTACATTATGCGTGCCACCATTTGACCTGTGAAATAGCGTTTTTGTTTACTTTGAAACAATAATCTATTTCGTTCCCTGGCATACATCATCAACGATGTATGGGTACATCACCGCAGCCCCTGATCGTGCATTTGTGTAATCAGGTGTCCGACGATCATCGTTTTCATCGCAGGGCATCGAACCTGCCCTACACAGCGATGGAAATTCTCTCTCATACCCTTTTTACGCGATCACCATTGGCTGCAGTCAAGTGGATCCGTTTTGCTCCTCCCCTATCGATGTAATTCACGGCAATTGAATCTGATGGATGTGAGTTGCATCGGAGAGTCAAATTTCAACCTTCTAAGTGTGCGCATGCGTTGAGTGCAGTCAGTCCGTTTATGTAATTTTCAAATAAGTGAAAACAAAGAACCTTCAGTCCATCTATACAATTTTCAAAGAAGTGTTAACAAAGAACCTTCATTTAATTTATGTAATTTTCAAATAAGTGTTAACAAAGAACCTTCAGACCGTTTATGTAATTCTCAAATAGAGTGTTCACCAATCGTTCCGAAAAATAAAGAGAACTTTAATCAACAGCAGAATTGTCAGCGAGTTTTTATTTTACTATTCCTTATACAACTTTGAGCAAAACGTAGGTGGTGTTTATATTGAATCCGCGTCCGTGTCGACGCCCAAATATAAATACCCACATACTCTTTACTCGGTGTGGAATAAAGGTTCCCTTCCCAAGCAGAATCGTGTCTGTCAATGTGTCCGCTATAGAGTGAACATCGTTATTGAGGAAAAATAACGACCAATTTAACTTCCCAAAAAAGTCGTTCAGACCTTCCCAGTTGGCTTTCTCATAGAACCATACTGTTCTTATGTGAGTTTTCTCGTTACCGTTGCTGTTGGTTAGAGGAAATTTAGCTGACACGACACAGTGGTCTGAAGTGCACAAGGGTGAAGAAACTTCAGTTGTGTATTTGATCGGGTGGGAGGTGAGAAACAGGTCCAGTATGTTGGCGAAATGACCATCTATGTCTGGTACCCGTGTTGGCTCATTGACGAGTTGAGTTAAATTAATTGACTCAGCAAAGGGCTGAATATACTGACCCTCAGGTATTGTGTGTTCGGAGTGGCGAAGCCACTGAGAATTATGCACATTGAAATGCATTGCTTTATTTTTTGTTTATTCAAATAACTTGCTGATGTTTGAAAGCAAACAGCCAGCGACGATTGGCAGTGTTGCTTCTGTCCTTGCCCTTTTTGGGGATGGAGTGGATTACTGCAGTTTTCCAATGGGTTGGATAATATGCATTATTTACAGCGTTGTTGAATAAAACAGTGTAAACCTTCCCTACTTCAAGAAGTAAATGCTTTGGAACAATGTTTGGAATACAATCCATTCCAGAAAATTTCTTGTTCTTAAGGGATCTAAGAATGTTCGTAATTTCATCCGTGTGCACATCTTTACTGGCGTCTAGATTTCTAAGAGGGTGTTGCGTTTATAACAGATACACACACAATACACAAGCAAATAGTGAAAAACACCGAAGGAAAATCGAATAAGAAAATGCATCAGAGCCATATACCATAGCGATAACAATTCCACATCAGTTGAATGTACATGAGTTTAAAAATCGAATTCGAGCAAACGGCCAGTAGCCTGATGTGTTACGCATTGGTTCAATTTATGGTGATTCTAACTGTCATAGCGTCAGTTCGAATCACACGTTCTTCACTATCATCCCAAACGCTACGAGTATAAGGGGAATTCGCCCTATTGTTTACACTATATCTAGTGAAACTTCGACTTTCAAGATGCCAATTGTTAAGTACATGACGTATCGCAATATGGTTTTGGAGATCTATATTTTCCAGGCCAAGGTTACAATGAACAGATTCGTTTACTCTATACAATGCCTTAAAACAAGCACCAATTGAGATCGCTTTCTTTTGCGGATGCTCGATTATAATTAACTCTTCGTTGGAGTTGACGTGTTTTAGGGTAAGTCCTGCGTTAAGCATTGTTTGACAAATTTCCGCAATCCGCAACAACTCGTAGACTGGAATGTCATTATAATATTTCCATCTAAATATTTATTTATTTGTGGGAACATATTCGGTCACTAGATTTAATAGCTTGGATTTTGTTGTCCCAATCTTCATTAATTACTGATCTATAATTGGCAGTGATAATATAAGATCAGTATTTGAATGTTTTTGATTAGCGACTTTTTCTTTTTTATTTCCTGGCAATTCGGATCGCCTTCGAGAACATAATGCTCTTTTGTCTACACAGAGCATCGATCGTTGAGTTTGTGTACGGGTTTGTACGGCCCTCCATGTGAGTTATTTATGTGACAGAACGATTCATTGTACTAGTAACAATGTTGTCCATCGTTAAAAGATAATTATCAATTTCGTCATTACAAAGACTTAGGCGATCCTGTCAGTTGGTGGATCTACACCATTGGAGCGTAATTCTATTGTTATTAGCCGATCAAAGCGCAACCAGTGTGCTTTTCGAAAATTAAAAAAATGTATCTGGTCAGACTGCTCAAATGGTGAGTGTGCGTTTTGAGTCAAGTCCGTAATGATCTGTGGTGGTTACGTGGTATGGCGGAATACCGGGTGCCACGGGGGCACAGGTTCACCACGTTTGTCCAACCGTCTTCTTCCGTCCCCTGACTCCCTGAATTAAAACGCCGACTTGTTTTATATTTGTCCTCACTTTATAAACTATATTAACTTATTAAACTAAATGTTCACATCTGATTTTGCAATGCAGATTCGGTACACAATGTTAAATAATTTAAACTAAACGTTCACATTCTATTTTGTAATGCGGATTCAGGACACAATGTTAAATAATCAAGCACACCATATGTAACTCGGCGCTAGTGGCTCTTCACCGGTCTTAATCAACTGCAATTCCTGACTATATCAATTAAGTTCGAAATCATTCTTTCTCAAATAACTGAAGATTAAAACTCTGATCGATTAAATGACAACACACGACGCTGTATCTCTTGGGGCGCCCCATGAGAGATGGAACTTTTAACGTGAGGGCATGATTTGCCCTCACGGAATCCGAATCGCGATTAACCTAAGTTCATCGAAGCGACAGAATACCACGTACTCAATTATCGCCTCGTGACCATATTTGGTCATATTCCTTTTCGAATTTGTCCTACCAAAAAAAGGGTTCAAACACACACACGATGATCCCTTTTGCCACTCATCGCGTGTGTCGCCCAGCATGCGAACCATAGACTTGAAATTAAATAAAAATAAACACATTCGCAGCGGCGTCCTCTGGTATGAATTGCCATGCACGGGTGTGCGAAAAATGCTTCCGTCTTGTGTGCATGGACAACGTCAAGGAATTATGTCGGCTACGTGATGTTGTACCGAGCGGTATTTCAGGGTCATTTCACTGATGCCAACAAACTTGCTTGTCGATCGGGTGGTCGATCGATGTGAGTATAGACGACAACAAAAAGCAAGAAATATCTCCTGTGGTATGTGGTAGACACATTAGGAGGTATCTCTTTGACACGGTTTGGGCAATGTTGATTGCTGTTTTTGCAACCGTTTTGCTTTTAAAGAACATGGTGCGTCTCGTACGACTATGCCCTTGTGGTAAATGTCCGTTTTTGCTGATGAAATTTCATATCAGCAGGCTTTATGTTTCACAGGTTTTTCTGTGGTTATTGGTATGACTAAGGCAGGTAAGTACACGCTTTTTATGAAGTAGGACGCGCGTGGAAATGGTTACCTGGTGGTAAATGAGCAGGTAAGTAGTGGCGTTCGAAAGAACCGCCACAGATCACCATCGTACTCAATTGTACAAAGACAATTTCGAGCAGTTAGATCCGCGTCTAGTAATTGTATTCGTTTGTTGTCTTACTTTTTGGTCTCGTAGAAACTTTGCATATTGAATGGGCCAACTGAAGTTATTTCTATCCCTCTTGTAACTCCTCCGATTTTCCCCTGTATTATTTGGTTTATACAAGCGAAGCCTTAACTTTAGCTTTAATATCCTTCTTGCAGCCGGAATCGGACCAAATGTTCAGCTTGGGTTTGATACTCTTATAGCGTTTTGAGATGATAATGAAGAGGATTCGATTCGAATCGGCACTAAGACGGTCAGAATCACGAATATATAGAACCAAATCCTTAACACATCAATCCACTGCCGTGTGTACAAAATCGATTGTCATTCTCAAGTACATTCAGCTGATGTGGAATTGCGATGTTATACGTCTCTGATCCTGTCAATACTCGATTTTCTTCCGGTGTTATTTCTTCACCATTAGCTTGTATATTGTGCTTGTATCTGTTAGAGACGCCATACTCTCTACCCTGTGTGAAATAAAGCACCGCATATCAAATAGAAACAGGCCTGTCTTATGGAAAAATAACGATTAGTTTAGCCATGCTGTTCTTTGAGGAGTTTTTTTTTTTTTTTTTTGTTAACATTGCTATCGTTAGAGGAAATTAGCTGACACTAGGCGTTGAAACCTGGTTTGTGTATTTATAATGGTGGGGGATGAGTGAGAAGTGAACCGTGTTGGCGGAATGTGCTGGTAACCCTTTTGGTACATTTACGAGTTGAGTTAAATTGTTTTAATCGGCAAAGAACTTAACATACTGACAAGCAGCCGTTGAACATTATCCGTATTGAAATTACCCACAATAGCGATTTCAGTATGCGGATATAGATCCCAACACAAGAGGCGGGGAGACTATAGCGTTTGAAATTATAATGAAGAAGATTGTGTGAATCACGAAAAAAATGTTACCTAAGCGTTACCCATCAGGCTACTGGCCGTGTTTAGAATTTGATTTCCAAACTCGACTATACTCCACTGATGAGAATTATTTTTGTTATCGCTTGGTATACGGTTCTGATGTATTTTTCTTATTCGAGTTTTCGTTCGGTGTTCTTCACTATTTTTGCCCGTGAATTGTGTGTGTATCTGTTAGAATCGCCAAAAGACCATTGAATTTGTTGATGGATACATTTCTATCTAAGTTCGAGCTTCTGTATAGGGAATAATAATGGATAATATGTTTGCGAATGTGAAGTTTTAACCACCAAAACAAAAAATCTGGTTTGAGGCAGATACCGTATTTTGGCAGAAGATGATAAATAATATAATTTCATATGTATGTGGTTAGGTGACAATGTGGGAACAACCGAGGCACTAAGTTATAATCAGACGAATTATGCGACCACTATAGGTGTTATGTCTCTATAGCAGCTGCGCCACTGGTATAGTACTTTGCAAGGACATACTATAAGAACACAATTCATAATCCATATCCAACCCAATAATCTAAAATTAAACTAAATGCATGACATTTACCACGCATACACTCAATTATCAAGAAACACAAAATCATTAAATGCGCATCACCATTTTCGAATGTGAAGTAATATCAGTATTCGCATATTGTAATTATTGAATAATCAGAGTACCACGCATCCATAATACAGCATCTCATTATATTCAATTCAATTCAATTTTTATTTGGTAGATAATTACATTTATGGTATATTTTACAACTAGTACTTAAGAGATTTAGGATAGCAATTCCTTTACAACTATAATATTAAATCTATATAACGACAATAGCACAATTTTAATGAATAGCAAATAATAAATTAAGGGAAAACTACAATAAAAAACCCTTATTTGAATCTTAAGACTAATATTGCACGAGCTTCCAGTTATTTTATATAATAATAACCTCGATATAATTTTCATAGACAGAGTACATATGTAGTGATTTAGGATAACGCAAGACGGGAAACGAGAATATTGTCAGAAAAAGAACAATTGACGAAGAAGTTTCGATTGAATTTGTCAATGTAGAACTCTACCTGTTTAACGTTAGCGTTTTCATGTAGTTCATGTGTCGAATAATGCCATGGCAAATTCAGCAACATTTTCAATATTTTATTTTGACACCTTTGCAATTTTATTTTGTGTGTGCGAGCACAATTACACCATACAGGGGCCCCGTACAGGAGTATCGCTTGAAAAATGGTTTTATATATTATAATTTTATTTTCGATGCTAAGCTTTGACTTTCTACACACTAATGGATACATAACTCTTACGACTTTGTTTATTTTGTCAATTGTGGTAGTGATGTGTTTTTGAAAGTTAAGTTTTTTATCTAGAATAATACCTAGATATCTACAGTCTTCGGACCAATCAATATCAACTGCACACATACTGAGTTTAGTGCCATTTTGGTAGGTAGCAGTGTTTCCTACATCTCGAAAACCAGACAGCTTGTGTTTTATTACCATTTATTTTTATTTTCCATTTCCTGTAATACACTGCTAGTTTGTCAAGAGCTGCTTGCAAAGAGTTGTAGACATTAGTGAATAAAGCACCCGAAGAGAAAATGGCCGTATCATCGGCAAACATAGCTACCTGAATGTTTTCACCTAGATATGGTAAATCTGCGACAAACAATGTAAATAATATGGGACCAAGAACCGAGCCTTGGGGTACACCATGGTGGATTTGGTGAGTAGAGGATATGTCGGTTCCTATACTCACAACATATTTTCTCGAACAAAGAAAGCTCTGGATAATTTTGATAAGCGGTATTGGCAGCTTAAGTTTTAGTAGCTTATAAATCAAGGCATCGTGCCATACCGTATCAAAAGCTTTTTCGATGTCTAGAAGAACCAGTCCCGTTGACTCCTTGTCGATGAATTTACCAGCTATGTGGTTTTTAATGCGCAAGACTTGGTGGATTGTGCTGTGACCACTACGGAAACCGAACTGAAAGTTTGGTAAGATGTTATTGTCTTCCACAAAACGATCAATCCTTTCCTTAATGATTTTCTCTAAGAGCTTACTTAGACAGCTAAGTAGACTAATAGGTCTGTAGCTTTCGGGGCTGTTCTTCGGTTTGCCGGGTTTCGGGATAGGTATTACTTTTGCTGTTTTCCAACAGTCCGGAAAATAACAATTCTTAAGACAAGCGTTGAAAATGAACGTTAAATAGTTACTTGCAGCAGGTGGAAGTGCTTTGATTAATTTGTTGTTAATATTATCGAGACCCGCAGCCTTTTTTGATTTCGATTTTTTTATCAATTCTTTAACTTTGCTGATATTAGTTGCGTAAGTACTTTCAGCTGGTGTTTGAGAAAGTACATGGATAGTGTTAGAAACCTCAGCTTCAGTATACGCGTCGCTTAGATGCATAGATATGGAGTGGTTCTTACTAAACGTGTTAGCAAGTAGGTTCGATTTCTCCACTGAAGAAATAAACAACTTGTCGTGAACTTTAAACGGAGGAATACTTGACCCTCTCTTTTTCATAATTTTTGATATTTTCCAGAACGGTTTGCTAGCTTTGTCAAGAGAGGAAAGGTGTTTATTCCAACACTTGTTCCTATATGTTGAGATTTCGTTTTTAATTATATTATTTAAGACTTTAACATTAACTAGAAAACAATCGATTCTATAACGCAGCCATTTTCTTCTTTCAGAGTTTCGTAGCCTCATCAGATGTAAGATATTTTCAGGAAGTGGTGCCTTATCAACTGGAGCAGTGGAACATTTAGGTATCGCAAGATCGGCCGCTCTATTGATAACAGAAACAAAATTGTCACATAGGATATCAATGTGCTCGCTGCAGTTTATAGAATTTAGGCTGGTATCACCTAGAACCAAGTTCGTGTTTATATATGATTTATAACAATTCCAGTTGGCGGCGGAATAGTTGTGGTATAAACTGGTACGATTTACAACTACTGTATGATTCACTGTAAGGCTGATCGGAAGGTGGTCTGAACTTAACGCATTTAGAGTTAATGGCACTGTGCAGTAATTTGGAATATTAGTGATATATAGATCAAGAGTTGAGGGGTTCTTGTTAGCACTCGCTGGGATATAGGTGGGGAGAAGTGGATAAAGTATGGAAAAACTTGGGCTAGATTCAGTAACATCTAGTAAAATGTTACCCCAGCAGTTTGCCCTAAGACAATTCCACGACTGATGTCTGCAGTTTAGATCACCACCAATAATTACCTTGTTTCGAGTGTTGACTCTATACAATTTTTGCAAATCCCGCTTAAAGTAAGTAGATTTCTCTAGGTTTCTATTTCCTCCAGGGAAATAGACCGAAAAAAGACTCACCTTGGAGTTGTCACTTAATGTTACATCTATACTAATTTCCTCAATTAACTTAAGGCGCAATGAAGGACGCAAGGAATGTTCTATACATTTTTTCACAACAATGGCGACACCTCCACCACTAGCATGCACCCTGTCTAGGCGATAGCATATGTAATTTTGATGTGAGAAAGAAATGTCTTGTTTGAGCCAGGTTTCTAAAACAAGTGCAATGTCAATATTAAAATTTATCAAGAAACTAAAAAATTCATGCTTTTTGTTTTTGATGCTTCTCGCATTCCAAGTTATGATGTTAAGAGAGTTTCTTAACATGTTTTTTCCGAGTATATGTACTTAATAGCTAATGAAGTAATGACGTTAAATTGGTCAGCTTTGGTTTGACAAGCACTAAGCTTGGTTACAACTTCATTAAGAAGAGAGTTTATCTCGCTAAATGAGAACAGGTTATCATTAGTTAATGTTTCTGATGGATTTTTCTTCGTGTGTGTCGTATCACTGTTGGAAGGTTGCTGGGTTTGATGGAGGCCAGAAGCCCAGGTGGATGAAGGAAGTGAAGGTTGACGCACAGATCGGGGTAGTGGAGGAAAATTATCCATGGATAATCGGTCGGGCACTGTCTGCTGTTTGTCACTCGGAGGCTGTAGGAACGTTGTATTTCCTGTACCACGTCCACGTGGGGATAATTTGCGGCGAATGTCTAGGTACTGCTTTCGGCTTATGCATTCTGGATCGGTGGATTTATGTGGCCCACTACAATTTGCACACTTGATGACCTCATTCGTTTTGCAGTCGGATGTTTTATGGTTTCCCGAACATATTGCACAGAAGCTATTTATATGACAATGCATCGAGCCGTGACCATAAAGCTGGCAATTGTGACATTGTGTGACCTTACCTGGATTATGTTTTTTAAAGTCCCAGCGAACGATGGTTTTGAACAAGGTGGAGTAGTTCCGTTTTAGTTCGTTTAATTTAACAGTACCGCGTTGAATGTAGACGATGTACAAGTAGTGTTTGTACAGGGCTTTTGTTGACGGATTTAATGTGATGGTTTTAACATCTAGGCACTTAATCCCGAGTGCAATTAGCTCATTTTTCACCACATCGTTGCTAATTAAGTCTAGCCCGGATAACACTACCTTTAATGGACGATTTTCCTTACGCGAGTGGGTGAAAAACTCACATTTTAACCGTACGAGTTCGGTTCTGATTTTATTATATATGTCCATTGTTGGGGCACATATTTTTTGCCCAAGCGAAATGTTTTTGATTAAGTATTTGTCTATCTTAATGTTGCTCAAAATATCACGCACTTGAGCACTAGTTGTTTTTAATACCACAATTGGCGGAACGGTTTCCTTAGGAAGTTCTGCGCACTGTTCGTCATTGGTCGGATCCATTTCAGGAGAGTCTTCCATCAGACTTTGAAGTGGTTGAAAAAAGTTAGTGTTTGAACACATTTTAGATTTTTCTAGAACTTTATTGTTCACTTTTGAAAGTTTATCGGGAGGAGTTTGGCCTCCAATAACGGGGTCGTAACGCAACCGTTTGCGCTTAATTTTGTTTAACACACGTGGCCCAGGGGCCATAACTTAACGGTTTTAACACTTGTTCAAATTTTTGTATGCGGAAAACGAGGCAAAGAAAACAAGATAATGATAATTAAATTGTGAAAATTATTGTGAAAATAACGGTTGATTAAGATAAATAGCACGAGCAAAACTGTGAGACAAGTTGTCTGTTTGAAAGTCAGCCAGGTACTGAATCTCATTATATACTTCCAGAATATATCATATTCAAATCAAGGTTAAAAACCCACGTTTGAGGATCTTTTTCGCTTCATTGAAAGACTGCTCTAGAAATTTACAAATATTAGTTCTAGTGAAGTCTTCATCTGATTTGAGAGTATAAATAAATTGATCCGGTCATTTAGAAATATTCGCAATTAGCTCAGATTTACATATATCGTCTGTAGAGATTTGAGTATCGCTACTTTTAAATCAGGATGAACGAGGCAGTAGAACAAAGTATAGAAATTGAATAATGTCATGGAGATAAAATGACATAAAAGCGAAGCTCGATCAACTTAATTCATTTGTGTCACGTGAAAGTGGTTTAAAGGTGGTAGCTGTTGAAATTTGCTTAGAGTATATGACAATCAAACATAGGAGAAAAAATTTACAAACAAAAAGTAATAAATAAATAAAATAAAAATTGGTTATATGCCAATGCACGAGCACACGGTTCACTCAATTCCCCAACACTTACCTCGGCACTAATTGTCACACAGAAGAGGAGGATCAATAAAAACACACTGGATAGTTTTTCTTTAATTGATGTATTCATTTTATTTCGTTTTAACATACAAGGTAAATGGTTTGACTAAGAGTTCTCCTAAGGACGATTAAAATGCAACTAATGTCTCACACGTATTAACTAAATCGGCGTCACTTATTGTCTCAGCACTGCTGGAGTATTTCAAACCAACACTTCGATTGTCCTGAAGTTGCTTCGGCACAACGTTAATACTCCTGGTTATAGGATTCGACGAAACAAAACTAAACAATGGTATTCGTTTTACACGCGCTACGTTCATTACCGTTGACACTAAAATGCAGATCGATTTTTTGATGACGTTGGCTTAGCTGGTTCTGTACTATTGGTCGACAAAACTGGGTAAGTTCACGACGCGAACTCCGTACACCGCGGCGATGGAAAATGAACTCTTCGATAGCTGCTCGATGCAGAACCCTCCCCGTGAGTGGGGTGGATTTCCACTCGCGCGGTAACAGGGGAAATCGATCCTTCTTTCAACACTGCGGCCAATGAGAAACCGATCCGGGTCTCATTGGAAGGTTCCCAAAGACATCGTTCCGATTGGTTGAATGTCTTTACTTTGGAAGGAAAGACAGACGAAACATGCGTTGGGTGGAAAGAAGAGAAATCAATCATGCAGCTGTTCAAATAAATGAAGGTGCGCAAAGTCTGAAAACATTGCTATCGTACACGATAGAGGGTATTGCCGGAGCCGGAAATTGTTTTGGGTATATTGTATATACAATTCCACAGGCAAGCGCTAAAATGGATATTTATTTGTATTAGCGAACGAACATGGAACGTGACCGTTGCTAGATTGTTTAGGGAAAACAATCTATGGTCGCGTCCGATTCGATGTCAGTTTATCGCTGATGCAACCGATCAGGGATAATTGGCTGCAGCTGTCTAAGCAAGCGACTTGCCATGCCTTGATCGTGGGACCAACAGTGAAATTGGTGTGTAAATGATAAACATGGATGTCGGCAAGAGGACCCGGTGAATTTTTTAATGAATCGTAATGGTCATGGGCGCAGACCAAAGGAACCGATTACGCTGGTGAGGTACGGCAATGGTACTTGATGCTGTGGCAAGATGATGATTTTGCCATGCGTTGTTTTTTTAGGAAGGTAAGCTAATAATCCTTATTGGATGAAAAATGGGGAGTTGATTAAGGTAAATGGGTGGTTCTTTGGGTAGGTTAGCAGAACCCCCACAGTTCCCCTAATAAGACGGAGTTGATGAGCTATCTTCGGATGTTCTGAGCGACGGCCCACGTATTGGGGAAAGGAAGCTAAATGTTGAGGTTTAACCATATGTTCATATGTTGGGTCTGATAAAGGGTTCAGTTCTAATTAGAAAACTCATGATAATGATTCAAGTAGTTTAGTAAGACAGAGTCGTTTCTTCTTAAATTGTTGTGAATTATCGATGTAATTAACCGCAAGAAATTTGGTATACTTGCGCTGGTAAGCAGACAATTGAAGTTAATATCTTGGTGTTGCTGAGTGTGATTAGGGTGATAGTACAAAACTTGTCATTTGAACAAAAAGCTTGTGATGAATAGTCAAATGTTGACTCAGGAACAAGCTATGTGATAAAAGATCAAATATTGACTCATAGCGAACAAGAGGATTAGGTGCAACAGTGTCCTGGGCGGACCGCTATTTACGACCAGACTTGAATTCAAATGCTCATTCCTTCGAACAATTCGCAGTCGGCTTTGATATCAACTTAGTGCATATCACCACAGATAGACAAATCGAACTTAACAGTAGGAATTCTATAATAACCCAACAAGGTTTTTTCGAAAGCTTCTCCCACTCGGTTGGTAAGTCCAAGTTTAATTTTTCTTATAAGGTTCACAGTATTGAACCATAAACTTGGAGAGCCGTATTTTGACGAGAAAATACTGGTGTTCTGGTGTGTCATAAGTAGACAACAATCAGTCATGGAACAAGTTGTGGTTGAAAAATTGAGGGTTAAAATACGCCGACAGCGGAATCGATATGTGGATGTTATGTTTTAAATAAACATTTCAACAAATCATCCTTAAAGTTTTCCGTGTTTTTTTCTGTATCCTGTTGTTGTCTTCGCTTTTTTTGAATTTCCAGTAGTTAGTTCAGTGGATGCTTGTAAAAATATGAATTCTCGGAGCGAACCCACTACATTCGTTCTATTGCGTGAAGCAAAATTATTGTCTTCTAAAATTAAGGCCGATGTTAATAATTAAGAATGTTATAAGCACGTTCCATACTTGCTTGTACATCCTACTGTAATCATTAGCATAAACCTTCTACTTTCTTTCCTGACACACTGTCAAATACCTAAGTATTCATATTTCCATCACCGTTCCCACAATCAGAAGAGACGCGAAGTTTTTGGATTTCGGTGATTGCATGCGTAATCATTTTTTCATGAGAACGATTGTATGCGCGATACGTGCGTGGGGGTTCTCTAGCCTTACGCGAAGAACTACCCACAATTCCAACCCCAACTCTCTTTCCAAACCTGCAAACATCTCCTTCTTCAACATTTTAATGCAATGTAATGTGGATTACCTAAAATTCCCTGCAAAGAATTCTTACCATTCATGCATCCAATGCATATTCAAAATTCCCTGAAAGAATTCTTTAAATTATACATGCATCATTAAAGCAGAAAACCTTATCGGCACCCCTGTTTGCCAAGCAATTCGGTTGCACGCGTGCACACCACATATTCCTGGCAATACCCATGGCCTCGGCAACCTTTTTGTCCAACCGACAAAAGCAAATATACGCATCTAGCGTCTAGTGGCCATAAATCAAAAAATCAAATCATACAAAAATTCGATCCCTTACCTTCAGCAAAATATGGTACACAATCACCCATTGTGTACATAAATTGCTCTTAGCGCCATTTGCCTAATTGAAATGCGGTCTATTTACGCAGCTGCACCATGCGTCTATGCCATGTCCTTTGTTATCTTCTCTTTTCTCGATTTCGTTTCCCATGAGCTTCGTTGCATGGGTACACAACGATCTATCAGCATTCTCGCTAAGATCAACCGGAGAGATTTTCTCCCATTGGTCGCTGAAAGGAAGATTTCATTTCCTTTTCACCACACCACCAAACTCACCCCGAACTGAGGGTTGAATCAAAAGTCGGAATTCAACCCTCGAGGAGTCGCTTTCCAATCATCAGACTAGCCGGTCGAGTCGTCTTCCGCTCCACTTAGCGTGCGCACGGTGTGCATACGCCCCGGAGTCGCGAATTTAAGCCCTCGAGTGTTATAGAAAGTCGAGTTCGGATCGTGTGAGTCGACTGCGTGAATAATAGTTAAAGTGAAGACTAAAAATGGGCTCCTCGATAGTATAGTGGTTAGTACACCCGCCTGTCACCCGGGAGACCGGGGTTCGATTCCCCGTCGGGGAGCCCCTGGCGCAAGACTAATGACCTTGCCCAGACAAAATAAATCATTATGGAAAATTTAACAAGCCTCAGGACTTGCTAAATAAGGCCAAGACCGGTTCCCGGTTGTAGTGCCGATGATGATGATGATGATGAAGACTAAAAATGTGTGCTGCTTACCTTATCTGGTCCCCTTTTACTTGCAAAGTATGTATTCAGTAAATGTTGGTACTGAGTTTTACAGTAAATATAAATATTTTTACATAAAATAGAGCATATGATCAATAACCACAACACTTGAAATCGCGAATGTGAAATAACCTCAAGCGAAGATAAATTAAGATCTGCTGCACATTAAATCAAGAAACAGTATGGTGCATAATTATGTATTCAGTGAATGTTTGTACTGAGTTTTAAAGTAAATATAAATATTTTTATATAAGATAGAACAAAAAACAATAACGTTGTGTTTTATTTCATAAAGTTCAGTGAACACGTTAGTGGGGTGGTAGTGGCCGAGTGCCCGTGATGGCACATATACTACGTACCCCCACATGTGTAAGACGCGAATTCCAAACAAGGTTTGCATTTCGGTAAACCATGTGAATGATTTTATGCAAGGTGTCCGAATTTCACGCTCCAGTCACATGAATCTTTCAAACTAATTGCCTTTCCTATTCCCACGATTTCTCTGATGTAAATTAGTATATAAGGTAGAAATTTTTTAGAATAAAGTAGTCATTGATAGATAAGCACGACAAGGTGGTTATTATTTTTTTATCCATATTGATGCATTGGTTCATGTACATCACCACCATCCTAATGTCGACAAGTTTACATGCTTGGCGAGTTATCTATAGAACCAAATTAGATTCTTTAGCCGATGTTGTATATCCTTTGTCCATCTACCAATCTCATCTTCATTGACAGTCCAGCATTAAAAATCAAATTGATTAACCCTGAGGTTATACAAAACAGTCTCTTCCATCAAACTCCTCAGTAATTGTTACAGGACCTGTTAAGTTTTCTTTATAGTGTTTGGTGGTTCTGTTGTGGGGGTTGTTTAGAGCATTCTTGAATCAATCCGCCTTTTCCTCACCACACAAGCTACTTTACCTACCTGCAATCGAGCAGCGTAAGCTATCTTTCATTAGCTTTCACCTGAAAGTAAAACGTCACCAAAGGCATGTGTTGCAGTTCCGCAACATGTATTACATCATTATACATTATACCATTAGGGCAAAACACCATTGGCACTGAACGCTGCCAATGACAACTATCAGATTCATCGGACTGATAACGAGCCCATTATCAGATAAATAACATAAAAGAGAACAAAGAAGTTTGATATATTCTACCACTGTACTGTTCTCACACAGTTTGTTTTTAACGTTAAAGTTAAGTTGGTTTTTGGTATACGGTGCCTTCAGCACCTGTTTTTATGTTTCAACAGTTTTCTGTGAAATAAAGTTTAAGTTAATGTACTAAAAAATGTTTATTTGTTTAATATCGCTGGGCTATAAAGCCAAAATATTTGCTGTGTCCATGGGGATACATTTTGAAAGATCTGCTGGGCAACAACGCCATTATTTGCTGTTCTGCGCGACGCAGAAACAACCCTTTTGCTGTTTCCCAGTTGGCGAACCATCGGCAACATCGGAGTTGCGGTTCCCAGCTGGCGAAACAGCATGCATATCAATTAAATTGTTCCGTTCATAATACATGAACCAAATGCCAACCCGATCGGCTCAGCTCGCCTGCCAGCATGATTGGTAAACACACGCCAATCTTTCACCATGTTCTTGTTCCAACAATCCGTTGGTCCACAAGAAAGACATGCCGGACAACTTGCTTGCTTGCACATCTGCAAGCCAGATTTCCAACGACGATCGCCTAAGCCGATAGCCGATCATCGACTTGGACACGATCATAACTGATTGTTTAAACAATCCAATCAACGGCCGTGTCCCACGATGGGTTTTCCTCAAACCAAACACACAGTGACCTCACTGTGTTTATTCTACCAACCATCCATTGGTCCATGGCCACTCTCGGTAAATCATATGCTTGCACATCTGCAAAGCAAATTCCTCATGATCGGTGATGCAAGCGACGAACGATCATCGAGTATTACACGACTCATGATTGTTATTTAAACAATCATATTAATGGCCATTCCCTACGATACTTGCCTAAACCAAGCCATCCAACCTGGTCCCTTGCCATCGTTGGCAAAGTTTCTGTTGACTTAACGTCAACAAAAATATCTACCCTCCATCGTTCACCAGAACAATGCAGCCAGCCTCCGTTCGCGATCATCTATTTGATCAGCCGGATATTTGAATTTCCTTTTGCGCACCCTTCGCATCTTCTTTGTTTTGGTTTCCAACGAATTGATTGTCATCCAGACCTGTATCGTCACCACCCGGGAAGTCTTCCAAAAAAACCAGAATCGTTCGATCATTGGTCATCACCAAAGAAACGATCCGATTCGGCTCCTCCCATTAAGATGGAAATTCACCACCACTGCACCTAGGGGAGGTTGAGTGCAACAACCTTTCGAGGAGTCAAATTCGAACCACCAGCGTGTGTGCAGGAGTCGAAGGTTTTTCTAGTCGGTACGGTCGTCGCTTATCTGTAGAACAATAGCAAGTGCGCAATATTAATTCAAAAGACGTGGCGAAAAGATTGCCCTTGGTGAATCTTAACATTTAAATTAAACTCTTTATAAAGTACAAACTCTTTGTGGAAAGATTGTTGGTGTGAATCTTAATGTTTGAATTAAACTCTTTATAAAGTACAAACTCTTTGTGAAAAGATTGTTGATGTGAATCTTAATGTTAAATCAAACTCTTTATATAGTACAATCTCCTTGTGGAACCTATTTTTCAAGAATAAAGAAATAAACAATTATACAACAAAAATCCTCAAGTGCCTTTTTATTTATTTTCCTTTCGGTGCTTGTTTTTGGTGACAATTTTAGTGAGGAAATCGTTGACGAGTGATAGGTGAAAACCCGTATCCATGTTAGGCACATCCACATCTAATCCACACTGTCCCTTAGCACCCCCGTGGTGAGTGCATCGATGGTCAGGTTACGGCCGCACCGACGGTCACAGTTCACCTTTACTACTACGATGATTATTAAGACCTACGATAAAGGTCTCGTTATCGTTCACTTCATCTATAGACCCTGGTCAACCATTGGTATTTCAACCAAGGTCTTTCGTTATTGCTGGTCAGCAACGAGTCTCTAACCGACAACCATTTGAACCTAACGAAATATCCGTCGGGTCCACCGGATCAACCACACAAGTGGCTGTGCGAATCCCATTTCGTAGTTATACCGAAGCAACCACAGCAGTAGTTGTGTAAGTCCTGCTTCGCATCCGTTCAGGTAACCCGTACGTGATGGAATTTTCCCGAAACTGGTATGACGTTCGATGTTCTTGTTCTTTTTTAGTTCTCATCTCCATCGAAGCTGCGATGAAATTAACTTAAACAGAGCCTTCCTTGTATAAGCGAACGACAATCGAATAAAATGTGTAAGGCAAGTGCCAAACGGCAATAGTTTATGGCGCTAGACAGTCTGTGTCTGTTTGCTTTAGAATGGAATCAAAAGGATCAACTTTAAGATATAAAGTCCGATTTTAAGCTGTCTTATCTATCTAGTAAGGCGAACTTTAAAGAAAAAAAAACAAAAAATACTGAAAATCACAGCAATCTTTCCAAAGAGAAATTAACAAATAGATAACACAACGCATTAACCAGCTGTTGAAGATTATTTATTTCATCGTATATTTTTTCTATTATATAATGATTTATAATATTAAAACCTGAATTTATATTAGACATTTTTTATGTGTAACACATAAATATTATTATTACCAATAATCGTAACAGTGGTTTTCTTGTATGCTCCTTTTCATTGCTTTTTGGTGCAAAGATAAGATAATAGTGACGTTTCGGCTCTAAAACTATTTCAAAATTAACATAAATTAATCCATTCAGACTATTTGCCTAAATTCAATGAACTGGACAGGAAAGGTAGAAATAAGTTCTGAATATAATTAACTTATCATACATACATTAATTATTCTTAACTTAATATTACTTAGTATTCAAAAAAATTTAGAGCATCATTACATTTTAAAAGAAGGTGATGTCAACTCGGAGACTCCTGTACTTTATCAACTGACTATGTAAAGTTTGTAATTATTGAATTGACTGGAATTTCAAGATATATACCTACTGATATAATCTTAACGCTTACATACTATTCCTCTGGGCTAATAGGGCTTACAACTAAAACCTTCTTCCTTACTAAAAACTGTGAAAATATTTCTACACAGCTGTGGGCTAAAACCTGTTTCAATTGAGATGAATGAAATGGCGAGTTGTCGTATAGGTTGCGGAGTCGGAACAAAATAGTAACTGCTGCAGTGAAGAGAACAAAAAGGAAATATATGTATACGGAAACCTACGCGAGGATGCAAACGAACCAAACGAAATTGTGATTAATTACACCGTTCTTGGTTACATCACTAAAGGAGATATAACAAATGAGTTATGAGTTATAAGCGGAAACTGTAAGTGCGAAAATGAGAAGGATAATATGCAACTTTGTAGAAGACTGTTGAATGGAACCTTTACAAAGAAAGAACCATCGTCTTTTCTTGCCGCTCTTAAAAATAATATTACTGAATATGGAATTTATGGAGATTGCTGCTCAAAGTTTTACCGTCGTTAATTTGAAGATATATTTAACCTGTTATAGGGAAAGAAAAACACATCATGTCTACCTATCTTCTGTATTTGTATTTAACTTGACTTATCATTACAATGATCAACTGTCTTATAGTTGTCAACTTTTACTAGATTTTTCATTCATCAGTCAGTTTAAAATTTTAAATTCGATCTAGAATTTTACATATTTTGCTTACATATAGCCAAATAAGAATGACGACTCAATCAGACATAATCTTTTACTCTTTGCCTGCGTTTAGAAACAAAATGCATATCTTTCACTTTCTCACACTTTGTAAAGTACATCTTCGCGAATAAACAGTATTTCTAACTTTGTTTGATAAAGTTTCAAATTAACCGATAGCCAAAAAAAAAAAAAAAAAAAAAAATAGGCGAGGATGCCAGTGCTCCTTACACAAAATGAGTGTCCGGTTTGTCTAAAGGACCACGTAATCCCCAGGTGCCACACGTTCGAGAAGGCCAGTATTAACGTGAAATGGGATCTGGTGAAAAAGGCAAGGCGATCCAAGCATCGCAGATCAGATTGCTGGGAACCACCGTGTGATAAGTGCGCAAGAGAGCACTACGTCACCCTCCACCCAGACGAATTTTCGCCGAGGGTGGCATCACGAAGAGAAGGAAGATCACGCCATGACAGCTCTCCATCGGACAAAGATTGCGAACAAACCAGAAGAGAGGTAGTTAATGCCATGCGCACTGTTAGTGGCACTAAGGCATACCTGAAGATGGTTCCATCTCTACGGACCGAAGGGAACGGCCCGAGTACTGGCTCTGCTTGACGAGGGATCCACCATTTCGTTGCTGGACTCGTCAATCGCCGAAAAGATCGGTGCGAAAGGCGGACAAGAAGCGCTCGTTCTGGAGACAGTCGGTGAATCGGCCATCAAGAAGAATGATTCGCAAAGAGTTCAAGTGCGAATTAAAGGAGCCCACAGTCGAAATGGAAGATCGATACAGGTAAGAACCATCACTAATCTCAAATTTACAAACCAGGAAGTGGTGAAAGAGACGATCGAAGGACGCAAGCACCTGCGAGACCTCGGAGACCAGTTGACCTACACACAGCAGGAGCCTAAACTACTCATCGGGCAGGACAACTGGGGCCTGATAGTTACGAGTACGAGGAGGCTGAGGAAGGGGAGAAGCACCAAACCAGATGCTTCACTTACCAGTTTGGGGTGGGTCTTGCACGAGTGCGAGACCAGGAACAGCCTACCAGCGAAATTTGGGCACTACGGCAGGACGAATGAAGACGAGACAGAATTGTTCGTCAGACGTCGCACTAAGCAAGCAATAAGAAGTAAACCCAAATCACCAAGAGAACGAGCCCCAGGTAGAGCCAGAAGGAGAAGAAGGAAGAAAGAATTGACAACTCCGCGAACAGTACATTCCACCGGAACATCAAATTGGCGAAGCAACGTTGGAAATGTATCTTGCATCAGTGAGGGAGAAGCCATTTACGCCGACCCAACAACCGAGTACAAATACAAGAGGTGCGGTATCGAAGCGAAGTGGCCGCCTTGGCGAGAACATAATGGTCAACCCGACGACAGTGCAAATCAACAGATGAGTCTTTACGAAAACGAAGACTATCGCTGGTGCACGGAAACAAATCAATGGATCTCGAAGGCTCTTGAGACGAATGCTGAACAATTTGAAACTGCACATTTTCGTTGGGATGTTAACAAGAAAGGTGTTGAAAATGGTGTACGGACATACACAGACAAGGATGGAGCTATATTCCTTTGGAACACACAGAAGAAAGCATGGATTCCGAAAATCGATGATTACTTTACGGCAAGGTATCAAAAGAGTTATGGCCTTATTGACAATACGACACCAACGGTGGGACAGCAGACAGAGAAATGAACGAAACCGCCAGACAAGAAGGGTAAAGGAATACCTGTCAACCCTAATGACAAGAAGAATCGACGGACGAGATACCGCCGACCCACAAGTTGGAGATATGGTCCTGGTGGCGGATCCTCCACTACCCCGCAGTACCTGGCCCCGAGGGGAAGTACAAGCTGTATATCCCGGACCCGACGGAAGGATCGGAGTCTTGGACGCGAAGAGGACATGCGGAACCCAGCGAAGACCAACGCGCCGAGTCGTGGTGCTGATTCCAGTGACGACATCGCCATCACAAGAGGGAGTGCTACGCACTGCGAGGGAGGCTGTTGGCGATGCGATCAGCATCACCACACAAGCACTCAGCATCGGCGCACAAGCACTCAGCACAACGACCAACCAAAATCCCTCAAATTAAGGAAGCATCGTTGGCCGGCCAGTGCTGAAAATAAATACAGTCCACTTAAAAGAGAGATTGAGGCGTCGCTGGAATAAACGCCGTCTGTTGTTCGGTTTTTCTTTGCTTTTCAGGAACAGTGTTTTAAATAAATCACGAAACAGAGTATCCATTAATAAAGTAGAACTAAATTAAAATCATTTTGTTTTATTATAAACCAGTGTTAAGTGTGTGAAGTGTGTAACAAAAATAATAATACACACCTGTTTACATAGGAAGTGGAATTAAAATGCAATTAATCAGCATAATTTATTCGGTACATTAAAAAAGTCGCAAATACAAGCTTTGCTAGATGAAAAAACAAATAGGGCGCTGCAGTTTAAAGAAACTAATAGGTTTACGTTATTGCCTACTTCGTTAGGTTTATTGTTGCCCATTTGTCTAGTTCGGCTGAAGAACAATTCATCGAGTTTCTTCATATTTATAAAATTGATTTGTAATATGACACTGTGCACATTTTGCTGTTGATCAGTTTCTTGAAAAAATATTCAAAGTGTGAGATGTGCCCGTCTTCGGTAAAACTCCAAAAAAAAAAAAAAGAGAAACTCTCGAAATGGAACTTTTCCCTTTTTAATATTGTATATTAATAGGAAAACTCATTGCACATTTTATTTAGTATGACTCCCACTTTAGTGTTTGTGAATTTTATAGGATATGGTGTCGACACAGATTTAGTTAACGGTCTTCAAGAAGTTTTCAAGGCTGATGATGCTCCGATCAGTTGAGTCGTATTTTTTCACAAGTTGATCTGCTGCTTAGTTGAGAGACAATATAGGTTCAATATTTGAGAATATTGTAAGTCCTGATTAAATAAACAAACTGTATGAATCATGAAATTGTAGTATAAGTTCGACCTATACGCCAACATTGTGCGAGTTAGAAACCCTTGGAATGTAAAATTGCCATAAGGACATAAATATAGTCATCGTCGAGATTAAAAACCGAAATAGGAATTTAACTTTGGAATATGAATTTGTATTCCGTTGTCAGAATGATTATAGTATAGTGCTCGACAGGATGCAAAAACGAGCAGTGAAACTCGTTTGGGACTCAGCTGTAACTGGATCAATTCCGTCGTTAGAACATGAGCGTAACGTATCATGCCGATCTCTTTTCTATAGGTATTATTACGGTCGTTCCTCAACTGAACTTGCTGAATGTGTTCCGCCCCTTCAGACATTTTCCCACGATACCCGTCAATCTGTGAATGCGCATCAGTCCGCGTTGAAAGTGGACTTCAGGCGCACAAATAAACATAGTCATTCTTTAACCGAACCACACGAATGTGGAATGTTCTACCTGATCACGTGCTTCCGCGTCATTGTGATGTCCAGGCATTCAATACCAATATATAGCGGCATCTCGCTTCCTTATCCGCTTCCTCCGCTCGCGCTGAAGTCTGACATGTAAGGGTACTTGAAAATCACCTTATGTGCCCGCGTTAGTGTAATAAAAGGGCGAACCTATAACGCCGACTGGGCGCCCCGAGATGCCACCAAAAAACGGTTGCAATTGCCCTTGAACGTCTACAGGTTGTAACGCTCCGGGAACAGTCACGTGGGAAGGGAGTTCCACAGCTTTCCCGCTCTGTAACGGAACATTAATTAAAGGGTATCCCCAAAATCCCACAAGATTTGAATGTTCCGCCATTTGTTGCGGTAAAGTGTTCACATAAAAGGAAAACGTGACACTTAATAGTTCAAACGTATTGAGACTGAAGGAACAAATTTTCGGGGAACTGTGTAGTATGATGTCCAGGAGGAATGTTTTTGAGGTTAATCGCAGTGATTATCATTATCATCATCATCGGCACTACAACCGGGATCCGGTCTTGGCTTTATTTAGCAAGTCTCCCCATCGGTCCCGATTTCGAGCCGATATCATATCAGGCTCTGGTCATCCTCGTCTATGCCATCCCTCCATCGCAGACAAGCTGTCTTCTTCCATACATCCTGCCGCAAAGAACTTTCCGGGTAGGCTCCTCTTCGCTCATTCGAGCTAGGTGTCCCGCCCACCGTAGTCTACCGAGCTTGATTTTTCTTACGACATTAGGGTCAAGGTATACCGGCTACGACTCATGTTTGTAGTGTCGCCGGAATCGTCATCCGTCACATACGGGACCAACAATTCTCCTTAAGACCTTCCTCTCGAACGTTGCAGTGATGCCGGACATAATGAAAAGTAGAAACGTTTAAAAAACACTGTCAGGTGTACTAAACACGCTATCGCCAATCGTAGTGACTGGAATAATAATTTACAAGTTGTCGATTGAATACACCAAGGGACCACTATCAGTAAACAAGGGCCCTTGCTAGAGAATTTTGAAAAAATGAAAGTGGACTCAGTACACCAGAACAATTTATAGATCGTAAGACATTTTAAAAACCAACGTTGTACAGCAACTTCACCCTGTGCGGCAGAAGGTTATAATGTACCTACAGTTGTACCTGATTGGCAGCCGATATGAAAAAGCTACTACATGTTTGTTGTTTAACTTAATCAACACCATCGAGGGTATTGCTGTTAGACCGACCACATTTTGTCATAAAACGCCGAAAGCTCGTAAGAAGGCAAGTCCCTGTAAAAAAAATTTTTTTTTGCTTTAAAAATTAATTTGGCACCTGAAGAATGTATTCTCAAAGTTTGGGGCTCTATAGAAAGTCCTTAATGTCCCTGGAAAGTCACCAAAGTGATGCGGAAAAGTACCGATAACAGGGAAGCGAACGAGCGCTCTATACGGCCTCTGCTATTTTTTTTATAAGGCAAACAACTTTAGTTTCTTTTTTGAAAAGCTGGGGAACATCTATCTCCTCTACACCCAGAAATACAAAAGAATATTCCTCCCAAGATACGGAGATTTATCAGGAGACGATCTACTGGGGCGTTGCATTGGCGGTTTCACTGAAAACGCTTGAAGAACGAAAACTTAAATGGCGTTTTTCTCGAAACACGTTTTTTTTTTCCGCCCCGTGTATCTTAACTCACCAAGTTTTGAAACGATTGACTTGAAATTTTGTTTAGACATTCTTTAATCTATTGGCCTTTGAAGGAACTTTTTATAAAAATTGTAATACAGTTTTATTGGCCCAAGGCTAATAACCTTGCCCGGAAAAACAAATCATTATGGACAATTTAACAAGTCTTGGACATGGACCGGATACTAAATAAGGCTAAGACCGGATCCCGGTTCTAGTGCCGATGATGATGATGAATATAAAGTTTTGTAAAAATTGTAATATAAAGTATTGTTTTTAACAATTCGTTTATGAAAAGTGTTTTTTTGTCTTAAAATTTTTATTTTTCATTTTTTTTTTGTTAATTGAGGTCTATGCAAAGAAGAATGGAAAAAATGTTGTTCTTTGATTTCGAATAACTGCAATGACCTGGGTGTTGCGGGGCGCAAATCTGAGGAGTCAAGTTGTCAGCGTCAGGCTGGTGACTATTCGCAGTTAATGAACGACTCCAAGACGTAACGCTTGTGACCGCTGGAAACTTACAAGTTTTATATTTTCATCATTGCTTAATTTAAGCTTGCATTAAGCAAAATAAATGAGGGTCCTGCCCTCACTAAACTTCAAACTTCATCATTGCTTAGTGATGTAAGCTACCATTCTATTGCCACCCTTTTAGTTATGGAAATTTTCCGTAGCCATTTGTTAAATAGGTTTTAACCTATATCGTCCGAACAGAAACCTGTTTCCTCGTAACACTGGCTTACAGAAATAAGAGATGTATGTTGGCACGCTCATCCAAACCCATTTCCTTTTTTCCTGTTCGCGCTGCGTCTTTTTATCTCATAAAGGTATTAATAATCATAACTGCCGTAAAAAGAAGGGTCTCTAGTGTAAAATAATACCAACATCGTTGCACGTTGCAGGGATAAAGATATTAATATGGTCACTGATCCCAAACTGATGTTGAACTTATAGGAAAAACGCTTTCATGGATTTCTAATAACTTAATTGACCGAGAGATTAAATGAATCCTTTGCCATCAAGATCATCAAGCTCAGAGTAAATTAGAAGTGATACGAGACAACAGAAAGCCGGTAACACACGAACGCCAGATGACGTGGCCATTATTTTTAAGGAGACAGAACGCCAGACAATTCGTGGTTGTTTTTTTGCATCACTGATGCGTGTAATATAATATAATGAAGTAATGTCAAAAGTTTAGAAAAAAAGCATAAGGCGATAATAATTTGCTTATATTATAACAATTACTACCAACGAGTTTTTTTACAACGCGGCTCCTCGATAGTATAGTAGTTAGTATACCCGCCTGTTATATGGGAGACCGGGGTTCGATTCCCCGGCGCAAGACTAATGACCTTGCCCGTAAAAAAACAAATCATTACGGAAAATTTAACAAGCCCCAGGACTTGCTAAATAAGGCCAAGACCGGTTCCCGGTTGTAGTGCCGATGATGATGATATATATAAATATATATATATATATATATATATATATCTTTTTTCATATGATTATTCTTATTACTTCTTTCGTATCCGCGTCGTATTTTTTGGCATTTTGAGGGTCTTGATAATCTCCTTTGAGTGTATATAAGTAAGTAATTTTTTGAATAAAAGATTTTTTTTCCGGCAAAGAAGTATTTTATTTTTCAACATACTCTCGTTTTAGCTCGATACATTTAGTCCAGCGTTTTTCCAATTTTTTAATTCTTCCAAATTATAGGTTGCCTCAGGGCTCTCATATAGGCGTTAGTTTCTATGATGACTTCTTCACTCGATCCCAAATCTCTTACTGCCCAGCAATTTCTTCAGATTTGGAAACAGGAAATAGTCGCTTTTAAGCAATGGCGCTCCAATCCCACTGATATCAACAGAACGACTTTTGTTAGAATCAGAAACGCGTGCAACCAGGCGATTGATACCCCGAAGCAGGCTCACAACGACTGGGTGATCAATAAGCTCCTTCGGTGCCCAACTGGTTCGCGCTCCTTCTGGTCAGCGGCAAAGGCTGTCAGCGGTAACTTCGGATCCTCTTCTGTCCCTCCGCTGATGACAGACAGCGGAACGTTAGTGACGAATTCAAAGGATAAAGCTAATGTGTTAGCGAATTTATTTCCCACGAATTCAAACCTCGATCCCGGCCTTTTGGAGCCACCTCTGATCGTGCCGGTACGGTCTTCCATGCGGGATGTGAGATTTCGTCCGCGCACTATTCAACGCATTCTACGTGAACTGGATTGTAGGAAGGCAACCGGCCGGACGGAATACCAGCAATAGTCCTTAAGAACTGTGCTCCAGAACTATCGCCGGTTCTTGACAGACTCTTCCGCTTATCTTATGCACGGAGGACCTTTCCTGCTTGCTGGAAAATCGCTCGAGTTCAGCCAATCCCAAAGACGGGAAAAAAGTGTCTCCCACAAAATTACCGTCAGATAGCATTACTGTCTATTTTATCTAAGGTAATGGCGCAAGACTAATGACCTTGCCCGGAAAAAAACAAATCATTATGGAAAATTTAACAAGTCTCAGGACTTGCTAAATAAGGCCAAGACCGGTTTCCGGTTGTAGTGCCGATGATAATAATAATAATGGAAAAAGTCATCAATAGAGAGTTAGTTAAGTATTTGGAGTGCAACGGACTTATGAATGATCGTCAATACGGATTCCGTGGCAGGCGATCCACGGGAAACCTTTTAACACTTATAACCGATATATGGACGTCTGCGATTGAACGGCATGGTCAGTCAAAGGCGGTCGTATTGGATATCTCCAAGGCTTTCGACCGCGTCTGGCACGGAGCATTGCTGAGCAAACTCGGTTCATATGGACTTTCCCCACAGCTTTGCGACTGGACGAGGAGCTTCCTTGAGAATCGATCGATCTAGGTTGTTGTGGACGGCGAGTGTTCGGATCTGTATCCTGTTAATTCCAGGGTGCCCCAGGGTTCTATTTTTGCTCCAACCTTGTTTTTGCTTCACATAAATGATTTGTTGGAGACAGCGGATAACAAAGTGTTCAGTTTTGCGGATGATAGTACGCTTGTTTCCTCCTTTTCGAGTGTTCGGCCGATTGGTGCATCTACGTCGCATCAGCTGAGATGTAGACAGATTGACTTTCTGAATCAGGATCTAGATAGGGTCCTGCAGTGGGGAAAGGCCAATCTCGTCGACTTCAATGCAGCGAAGACACAATATACAACATTCACAAAGAAAAGTGGATCATCGGTTCCACAGCTGATGATGAATGGTCAGGCCCTAGAATCTGGTGAAAGCTTGAAATTGCTCGGCGTCACAGTCTGTGGGAATGTATTATGGCATAAACACGTGTCGAGTATCGCCAGGTAAGCCTCAGGAAAACTGAGTTATCTTTTTAGAGCCAAGAAATATTTTCCTCCGGCCCAACTTCTTCTCCTATATAAATCCCAAATTAGACTCGCGCTCGAATATTGCTCTCATGTTTGGAGCCCAGCTCCTAAACATACACTCGACCTACTTGAGAGCACACAGGGACGAGCGATCCGCCTGATCGGGAACTGGCGCTGACGTCGGGACTACAGTCGCTATCACATCGAAGGCGCGTAGCCGACGCCTGTCTGTTTTACAGATATTATCACGGGTACTGTTCTTCGGAGATTTTTGGTATTGTTCCAAGCAGTTCGGCTTATATGCGCTCCACAAGACAATCCTACGGATCGCACCCGTTTGTGGTTCATCTCCCGAGCGCGAACATCCCTGCATCAGAACTCGTTCCGTTACAGAGCGGGGAAGCTGTGGAACTCCCTTCCCACGCAATTGTTCCCGGAGCGTTACAACCTGCAACTGTTCAAAAAGAACTGCAACAATTATTTGATGGCATCTCGGGGCGCCCACTCGGCGCTATAGGTTCGCCTCTCCCGAGAGAAGTCTAATAAAAAATAAATAAATATATGTTCACACTGAGTGATTTACGCTGGCGTTGACATAATTGCCAGAGCATCAAGTTCTCCAATCAAACCCGGCGCTCGCGGGAAACTGAGCAGCATATTAATGAATACAAAACTAAATATACCGCACCTTGTGTATTAACTAACATTGGCCCCACAATAAAAGCGGAGCAACACGTATATGAAGTAGTGGAGGCTTTCACCTGCGCAAGGTCAATAAACTCGATTAATTACACTAAAGAACAAGATATATACGTACGATTACTAAAAGCCATGGTTTATGGATAATCAAAGCTGAGACGATAGTAAACCATAGTAAAGAACACAGAACCAAGAAAATCGAAAAGTAAATCATTAGAGCGGTATACCGGGGCAATTAATATAACAAACCATATCTTAATTTCACAGAAGATCAACATCGTGTACGTGGTCTGATATGTTGAGGCTTTGGTTCTAAGTGTAATTAGGTTTTATAATGTGGACTTGAATCACATTCTTCACTTGTATTTAGTAGTGTAATTTTGAAACGCCGCTACGGTGTTGATATCTTGAAAAAATGTTAACTCGAATGAAAAAAAGAGAACACTGCCCACAAAGCTCTATACATTAGGATTTGTGGTGAACAATAGAATGGAAGATCAGACCTCCATTGTCAGGACAAGAACTTATAGAGCATTTAATGCTAAATTGGCTGCCTTTAATTGGAGACCGGAGTTTGTAGGAAACCACTGAAGACCCATATCCAAGCTGGGTTGTATATTCGAATAAGTAAAGAAAATTCATTTAAAAATATTTTTCGTAAAAAATATTAGAGGGTAAAAGAAAAAAATTAGATATGCAAGGTAAAACGAGGTAAAATACACAAAAATGACAGGAACAACAAATTCAACAAATTCGTCGATAATTGAAGTTCCTGGTTTGTAGAAATGTAATTTTTAAGACGAAATAACACTTTATTCCACTTATTATTAATGTCTAATATTGAATATTTTTATTATTATAATATAAATTTGCAATATACATTAGTTTCTTTTACAAAGTCTACGTGTATACTTTACATTACATTACGTACACTATTTATTACATATTAACGACTGCACTATATCGGGAAAATGCTTAATAAGGATATAAGAAGTCGAGGCGCGACCAAATGTTTTTTTTTTTCGTCTTCTTAACATTCGGCAAGTCACGCATAATTTTTATTTCAATGGCATAATTTTCCAGGTATAAACGTCATATATTTTTGACCTAATTTGAAAAGAGTTTTGCTCATGTGATGTTGATTTTAATAATAAAATATGTATTTTGTATAAAAGCACACAGTCCGAATCCAAAAATTCACTTTGACGCATTACATAATAAATTTATGTAGGTTAACACGCAACACATCGAGTTGGGGTTGGATTAGATGAATTTCCATTCGCAAATAAAATTACGATAAATAATTTTTTTTATATAAAATAATATTTTATATTAAATAAATATTTTATAAAAAATTATTCCGTTTATAAAATCATTCTCGTATAGAAAACATTTTCTGCGAAATAATTTCCTAATAGAAAATTAATTTATTTCTAGTATTGACAATTATTTTCAAAAACGTTTTATAAAATTACTTTCTTTCAGAAATTAATGTTTCCCGAAATTATTAAGGTAGCATACTAATAAGAAGCAAACAGCAAATAGTTCTTCAACTCAACAGCGATTTTTGTTAAAATTTAACACAGGTTAAGTAGGTAACCTCCCACATAACAAAACAACAGATTTCAAGCCCAGCAGCATCTTTTCCAAATCGCCTAAACTTTTTTCTTAATAACAAACTCCGACACCGATACTTAACAAACAGTCAGCTTGTCGGAGACTTAATCTAAACGGTGTGATAAAACAATGAAAACGACGAAATTTAACATTGAAACATTATATCACAGTCAAATATGTACACACATACTTAAGTAGATAAGCATCCCCATCTACTGTTTGATTTGCCTCTCTAAACGAATCCTTGTATTTGTATATAATATATCTTAAGAACAGTATCTATCTATTTACATGGACATTAATTCGTAAAACGAAATATTGGACAGTATTCCCTTAACGATGTTTTAACACCGATGGAGCAAAAGCTTGCATGCTGTAATATCGTTCGGTGTCTTCCTTTCTAACACTGGTCACGTGATGAAATTGGCATGGATGTGATATCTGGGATTTCGGTGGAAGCGGTGCTGGTTTTTGACGTTTTTGCTTCTGCTTAGATTTTTTACGGCCAGGTGCATTGAGGGCGATGTTTTCGGGGTCACTCACCAAACGTTCAACTTGTGACCATAGTTCCACAGCAGATTCGTTCGTGTCGAAACTGAAACCAATCAATTGCTGGTGGTTTGTTGACAGGCACATTGTATGAAATGATGGACCAGCAACGCGATAATTCGAAAGGTTATCGATTTTGTCACTCCAGAGGGCAAATGTTGATCCACGTTCAGCTAAGACTAGTGTAACACGAGGCAATGAACGTGATCTCGCTATGCCCTTGTCATGTAATAGAACTGGTATACCAGTGAAGAGTAAACGCCAGTCATCTTTTCCGGTGCCTTCATACAAATTAGCCAGTGATGAGCTAACAAATATCTCTGTACCGAGGCCACTGAAAAAACTCTCAACTTGCCCGCGTTCGTATTCAGTGAGTGCGGTGTTGTTAGTTTCGATGCTAATTGTGTCATCAGCATCGGAATTGATGAAAAGTCCGGCTCCATTGTTTGCTGTCATCGACCAGTCCTGATTGATTTCACATGTTTCGGATGCAGTACCTTCTGAGGATTCACTGGGTGGTGCTGAATCCCCAACCGATCCCAAACGACGACGTGGTGGCATATGTGACATCTGAAAAGAGACCAAAGTGAAAGTTATTCCAAGTTTTTCATTAATTCTTGTAAAAGAAATTACAAAAGAAAGCATTTTACTAGTACATATAAAAATGAAAATACGTAAAATAAAGGAAATAATTTAATTTCCTTTTTCACACGAGCTGACTGCGATAGCGCATGGAGCATACATGACTACAATAATTTTTCTCCACAAGTGGACTTTAATTGGAATCCAGTATATCAGGGATTCATTTTTTATGGAATTGTTAACATTTCTCTGATAATAAAATTGTGAATTACTAATAAAAGACAACTAAAATGACGAGGGATGTTTGAAATATTTCCCATAGCTATTATAAATTTAAAGCTAAATCCTTCTTAATGGTGCTCAAGTAGTTCACAAAAGGACAAATAATATATATATAAATAAAACATCATACGATCGATAATGCCGCCCGTCCAAAATCTGCACTGTGACTCTGGTAGGTGTATGAGTATCTCAACAATCACATGTGGATTATTACCCATTAAGATATTACAAATGTGCTTGTTGTCCAATCCATGGGGTGGTAAAGAGCCTCGTGGCTGAAGAGGATTTTGCTCGAAAAGTGACCACTTACTGCGGCTACGAGTATCCGATGTTGGTGCCGCTGCAATGGGTCGGCAGACTTCAGTTATGGGTTAACTGGAATTTGTATATTTGCAGCTTCAAATCCTTCATAAAAATATTGGATAAGGTGGTTGGTACAAAGTTCCATTCCTGAGCTTGATGATTAATCAATCTATCCGGATACCTATACACATTATAATGCACGGCAGCAATGTTTTCAATGTTAAATATGTAACCATCTATAAGAACACCACATACATTGGTAAAATTAAGCACATACCTTTTCTTTAAATTTATTGTTATGGTTATATTTCGAGACTGACTACTGGCGAAGACGTACCATTAGCGCCATCTTGTGAGCGCTTGTGAAAGCAAGAAGAATTTGCTGAAAACGTACCAAGTTGGGCGACGATAGAATGAATAGTATTGCGCGAATCGCACAATGAAGTACCCGTAAAAATGTCGTCCTTAAAACTTTAACAAGGTTACGATGTATAAAAGAACGTATTTCTGTTGGCAGAAGTCATTTCAAAAGGTAGACAATTGGAAGGAAGTTCTTGAAACCTATCGTTGCTTGTACCAAAGAGACAGACAAAATAAACAAGTACAAGTAAAGGCTTTTGATAAACAGCAATTTTACTGTCCATGCAAGCACAGCTTTCGACGTGCGAAAAAAAAACACGGACTGAACAGGCAGTTCGAGTGGATAATATCTATTCGCTTCAAAATAACTCCAGACCATAGATACAATGTTCTCTTCGGCTGAGTTAACCCTTAAGATTATTGCTGTGAATGTCAATTCACTAATCTAAATGGAAAGAAGAGATAATCTAAAAAATCTGCTGGAAGCTTAACGCCCAGATGTACTAGGCTACCGAAACGAAGGTAAGCAAAAGCATAAATTCATCATCATCATTGGGCACTACAACCGGGACCGGTCTTGGCCTTATTTAGCAAGTCCTGAGGCTTGTTAAATTTTCCACAATGATTTGTTTTTTCCGGGCAAGGTCATTAGTCTTGCGCCATAAATTGGGGTACACAAATTATGGAGTCATTATATGAGATTGTGGCGGTTCCGCCAAACCCCACGGCCCACTTACCTGAAAAACCCCCGTAACTGCTACCCAACTTCCTTAAGTTCGCTAATGCAATCACATTAGCACCTTAAATATTTTACGCATTAACTATAGCAAATTTATAATCTAAAAGTCCCTGTAAAGAACCCTTACCTTTCATGCATCTCTTCCCATACAAATTCCCTGTAAGAATTCTTTCCTAACTTATCAGGAATCCCAATTTCACCAAGTGCATTTCCCCCTAGACGAATTCCTGAGAAGAAAATGATTTGGTTTACACACAATGTAACCATCATAACAGGGACAAAAACAAATATACGCATCTTGCGTCTTAATGCATCAATTAAATACTACAACATAAGCAAATGCAAATAGGAATTTAATACCTACCCGTACCAGCGATGGCATAAACCCCACTTCCCGGTAAACAAGCTAAAACCAATTAGCACAATGTTCATGATGCGCTGCGGCTGTCAATACATGTGCTATGCATATTGTAGACAACGATCATCAACGGTCCATTTGTCTTACATATTCCTGGATCTGTTTACCATTGACCTTCTTGTAGCGATTCTAACAGATACACACAATTCACAAGCAAAAATAGTGAAGAACACCGAACGAAAAAATCGAATAAGAAAAATACATCAGAACCGTATACCAAGCGATAAATAAAAATAATTCATACCAGTGGAATATAGTCGAGTTTGGAATTCAAATTCAAAACACGGTCAGTAGTCTGATGCTTCACTGCTTCGCTTTTCAACCGTTTCATCGTGTGTTCAATTCACCTTCTTCACTATCCTTGCTAAACGCTATAATTGGTGACTACGACGTGATCTGTACACACACGCAGCATACACTTTCCATAGTAAAGCAGAACTTCACACACGGCCACGACTTCCGCATAGAGCACAGCCTCCGATGTTTCCTCGTTTCTCTCGTTCGTCCGTCGTCCGCATACGAATCTGATCGTAACGAAGTTACTGCGGCGGGAGTGGTGTAGCGATTCTAACAGATACACACAATTCACAAGCAAAAATAGTGAAGAACACCGAACGAAAAAATCGAATAAGAAAAATACATCAGAACCGTATACCAAGCGATAAATAAAAATAATTCATACCAGTGGAATATAGTCGAGTTTGGAATTCAAATTCAAAACACGGTCAGTAGTCTGATGCTTCACTGCTTCGCTTTTCAACCGTTTCATCGTGTGTTCAATTCACATTCTTCACTATCTTTGCTTAACGCCATATTCTCACATAAGCAAACACAAACCCAATTAGCATCCAATGAGATTCGGCTTGTTTGCTTAGCCGAACTCACATCTCATGGATGCACATTTTCCCTTTCTTTGTTTTAGATTCGTTCCCACGGCTTTGATCCATAAAAGAACCAATGTACACACATACATGTGTACCGTAACGATCTTCTCTATGAGATCTGTTTGGTTACCCCAAAGAGAGACTTTACGTCTCTCTTAGAATAGGAAAATGCACCCAATAATTAAGAGAGCCAGTTTCACTGGCCCAATTTCTTTTGACAACGATTGAATATCGTTGAGTCCAAATACATCCGCCGACCACGCCGGCCGTGCCGCTCCCGCTTCCCGGCGCGCACGGGGACGCGAAATTTCAACCGCGAGTCGAGTTTTCTTGTCGCTTAGTGTATTTAATTGTGAAAGTCTAACTGAGTCTTGAAAGTAAATATAAACATTATACATAAACTAGAACACAACTTACAATAGACAAAATCTTACAGTGAAACAATAAATGCATATTACCATTCACCAACACAGTGCGTTTCATTAACCTTCAATGCGGTGTCCTCTGTGTGTTTTCGCTTGCTTCTGGGTGACAATTTCCAGTTTACTTTTGAGCGGAACTTTGCCTTTGTGATGCTGGTGGAAGGAAGTGAATCTAGTGCCTGTGTCTGGCACATACTTCTTCTCCCCAAGATCGTCCAAGCTGAACTCGAGGGGGTGGGGTCGCCGTCTTAGTTAAAAAAGGTATACAACACAAAGTCGTTTACAACACAAATGTATACAAGTTCCAGATGCTTGAAGCCTGCATTATATATATTCCTTTGAAAAGTGAAAAGCATCTATATATGGTCGCTGTTTATGCTACTGAAGCTCCTCAGTGTACACAATTTATGAATGAACTTGATACCTCTTTCCGATGTCTTAAGTTAAATTCGGAAAATAATTATTTCTATATGGCGGAAGATTTCAATACCAAGCACAGTTGTTGGGGTAACTTTATCTGGAATAGAAGAGGCAATGCGTAGTTCGACTGGTGGCAAACAAACGCATTTAAACCTAAACTAGAATTGTACGCTACAAGAACGCTGTCTTATCCTGGAGCAAATTCCTTCTTGAAATTACTTATGTTGGACGAGCGAATACAGTTATACTAGATACGGATCTAACTACTCGCAATTATCTCCGTACAATCGAGTACGATAGTGATTATTGCGGACTAGATGCGGTAATTTGTGTTCCAAACCAACAGTCACCACTTGAGCAATATGACCAAACTCTTTTTTAATTTCCGAAAAGCACACTGGTCGCGCTTTCATCGGGTAATAAAAAAAGAATTACAGTCGTAGATCCACCGACTGACAGAAATCTTTTTCAGAACTTCTTCTTGTTACTAATACAATAAATCGTTCTATTCCGAAGGTGTCTCACTCCGAGGGCCATCCAAACCGATACAGAAACTCGACGATCGAGGCTCTGTATAAGAAAAAAGAGCATTCTGCTCTCTAAATTAAAACTGATATATAGACTGTTCAGCGATCCAAATAACTAGGAAATAAACACAATTAAGTCATTAGTCAAACATTTTCAAAAACTGATACGTGACAATTATAGATCAGTAATTAATGAAGGCTGGAATAACAGAATTCAAACCATTAAAACTAGTGGACCGAATATGTTCCACAAATACATGAAGTTTTTCGAAGGAAAGATTATAATGATATGCCACGTCTACGAGTTCCACGGACTCCCGAGAACTGTCAAACACTGTTAAACGCAAAGCTTACCCTGGAACACATCAACTGCAATGAAGAGTTCGTAACAGCTGAGAATCCATAAAAGAAAGCGAACTCAATTGGTGCTTGTTTCGAGGCAGTGTATAGAGTGAAAGAATCCGTTAATTTTAACCGCAGCCTGGAAAATAGGGCTCTCCAAGTAGGTTGCTATGCAATGAACATAACGGTGGGCGTTTCGAAAGTCAAAGTATTAAGAATAAGAAATCTTCTGGAATAGATAGTATTCCAAACATTGTTCTAAAGCATTTGCCTCTTGAAGTAGTGAAAGTTTACACAATTTTGTTCAACAACGCTCTAAGTAAAGCATAGTATGCACATCGCTGGGAAACTGCAATAGTCCACCCCATCCCTAAAAATGGCAAAAACAGGACCAATCCAGCAAATCTTCGCTCGATTAGCTTGCTTTCAAACAATAGTAAGGTATTCGACAAAATTATAAATAAAGCATTGATAAACTGGTGTGACAAAAATTGTATCATTTCGAACAACCAGTTTGGTTTTAGATCGAAACACGATACAGTGCATGCTGCGGAAAACTTGTTTCCAACATACAGAGGAACAAGGCAAAGCGACATGCACAGGGGCCTGTTTGGTTGAGCTTGAAAAGGCCGTCGACACCATATGGTTAGAAGGGCTTGTATATAAGTTATGATATTTGGAAATGCCAGAATATTTGTTATACATTATCTGCAATAGGATAATGGGTAAACAGTTTGTGGTGAAATGTCGAGATATAACATCCAACAATCTTTCATATCAAAAACGGTCTGCAGTAGGGAGCATTCAATTCTCCCATTCTATTTAACATTTACACTAGTGATCTAGTGGGTTCTCTCAACCATGCCATTGTATACGTCGGCGACATTGTGCTACATTGATCTGGAGAAAAAATGCATGTCATCAACAGACTTCTGCAAGACGTCTTCAATAGAATCAAAGGTTTTTGCGACTAGAAATTAAAGACCAATTTTCAGAAAACAGAAACTATCCTTTTCAAAACGCCCTTGTCCGGGGAATTGAGGGATACAAAACGGAATTGGACAAAATTGTCCGTTGTAGGAAGTAATAATTTTCCCCTACAAGTAAAAAATGTAGTTAGATATCTTGGTATCTGGCTTGATCAGTATCTTTACTTTGATAAGCA
Organism: Microdon myrmicae; assembly: GCA_963931805.1. Taxonomy (NCBI): domain Eukaryota; kingdom Metazoa; phylum Arthropoda; class Insecta; order Diptera; family Syrphidae; genus Microdon; species Microdon myrmicae. Next base: position 68,291,797 of record OZ007497.1, read on the forward strand.
TATAGCGGCCGCCCTTTCTGCAGCTAAAAACGCATAAGGTATGACAAGAAATCTTCTAGACTCCAAAGTCAAAATAATGTCATACTCGGCATTCAGTGTAAGGCTGTCCAGTATGGTATAACATATCCCCATTCTACATGGAGAAGTTTCGGGTGTTCGAGAGACAATGTTTGCGTTCTTGCCTCGGGATGTATAGAACACCAGAGTCACAACATAAGAACGTCTACCTCAATAAAGTCCTGTACAACAAATTGGGATTAAACAGGAGAGATAACTTCATAATCAAAATTATCCGCGGTTACACTGCAAGGGCGATGTCCAGTGAAAATAATCCTATTTCGAGAGCATTCTATCCCAAAAATATGTATTTGGATAGTACTCTCCAGAATGGGTTCCCAGAATCGTTTTACTTCTTGGATAGAAAAGACAAACATTGAGTCCCTATTATTAACAAGGCTTTCCGGGGTGCCAAGGAGGAACGAATTCTCCATGATAGCGAAACCTCTAATATTCCAGATCACCTAAGTTTCACTAATTAGTGAAAACTAACTGGTAGTGGGTGTGTGACGAAGAAAGGACTTTACGTACCCAAATATGGTATGCGCCTCAGGCGCAGCGCAATGAGCTTCCTCATTGAAGATCATATAGTGGACGTAACGCGCGATAAGTTTTACTAACTGAACCATTATCTTCAAAACAAATTTGAACAATTTGTAAACGTTGCTCTGGCGTGAGTCTGTGGCGGTTCCGCCAAACCCCACGGTTCACTTACCTAAAAAAAACCCATAACTTCCATCCAATCATATGATTTCGGTAATGCAATCGCATTAGCACCTTAAATGCTTTACGCATCTAGGATTATCTAAGGTATAATCTAAAAAGTCCCTGTAAAAGAAAACTTATCTTCATGCATCTCTTCGCATATAATTTCCTGTAAGATTTCTTTTCTATCTTTTCAGGCATCCCAACACCTATTTGGTACTTTCGGTTCCCAGGCAAATTTCAATTTCCCACACCTGCACCGCAATCTCCACCGCATACCTGAAACATTTCCTTTTACAAGGACATTTAATGCATACAACACGTTAGATAAAATTCCTAGAAATAATTCATTAAAGTGCATATGGCATCATGAATCCCAAGGCAGTCGGCACCCATCGTCTCTGTTAAAATCCTATGTCCGACAGCTTGTTTTTACAGATGCCATAAACCATATTTCTACGCATGTAAACATGCATAAGATCCAACTCATCGTTTGTTTTTCCACTAACAAACAATCTTCAATTTCTTTCCCTGCCGCAGTTAATTACCCGGCATATACAAAGGCATGCAAGGGATTCGTTCGGCCACCAATCCCATTAGCACCTGTTTTCCCAACGTCGATAATAGCGACGACGCATAGCGTAAATAATGAACCGCATTACCAACGGCGCATTAGGTCATATCTCCCTTTTGTCTTTGCCGCCTGTCTGCTTCGTTTACCCATTGCCCTCGAGCACGTGTAAACAACTCAGATCTGAACGATCGCACACATACCACCATGATCTTCATTACAAGATCTGGTTTCCTATTCCACCAAGAGAGACTTTACGTTTCTCTGGTGGTAGGTAAAAACGATATCCTTAGTGGAGAGGATATCTACCACGACACCACAAACTTACCCCATAAGCGAATCATCTCTGTACGAGATGATTATCGCTGAGTCTTTTACCATCCGCTGACCTCAATGTTCATACGACTCCCGCTGTTCGTAGCGCTGCGGACTCGCGATAATACCCGGAGTCGTGAGAGGTGTTTCGAACTTGTCGGTTTCCAATTGTTTGGCGAGTTTGTGCCGCAATTCGTTTGTAATAGTTAAAGTAAATAGGATTTGTCGTGAGTTATCGCTAAAAAGTAATACCAAGAATTATTAATTACGTCCCGTCTAATCGAGCGGAAAGTGCATGTTTAGTTTGTGTAAACCAAGGATACAATTAAAAATGAATAAACCTTTTCAAGTCATACCGGCAATCAGTGTGTTTCATTTGACTCTTCTCCTGTGCGGCAGTTCCTGAGCGGTTTCTTTGTTACATTTGTGGACATTGTGTTGTGGAGTCCCTTTTGCATTTTTCTAGTGCTCTTCGGTGGTGCATATAGTGAACAATTTGTGGGGACGTGGTAGAACCCAGCTGTCTCTTATTATCATTATTATTTATTAGCCTATAGGTACCCGGAAGTTCACGACCTCACTGACTCCGCTGTGCCATAGTTCCCTGTCCTGTGCACTCTCCTTCTACGCTTGATCATCTGATCCGATTTCCTCAAGGTCAAGACTAATATTGTCCTCCCCCCTCCGTTGCGGCCTCCTTCCAGTTCGTCTATCGCCAAGAATTCTACGCACGGTCCTATCGTTGCCCATTTTCGCCGCACGTCCGGCCCATCTTAATCTTGGCGACCTGATTACTCTCACTATTGTAGGCTTGTGGTATAGCATAGATTGTGGCGTGAGTCTAAGTGTTATAAAATGGCAAATTAAACACACTAAAAATAAACTGTCGGATATCACACCGGCCGACTCTCTATAGAGAAGAAAAAAAAAAAAAAAAAAAAATTAAACATTATATTTTCAGCAGTGTATTTCACCGAAACGACGTGTATGCAGAGCTCGGCTTAATTATGGTCCTTATAAAATCTAAACAAACATTTTTTATTTCTTCGTCCGCATGTAGTGTGCTTTGACATCCACAATTCCTTTTCTAATTGCGCCTCGACTACAAAACAAGAAAGAACCCCAAGCTCATTATGACGTGCTTTCTTTACCTGGCATTTTTCGACAATTTTTTTCTTATTGACTGAGGTGGGAAACTTCTGTGGGGGTTCTTTGAAGCGTTCACAAAGAACCACCCATTCCCTTTAAATTAACCTGTCTTCCACTTACCATATAAAGTCATGCTACTTACCTGCAAATGAGCAGCGTAAGCTACTCTGCATCATCTTCCACCTGAAAGCAAAACCCTAGCATACATACACCTCATTAGACTATTCAGTTCCTACAGTGAGCGCCAAAAGAAAGTGTACAGCTATGAACTGCATTTTTGAAACCCTGTTAAAGCAAGGGGGTTCGATCTTTTAGTAAAATACTTGTTATTTTTTAAGGTAATTTATTTTCAATGAATTGCCATATAAAATTTGCTCTCTTCACTAAAGAGAACATTTCCCCAGAAATGAACGAGAGCAAATTTGAGATTTTTGGTTCAATAAAACCACCAAAAATATGGAGAGCGAAAAAAACTGAATTTGAACAAAAAAATGTAAATTCAACAATTAAGCAAGGATGCGGTTCGGGAATGGTCTGGGGATGTACGGCGACATCTGGAGTTGGGTACCTCGTCTTTATTGACAGTACAATGAGAAAAGAAGATTATCTTAATATTTTAAGAGACAATTTGCCAAGTAGTGTTGCGAAACTGGGTTTAAGTGATTCATGGGTCTTCCAACAAGACAACGACCCCAAGCACACATCGAAAATAGTCAAGGAATGGTTACTTTACCGTACACCTAAGCAACTGGATCACCCAGCGCAATCCCCAGACTTAAACCACACCGAGCACTTGTGGGAGTATCTGGATAAGCAGATCCGAAAGAGGAACATTTCAGACAGAGAGTCACTAAAGTCAATTCTAGTTGAAGAGTGGCAAGAAATCCCAACCGAACAAGCAACTTTCGATGGAAATGAGCTCAATAACACTTTTAATCAATTAGTTATGAGTTGTAAAGAAAACAAAATAAAATTAACGGTTGTTTTCCCGATAAGCGGAAAGTTGCACAATATGTGTGGCAAGTTGTACACTTTTTTTTGACGCTTTAAAACTGAACTATTTTTTTTAAATTTTTTTATTGTATTTTTACTTCATTATTTTCTGTTAAGTTTTATATGGCAATTCATTGAAAATAAACCACCTTAAAAAATAACATAAGTATTTTACTAAAAGATCGAACCCCCTTGCTTTAACAGGGTTGCAAAAATGCAGTTCATAGCTGTACACTTTCTTTTGACGCTCACAGTATATACGAACCACCATATCCCCTATCGCTCAGCTTGTCAGCAATCATAATCACCAAACATACACCAATTTTTCAGCGTGGTCTTGTTCCAACAACCCGTTGGTCCAAGAGGACTCGCCGACCAGCGTACTTGTTGACAACAACCATACCCATGATCGTGTCCCTTCTAACAATTCCTAATCAAACATTGCCCCCATATCCATCAGGTTGCCAAATGGGCAACCGATTTCTAATTATCAGCCATCAACCGAGTATAGGATTAAACATGAATACGAGTGTTATTTAAGCAATCGCACTCACGACCATGTCACATGTACCACCACATGAACCCCAACAATAGCCACCCTAGCCATTGGCTTGGCAAACAAATCTCCGGTCAACCTATCGTCACCGAAAATCCTATATCCTTCAACGGCATGATCGTGAGCGATTGGGTAAACACCAAAATGTTCCTATGTCGCATTGATTAAACTAAACAATGCGCATCCCAGCGACGAACCCCGAAATAGTGTTGCTGTTTACTTAAGACACTCCAACCTATTTCTTTCTTCGGCAACCGTCATGATTTATTTACAACAACGATGCTAGCAGCCCTAATGCTTGTTCCTTTCGGGTGTTCGAAAGGAAGTGTCTCAGAAGTTGTCTCAGATTATATCGAACACCGGAATCGGACTATAAAAAGTATTATTCAAATGAGACTTTATATAATGAAGCGTACATAAATAGGGTGGATAATTTTATGATTAAATTAATCAGAGGACATATTGCGAGAGCAATAAGCTCGTCCAATGACCTAATTTTCGGGGCCTATTATCCAAACGCTCTGTACTATGAGAGCGTGCGTCGCAACGGCTTTGTTCCACCAGAGGCGTTCCTTGACTTGGACATGAAAGGGCTTATACAGGAAAGATCCGGAATTCCGCTGATCTATCATGTAAGTAGATCATCCGTAGACGGGCGATTGTGCTACGACCGGGATGTAACGCGCACCGAAGAAGAGCTCCTGCGCTTCAGTAAGGCTATCTCCCACAGAGACCGGGACGATAGTATTAGACAGCGTCAACAGTTCTGGTGGTTGAATGGCATATAAAGACCTGGATACCAAAGTCGGTATAGAATCACACTATCATCAGCTAGCTTATATAGACTTAGCTTTTCTAGAATTAGGGTAGTATAAGATTTTGGTTAAGTTAAGTTAAGTACTTTTACATAAAATTAAAAATTAAAAAAAAAAAATAAATAAATAAATAAATAAATAAATAAAAAATAGGTAAGTTAAGTAAGTTAAATTTTAAGAAAAAAAAAGACAAAGTTTTTCAAATTTTTCTTTGTCTTTCAAATAATTATAAGTACTGCCACAAAATTCTGTCGCCGAAAGGCAAATTATATAATGGTTAAGTAATGTTTAGCTTAGAGCGTCTGCGAAGGACCAGTAAGTTATTATATAAGATAATTAAGCTAGAATTTAAGCATTTTTTGTCTAGCCTTTAATTTAGAAACTAAGAGTATAAAGAGAAAATAAAAAGAAAATGTTTTAAAAATGAAAAAAATGCTTGTTCCTTTGTTTGAACAAGTGCAGGATCGATCGATGTCTGCATTTATAGCAAAGGGTATTGTACCTGACCACCATGGCATGGAAAATTCCGTTAGTAAAAACTCCAATTCGATCGCCCTTTGGTGATTACCAAGGAGAAGATCGGATTGGCTATTACGCGATCGATAGAAAATTCCATCACGATGGCTGCTAGCGGATGTGGAGTGCAACGGTCATCGTGGAGTCAGAGTTGAGCTGCTGAGCCAGAAACACGTATCGTGGGCGTAGTGTAAAAAGTCGCGTTTTTCAAGTAGTCAATGGCAAGACTCGGGATACGCGGTCGAGGAGATCGGTTTTGAATTAGATGAATATAGAGTCGTGGAAAGTAAGTCTGTTGACTGTTTTAAATTACCCCAAGTCAGCCTACAGTGCCTATCCCAACTTAAATTCGTGTGAACAGTGGAGAAAAAACAAAGGAACAGTGTATAACTAATAATGTAAAGACCGCACCTGAATCACTGAATTGTAGTGCACCGTAGAAAAACAAAGGAACGGAGTATAACTAAGAATGTAAAGACCACATCTGAATCACTGAATTGTAGTGCATCGAACTTAACGTAGAATTACGTGCTAGTGTTCTTGTTATCAATTGGAGTAGTCGCATAATGTTTGCAATAAAAATCAACATCAAGGAACTAATAACAACGTGTTTTACTGTACCTCTTTATCTCGTGTGAACAATTTCTTTCGGAGTTATTGGACCAATTACGTGGAATGTATGTGAAACACTGTCCGTGTCGACATACTACATACATTACCCACACTTCTCCATTCAGGTCTATGTACTTTCTTATAGCAGATTTCCAAATATTTTTCCGATTTGTTTTATCCTTCCTGTTGCTTGACGATTTCTTTCGAAAGTCCATGACCTAGGTTTCGTCAAAAGTGGTGGGTTTTGAAAATCACACCTAATCAAAGGTTTAATGAAACGGAAAATAGCCGTTTGCATTTTTTTACATCTAGCAATTGTCACTCGATATGGGTATGGGTGGATTCGTCTCGTGTGTATAGAAAGCAACAAGACCGAATTTTTTTTTTAAATACATAAACAATGAGTATCGATGTGTATAGTTATTTTGATTTTTAAAAATCGCCCACAACAATTTTGTTGAAGTTTCCCATATAACAGGGTAAATGCCGCGGCAGTTCTGTAAACAAGTAACCTCATTCTTCGAAAAACATGGCTTGATTAGTCCCTCGCTATGTTTTCCTCGTTTCTTGACAACCCAGGTCGCCCCGTCTACAGTTTGACTACTGCCGAATCAGGGTTTTCAAAGTCCTGTGTCCATGGTTTAATAAATTCAGTACTTAGGACCTCTGTAATGTGACGAATTTGGTACAGAGTGCTTACTTTTCTCGGCGGAATAAGAGTCGATTTTTAGGTTTGGTTAAAGTCGTAGCGATTCCATCCCTAGGAGGCAAAACAACTTGAAAACTGAATTTTGGAGCACACAGCACATGCATGGCTTTGATTATTATTTAATAGTTTTCAGATTTCAATTTTAGGTTACATTCCTTAATATCAAATATAGTCTGGCACATAATATTGTATTTTTGATTGAAAACGCGTCTTATTCCCTTATAAACAATGTCGGACCCCACCTGGATGATTCTTCTTGACCAACCATTGCTAATGCCGATAGAATTAATTGTTGGTTTTGTTAATGTTTTCTAAATATGTTCAAACTATCGAAATCTAAAAAATTCTTGACATTTAAGAAGCAAGGCAGCTTTACATTCTAAGAAAACAATGATGTAATCGATATTTTATTATTTTTATTTACTGGCCTGTAGGAACCCGGAAGTTCATGACCTCACCGACTCGGCTCCGCCATTGTTCCGTCCTGTGCGCTCTCCTTCCACGTTCGATCATCCGATCCGATCTCCTCGAGGTCCAATCTAACATTGTCCTCCCATCTCCGTCGCGGCCGTCCTGTCGGTCTCTTCCCCGTTAGTTTACCGTCAAGAATTTTATGCACGATCCTATCATCGCCCATTCGGGCTTCGTGTCCGGCCCATCTTAATCTTCGCGACCACTCTCACTATTGTAGGTTTGCGGTATAGCTCTTCCAATTCGTGATTGCTCTTCCAATTCGTGATTGTGGAGTTTCCTCCATTGTTCTGACTCCTCGTCATATTTACCGCCAAATATACCCCTTAAAACTTTATTCTATGCAATACGCGGAATTTGTTCTCTTCCCGTTTTGTGAGAGCCCATGTTTCGTATCCGTATAGATCAATCGGCATGATTATGGTTCTATAGACACGGTAGTTCTAGGTAGAAACCTTGACGCGGCGCGGGGCTTAAAGTACAATGAATGACTCAGGCTATGCTGACGGTAGCATATGCTTCCAGTAGGGTCACCCATGTCAGACAGGCTAGCGAGGAGTAACACACAAAGATCTACCACCCCTAATCCAGGGTGTTACGCGCCACCGTGCCCATTGGTTGGTTTGCAGCCAGGGGTATACCGGTTATATTATAACGGCGCCTCTCTGACACCGGGTCGAATCAGAGCAGTAAGCAGACCTTACCACATCAAAACGGGGCTCTGATGTGGCGGACTATTTGAAACCCCAAGTCTCGTGGGATGAAAAATGAAAATGATGTAATCGATATGATGAAGGTAATAACATTCTGAAGCTCACTGAAATCTTTACATGAATCATATAAATTATGAGGGTCATAATCGTTTATATTGTATAATACTCGATAACCTTTCGAAACTGTATTAAGATACCTCATTGATACATCAATTTCTATAACTACTACATGCCTCTACTTCGCGTCTTTCCAAATCTTAACAACAATCTGTATACGCGCTGTTGTGACAAACTAGAATAATGTAAATATCGGTAAAGACATTTTAATTCCACTAATTCTATTTTCGTTACCTGTGGCCCTAGAAATTGTTCGCGTAAAAAACTAACAAAATTCACTTTCAATTGTGATTACGTATCTCAAGTATTCCAGATGAGACGAGAATATTGCGTTTTTCAAATTGTTCTGGTTTCGAGTTAAAGTTCATGCTATCAATATTTTTCAGGTGGGTCTACGGTTATGATGTAACACCTGCAATTTCCCCCAAATTGCAATCTATAAACACATTTGCACCATGGTCTTCCGAAGATGGCTGGCATATTGCTTTTCTCGTTACTCATTCCAAATCAAATTCAAATGATTTACTTCTGCAAAATTGCTCTTTTTCCTGGAGGATTGAAGAGCAGCTGCTTTAGGGCAGCACCTTTGACTAGCAAACGAATCAAGCTTTCCCACCCAATAGCTACAAAAATGTAGGACGAGAAGGTGGCCGGAGTTTCCGCCGGAAAAGTTAAATGTATCTCTTTAAATGTAATCAATATTGAGGTAAAGGTCTTCGCGTGCAGGGCCAGTTGCTTGCCTAAGAAGACCTAGGAAAATATGGAAGTGAGGATAAAAGTTCGAAAAATAATTAGAGTGTTGCCTTATGACTCTCACAATTTAAATAAAACACCGGACAACAGTTTCGACTTGTTAAAAATATTTTTAGTTATTCATATAATCGGCTACTGCCAGCGCTCTTTTGTAGAATTCGCATTGAGTTGAGATCATCATCATCATCATCGGCACTACAACCTGGAAGCGGTCTTGGCCTTATTTAGCAACTCCTGAGGCTTGTTAAATTTTCCATAATGATTTGTTTTTTCCGGGCAAGGTCATTAGTCTGGCGCCAGAGGCTCCCCGACGGGGAATCGAACCCCGGTCTCCCGCGTATTGAGTTGAGATAGTACTTAGAAAGTTCTTGAATTCCAATAAAGTTTAAAAGGTTATATATGAGTTATCATACAAGCACCGTACTTCAATCTTCAATTGAGTGGAATGATCTCTCTATAAGTATTTTTGCTGTTTATACTCTCCACCGTGAGAAGGACATGCAGACATACAATAGCAACAATGTCTATAGCTGGATTTTATTTAAAGAGTCGTTCGGACTTTCTCATTAGAGTGTAGTATGCTGAGTTCATTCAGTTTGAATTACTGTTGTTAAACATTCAAATTTCTTCAAGTAAAAGTTCTCTGTCGGAAAACAACACCCTGCAAGCGACTCAATGTGAATTAAATACATTGTCAAAGTACAGCACTAATTTGTTCTCTTTCTTATACCTCTGACCCCTCTTTTCCTGTAACAAAGGTAAAGACCAGTGGAATTGAAAAAGATTTAAAACTTCAAAACTTCTTTTATTTGATGTCTTTATTTTATCGACTCGTGATATTGTTGCCGCTGCTAAATATGTCCTCTAAATATCCCCTGCTCAGACCCCCGGAGCTTGTGGTGTATTATAATTATTTTCAATAACAAGATAGCATTATTGAATCTTGTTATGTAATTAAATTCGTTTAATTATTACCCCCTATAATAATTAACATCTCGTGTCTACACATGTATATCCCATAACAATAGTATATTCCCACATACAATAGTTAAATAATTAAAATAAATTAAAACCCCTATTTCAAAACCATAATCATACTGCACATAGCCATAGTCTCCCTATTAGCCATAGTCTTCCTAATTCCGTTTCCTCAAAATAACAATCGTGGAAGCGGAACAAAAAAGGGTATTAAATGGAACGACACGAGATTTCCGCCTTGTGATTTAGCATTCGACGCGTGCGGTTGTGTTCGTTGTTTTAATTGCCGAAAAAAGAATATCTCGAGAAAGTATTAAAATTAGAAAAACAAATATTATTAGTTGTGTTGTGAACATAGAAGAGTAGTGAATGTAAATAAAATCTGACAATAACTAAACGATTGTTTTCTGTTATCTGAAACTATTCCGCGGTGGTGTGTTGTAACTGTTTGCTGGAGTCATACGATTGTGTTAGCAGTTTGTGTTCGAGAGTTGCCACCCAAAGGTGGTGACGAAATTGATAAAGGAAAGGTCAAGACCACACAGGGGTAAGTTTTGTGAAAACAAAATATAATAAATAATTGTTAAATTATCTTAAACAATCTTTGTAAACTTTACAACAGATTTTAATGCTGCAATAAATAATATTATTTATATCCGATGGTTCATTTTGAGTTTATTTTTCAAGTAGGGATTTTCTTAAAGATCAAACTATCCTACTTTCATAGTATTTTTGATCATGATGACATTATATCGGTTCACCTCCTGAGTTCTCATCGTTTCAGACTTTGAGTTCTTGAAAAGTTTGAGTTTGAAATCCAGTGTCACAAATTCAAAAGATAAAGCTGTGTTGTTCGCGAATTTATCTTCAACGAATTCAAACTTCGATGTCGATCTTTTGGAGCCAGCTGTAATCGCGTCGTTACGATCTTCGATGCGGGATGAGATGTTCCGCCCGCGTACTATTCATCGCATTCTACGTGGACCGGACTGTAAGAAGACAACCGCCCCGGGCGGAATACCGGCACTAGTCCTTAAAAAATGTGCTCCAGAACTGTCGCCAGTTCTTGGCAGATTCTATCGCTCATCTTATGTACGGAGGACATTTCCAATCGCTCGAGTTCAGCAATCCCAAGGAGGGGGAACAAGTGTCTCCCACAAAATTGCCGGTCAATACCATTACTGTCTATATTATCCAAAGTGATGGAAAAGGTCATCAATGCCGAGTTGATTAAATATTTGGAATGCAACGGACTTCTGAATGCTTGATAATACGGATACCGTAGCAGGCGGCCCACCTTTTGACCCTTACAACTGATATATGGGCATCTGCGATTGAAGGGCATGGTGAACCAAGACCGGCCGCATTGGATATCTCCAGGGCTTTTGACCACGTCTGGTACTGGTTATTGCTGAGCCAGCTTGGTTCATACGTACTATCCCAGTAGCTTTGCGACTGGACGAGTAGCTTCTCCGAGAATCGGTCAATCTGGGTTGCTGTAGACGGCGAGTATTCGGATCAGTTTCCTGTTAATTCCGGGGTGCCTCAAGGTTCTATTTCGGCTCCAACCTGGTTTTTGCTTCACATAGATGATTTGTTCGAGTCAAGGTAACAAAGTGTTCTTACTCAAGTGATCGACCGATTGGTGCATCAACATCACACCAGCTGAGATGTGGCCAGATCCACTCTCTAAATAGGGATCTGGATAAAGTCCTACAGTGGAGAAAGACCAATCTCGTCTACTTCAACGAAGACCCAATATACAACATTCACAAAGAAAAGTGGATCGTCGGCTCCACAGCTGATGATGAACGGCCAGGCCCTCGAATCTAGGGAAAGCACGAAATTGCTGGGCGTCACGGTCTGTGGGAATGTATCGTGGCATACACACGTGTCGAACATCGCCAGGTCTGCCTCTGGAAAACAGAGTTATCTTTTTAGAACCAAGAAATATTTTCCTCCGACCCAACTTATTCTCCTGTAAAAATCCCAAATTAGATCCGTGTGGCAGTTCCGCCAAACCCCAGGGTTCGCCTTCCTAAAAAACACCCATAACTCTAACCAATCACATAATTTCGCTAATGTAATCGCATTAGCACCTTAAATGCTTTACGCATCTAGGATTATCTAAGGTATAATCTAAAAAGCCCCTGGAAAAGAGAAATCTTACCTGCATGCATAACTTCGCATTTAATATCCCCTACAAGAGTTCTCTCCAAGCTTATCATAAATTTCCTAAAAGAAAATTCATCGGTTCATATTTAATACAACCGCATAATCAGGATATATTACCCTTGAGTTGGCTTATCCCAGCTTCATCATGTGTATCATAAATTACCAGACAAACACATTGGCTGGCGACCTACACCCAAGTGACCAAACAAATACACGCATCTAGGAAATCAATACTTACCCTTACCAGTGATGCCATAAACATAATTCCCCGGTAATCTAGCCAAAACCTATTAGCACAATTTCTTCGTTGCGCCGCGTCTATTTATTTAGCCGCGACGCACATCTCAAGCAAATATCCAATTAGCATCCGACGAGTTTCGGTTTTGTTTGCTTTACCAGACTCGCATCCCATGAATGCACATTATCCCTTTCTTTGTTTAGAGTCTTTCCCATGGCTTTGATCCATAAAAGATCCAGTGTACACACATACATGTGTACTGTGGCGATCTGCTATATGAGATCTGTTTGGTTACCCCAAAGAGACACTTTACGTCTCTCCCGGAACAGGAAATGCATCCTTAATTGAAGAGAGCCAGTTTCACTGGCTGAATTTCTTTTAACAACGATTGAATATCGTTGAGTCGTTTGCCACCATCCGACCGAGCAAGTCGGTTCGGCTTCCGCTCTCCGTCGCACGGCGGAGTAGCGTAATTACCCGGAGATTTAATTAAATCGGAGTCGCGTTTTAGTTCGGACTATAATCTTATAATGTTACCTTTCGTTAGCGCGGAGGGTTTGCTTAGTGTGTATTGTGTACGTCCATCGTTCGAACGAGGATACGTCAATTAAGATATTTATAAGTACCTTTCAATCCGTGTTCAGTTGATTAAGTGCAAAATAACTATTAGTGAATTATATAAATATAACATTTTGCCGACTAAAAATAACCAGTGTTTTGACTCTCGTGGCCTTCTCGGATATCTCTGGTGATTAGCGTCAGCGGAACTCTGTATTGAATCGGTGAGGACGCCGGCACACGACTTCGTTCCGCACATCCGCACTCGAATACTGCCCTCATGATCCTAAATATACCCTCAACCCGCTTGAGAGCATACAGAGACAACCAACCAGCCTGATCCGGGACACGATGTGGACGTCGGGACTACAGTCGTTATCACATCGAAGACGTGTACCCCACCTCTATCTGTTACAAATATTAAAACGGGTGCTGTTCTTCGGAGATATGTGGTATCGTGCCGCGGAATACGGTTTTATGTGCTCCACGAGATAATGCGACGGATCGCACCACTTTACGGTTCATCTTCCAACGGCGCGAGCATCTCAAGATCAGAACTCGTTCCGTTACAGAGTGGAAATGCTGTAGAACCCACCCCGTGTGAGTGTTTCCGGGGCGTTACAACCCACAACAGTTCAAAAGGAACTGCAACAGTTATTTGGTGGCATCTCGGGGCTATAGTTTCGACTCTCCCGAGAGAAGTGCAATAATATAATAATTAAAGAAATAGGCTAAAAACTTTGCCGGAAAAACAAATTATTATGGACAATTTAACAAGTCTCAGATAAGGACCGGATACCGGTGGAGAGACTTGCTAAATAAGACCAAGACAGGATCCCGGTTGTAGTGCCGATGATGATGATGATGATGATGGTGACTATTTAGGCTGAAGAACAACCCGGAGAGGTTCATGAGATGTCATGATAAAACAACGGCTCTCATGATAAAATAACGGATTATTGCGGTTTATGGGTGGAATCATTGGTCCATATGTCTTCGAAAATGAGACCAGCCGATACTGCGAATGGCGGCTGTTTTTGTACCATTATTGGAGAACATGTTCCCGCCGACATTTAGTTCCAACAACGACGCTATCTGAACACCGATTACAACTAAATTTAGACGGCAACAATAAGTAATGCCAACCAAGGTGCACAGCAGTGGACACAAATAATATTCGTTAAGTAAAGTTATTTAAGGCAAACACTGGTGGACGGTAGAAAGTTATCAGTACGCTCAAAACAAAGCTGTCACTTTCATCAGCGGTTTATAATTCACTATTCACTTCTCGATATTCCCTACATATTCGAATACAAATAGAGGATATTACGATCAGACCACAAGATGAAATATCTTGAGGTCATTTATACTCCAAAAATGAATTTCATCAAACAATGATCCATATCCTTCGGTTGGTCTAAACAACAGCAAAACATTTTGAAGTGGAGCAACAAGGTTGACATCGAAGTCAAATTACTGTGTTATAAACAGCTAATCCGGTCTGGAATATCGCATTCTTTCGCAATATGGTCTTGCATATTTTCGACCCGAATGAAAATACCTCGAGTATACGAAGTATTCGTAAACTTCACAGTAAATACGCCGAATACTCTAGGAGACCTGGTGATCGCCATTACCCATTTGCTCACCCATATGAAGGTGCTTCTATGGGGTAGAACGTATGTGTGCCGTCGTTGGCACTGGTTCTACGCCTATCCCACGCTGTTGCCCCGTTGGTCGTCACCAAATGTGGAGTAAAAGTTTCGGTTTCGGCTTTTTTTATTAATGGAGCTGAAGACCGAATTGTGGAATGCACTGCCGTGGATGATGTTCTACAGTTTGAACATTTTACTTCTGTAAACAATCGCTGCTTCGAGACACACTGATTTTATTGGGCATCTTGTCTATGGGCTTTTCTATATCACTATAATCGCGTCTATCATAATGCAATGAAACGACACATCATTAATAAAGGCTGATCAATTGACGAAAAGGTAGAAAAAGGATAGACGTCAAGGAATTTCCATGGCGAGCAATGCACTTCCCGATTGTGGTCAGTCCAAAACTAGTCGAATGAGAATAAAACACACTTATCATTCCTTTCAATACAACACATCGTTTCCATTTTGATTTATTCGTGGATAATTAAGTCATTAAAATAAATTCACAGTAAATTGTAAGACAAAACATCGCATTAAAAAATAATATGAATGATATTCATAGTCAGTCTTAAAACAAACACACATTGAAAATTAATATGAAGAAAACGTTTTATCTGTTACTTGCGGCTATTACTTATAATATGTCTTCCTTGCACTACATAAAACATATCAAAAACCCGACGATTCGCGTCCGCGCACCACAGTGGTTTATACTCGACTCTTTCTTTATTTATCGTTTTACGTGGAGGCCCGACTTACCTCCACGGAATCAGTTTAACGATTGACAATTGCCACCGAAACGACAGAATACCAAAATTCCATCCATTGCCTCGGTGACCAATAAGAGATGATCTTAAATGATGGTCACGGAAAGGATGTGCACTCACACAGATGTGGTTACTTCGCACACTCATGCTGTGGCCATGAGCATGCGAATCGTGGATATAATAATTCCATAAAAGGAAATGTTTATCCAATTGGTACTGCGTAAGGGATTCATGCTGATCGGGCGTACGTTGCTGGCGTCCTCTGGTGTGACTTGCCATGCACGTGTGTGGGAAAAAATATTTTCTTTCTGTGTGCATGGACAAGTTTGAGGATTCATATCGGTTACGTAATGTCGTAACCGAATTGGATTCTTAGGAATATGCTGCGTTGTATGCAGGCATGCCCCTGGGGGTAATGCGTATAGGGTGTTGAATGCTTGTCGATCGGTTTACCGTCCGATGTGCTTATAGGGCAACAAGAAAGGAAAGAAATATCTCCCCACGTGACACACGAGTTAGTTACGAGTTTTATGTATCGAAATGATTCGAGTCATGTTGGTTTGCGGATGGTGTAACCAAATTGCTTTTAGGGAACGTGGTGCGTTTAAAGTAACCATGCCCTTAGGAAAATTATTATTTGCTTATTGCCTTAGCGCAAATTATTAGCTTAGATTCTTAGGCACCTTTTGTGTTGGCAATTGGAAAAGGTAAGTAGTGGCGTTCCCTGGAACCGCTACAATGCTTGTTTTTATGCTTTCTGTATGCCCTAGGGGGAAGTTGGGTGTCGAGCCTGGAAAAGGCGAGCGGTGGCGTCATTGAAACCGCTACACTTCTATTACCCCAATCGACGAGTAGTTGCTCCAGTTACCTTACAGCCTCCTCGAAAGCATTCGGAACAGCGATAACCCACTTGTACCGAAGGCCAGCGTTTTTTACCCTTCTCTCCTTCGATCTCTCCGAATCCGACCACCGCATAACTTTCTTCAGTGTAAAACTAAAGAAAGCACCCCTCTCAGACATCTATATCTATAGGTAATAGAGGATTCTTGGACCCATCCTATAGGGGCAACCGTCGACTTACTACACACACACACACACACACACACACACACACACACACACACACACACACACACACACACACACACACACACACACACACACACACACACACACACACACACACACACACACACACACACACACACACACACACACACACACACACTGCACTAGACAACATAAACGTACACACGTGCACTGACCAAAGCGCAGATTATCAGACACCAAACACGTAATCGGCGTTTACTACCTCACCCAAGACCGACTAGTCTTGCATGATTCCATTGCTACTAACCCCCCATCCAAATAGTTAGAGAACTCATTCCTACTATCTCTCCATCCAAGTAGTTAGAGAACGCATAAACTAATCTGGTAGCGACTCTCCGTAGATAACTTGTGTCGCAAGACAACCAGAAGTCGATGGACATATTTGCCCTTATATCGCTGAAGCTGGCTTTCTCCACTCTTTTTTTTTAACTCGTGACGAGTGCACAAATATCAAAATGTGGTCGAAGAATAGTGGGGATATAAAATGTAACTTTGTCGTCCGAAGCAATTTATGAAACCTCTAGGCGAAGTGCAAACATTATTTAGCCGCACGGAGGAGTTTAAAACGACCAGTTTTTTATCGCCCGGAGGAAATTATTTTATATAATCGAATGAAATGTAAAGAATGTTTTTTTTTTTTTTTTTTTTTTGCGTTGGAAGTTCAAATTAGTTCGCTCCGTTTTTAGGTCAAGCATTTCAGAATGAAGTGAATGAACCGGGTAATCAAAGTATTGTATATGGCTGGTTACCACTTCGGAAAACTTAACTCATCTTTTGAGACGATAAAAACGAGGACCCAGTTTTCGATTTTCGATAAACCGGTCACCCGCAAAATCTGTTGAATCTGTCGAACCAACCAGTAATCAGAAGGAGCAATGCCCGGCTAATACGGCGGATTCGGTAAATTATCCCACTTGGACGTTTCCAATATTTTGTATGACATGCGGCGTGATGTCGGGTATAGTCATGCAGAAGAGTAATTTTGTCATGTAATTCCTCGTATTCCGGTCATTTTCCTCGTAATGCACTGCTAATACGAATCAATTGTGACGCATACCAATCACCCGTAATAGAACCGCCAGTTTGTAGCAGCTATTATTTACACTTACTTGTAAAGTCACTCCCAATGATTCAGGTAATCTAACCTTTCGCTTGATCAGGATTTTCATTGAGCGAATCCTCTAATTCTTTGTCTTCGAATGTTTTGGCTGCAGTCAACGCTCAAATCACCATTCTTGAAACATCAAAACCATTCCCTTCAGTTGGAGTATTGACATCATTCGACGTACTTCAGCGGCACATTTCTTCCAATTAAAACAGAGAACTGAAACCTCCTACAAATGCTACTTAGTTAACACGAAATTTGACAGATACAACATAGTAAAAAAAACAAGGATTTCGTATAAAAATCAACGCGATATATACTGAATATTATTGGCAGACGTCTACCATCTCTGAAACTACCGAAATCAATTTCACTATGGAACATTCATTACAGCCGAGCTATCGCTTTAATATGTACTCACAATATGATAATAGGATGAAGGTATGAAGGTATGAAGTATGATAAAATGAAATTACTTTTTTAAGTACCTATA
Source organism: Microdon myrmicae (assembly GCA_963931805.1). Classification (NCBI taxonomy): domain Eukaryota; kingdom Metazoa; phylum Arthropoda; class Insecta; order Diptera; family Syrphidae; genus Microdon; species Microdon myrmicae. The sequence goes on from OZ007497.1 coordinate 68,309,934, forward strand.
AATACATACCTACAACTATAATTTGCTTTGACAGTTTATCTCGGATTGCTGTGATACTTTTTATAGTAAAACAATACGTTCTCTAACCACGTATATATATGTGGTCAATATTATACTACATTCTTTGTGTTGTAAGTTTATTTGTTTTGCGCATTAAAAAAACCACAATGCATATTAGTTGAATTTCTATTTAAAGGATTGCTAATGGCTGTTTCCCAGAGATTGCACTTCATATACGAATATTTTGTAGCCAAATTGACTTGGAGCAACCAAATTCACACTGTGGAAAAACGACAAATCGAATCAATTAATTTCAAAAACACCATTTAAGTTGAATGGATACGCCTTCAACCCAAGAACGGATGACATATTTTAATGACAATAGTGAACAGTAAGAAGCGCAAGGTTACACACGGTTCTGGTTATCATATTATTACACTTTCACAAATAGTAACATAGATTCAAAAAGTACTTTGACATACTATGTGGTGGTTAATACCAATCGCATTTCACAAATTCACCCTTTTTTGTCTAGGATATAGGAAAATAAGTTCCTTGAATTATAAAAATCTATCACAAAATGCAATAAACCGAACTACTCAAAATGCGCATTACAGAAATTCATTTCTCCTGTCGAGCACATTTTCATAGTGAAAGAAATTTAAAACAACACTCGAAACGCACTGACGTATAAACACTTCTCACACCCGGCCGGAAGCAGAATAATCAACTCAGCTTAGGGCTCCAGCTATATTGTGGATGAAGACCATCCTGGCAGTAAATAAACAACTTCCGATATCACATCATTACTATAATTATACATATGCCATAAACAACGCATGAAACATGACAAGCCACCCACCAACAGCCGGCATCTTAAAGTTTCCTAGGAATTGTTACTTCATTGGTTGAGTTCATAAATAAATTGTTCGTTTTGCGTTTAATCATACCTCTCAATCAGCTTTTGCTCCACCGTTTCCTCGGATCCACTACAACACGTTCTTACGGATAAAAAAGTAATACACAGATACTGTTCATGACATTGAATTCAGCGAGGGCAATTCACCGGCATCGAAACGAAATATTGTAGATACATCGCCAAACTGACGGGTCATTACCTCAACCAGCAGCTAACGCGAATGCGATTTCCAATGCACACCAACTATTTCATCAATTAGCACGCAAATGCAAATCTCGTTTACGCGATCCGTTTGTAACGAAATTTTAATAACATTAGTGGAACGACGGTACGTGCGCAATTTTTATGAATCCGATTATTTTATTTTTCATGAGTCATAGGCATCCAGCGAGTCATCTTCCGCACAGAGGTTAATCACTTCGAAGTCGGTTAAACACTTGTAGCCATAAAACCTGATCTTGACTGATCGTAATTACACACGTGTGGAGTTTGAAACGACTGTAGTCGGATTTCTGAATTGCTGTTGCAAAAGTTCCAAGCGTCAGACACTTCTTCTTTTATAACTTTGAAGGATCGTTCTATACTCTACTCAAGTTATAGTATCCCCACACTAAATTACGGAAGTGAGATGAATGATAAAGGAAAACGTCTTTTTAGAAACTTACACAGCGAACAGTTAGTCTGAGGTAAGTAATAAGTAAAGCGAATTAAAATGCTTATGATCACCGCTATTGTCATGTGATGTATCATCGATAGACAGAAATCTGAGGAAATTCGATTGTATGCTCCAACATGAATACTCGTCAAATGACTTATTGAAATATTGTACCTTATGTATCGTAGTTGAATAGTTATAAAAAAAAGCTTGTTTACCTTTTGATTTAATGTGATTTGATGTCAGAATAGCTTTACGATCGCTCCAGAAGTCTCACAGCACTTATATCCATTTACTTACTTCGTAATGCAAACGATATTATGTAAAGCAATATCCCCCTTATAGATAATGTGTTACAATGACTAGTCAATTTTCCTTACAATAAGTAATATCTTGCGGGTTCGTGTTATTAAACGTGATTACTTATCAAGCCCCATGAGAATTTTTATAACAATTCACAGAAAACATCTAATTTTCCTCGTTTAGGAGATTCTAGAATTTACACGCTAAACTCGTCGATATTTTTTAACTTATTTATGGCACGTAAAGTAACAGTTTTAATAAGCACACCGGATTAACATATTATATACGACAGAGTGCTAATTAAAATGTCACCGTGCACAGCACAATATTTTTTATAATATTAATAACAAAGCACGTCCTATAACAGTATCTCAAAGTATAGATGTAATTATTACACTAGAATGGTTATTAAACAAGTGAACATGTTTTTGAATATGGACTACTATGAATTGCTTATAAACAAAATGATATTGACGTAATCATGGCCTAACAAAATGCCTGGCCTCAGATGCTAAAATGTAGGGAATGGGATGAGTTTTGTAAATCTTGTTGCAATAGTTGACCTGTGTTATTGTAACCTAGATTAATTTTTAATTTCTTTATAGTATTACGAAGTTATTCGAAAAAACAGCCACAAACTTCGCATACTGTAAGGATTTCGAGTTTCCCCAAAGAGGGGAAATTTCAGATCAGACTTAAACCAGATGCCTTTAAAACCAGGAATTCAATGAGTACTTGTTGGATGATGTAGTGATCCAAACCTTAGGTCCATAGAAAAATGGAAAAGAATCAATGAGACTTGTATATGCAGGCCCTGTTAAAGGTAGAAAACTACAAAAAAGAAATTAATGGATTAGAACAAAAATTATTAACAGGGAGAGACAATGTCAGTAAAAATAAAAACAAACCCTCACCAAGGCAATATGAAGCGAACACCTAAGCATAACCTTACCAGCGAAAAAGACGACGATGCAACAAAACAAACGAAGATGAAGAACAAAAATAATCACCACCATAATTATATCTTCAATGAAGACAGTAAAGCTTTAAGTAAGATACTCAATGAAGAAATAAGTAGTGATAAGTTTCTTAAGAGGAAGTCCCTATACTTTTTTTTTTGTTTTGAAAATTAACTTAGCATATGAAGAATATATTCTCATAGTTTGGGGCTCAACAGAAAGCTCTTATTGTCCCTAGAAAGTCACTAAAGTGTTGCGCAAAAGTACCGAAAGCAAGGAAGCGAACGAGCACTCTTTACGGCCTCTACCGTTTAATTTCTAACTCAAACAAGTTTGCCAGTTCCTTTTTTGAAAAGTTTGGGGGTAATCTGTGGCGGTTTCTGCTAGTGCGTCAACACGGACGTATTCACGGTAATTTGCTTTATAATAATTGTTCACATTTTGTTATTTTTTTAATCACCATTCTTTTGATTAATATAAGGGCGCGGATTTGGTACTCGCCAAGCAACGTCCCCGGTACGTGTGCTTGTTTCTCACTCACAACTCCACGACTCCGGCACGTGCGTGCAGTTGGGCGGTTAAAATCTGACTCTTCGATGCAATCCACATCCGTCAAATTCAATGGTGGTGGATCACATCGCCGTGGGAGGAGCGAACAGGTTCAACTTGGCGACGGCCAATGGTGATCGAGGAAAGGGTTCAATGGGAGGATTTGCCAAATGCTGCATAGGGACGCGTACAATGCCCCTTTTGCCTGCAATATAGACAACGATCGGCCGACACCTGATCAAACAAATGTACGAGCATCAGGGGCTGCAGGCAATGTGGTCATAAATCAATGATGATCCAAGCCTGAGAACGAAATAGGTTTTTGCTTCAAAGTAAAGTACACCCGAATGTAAAAACAACATACACAGGAGCCAATATCCATTACCGCTTATGAACATGTTGTTCAGTCGCACAATATTGCGACATATTCAAAGAAATGGCAGTTGGCCCAAGCCAACAGCGAAACAAATTAATGCCCATAAATGGATAGTCAGCATCTTTCTAAATACACGGTAGTTGCCACATATGATACGAATTTGTATCCCCGGGAAACCCGACCCTTTAATGACATATAACTTTGGAACCGCCTAAGATTTCGTTTCCAAATTTTAACATTATATTTTTGAAGAATAAAATTATCGATTAAGCAAAAAAAAATTGATTTTTTGAACCGAACAAACCGGAATGTCCCCTTAGGCGGTTCCAAAGTTATAGGTCATTAAAGGGTCGGGTGAAAACAATTTTAAAATTGATAAAAATCAACAAAATGACGGACTATTGAAAAAAAATTGATTTTTCGCCCCTTTTAAGGTCGCACACATATTTTTAACCCGCCAATGGTGACCTACTGGTCTGCGAGACCGGGTGTGCAAGAAAATGCGAATAACTTTATTCTCCGTTATTATATTTTGTTGCCGTTTCGAGTAGCTGCCGCATTGCACGTCCCCCACCATCAGTTGTCGTCGAAACTTTGTAGTGAGCATGTGGGGCTTTTCAGGGCCCGAAGAGCCATGCATCGCTCGATCCCCACTATTCCAGGCGAACGACTTACCTCTCGGTCGAACTTCAGCAAGGTTGCGTAACCTTGCTACGGCATTTACCCCCAGCCAAATCGCTGGAATTAATACGGTTACCCAATCGGATAACTGTTTTGAATATCCGTTAGGCAGCTTACCTATTCTGTGGGGGGTTTTCCTTCCAAACCCCTTTTTCTCCAACACCACCCCTGAAAGACATTAAGTCCACGGCAAAGCTTATCACCTTGCCGTGGCATCGAAAACTCACCCTCGGGCAGGCATTAATTCCTAAAAGACATTAAGTCCACGGCAAAGCTTATCACCTTGCCGTGGCATCGAAAACTCACCCTCGGGCAGGCATTAATTCCTAAAAAACATTAAGTCCACGGCAAAGCTTATCACCTTGCCGTGGCATCGAAAATTCACCCCCGGGCAGGCATTATTTCCTAAAAAAAACATAAGTCCACGGCAAGTTTATCACATTGCCGTGGCATTTGAAATCCTATCCTTAGGCATACATTCCGCCCAGGGCATCTTGTTTCCATAGCCTTATGCTATGGAAACAACATCAACAAAGAGTTCCTTGTTGACTCGTTTTATTTGTTTGCCCATGGCACTTCTTGCATGCGGCTATTTGGTCCCATTGGTTTGCCACCGCCGACAAGGTTTCGGCTGAGGCAAACCAAACATTTCTCTAATTACCAGCAATCGCTGGTTTCCTGTTATCGGTCTCCACCGATCAGGGACCGTAAACAAGCAGCGAATTGGATGCAGCCAGCGAGTGTTTACTTTCAACATCTGGCAATGGCTGCACCCTATATTCGTTGCAATATCTAAACATAGCATTGGCACCACAGAATGCTATGCATACAAAAATCCCTAATAACGGCCGCCACCCGTCGGCGGACCAAAGGGAATTCACATCGTCAACCGAGATGTTGATTTATGGCCTCCCATAGGATGACCAGATGTTTTTGTTTACATTCATGTAAGATGCTGCAGCGATGTCGGCATCCGTCCAGGGTCGCCGGACGATCGTATGCAAGGCATACGCACACATGCATAATGTATGCCTATTTCACCCGGTCCAATCACGATTAACTACTTCTTGTTAATCGTGTGGCTCCTCCTCTTTTTCAGTTTCTTTGAGGTTTCCCCTTTTCTTTGGTGAGCTCCAGTTAGTGAGTCAGATTTTACCGTTGAAGGAGTCACCCGCGTCACTGTCGTTGCGACAAAAGTCAAATATATACACCAAAGTGGTCTCACCAGATGAATAGTCGTGGAAATTGCCGTTAGTTCGATTGTGTCGTAGTCGGTAGTTGGAATGAAAAATCAAGTGTGAACAATCGTGTAATCTCGTTAAAGACATTGTAATTATTTCATTAAGGATTCCAAAAAAACGTGACAATAAAAGAACAACTCATCAACCTAACGATCTCAGTGTTTTTCTTTGTCGGATTTACTCTTCTGTGTCCCCGGTTGGATTCGCTCAGTGCAACAGCGGTGGTGTTCGTTTTTGTTGAATCCGCGTCCGTGCTGACGCACGAATAGAAACAACTACAAGCACACGTTGTGTATTTTATATGCTAGCCTGGTCCATGAGACCGTGCGCCACCGTTTATGCAAGTACAATAATCAAGTATTATTTTTTTTATTAATCGCGTACTATCGCTAGTTTATTATTTTATTTATTATTTTATTGTGTTTTATGCATAATATATGTATATTTGTGCATTTCTATGTGTGTATGTGAATGTGTTCTATATCATTAAACCTGTTACAGCATGTCTTATGAAAACAAACAGCGTCATCTTGAAGCCCTTCTACATGAAACATCACTCGATGAGGACAGACCGCCAAGTTCTTCAGATAGTGAATTCGAGAATAAATACGAACCCGAGGAAATACAAAACTCAGACAGCGAAGATGATTTGAGTGACCGAGAGCCTTCAGGTTACAACAACTCTTTATTTTATATTGGAAAAGACAAAAGTACGAAATGGAGTAAGGTACCTGCGCGCCAATCTGTTCGTAATAGAAGTGTCAACATAGTTTCACAGTTACCAGGACCCAAGCGAATAATAGTGAATGAAAAAGACCCTTTTCAAATTTGGAGACACTTTTGTGATGATTCTACTATCCATATAATCATCTCCCGACAGCGCGAACATCCCTGTATCAGAACTCGTTCCGTTACAGAGCGGGGAAGCTGTGGAACTCCCTTCCCACGCGAGTGTTTCCGGAGCGTTACAACTGTTCAAAAAGAACTGCAACATTTAATAGATGGCATTTCGGGGCGCCCCCTCGACGCTATAGGTTCGCCTCTCCCGAGAGGTCTAATAAAAAAAATAAAAATAAAAAAACCAATATATCGCTACAGTGAAGGATAAATTTTGAAGAGAAACATATGCCAAAGAGACTGATTTCAAGGAAATATATTGCTTGATAGGATTGCTCCTTCTAGCTGGTGTTCAAAAATCTAATCATCTCAACGTTGAAGAGTTGTTTCGAACCAATGGTGGTTCAATTGAAATATTTCGGCTTTCAATGTCTGCCCAGAGATTTAGATTTTTACTGCGAGTTTTGAGGTTTGATGATGGTACTACGAGAGCAAATAGAAAGGAATTTGACAAAATCTACCATATTCGAGAAATATTCGAGAAATTTGTTCAAAATTGTAAGGCTAATTACACTTTATCTGCTTTTGTGACTATGGATGAGAAGTTGGAAGGATTTCGCGGAAGGTGTTCATTTAGGCAATACATTCCAAATAAGCCAAATCCATACGGCATCAAAATTCAAGCTCTTTGTGACGCAAAAATGTTCTACACATTTAATATGGAAATTTATCCCGCAAAACAACCACAAGCAGGCCCACACAATTTCGACAATTCTGGCTTAGCCGTTGTTCAAAGATTATGCGAACCGATTTTCAATACAGGTCGCAATGTCACAACAGATAATTGGTACACCAGTATACCCTTAGCTGAAGCATTGCTGCAAAAAGGTTTAACAACCGTCGGAACAATCAGGAAGAACAAGAAAGAAATTCCTACAGACTTCAACATATTGCGCGGTCGAAATGTAAAGTCCAATATGTTTGGTTTTCGTGACAACATGGTTTTGGTGTCACATGTTCCAAAGAAAGGAAAAAATGTTGTTCTTATTAGTACAATGCACAATGATGCTAAAGTCGATGACGACACTCAAAAGCCCGATATAATTTTGAGTTACAATGACACCAAGGGTGGCGTCGATGTCGTGGATCGCTTATGTGCAAATTATAATTGTGCTCGAGCAACAAGGCGCTGGCCTATGGTAGTATTTGATGCTATGCTAAATGTCAGTACCATAAACAGCCAAGTGATACACAGCCAACAATCAACCCACAAAATTGCTACGCCGAAACTTTATCGAGAATTTGGCTATGAAACTAATTGAACCCCACATAAAAGATCGGCAAACGCATTTGAACTTGCCACGATCAATGAAACTTAGACCGTCGGAGATTTTACATGAAGATGGTGTACCTGGGACCTCGGCTCCTTCAAGAAAAGGCCGGTGCTATGAATGCGGATGGAAAAAAAATAGGAAAACGAAGTACATTTGCCAAAAATGCCAACACTATTTGTGCCTTGAACACGTAGTGCCGTATTGCAGCAGCTGTTTGCCCACAGAATTTTAGTTTTTTTAGATGTATTTTTTTAATATTTTTTGTTTGGAAGGATACCAATTTTTGTTTATTTTATTAAAGTTCCTAGTGTCGAGAGACCAAAAAATTAATTTTCATTTGAATATGTGATTTTTTTTTATTTTTTACTTAATTTGAAAAAATGTATTTTAAAAAAACTTGTTATTTGTAATGCTCTAAGAAAACAATTTTGTGAATTTTTATATTGAAATAAAAGAACTTATGTTGATTTAATATCTTTGTTTTGTTGTCAAGGAGTATATATTTAAAAAAAAAACACAAACTATTAGTAAAACTTTTCAAAAAATCTTCATTTGAAAAACCCGGTCCGTGAAACCGGCGCACAGTGGGACGAGTCTATGGGAAAAACGGCAAAATTAATATCTCTGGTTTTAGTAAGTAAAATATGAATATTTTGCATTTAATCTCTTTTTACATTTGATATCTATGCAACGACCTAAAAAAAAGGTATCAACCTGCAAAAATGGCCTGGCCAGCTTCTTAAAAAAAAAAAAAAAAGAGTTGAGCAGCGAACTTTAATTTTAAACTCAAAATTTATTTTCTGAGCTTGCTTTCAAACTTTACTTAAACATTTAAGTATGTTAACAATTTTATAGTTTAATAAACTTCAAAACATTAATATAAAAGAATTATGTATAGGTATAATAAATTAATTTAAAATAACAAATATGTGCATATGAATGTTGATTATTAATGGCTATCGCTCTCCGATGATGATGTTCCACCTATATCGGCCAAGCCGGTAGCGTAAAACTTTCTGCACTATTTCGAAGTAGATAATGTTCAATATGTGGATCTATTTTAGGCATATATGAGCTTTTGAATCTTATATTTGAAATGAGAGGATCCGAAGTAATTAATAAGTGATTTATTTAAAAGCGATTGGAGGTTAACTTCAGCATTTGTTTCCGACGCAACAGCAATTTCGGGTAATAGATTATATTTATATTTTTTCAATTTATAGTAACTGGGAAAACAGTCTTTGTGAAGGCCATTTACAACATATCGTAGAAGAGCGTATTTTCTCTTAGACAAATCCAAATCTAAATACAATGCTACCGTTTGTTGCAGAGTTTGTTGAGGAGACTTTGAAAACCGATTTGAAATGTTAGCACCATAGCTTAGTTCCTCTGAACTGTGCTGCGTAGCTAATTCATGAACCCGACGTTTTTTCGTGCGTTCACTGCATTCCTCAAATCTTTTTGACGGTCTACCTCTGCTCGTGCCTGGTGCATTTAAACTATTTTTATTTCTCCAATGAGTTAAAATATTTCCTGGCAATGTCAAATTAAGGTTTACCCAGCTTTCATTAACTTGCATAAATTTATTTCGCTTTATTTGGCAATTTTCCCATTTTCTCTTTAATGTCAAACAAAAATACTTGAAAACTCTTTGAATTTCAGGTTCAATATTTTCATCTGACCCTTCTAGACCAGTAATTCACTTAATTTTTCAGCAACAGCAATTATCTTCACTGGCTTCTCACTCTCAATCCATCTTTGGAAAAGGTCACCGTTTTTGATTGATGGAGTTAAGCCTACAAAAACGTCAAAAAATTGCAGAAGCGCAAATTTGCGCAAAATTTCGCTTACGGATATGATCAATAGACACATAGAACATCACAAAACATGAAAAATCTCAAAGACGCTTTTTGATGTTTTTTAAAAAATCTTAGCTAAACACAAAAATCACAAAATTTTAAATTTTCCAATTAGACTTGCACTTCAAACGTCACAATACATAAAAATACGAAACAAACACATTTTTCTATATATTAAATATGATTTTCCATACCTTGAAAACTGACAATAAATTTAATTTATATCAAAAAACACTTGTAATTCAAGATTGCGAAAAAAATTTACTTAGTCAAAGTTTACCGCTCTGTAACGTTTGTACCGAATCACAATTCCAAATGATTACTTTGGATTTATAAAATACATATATTTATGATGCCTTGCCAATCACTAAAAAGTAGGGGGGGGGGGGGGGGGGGGGGGGGTGACTCGACAAAACTTATAAGCGTAGTCGAAAGATGTATAAAATGTTTAAAAGAAATCGTTGTTATATCTTTAATACTTTCTCTTAAAAAAAAGTCATGAAAATAACCTATTTTTTGACCCGACAAACCGGAATGTCCCCCTAAGGTGTTCGTACGTAGAGTTAACAACAAGAGTGGTCGCTTAATATTCGGATTGCTGTCATTGTTCACAGGAAAGAGTCGATTTCAAGTAAACGCAACAAGTTAAGAAGTTGCTAAGATGCTCACTGAACACCATTATGTCCCAAATTATTATAGATTAGAATCATAAAAAAAGGGAAGCAGACCTCGTGCTGAAAGTCTGAGATAAAGCACCATTTGAATTTTATTTAAGTCGAACGACATTTCTCTAGAATGACACATTATTTTAAAAAACTTCTCGCAGGAGAGGCGAACCTATAATGTTAAAATCCCATCTAGATGGCCACACCTGCTGAATTATTAATGATAATTAAGCACTACTTTTCCATAATTCAATTGGCTATTTCGGTTGTATCCAATCATATACAACGAATCCCGTTCAATATTTTGCTACATTTTCAGCATTTTCAGGAGAAAATACTTTAAATAGAATCTTCAACTTCGAATAAGCGAGGTTTAGTTTAATACTCGTCTGCATACAAATCACGTTTACAGGGAACTTTTCGCTTTGTGCCTCTTCTGGACCAAAGTAATCAGTGACAAGGCGTATTCCCTGAAGATGCAATCGTCAGTAACGGGAAGGGAAAAAATATTGTAAGTTGCCTAAATTATGCGAATCGGACTGAGTTGGGATTGGCGCACAGTTTAGCCTTAAGTTTGTGTCTCTGAAAGGAATTACTTGGTTATCGAGCAAACCTGGTCCTGAATATCAAACAAAAGGAAAGGACTTTGTCGTATACTTTGTTCGCATATAAATCAAGTGATGTATTTTGCTTGGGCTCGGAGAAGTTCAAGGTGCCACTACGGTGTTGGCAGTGATTCTGCGACTGTACTCAATCCACACAGAGAAAAATGTAATTGATTCTAGGATGGAGGGTTATGTAAGAGGTATCCACTAATTAAATGACTGCCCCGTAATGGAACTCGTACACGGAAATTATTATCGATTGCATGGCAGATTTTCAAGTGATTGGATTTTAATTAAAATTAAACAGTGGCAGCGTAGCGTAGCTGTAATTTCAAGTGCGATCCATAATCATTCACTTTCGATTCGATACACTTGGTTAGCGACACATCACATAGACTGGTTAGCGTTGATTTCAAACGCGACGCACAAATACCCTGAAGTGTTGTCGGTACAATAGCTTGCATTGTTCCATTTCACTGACCTTGAATTAGACAGTCGCAAATGGAGTGAGTTGTGTGTTACGGACACTAAGCATGAACTTGGCGCTCGACTAGTGTTGTGTGATAATATTTAACTTTCCTTGCTGCTGAAGTAATGGAATCCATGATCGTTGGAGAGTAGAAACACCTTAGTCTTTGATTTATTCATAAACAAAGTAATGGAGATAAAAATAATTCGATTGCACATTGCTGCGAAATGCATCGATGCGGACGAGTGATGCCATCTATTGAGAAATATAATCCCTCGATGAGAGACTGTTGTAGCCTTTGCTTTGGTATTAATTAACCGATTCGCAATAGTTCAATGGGGTTAACAGTAGGCAAAGTCAGGAAAAAGTTTTTTTTTTTATTTCTGCCTAAATTCATCTGTAGAGCAACATTCACAACTAGCCAATAGCCGCAAAATACCAAAGCCAAAAACAGGTCTCTTGGAAAACACTATTGGGAATGTTATAAAAATGTATACGGTTGAGATTCTTTTTTTTTTAATGTTCCATACTTTAGGAGAAAAGAAGAAGAAGTTGTGACTAAGTAAAGCATTCCACACTTTTGTAGTTCGACTAAAGATCGACTCCCCGCCCTTATCTGTTCAGCTAAAATTAGTTTCCAGTGTGAAACGCCAACACGGTCTAAGGAATTGGAATAGTTGATTGGTCGGTCGCAACTCCAACGGTCCAGTATGGGCCACCATATCACACTATGGGTTCTGCTAAGAGGTTGGGAAAAATGTTTAATTATTATTAAATAGCATATATATATATATATATATATATATATATATATATATACATATATATATATATATATATATATATACATATATATATATATATATATATATATACATATATATATATATATATATATATATATATATATATATATATATATATATATATATATATAATATTAATTAGAAAATTGCGCTGGAAAACGAGTCCTTCAGTTGGATCACCGCGCTGGGGGGAAGGAAAATGTGAGAATAATCTTATAAGAAACCAAATATAAAACAATTCGCTTTCAGTAAATGAGATCATTTGTTGAAATAATATCAACTTGCACTGGTGACGGCGTTTTGTAATATCAGAGGCCTCGCTTCCATTAAAGTAAATGCGTGAAACAGCGAGGCTTAATATCTAAGATCTAACTCAGGCTAAGATCGACATAACTTACCTAAGTCGTCTCTCCAAATGTGGAAACACGGGGCTACCAACTTAGACTATTTACGTGATTTTTCGCATTCTTTCCGCGATCGGAGATTTGCTATGGAAACTTATATATAAACGCCTGTGCAGAGCCAATCAAAGAATTTTTATTTCATATTTTCATTCCATCGTAATATAAAAAATAAATCGTTTGATAAAAAATGCGGCTAAAAATATAACTTACAAACAATGACGCTCTAACCCGACGGAGGTCAACAGAACAAATTTTATTCATTTTTTGATTCACGTCACGTTTTTAGCAGTAACGGTTTTCGACCATTAGTGACGGGCAGCTGGACTCTAGCCACGAATTCAAATGATAAAGCCCATGTTTCTAACAATTTATTTTCCACGAATTCAGTTCACGGGTGCAGTTCTCAATGCCGGATTGAATTTACCCCCATGTGTTTTTCAAAAAATTTAAAAATTGTAATCGAAAATTGTCAACGGTTTTTCGAAAACTTTTTCACATATCTCATGCACGGAAAACCTTGCCCACCTGCCGGAAAACAAATCCAGCCATTTCGAAAGAAAAGGGAAAAGGACCTTTCCACAAAATTACCTGCTAATAGTCTTACTCTTGCCGAAGGTGAGTGGAAAGGCCATCAATACCGAGTTGATTAAATATTTAGGATGCAAAGCTAAGTTTTTTTTCTTTTTTACACTAACGCGCGCTCAAAGGGGGATTTTGAAGTACCCTTAAATGTCAGAGCAGTGCGAGCGGATGGAGAGGAAACGGATAAGGGAGGGAGGTATCGATGTATATTAGTCTTGAATGTCTGGACATCACAACGACGAGGAAATACATGTTCAGGTAGAACATTCCAAATTCGTGTGGTTCGGCTAAAGAATGACTCTCTATGTTTATTTGTGCGCCTGAAGTCTGTGACGTTTCTAACAGATACACACACAATATACAAGCAAATTGTTAAGAACACCGATCGAAAATCGAATAAGACAATGCATCAGCCGTATACCAAGCAATAACACAGCAATTCCATATCAGTTGAATGTTCTTGAGGTTAGAAATCGAATTCGTACACGCGACCAGTAGCCTGATGCTTCAATGCTTCGCTTTTCACCCGCTTGATCGTGTGTTCAAATCACCGTCTTCACTATCCTTGTTTAACGCAACAACCCGACATGATCTGTATACACACAACACACAATTTCCCATACGTAAACAGAACGTTACTACTCGATCACGACTTGCGCATAGAGCATCGGGACACTCGCCTGCTCCGACGTCCTCTCGCTCGCTCGTTCCTTGTTCCGTCGTTCGCACACGTAGTTGATCGGACTAAGTTACTGAGGAGGGAGTAGTGTGGCGTTTCTAACAGAAACACACACAACATACAAGTTAATAGTGAAGAACTCCGAAAGGAAATTCGAATAAGCAAAGCATCAGAGCCGTATACCATAGCGATAACATAACAAGTTCACATCAGCTGAGCGTACTTGAGTTCAAAAATCGAAATCGTACACGCGACAGCGGCCTAATGCGTTGAGCTTTGGTTCTATCTTTTAGTGATTCTAACCGTGATAACGTCGGTTCGAATCAGACGCTCTTTACTATCGTCGCAAACGCTATAAGTCCACTTTCAACGTGGACTGATGCGCATTCACAGAATGACGGGTATCGCGGGAAAATGTCTGAAAGGTCGGAACACATTCAGCAAGTTCAGTTGAGCAACGACCGTGGTAATACTTATAGAAAAGAGATAGGCATGATACGTTGCGCCTGTGTTCTAACGTCGGAATTGACCGACTTACGGCTGAGTCCACAATAAGTTTCGCTGCTCGTTTCTGCATCCTGTCGAGCACGTGAAGTGCAGTTTTGGATGCGGCCAACCAAATACGGGAGTTGAACTCCATTTTTGGACGAATATACGCCTTGTAAATAGTGGCCAGGTTGGATGGAGTGAAGTATCATTTGCATCTCTTAAGGAACCCATACATTTGGCTGCACTTTTCGCAGCTTCAAATATGTGGTCATTCCAATTAAGAGTCGAATTAATTCGAGTACAGAGGATTGATAGTCCCTTGGCTTCGTCGATGCAAGTTCCGTTCATAGACAGTACATTTACTTTGGGGTTCGCCTTTGACGACAAGACGCAATACTGTGTTTTTAAAGCATTGAATATCACAGCATAAATCGCTGGTTGGTAGTGATGTTTGAAGATCTTGGACGGGAGTGTTCAAATGAGTATGAAAAACTCTACGTGCTATTGTGGGGGTTCTTTAAGGCATTCCCAAAGAACCACCCATTCCCTTTAAAATTACCTACCTCCCACTTACCAGGCGTCATTCTACTTACCTGCAAATGAGCAGCGTAAGCTACTCTGCATCACCTTCCACCTGAAAACATAAGCCCACGGCAAGATTACCATCTTTCCGTGGCATCAAACTTTCACCCCGGGATATGCTTGCATCCAACGCATCATTTTCCTGAAAACTAATTCGGTTCCCCCACCATGTAACCGACATTAATCCACGAACATGTCAATGTGCATTGCTGAGAAGCACTTTCTCATACACGTCCATGACATGTTCACCCTTGCCCTATCTGCTGAACTATCGGTCGATCGTTCAAACAACAATCCGTTGGTCCAAGAAGACACGTCGACCAGCGTCCTTGTTGACACAGCTGCAGCCGATAGTTGCCCTACCATTTGGTAATTAATGATTGCCCCCACATCCTTAAGTTCGCAACAGTTGCAACTAATTCCCTTTTATCGGCCAGCAACCGATTATGGGATTTGAGCACGAACATGATTGTTACTTAAGCAATCATACCCATGATCATGTCTTATGATGCCCCTGCTTGTAAACTAAAACAAACACACACAGTAGCCTCACTGTGTTGATTCTACTTACCAACCATTGTTCCATGGCCACCCTGGGTGAGACGTATGCTTGCACATGTGCAAGGCAAATTCCTCACCATCGTATCCATGTACCAGCACATTTATGTAAACGTCTCAAATCTTCGGTTGACTTATCCTCACCGAAGAATTTGTCGCCTACAACGGCATGATCGTGAACGCCTATGTAAACACGATAATGTTTCTATGCAACATCGGCTAAACCACGAACAATGTGCATCTTATCGTATGACCCTTGAAATAGCGTTTCTGCTTACTTAGGACAGAGAGAACTATTTCGTTCTCAGGCGATCATCACGATGAATTACGACAACAATGCCTGCAGCCCCTTATGCTCGTTCCTTAGTTTGAACAAGTGGAGGGCCGTTCGTTGTCTGTATTGCAGGCGAAAGGGCATCGTACTTGTCCTATACGGGCATATGGGAAATCCGTCCATGTAACACCGATTCGATCGCCCATTGGCTATCACCAAGGAGAAGGTCGGATTGGCTACCCTTAGATCGAAGAATCCATCTTTGTGGCGGCTGGTGGAAGTTGAGACTATGATCACCAGCGAGTCAAATTTCGTCACCATAAGAGAGCACACGCACAACGCGCGTCGTTTTTGGAGATTATTAATATACGTAGGGGAGTCAGATTTCTATCACCACAGCGGACAGTCGCGCCGCTTAGCGTTACCTTTTCACCAGCCGCGTTACAAAGTAGTCAGTTGGTTGTTAACACGGCCGAGATACGCGATTCCAGAGTGCGAGTCGGAGTACAGTCTTTCTTTTTGGTCACCTAGTCAAGAAATCCGTTTTGTTCTTTAAAGTGAACTTCGTTTGACACGTTCAACGATCCTGAACGAGTGTAGGCGCCGACCAGTTGAAGGATTAAGTGAATTATATTGTGAACTCCCAGACATAGGATTAAGTGAATTATATTGTTAACTCCCAGTCAAAGGATTAGATGAATTATATTGTGAACTCCCAGTGTTATGCGCATGTGCCGACGCCATAACGTAGATAAAATAAAGAACACTCAATAACTAAATGCTTGCGTGCCTTTTTATTTATTTTTTTTTCGCTTGCTTGAAGTCCGTTTTATTTTGTGGACAATTTACAGAGAAACCAATGGTAAGTGTTGGGGTGTTGTGTGGATCTAGTGCCCATGACTGGTACAAGATAACCAACCCCCACAGTATCATCAGCAAACGAGTGAATTGGGTTGTGAGTTATTGACAAGAGATCATTTATAAAGATCAGGAAGAGAGTGAGTGAGAGTACCCAACCCTGGGGAACACCAGCATTAATTTGATGGGGGGCAAATTTGACACCATCAAGAACCACTTGAATTGAACGACCGGAAAGATAATCTCTTATCCATTGGATCGGGGAATTGCCCACTCCATGGGAATGTAATTTTGACAAAAGAGCTGCATGCCAAACTCTGTGGAAGGCTTTTGAAATATCCAATGCAACTACCTTGCTTTCACTGAGGTAGTGGATGGAATGGCTCCACTTTTCGGTAAGGTACGCCATCAGATCTCCTGTGGACCTTTTGCTACGAAAGCCATATTGCCGGTCATTGAGGAGGTCATTTAATTTCAGATATTTCGAAAGTTGGCGGTTGATAAGTGATTCCATTACCTTGGAGAGAATAGAAGTTAGTGCTATGAGTCGATAAGAGAGAGCTGATTTGTCGCCCTTTTTGGAAATTGGCTGAATGTTCGCTGACTTCCAACTATTTGGGAAACGGCCAGTAGAATAAGACAAATGAAAGAGTTTCCCCAGCGGTTTAACGAGTGAAGATAAACACTTCTTCAAGAGAGTTGGGGGAATTCCATCCGAACCAGCGGATTTGTTTGGGTTTAGGTCTTTGAGTAAACTCATAAGTTGATCAAATGTGAAAACCGTTAAGTTATGGCCCCTGGGCCACGTGTGTTAAACAAAATTAAGCGCAAACGGTTGCGTTATGACCCCGTTATTGGAGGCCAAACTCCTCCCGATAAACTTTCATAAATGAATAATAAAGCGCTAGAAAAATCTAAAAACACTAACTTTTTTCAACCACTTCAAAGTCTGATGGAAGACTCTCCTGAAATGGATCCGACCAATGTCCAACAGTGCGCAGAACTTACTAAAGAAACCGTTCCGCCAATTGTGGTGTTAAAATCAACTAGTGCTAAAGTGCGTGATATTTTGAGCAACATTAAGATAGACAATTACTTAATTAAAAACATATCGCTTGGACAAAAAATATGTGCTCCAACAATGGACATATATAATAAAATCAGAACCGAACTCTTACGGTTAAAATGTGTTTTTCAACCACTCGCGTAAGGAAAATCGTCCATTAAAGGTAGTGTTATCCGGACTAGACTTGATAAGCAACGATATAGTGAAAACCGAACTAATTGCACTCGGGATTAAGTGCCTAGATGTTAAAACCATCACAATAAATTCGTCAACAAAAGCCCTGTACAAACACTACTTGTACATCGTCTACATTCAACGCGGTACTGTTAAATTAAACGAACTTAAACGGGACTACTCTACCTTGTTCAAAACCATCGTTCGCTGGGACTTTAAAAAACATCATCCAGGTAAGGTCACACAATGTCACAATTGCCAGCTTTACGGTCACGGCTCGATGCATTGTCACATAAATTCTGTGCAATCTGTTCGGGAAGCCATAAAACATCCGACTGCAAAACGAATGAGGTCGTCAAGTGTGCAAATTGTAGTGGGCCACATAAATCCACCGATCCAGAATGCATAAGCCGAAAGCAGTACATAGACATTCGCCGCAAATTATCCCCACGCGGACGTGGTACAGGAAATACAACGTTCCTACAGCCTCCGAGTGACAAACAGCAGCCAGTGTCCGACCGATTATCCATTGATAATTTTCCTCCACTACCCCGATCTGTGCGTCAACCTTCACTTCCTTCATCCACCTGGGCTTCTGGCCCCCATCAAACCCAGCAACCTTCCAACAGTGATACGACACACACGAAGAAAAATCCGTCAGAAACTTTAACTAATGATAACCTGTTCTCATTTAGCGAGATAAACTCTCTTCTTAATGAAGTTGTAACCAAGCTTAGTGCTTGTCAAACTAAAGCTGACCAATTTAACGTCATTACTTCATTAGCTATTAAGTACATATACTCGGAAAAAACATGTTAAGAAACTCTCTTAATATCATAACTTGGAATGCGAGAAGCATCAAAACCAAAAAGCATGAATTTTTTAATTTCTTGATAAATTTTAATATTGACATTGCACTTGTTTCAGAAAGCTGGCTCAAACAAGACATTTCTTTCTCACATCAAAATTACATATGTTATCGCCTAGACAGGGTAGATGCTAGTGGTGGAGGTGTCGCCATTGTTGTGAAAAAATGTATAGAACATTCCTTGCGTCCTTCATTGCACCTTAAGTTAATTGAGGAAATTAGTATAGATGTAACATTAAGTGACAACTCCAAGGTGAGTGTTTTTTCGGTCTATTTCCCTGGAGGAAATAGAAACATTGAGAAATCTACTTACTTTAAGCGGGATCTGCAAAAATTGTATAGAGTCAACACTCGAAACAAGGTAATTATTGGTGGTGATCTAAATTGCAGACATCCGTCGTGGAATTGTCTTAGGGCAAACTGCTGGGGTAACATTTTACTAGATGTTACTGAATCCAGCCCAAGTTTTTCCATACTTTATCCACTTCTCCCCACCTATATCCCAGCGAGTGCTAACAAGAACCCCTCAACTCTTGATCTATATATCATTAATATTCCAAATTACTGCACAGTACCATTAACTCTAAATGCGTTAAGTTCAGACCACCTTCCGATCAGCCTCACAGTGAATCATACAGTAGCTGTAAATCGTACCAGTTTATACCACAACTATTCCCCCGCCAACTGGAATTGTTATAAATCATATATAAACACGAACTTGGTTCTAGGTGATACCAGCCTAAATTCTATAACCTGCAGCGAGCACATTGATATCCTATGTAACAATTTTGTTTCTGTTATCAACAGAGCGGCCGATCTTGCGATACCTAAATGTTCCACTGCTCCAGTTGATAAGGCACCGCTTCCCGAAAATATCTTACATCTGATTAGGCTACGAAACTCTGAAAGAAGAAAATGGCTGCGTTATAGAATCGATTGTTTTCTAGTTAATGTTAAAGTCTTAAATAATATCATTAAAAAAGAAATCTCAGCATACAGGAACAAGTGTTGGAATAAACACCTTTCCTCTCTTGACAAAGCAAGCAAACCTTTCTGGAAAATATCAAAAATTATGAAAAAGAGAGGGGCAAGTATTCCTCCGTTTAAAGTTCACGACAAGTTGTTTATTTCTTCAGTGGAGAAATCCAACCTACTTGCTACCACGTTTAGTAAGAACCACTCCATATCTATGCATCTAAGCGACGCGTATACTGAAGCTGAAGTTGCTAACGCTATCCATGTACTTTCTCAAACACCAGCTGATCGGTGAACAACTTCCTACTTCGGACAGCTTGCGGTGAACTGTGTTTTTCTTTCGGTCTGCGGCAGACACTTTTCGAACTGGTGGAGACGAGGTAGAACATTCGCCCATGCTGGCGTCGCGATCTCCCCACCACATTGGTGACCCGCGACGGTTTTTTTTTTATAATATATAAAAAAACGAACTCGCGACCTACTAATGGAGTCAGAACAGTGACAATCTTCCAAAACCGAGTGCTTCCGGAAACACAGTGTCAATGTGCAATTGTGGCGGCAATTGCCGTAAAATAATATATGGGCAAAACATCGCCCCAACGCCAGCCTTCCTTCCAGCACCAGTAACCAACATACACCATCTCCGGACCATCATCAGCAGCACAAAACAACAACCATCTTAACAACAATAGCCAGGAGTTGGTAAGTTAAGTTTCCTTCCTTTTTGTGTTTGTAAGCAACATCACCAACGTAACCATGACACGAGCAACTCAACATTCAATGACCTACAAGGAAAAAAGACAAAATCCCAGAAGATGAAGGTGAGCACGATCATGAACCACCAGGCAATCATGGTGCAGCTAAACATTCCAACAACATGGGTGCAAGTTCAGTGACAAGATGTGTGTTACCTATTCCGAGATGATGTTAAGAATTGCAGGCATTTCACAATTTATGATGCAGAAACTGAAGACATGTGAACAACTCGACTGGATTCGATTATCCTTAACAAACACCGCTTAAAATCCTTTACAGTTTTATGTATGACGTATTAATATTAAATTCCTTTATTTTCTTTTATACTATTAGGTGCAATACAAATGATTTCTTAGTCATACAGACAAACCAACATGAACAATTAGTAATTTCCAAAACATATTATCATCAATGATTTAAAAAAAACAACATTAAATATGGAAATAGTGTAAAATGTTCCTTGCACTTCACAGTGTCGTACTGACAAAAATAAATCAAACCGAAATGTTAAACCCATAATAGTGAAACCGAAATAAACAAATAAATTCAACATTTTTTTTGGCATCTCCCCGTGTGTACAATTAAACGTAATACGAATAGATGTAATGTCACACATTTATTTTCTATTTACCAAAAATAATTAAATGATAACACATGAATGTACAACGATTCAAAAAAAAGATCCCTTTATTTACGGGTTTCTCTTCAATTTTCCAACAAAAAAAAAGAATAATGTATAATACTTTTAAAATTTGTTTACCATATAGACCTTCGTTATGTAATAATGACATTCAAGAAAAATGCATAAAAAACACACCAGATATCCTTAATTATAATAAAATAGGTAACGACAAAACACCACATGTAAATACTACAAGTTAAAATTGATATATATATATATTCATAGGAAAGCACCATTATATTGTTTAAAAAATAAAAGAAAGAAATAGTTTTTCTATAAATTAAAGAAATCAAAATCCTAAGCTAACACATTTAAATATTGAGTCAAGAATTTAATGTAACTACAATTAATTCATTTTAATCGAATACTGCAAAATTCGTAACAGTTCCTCAGCTATTTTCTTCCATTTTATCGCAACCGCAATATGTTAACAAATTATAGATACAATTAATTAAAGCTGACAAAACAAACAATAGAAATTAACTAAGGCACAGATATTAACCAAAACAGCTCTTCAAGCAAACAGTATGATTACCTTTACTTGAACGCAGCTGCCTACCTTGACTACATTAACGTTAAATGCTTCCAAATTTAATAGTATTTGATGTCAGTTTTTATTATTATAACTTTATATTTCATTTTATTGTATTCTCAGTAAGTTTGCAAATATCCGTAAATAAGAAAAACCCTTCTAACAAATACTAAAAAAAAAAATTATTGTAAACACCTTCCGGGTATTGAATTACGCACAACCTTGTACAATCGTAATGTTCAGCACGACTACGCGCTCACACATTCGACTATTCGACTCCATTTCACTTCTTTTTTTTCGACTTCGCTCGACTCTTTCTCGTCGTCTCTCGACTCCATTCCTTCCTTCACAACCGACTCCTCTTTTAACAGCTCGTCTCTTACATCGGGATACAATGCTCCATAAACACCAAGACTCCATACAACTGTTTCGGCATTTTTCACCCCACCGACCCCATTGGCATCATTTTCAACCCCCTTCGACAACACTCACCCACGCGACTTCACCCGACTTCTCGACCATCTTAGACTTCTTTCAACTCTCTAGACTCATTACCACAGCTACTACGCGTAGCAGCACCCGGCAGGACACCTGGCTTTGCCTCTTTATTTAAACGTCAGGACCTTCGTCCTTAGATCTTTTAACGTCTCCCAAATGTCTCAGCAACACCGGTCCACAAATCAAACCGATACCACCGGACTGAGACAATATACCTGGTTCCCCCAATCTTTAGCCACCATGGCTCCCCTTTAGCGGCAACTAAAGGCTATACACGCCCCTCTACGCCGCCTCAAATACCTAGGTGCATAATACTTCGGAGCGCACATCTAATAACCCTAGGGCGCCCTGGGGTTGGACACAATCAGCCACCCATCAGGAGCCCCCTAAGCAAAGTCCCCTATATTTTTTTTTAACAAGCGCGACGGCCGGCACCTCACAGCAAGTTTCCATTCGGTCGAGGTCGCAGCTACCGCTACATTGGCACCAATGTACCGGTCCTCCCTCGATAGGTAAAACGCGCAATTGAGGGCCCGCCCTCCTCTACCAGTCCCAGTGGCAAACAATTCGCCATACAAACGTATGGACAAAAGACACCGGCTCTGAACTTGGTCCCTTTTCACCCTGCCCACGGCAATCTGTCACTGCGGATGGGAATTACCCTGGGATAAATCCCCCTCCATCTCGCACACACCATTTCGTCACTGCGGGTGTGAGCGGATTTCCGATGGGTTCCGACCTATTCGGACGATAAGCCTGTTGGTCCATGAGACCCATAACAGGCCTATGGACCACACCGCACACCTTTGCCCTTGATGGCATCAATCGGTAACATCTGTGTCCACCTTATTATCGACAAAGACCCATACTATACCTGGAACTAGTCACTATGACAGTTCCCCCGATTTAATTGCAGCGCCTACCGAAGTGCGCAGGGCCACCTTGTTCGTCAAGTGTTCAGCCCTCCGTCCAGCATACCACCATTCATTCGAGCACCCCTACAGCCCTACCTATTTTTCGTGACTACGTCCTTGCGGGGGGGGGGGGGGGGGGGGTACTATAGCGGTACCGCCAAACCCTACGGTCTACTTACCTGAAAAACCCCCATAACTACTACCCAACTACTTTAAGTTTGCTAATGCAACAGTATTAGTACCTGTAAATGCTGCACGCATTTAAGAGATCAAATCTATGATCTTTAAGTCCCTGTAAAGAAAACTTACCTTCATGCATTCTCTCCGCATACCATTGCTCCTTAAGATTTCTTTATTAACTTACCAGGAATTTCCAATCAATTTCGGCATCTACGTCGCCAGTCAAATTCCCTTAGATGTATTACTGTAAACAAAATAATTCGGATTGCATTCAATGTAACCGTCATGACAGGGACCATAAATATCGCGCCGTCTATTTTCTCAGCAGCGTCATATACCTTTTCATACACATTGCCTGGCAACCTTTTTGGTTTGTCTTATCAATAAACAACCCAAGCAGCTGCATATAATTAGCGCAATAGACGCCGAAACCAAATTCTCCAGCATTTCCTAATGCAAATATGAACCCGGTTTCTACTGCAGCCAGAGATGCCATAAAAATCCAATTTGCTTTTAGCACCTTTTTCTCCTAACGTCGAAAATAGCGACGAGGCATCGTGTAAACAATGACCCGCATTACCAACGGCGCATTTGATCATTTTTCCCTATTGTCCTTGCCGCCTGCCTTCGTCGTTCCACTGCTTTCGAACACGTGCAACAACATTGAATCTGTTCGATCGCGCACATATACCACTGCCCCAAAAAGATCGCATTTTCTTAGTGGTCACGCCCTTAAGAGAAAAGTTTTTCTCTCTCTTCCTTTTTTCCCTAGCGAAATC
The DNA here is from genome assembly GCA_963931805.1 of Microdon myrmicae. Classification (NCBI taxonomy): domain Eukaryota; kingdom Metazoa; phylum Arthropoda; class Insecta; order Diptera; family Syrphidae; genus Microdon; species Microdon myrmicae. The sequence goes on from OZ007497.1 coordinate 68,334,042, forward strand.
ATCTCTGCATGAGATGACGATCGCTGAGTCTTATTCCATCCTTCGACCACGCTGGCAGCGGAGAAGCGTAATTAAAATATTATAGTCGCCGTGTCGAATATTACAGTCGCTGCAGTTTTCGTAGAGTGCATTATTATTGTAATTTTCACGTGTGCTTCGTAAAAATTAAATAAAAATTAACAACACCTAACCTATGCGTTTTTATCATGGATATCTTCGGTCAACAACTTCCCTACTTCGGACAGCTTGCGGTGAACTGTGTTTTTCTTTTGGTCTGCGGCAGACACTTTTCGAACTGAACATTCGCCCATGCTGGCGTCTCGATCTCCCCGCCACACTTCCACCTGCTGCAAGTAACTATTTAACGTTCATTTTCAACACTTGTCTTAAGAATTGTTATTTTCCGGACTGTTGGAAAACAGCAAAAGTAATGTAGGGTAGTTTTGGCTTGTGCACCGTCATGGGCGCTGGTTACCACACTCCCACTGTTTCGCACTTCAAACAATCCTCCGACGGAGGATGAGAAAAATAAAAGAACTGGTTAAGCTGTATGAATTGTTTTTTTGTATTTGTGGTTCATTTTATTAAAATATGTACATTCACTGAGATTGTTTATTGTGAGGATTCGCGAGGTTACAGAACAATTGTTAATTGGTTAAAACTGGTACACACTAGGATTGTTTATTGCAAAAACCCGCGAAGTTATTTACAGCGTAAATCGCATTTTCAGATACGAACTTCTCGCAAGAGATGTATTTATACGCGGGAATCGAACGCTTGCATATTCTCACGACTCAATCAAACACCACGACTTCGATCCGTGTGTCTCGTTAGACAATTGGTGACTCCGCACTCAAAAAACATATATGTTCGTGCCCGACTGGAGATGAAATCTGACTGGTGTTTTTCTGCCCACGAAAGAAAAGGGACACCCAAAAGAAAACCGCACAAGGGGAGGAGCTGCACGATTAACTCGAGGTAGTTAATCGTGATTGGACCGGGGAATAGGCATACATTATGCATGTGTGTGTATGCCTCGCATACGATCGTCCGGTGACCGTGGATGGATGCCAGCATCGCAACTGCATCTTCCACGAATGCAAACAATGAAAGGGCTGCGGCTGTGTACACAATCGATTGTGCTATACATGCCGGCAACAAGGAACTTCTGGGGTGAAAACAACACGAACCGAAGATCTGGTCATCCTATGGGAGGCCATAAATCAACATTTAGGTTGATGGTGTGAATTTCCTTTGGTCCGCCGACGGGTGGCGGCCGTTAATAGGGAATTGTATATTCATAACACTCTGTGGTGCAAATGCGATGTTTAGATATTGCAACGAATATCGGGTGCAGCCATTGCCAGATGTAAAAGTAAACACTTGCTGGCTGCATCCAATTCGTTGCTTGTTTGCGGTCCCTGATCGGTGGGGACCGATAATAGGAAACCAGCTATTGCTGGTAATTAGGGAAATGTTTGGTTTGCATCAGCCGAAACCTTGTCGGCGGTGGCAAACCAATGGGACCTAATAGCCGCATGCTAGGGGTGCCATGGGCAAACAAGACAACGAGTAATCAATGAACTCCTTGTTGATTTTGTTTCTATGGCATAAGGCTATGGAAACGAAATGCCCTGGGTGCAATGCATACCCGAGGATGAGATTTCAAATGCCACGGCTATGTGATAATCTTTGCCGTGGACTTAATGTTTTTCAGATATCAATGCCTGCCCGAGGATGAATTTTCGATGCCACGGCTAAGTGATAAGCTTTGCCGTGGACTTAATGTTTTCAGATAGTAATGCCTGAGGATGAAATTTTCGATGCCACGGCTAGGTGAGAATCTTTGCCGTGGACTTAATGTTTCCAGATATGGTGGTGGAGAAAAAAAGGTTTGGAAGAAAAACCCCCAAAGAAAGGTAAGCTGCCAAATATATATTCATGACAGTTATCCGATTGGGTAACTGTATTAATTCCAGCGATTTGGCTGGCGGTAAATGCCGTAGCAAGGTTACGCAACCTTGCTGAAGTTCGACTTAGAGGTGAGTCGGTTCGCCTGGAATAGTGGGGATCGAATGATGTATGGCTCTTCGGGCCCTGAAAAGCCCCACAGTAATACCTATCCCGAAAAGCATCATCATCATCATCATCCGGTCTTGGCCTTATTTAGCAAGTCCTGAGGCTTGTTAAATTTTCCATAATGATTTATTTTTTCCGGGCAAGGTCATTAGTCTTGCGCCAGAGGCTCCCCGACGGGGAATCGAACCCCGGTCTACCGCGTGACAGGTGAGTATACTAACCACTATACTATCGAGGAGCCGAAACCCGGAAAACCGAAAACAGCCTCGAAAGCTACAGACCTATTAGTCTACTTAGCTGTCTAAGTAAGCTCTTAGATAAGATCATTAAGGAAAGGATTGATCGTTTTGTGGAAGACAATAACATCTTACCAAACTTTCAGTTCGGTTTCCGTAGTAGTCACAGCACAATCCACCAAGTCTTACGCATTAAAAACCACATACCTGGTAAATTCATCGACAAGGAGTCAACGGGACTGGTTCTTCTAGACATCGAAAAAGCTTTTGATACGGTATGGCACGATGCCTTGATTTATATGCTACTGAGAAGCTTAAGCTGCCAATGCCGCTTATCAAAATTATCCATAGCTTTCTTCGTTCGAGAACATATGTTGTGAGTATAGGAACCGACATATCCTCTACTCACCAAATCCACTATGGTGTACCACAAGGCTCGGTCCTTGGTCCCATATTATTCACATTGTTCGTCGCAGATTTACCATGTCTAGGTGAAAACATTCAGGTAGCTATGTTTGCCGATGATACGGCCATTTTCTCGTCGGGTGCCTTATTCGCTAATGTCTACAACTCTTTGCAAGCAGCTCTTGACAAACTAGCAGTGTATTATAGGAAATGGAAAATAAAAATAAATGATAATAAAACAGCTGTCTGGTTTTCGAGATGTAGGAAACTCTGCTACCTACCAAATGGCACTAAACTCAGTACGTATGCAGTTGATATTGATTGGTCCGAAGACTGTAGATATCTAGGTATTATTCTAGCTAAAAAACTTGTCTTTCAAAAACACATCACTACCACAATAGACAAAATAAACAAAGTCGTAAGAGTTATGTATCCATTAGTGTGTAGAAAGTCAAAGCTTAGCATCGAAAATAAAATTATAATATTTAAAACCATTTTTCAAGCTATACTCCTGTACGGGGCCTCTGTATAGTGTAATTGTGCTCGCACACACAAAATAAAATTGCAAAGGTGTCAAAATAAAATATTGAAAATGTTGCTGAATTTGCCATGGTATTATTCGACACATGAACTACATGAAAACGCCAACGTTAAACCGGTAGAGTTCCTTATTGACAAAATCAATCGAAACTTCTTCGTCAATTGTTCTTTTTCTGACAATGTTCTCGTTTCCCGTCTTGCGTTATCCTAAATCACTACATATGTACTCTGTCTATGAAAATTATATCGAGGTCATTACTATATAAAATAACCGGAAATCCGTGCAATATTAGTCTTAAGATTCAAATAAGGGTTTTTTATTGTAGTTTTCCCTTAATTTATTATTTGTTATTCATTGAAATTGTGCTATTGTCATTATATAGATTTAAGATTATAGTTGTAAAGGAATTGCTATCCTAAATCTCTGAAATACTAGTTGTAAAATATACCATAAATGTAATTATCTACCAAATAAAATTGAATTGAAACTAGATTCAAAAAGAGCTTTCACCATAGTACGCACTGTTGTTACGGCATTTTATTTTAGTTAATCCAAATTTTAGAATATCTAATTAGTCCCTAAAAACAAATTGATTTGCATTTTTTTTTTTTTTGACGAATTGACAGTGCAACTTTAGAGACGCAAATAACCACCTGCGCGGAAAAACTAAATAACTAAATGCGTTTAGATTTCGCTTGCATGCAAAGATGAAGAAGTATTTATGAATATGTGGATATACCAAGAAACATAAAACTGGGGCAACTACTCAGTGTTATTCCAGATAGATTTGAATTCTTGCTTGCATAAAAGTATCTATAATCAATTAACTTATTATGATTTTCTTTTTTATTCTCCTTCTCACTCTAGATATAAGATAGTCTTTAAGGTTCTTTTTTATATTAATTAATTTTAAGTTTAATCGTTGAGCTTGCATTAAGCAAAATAAATGAGGGTTCTGCCCTCACTAAACATTAAACACACTAAACAGTAGGTTTTAATAAATTTCAGTTGAAATTATTTTATCAACTATTTTGAAAAATATAACGTTTCTAAATTACTGGTAATGACGTCAAGTTCCACAGAAGAAACCCTCGTAAAAGGTACTAATCGAGTCCAACTGTCAACCGGAATATATTTCAAGGCAACTCATGCCTTCAGCACTAGTTTCATACAGACAACAGTTCGTGAATGCACGCCATAATTTGCATTGATTTACTTTTACTTACAAATGGTGGTTGGGAAATTTTAGTTCAAGGAAACATTTGAATCATTTTCCGATGGTCGTAGAAAGAGCACGAAAGTTGTTCCAACTTTGGGCGGAAGTATCACTAGCTGTGCCCCACCATGTAATATCGTCAACTACTACTACAGTATTTCCTTATCGTAAACCGATATTCTATGGTTTCTATCACTGACAATCACCAAACAGTCCCCAGAGTGTGATTCGGCACAGTTCGGACACAAATGAGCGTTAAACTCTTTCCTACCTTCAGTTAATGTACCTTGGCGTTTCTCAGTTGACTGCAAGCTATTTGTAATAAAATTTGTCTCAGTGTTGCATAAACGACTGACTCTGGACCGTTTTCTTTGGGCATCCAAGTGACAGTTGTGCGTCCATGATGTTCATCACATCGAACTGTTACTCAAAATAGACTTAATTCTTCAGTTATTTAGCTTGTGGAGTCGCTCGCATGAAAATCAATGACAAGGTCTGATTACCGTCACTGGGGCGACTAAGAGTACCTTTCGACAATGATGATCCGCCGGTGATTCGAAATAGTAGTCGTTTCTCAGTTGACTGATTCTTTGTAGTGGATCCCTGCCTTCGCTTAAGTTCGGATGTGAACATCGAAATCTCATGAAAACGGTGCTCTGAGAATGATTTCTTCCTTTGTTTAAAAGTTGAATAAATCGATTGGGGGAATCAAATATCACTGAACTTTGGAACAACTACCGGTCGCTCATTCCCACTTTGCTTTCATCTTTGGCGTTACACTCTCACTCCTCTTTCCAATCCACAGATAAAATTGAAGAAGAGCGTTGGTCTTTTTCGCAGAATAAATTAGCAAAAATATCCCTTGACCTTAACCTTCTTCCGGAGGGGTAGCATGTGTATGGACATCCATCAGTTTAATGGAGAAGAATGTTGAGGTTCACGTAGGTTTAATGAGTTCAGCTCAGGGGCCATTGGCATTTTATTTTCCCACGACGGTTGAAACTTTTATTGACATTAATTTCATGGAAATTAAAAATGGAGTTGGGAAATGACGCGGGGCAGAAGCATTTAGGGTAACGAAGTAGCGTGGGCCTAGATAATAGCGGGGTGCTGCTGATGACTACAATGTGCAGTATTATGTAAAAAGTTTTTCTCTGCTGTGTAACTTGGTTTATACTTGTTTCAGTAACCGTAAATTAAAATTCCATGTGTTGTATACCTATTAAATTATTTTCTCGGTTTTTTTTCTAGCGGAGCTAAGCCCTTTAATATGAATGCTTGTGGTTGAGTTCGACGTTTTATTGTTGGGCTGGAACGTTTTCTCTCATCTTAATTGTTAAACCATTGAATATCTTTATCATATTTTTTAATAACTTTCAATTATCTGGTATTTCGGTTTTAATTATATGCACAAAAAGGACTTTGAAATACCCATACACAGGAGGGAAAAACACTGATGTAAATCATGAAGAACATATGATGAGCAAGGACTTTCCACTCTCGTGCTGTTGGGCTGATAAGCGATACTTTATTTTTCTATGCTTATTCGTCCAATTTAACTTGTGATGAGAATCGGTATGCCTCCTTTGGTTTCATGGCTTTCGGTAGTAAGTGCTTGTAAGCAGTAACGCAACTCATACATGGATGGATTGAGCAATGTGGTTCACGCTTATTTCGATGGTTTGTGTTCAGAGGAATTAAGTTAAGGAGGATAGGTGCAGTCGACCGAGCCGGAGAGGACCCGATGAATGAATATTATGTCAACCACGACCCTGCGCTCCTCAAGGGTTCTGAGGTTGATTATTTTGAGGCGGTTAATGTACGTTTATTTTCACTTTTATTTTAACACTATTTGAAGTTACCGGTTTGGTTAGTAGCAATTGTCGCGTTAATTTGAAGTTAAATTTAGCAGATGTACACCATCAGCGTCTAATTGCAGAAAAACAAGGTTCGTGATATGCGTACTACACGGGAAATGAAACTTGACTCTGGTAAGGGTGTTTTACTTTACGACTCTAGTTATGAATCACGAAAAGGAGAACAATCTGGTTCAGCACATAGAGCAAAGAACTCTGGGACTGATGCGCCCCCGTGGCGCCACGGGGAGCAGAAGAAAAAACCAACCAGCGTGTCTAGATGTTAAAATACGACTCAGCGATTCTTGCTCGTGCAGAGCTCACTCGCTAATCGTGATCATGGTTGTATGTTTGCATGGTTCTTTCATGGATGAGAACGAACCTAGAACAAAGAAAGGGCATAAAGTGCTTTCATGGGATACGATTTCGGTAAAGCAAATAAAACCGAACTCGTCGGATGCTAATGGGATCTTTGTTGGAAATGTGCGTCGCGGCTAAACAAAGAGACGACGATGCGATGTGGAAATGTGCTAATGGGCTTTAGCTAGGTTACTGGGAAATGGTGTTTATGGCATCGCTAGTAAGGGTAGGTATTGAGTTCCTATTTGCATTTGTTTATGCTGTAGGATTCAATTGATACCAAGAGACTCGAAATGCGTATTTGCTTTGGTCCCTTGGGTGTAAGTCGCAGCCAATGTGTATGTAGGGAACATTGTTATACACATGGCGCGGCTGGGAAAATAGACGGCGCAATATTTATGGTCCCTGTCATGACGGTTACATTGCATGCAAACCGAATCATTTTGTTTACAGAAATTTGTCTGGTACCGAAGGTGCCGAATTGGTTTGGAATTCTAGATAAGTAAAGCAAGAAATCTTACGGAAAATTGTATGCGAAGAGATGCATGAAAAGATAAGTTTTCTTTACAGGGACTTTAAGATTATAGATTTGATCTATATAATGCGTGAAGCATTTACAGGTGCTAATGCTGTTCCATTAGCAGAAACTGATGTAGATTGGGTTGTAATAATGGGGGTTCTGCCTGATAAGGTAAAGAAAGAAATCTTACGGGAAATTGTATGCGAAGAGAATGCATGAAAGGTAAGTTTTCTTTGACAGGGACTTTTTGCGATCATAGATTTGATCTATATGATGCGTGAAGCATTTTCAGGTACTAATGCGATTGCATTAGTGAAGTTAGGAAATTGGCTGAATGTTATGGGGGTTTTACGGTAAGTCGACAGTGGGGTTTGGCGGAACCGCCACAAGGTCATCGCGGAGGATGGTGAACGTGGGGGGAACAATTCCAAGTTATGAATGCTGGGATTTAAGTTTGTTTCGCTTAAAGCGAAAATGTCAAGAGGTAGGGCATGGGAGCTTTTTAGAATAGAATGGGCCCTTGAGAAAACCTCTTACGTTCTGATAATTAAGAGTAAGGCGAGTTACGCCGCCGACTTTGGGAGAGGGTGGGGGAGGTAGGAAATTAGGAGCGAAAAAACTTGTTACGGGTCGGCCCTAGTACGTTGAAAAAGTGATACGGTTCTGCAGTGAACGAAATGGCCGAAAGCTTTAAGGTCATTTGACACTTTATAAGGGGATAAATTGAAAATTACGTGAAATTCCACGAATACTTTGTGGAGATTGGGGACGTCAGTGGGTGAACCTTCCTGTTGAATAGTGAGTTTGACACTGGTCTTAGTTTTGCCTTCATAGCTGACAGAATCAGATTTGTCGTGGTGATCCGCTAGAAATAGACGAATATGTTCATATGTCTTTCTGTCTCTAAGTTTGAACAGTGCGGAGCGGCAACCAGGTGTTTGCAGGGTAATCTGTGTGATTTTTACTGCTGAGGGGAAAAATGGGTTGAGAACGGTGGCTAGGAGCAGCGGGGGAGGGTGGGGCTGGTGAGTGACTAGAATTTGGGGTATGCATTAGTCCGTTGATAAATTTAGGGATAGAGGTGGGGTGGGGTGTGATAGGGGGTTTGGAGGATCGGCTGTGGCGCGGTAAAAATCGATGTAATTGAGAAGTGGTGGGTGGGGATCTTGTTGAATTAGAGTGAGCGGGGTGGGGACGTTTACGAGTTGGGCTATTTTTATGTAAGGGAGGGTGTTGATGTTAGTATCGTTTTTGAAAACGGAAAATTTACCCAGTTTAAGAGCGGTACTTGTCGCGTGATGAAATAGCCATTCATAGGGAGAGGGGATGTAAAAACAAAATCAGTTGGACAGCCCTTAGCGGAAATCAGATATTTTGGAGGTAAGCTGTGTGCTTTTTACTGTGGGAGGAAAGTGGTTTTTACTGTAAAGATAGGGGAAGAAAACCGACAAAGAGAGAAAAAGAAAAAGAATGCCTATTAAAACCAATGATTGAGAAATGCGAAAGTCAAAGACCTCGAGATTCAAACCCTCAAGCCGATAAGTTGGCGTCAAGCAATTGTGTTTAACAAACAGGTTATAAAAATTAAACTAGATAAATGATATATGTAATATGGGAATACAATGTAACTAAATAATAGCAATACAAAACAATAAGAAGAGATAAAGTGAATTTAAATTACTATAAGAAGAAAATAAAAACAGATAAAATACAGTGAAAAATACAGAGAAATTCAAAGACAAATGGCAGAAAAAAAAAATACAATTTTTTTTTTTGAACGCCGGTCCTGTCGCGTATGAGTACAGCGTCTTCCTCTCTGCTGTGCTTGGTCGCCGCAGGTAGTAGTGGTTATTATCGAACGGGGTATTACTACGGTTCAAGTTGTACAATGTAAGGTTCAAAATAATTATTGCACAAAATTATAGTCGTTACTATATAAATTGTACTATATAAATTATAGTACAGCCACGATGGGTGAAGTTCCTGGTTGAATGGTGACAATAAAGCTGGAAAAGAGATCACTCTACTACCATATTGTCAGACGGAACATAGGCTTATGGGGAGCGAGATCGCGACGCCGCACGGCGAGAGTTCTACCTCGTCTCCACAATTCTAATTGGCTGCCGTAGACCGAAAACACGAGCACCGAAGGAACAACAATGACGAAAACACATTGAACTTGTTGTAATTAATTTCTTGTTTATTTTTGGTCCTTGCTTAAGAATTTATTTCACTATAATGTTTCTTATGTTTACGGAGTTGAATAGATCACGATGATCTTAAATAACATTTTTATTATAATTTGGTAAGTCATTTTAAAGTGCACTTTAACAATTTGTTCACACAGCCGGCTCCCTCGCCTCACACTCGACTTTATTCGCGTCACAGTGCGCACCGGTGAGATGCAAGAAAAGCATTCTTTTAGCGAAAGCTTTTGCAGACTGGTTGTGGTTATGGGGGTTTTTAAGGTAAGTGTACCGTGGGGTTTCGCGGCACCGCCACAGGCTTAAAAGGCAGAAACAATTTTAAGGTTTTCCCATATTTAGAAGTCTGAACAACTTAGATGAAAACTGTAACTGCACAGCGGAAATCGCAAAGACCTAAACCGCTAAGAAGACAAGAGTTTCCCTATCTGTACGCAATAACAAAAGTGATAAAACCATACCGAACATGCTATTTTTAGTGGCAAATGTTTCACTTATTGGAGAAATAAACTTCCGATTCGAAAACATCTCGTAGAAGAGTGTTAGAGCAAAATCAGTATTCTCGTAGCCTGAATACGAAATAAGCCAGGTGACCTACCAAAAAGTAAATACAAGCGAAGGAAAGCCTAAAAAGTATAGAAAGTGCAAGGGTGTATTTAAGTACACTGATGAAGTATTGTCACATACAACCCTGTGAATCGTGCGTGTTCAAGCTCTTCAAAGCTTTAGAACCCTTTCGCACAAGCATTAAAAAAAAACAAAGCCAGTTTTAGGGCACAATATCTAACGCCATAACGGGTCTGTCCGTTTTAGATGTTTTCCATGACTAAATTCAAGATTTCGTTGTGGAAAGTTCTGGTCGCCGTAGGTTTTCTATTGTTTTTCCAAACGTAGTTTTTGCAGATGAGGACCATAAACTTTTGCAGGAAAGGGTCCTACAGTTTTAAAGAGAATTCGCGCGTTTTCAAAAAGCTTTATTTTTATTTATGTTTTTTTGTTTATTTTTATTATACTTTTTTTTATGTTTTTGAATGAGTTAAACAAATTATAAAAACGCGAGGATAACCGACACCAAGAAAATTAATTACTATATTAATAATAAAACAAGCTATTTCAATTTCCTCAAATAAAAGTTGTAATCAATTTAAAAATGTTTGAAGATTTTTCGTGGTAAAAATCTCACTTTTTTATTTGTGAAAAATATAGAACGTTTTTGTGTTTTAAACAACCGTTTTAATGGAATCCAATTGAGGAAGAGTATTATCATTAAATTAATGTGGATAGTTTACAAAAGTCACTTTTGTAAATAAAAATAAAAAGCAAGGTAATTTTTTGTATAATTTGTTTTTACGCTAACAGTTGATAAATAAATTCCCCACAAAGTTTCTAGAATCGGAAAAGCGTATCTAATATTACGTATCAGAGATAACAATCGTTTCATGTTGATCATCCCCGAATAAGCAATCTAGTATCATTCGACTTCTCATACAGCAAGACTTTTATTTGTATTTCAAATTCAAGAGGAAGTCAATCTACAACTGTTGTCATAACGTAGGTTTGAGAAGACAGTTCCCACACTTCAGCTGGTATCACAACGTCCACCCACTCGTTCACATCGTCCGTTGAGTACTCTTTTATATTCATGAAGACCTCTTCATATGTGAATATGAAACGTGGATATCATTACCAGCAGTTCGCCTCACCGACAACCTAGGTTTCCGTGTTATTATTTATGTCACTCGCATATGGTGTGTATTACTTATACACAATTAGGCTTCCTCTAACCATTCGTTTGGCATACCCGACTGTGAAGGACCTGAAACTGCGGAAGAGCTTACTTTTGACAAAATCACGTTTCTAACCGATCACTTTCACTATAAGTTTTTTTGTATGCCATCAGACCTTTCACCTCTCAATGCGACTTCTAGACATGTCTCATGTGTTGTCATCAATACTGCGGAGAGGAACTTATTAATCATCCGAGTACATGGGAAAATCGCATCACACGATGGTGCAATTTCACACGTTCAACAACTTATCGCCTAACAAGTTCTGTTTTTGTGGTCTGTTGCCATTCCCAACTCCAAGTTATATCCAAAAAAAAAAAAAAAAACGAAAACTCTTTAGGAATAATTACAACAAGCAGGAACATCCTCTGAATTGTTGGCATCCGCTTCTGAACCATTTAACGAGATACAACATACAACCTACAGCTGGGTAGGGTCTGGAAATGCGTTCGTTATGCAACATCAACTCAATTCTGAGTGAATGAGCTTAATTGCCAACTCCTTTTGTTTTATGATTATTGAACTGTGAGAATGTTGCACAGGCATCGGAAGGATTCCCAGAAACTTCGTCGTGTATCGAAAAGATACATGGGCATACGGTTCACTTAATCGCAAGTTTGTACTTCCACGCTTAAGCGAGAAAGAGGGATTAACGTTTTCTTTTTAAGAATATCGAATATGCTCAAGGGACGGAAGATATATGAGTCTCTCCACTTTGGAAAGAAACAAAATGATTTACGATGCGAGTTGACTGCTTATCCTTGAACCATTGTACCCTATAAATACTGGTCTTAAGAACTATACCTCTGGGTTGATTTTGGATATAAAAATCGGTAAACCTACAATTCTGTTGAAAAGTTGTAGGCTTTCTCGGGGTTGCAGTTTAGAGCGCATCACGTATTTGTAGGAGTCATATCTTAAAGATAATTTCTCTGGTTGGAACTTTCAAATCTGACCTAGAAAACCACAGAAAAAGAAACAAAAACACCTTGACAGTGATTCCGTGCAGAGATTAGAAGTTGTATGTTGTACGATTGTCCGGATGAGATGTTTTCATTTGCGTGTCAGGGCAAAGATTGACTAGGAGTTGGATAAGACGAACGCAAGATATTGCAAGATTGTTTTTGTTGTATTCTTGTCACTTGAATATTTGTAACCAGCATTATGTAAATAAATATCAGCAGATAAAAGTAGTGCGGAATGGATGTTTAGATGATAAGCATAAGAAATCATAGCTGTATTTTTACGCTTTGGTAAAAATCCCTCTGTGGAGATGACGATAAAGGAGTTGAAAATCTACGCTGTTGTGATAGTTGGTCAATGAATTAATTTGTGTAAAATTGTGGAAAGCTACGAAGTTTGGGTATTGAAAGTTTCAAATCTACACGAACTATGCCATTATTTAGAATTGCATTGAGTGCACCTAATAAAGAAATCGTACACCGAGATGTGGGAGCTGGAGGCTGCACGAACTTATTTTGAAATGAAAATCGAATGTCTAAAATAAGCAATACAAAAAAAAAAAACCATTCATCTACGAGTACGTCTTTTTTAATTTTATATATTTTGTAAATCCATGAAACAATCAAATATTACATTAATTGTAAAACAGTCCAAGTTTGAAATAACAGGATGTGTGAGAAATTTGTGACATTTAGAATTATGTTGGATACGAGGCAGTCCCAGAATGAATCGGTCTGCCAAAAAAAAAAACGATTTTCAATAGCTTCGATACCTTGTTTATAGTAAGAAACGTCGAGTTCCTCAAAATAGCCATCAACTGCAGACACTACCTCTTCATCGTTGCCATATCTTTTACCACCGAACCATTTCTTCAAGTTTGAAAAGTGAAAATAGTTCGAAGGTTCCAAATTTGGTGAATAGGGTGCATGAGGAAGTAATTCATATATCAAATCATTGATTTTGGCCACTGCAATATCGGATGTGTGAACAGGCGCATTGTCGTGGTGGAACAACAACTTCTTTTTCGCCAAATGTCGCCCTTTTTCCCTTAACTTCTTCACTCAAACGATGCAAAGAGTTTGCATAATACTCGCCGTTGAGTATAATGCAAACTCTTAGTTCTTCGTTTTCCAAGATAATCAATCAAAATTATACCAGGCGCATCCCAAAGAACAAGCCATAACCTTGCTTGCAGATGAAATCGTCTTTGCCTTCTTTGGAACCGATTCTACACCATCAGTCCATTGTTTTGACTGTTCCTTAGTCTCGGGTGTGTGATATTTTTTTTTACACTAACGCGCGCACGAAATGGGATCTTGAAGTACCCTTAAATGTGACGACGTAACGATGGACATGTGGCGGTTCTGCCAAACCGCACTGACTACTTACCTAAAGAATCCCTACCCCTACAACCCAGTCTGCATAAGCTTTCGCTAATGCGATCGCATTAGCACCTTAAATGCTTCACGCATCAAATTGATCAAGTTCATTTAGCTAAAATCCCCTAGAAGAGAATTCTTACCTGCATGCATAACTTCGCATTTAAAAACCCCTATAAGAATTCTCTCCAAGCTTATCATAAATTCCCTGAAAGAAAATTCATCGGTTCATATATAATACAACCGCATAATCAGGGAATCTTACCCTTGAGTTGGCTAATCCCAGTCTCAACATATGTACAAGAAATCAATTTTCATACACATTGGCTGGCGACCTTTTCTCCCAACAATAAACAACCCAAGCAGCTGCATATAATTAGCGTAATCGACCCTGAAGCCAATTTCCCTAACTCGCACCATGTGCAAACAAAAGAACGCTGTTCTTCCGCAGGCATTCTGGCGATACGATAACCAATCTACGTCGTTTGAAGTATCCCAAATGCATCTCCCATCTAATGAGTTATAACTTGTTTTCTCAGTTGAACTCTCAGATCATAAGTTCCCTTTGTCCTACATATTCCTGGATCCGTTTACCAGTGACCTTATCACATAAGCAAACACAAACCCAATTAGCATCCAATGAGATTCGGCTTGTTTGCTTATCCGAACTCACATCTCATTGGTGCACACTTTCCCTTTCTTTGTTTTAGATTCGTTCCCATGGCCTTCATCCATAAAAGAACCAATGTACACACATACATGTGTACCGTGACGATCTTCTCTATGAGATCTGTTCGGATACCCAAAAGAGAGACTTTACGTCTCTCTTGGAATAGGACAATGCACCCCTTAATTAAGAGAGCCAGTTTCACTGGCCGAATTTCTTTTGACAAATGAATATCGCTGAGTCAAATTCCATCCGCCGACCACGCTGGTCGATTCGGCTTCCGCTCCTCGTCGCGCGCCCAGGATGCGTTTATTCCCGGAGTCGTGTGTGCTAATTTTCAAAGTTTTAATTTTTAACCGGTTGTGTTTCAGTGCGTGGTTAGTGTAGCTATGATATTAAAATAAATATAAACATTCTTTTACCAATAAAATAAAATTAATAAAAAAATAAAAATCATTTATTGTTTTTATTCTTCTAGTGGTGATCGTTCGCTCCGTATTTTGAAACTTGAGCATTTTCGCGGCGTGGCCCAGAGTTGTGTCCAGTGAACAGTTCGTGGGACGAAGTAGAACCCCGTGTCGTACGCCGGCGCTACGACTTTGTACCCTACAGACCCATGTTTCATCCATAGTTATGAACCGGCAGAAAAACTCGGCTTTGTTCGGCGAAACAAGGTCAACACTCGATTGAAATATCCTTACGACGCTGTTCGATTGTAAGCAAACACGACACACACCTTGGACGCAGCTTTCTCATATCCAAATGTTCAGTCAATATGCAAAGTACAGCACTATTTGAAATGCCTACCATATATGCTGAAAAGCGCACTTTTAGTCGACGGTCATCCAATACCTTTCTGCGGATTTTATTTTACCATTTCTGGAACCATCACTTCATTTGGTCGACCATTGCGCTATTCGGCTTCGTAGCTCATACGGCCTCGTTTAAACTCTGCCACACAATATTTCACTTTTGAAA
Source organism: Microdon myrmicae (assembly GCA_963931805.1). Lineage (NCBI taxonomy): Eukaryota > Metazoa > Arthropoda > Insecta > Diptera > Syrphidae > Microdon > Microdon myrmicae. The sequence goes on from OZ007497.1 coordinate 68,349,233, forward strand.
ATGAAGGTGCAGACTACTTCAAAATAGAATCTAGCTCGGCTTTGACATTGTACTAAGTCCTTTCAAATGAAAATATTGAATCACATAAGGATGACAAATTTTTTCCAAGTTTACAAATTCACGGACAGCATTCAAACTGTCAAACAAGTAATAAACAACGTAGCGTCTTCAACCGGGAAAGGCGAACCTATAACACCGACACGGCGCCCCGAGATGCCACCAAATAACTGTTGCAGTTCCAATCGAACAGTTGCAGGTTGTAAGGCTCCGGGAACACCTACGCGGGGAGGGAGTTCCACAGCTTCTACGCTCTGTAACAGAACGAGTTCTGATGCAGGGACGTTTGCGCCGTCGGAAGATGAACCGCAAGTTGGTGCGATCCGTCGGATTGTCTTGTAGAGCGCATATAAACCGAATTGTGGAAGAATAACACGAATCTCCGAAGAACAATACTCGTGAGATTATCTGTAAAACAAACAGAGGTCGGCTACGCGTCTTCGATGGGAGAGCGACTGTAGTCCCGATGTCAGCACCAGTCCCCGATCAGGCAGATCGATCGTGTTTGTATGCTGTCAAGTAGATCGAGCGTATGTTTAGGAGCAGAGCTTCAAACATGAGAGCAATATTCGAGCGCGAGTCTAATTTGGGATTTTTACAGGAGAAAAAGTTGGGCCGGAGTAAAATATTTCTTGATCCTAACAAAATAGGTCAGTTTTCGTGAGGCGGATCTGGCGATGTTCGACACGATTTTATGCCACGATACATTCCCACAGACCGTGACGCCGAGCAATTTCATGCTTTCCCCAGATTCGGGGGCCTGGCCATTCATCATCAGCTGTGGAACCGATGATCCACTTTTCTTTGTGAACGTTGTATACTGTGTCTTCGTTGCATTGAAGTCAACGAGATTGGCCTTTCCCCACTGCAGGACCTTATCCAGATCCCGCTTCAGAGAGTCGATCTAGCCACATCTCAGCTGGTATGACGTTGGTGCACTAATCGGCTGGTCACTCGAAAGGGAGGAAACAAGCGTACTATCATCCGCAAAACTGAACACTTTGTTATCCGCTGTCTCCAACAAATCATTTATGTGAAGCAAAAACAAGGTTGGGGCCAAAATAGAACTTTGAGGCACCCCCGAATTAACAGGATACAGACCCCAACACTCGCCGACCACAACAACCCGGATCGATCGATTTTCAAGGAAGCATTTGTCCAGTCGCAAAGCTGTTGGGAAAGTCCGTATGAACCAAGCTGGCTCAGCAATAGCCCGTGCCAGACACGGTCAAAAGCCCTGGAGACATCCAATGCGGCCGGTCTTGGTTCACCATGCCCTTCAATCGCAGATGTCCATATATCAGTTATAAGGGTCAAACGGTCTCCCGTGGGCCGCCTGTTACGGAATCCGCATTGACAATCATTGAGAAGTCCGTTGCACTCCAAATACTTAATTAACTCGGCATTGATGACCTTTTTCATTACCTTAGATAACATAGACAGTAATGATATCGGCCGGCAATTTTGTGGAAGACACTCTTTCCACTCTTTGGGATTGGCTGAATTCGAGCGACTTTCCAGAAGGCAGGAATGGTCCTTCGTGCATAAGATAAGCGGAAGAGTCTGCTCAGAACCGGCGATAGTTCTGGCGCACAGTTCTTAAGGACTATTGCTGGTATTCCGTCCGGGTTGGTTGGTTGCTTACAGACCAGTCCACGTAGAATGCGTTGAATAGTAGGCGGCCCGAACCTCACATCCCGCATCGAGGACCACACCGGCGCGATCATAGGTGACTCCAAATAACCGCCATCGAGGCTTGAAGAAGCGAAATTACTGGTACCAGCCGTTGCCATTGGCCAGAAGGAACGCGACCCAGACGAGCACTGAAGGAGTTTACTAGTCACTCTGTCGTTGTGAGCCTTCTTCGTTGTATCAGTCGCCTGGTTGCACATGTTTCTGATTCTAACAAAATTCATTCTGTTCACCTCGGTGAGATTAGAGCGCCATTGTTAAAAATCTCTATTTTTTGCCGCTGTAAGCATCTTTTATAAAACCAAGGTTGGAATGCGGAATGTAAATCTCCATCCCGAGAAGAATAATCTCTGGGACCGACTCAGTGCATGCGTTTACATCAGAGTCGACAAAGCACACCTCCGACAATGGAAAGGATGCGAAGAAATCTCGCAAATCCTCCCAGTTGGCCGATCAATATTTCCATACATGACGCAAATGCTTAGGTCGGTTATTCGCTTGAAATGCTATTGGTTGCATGACAGATACCAATCAGTGATCTGAATTTCTCAGTGACGCACCAATCTTCACGGTGTAAATGCTCGGCTCGGATGGAAAAACAGATCCAGGATGTTCGCATAATCTCTTTGGGTATCCGGCACTCGCGTAGGTTCCTCTACGAGTTGGGTAAATTGCGGCTAACAGCGAACATCTCCGCCATCGTGTGGGGATTAGGAGTATGGTGCCAAACATGGACACTCGGTTCACTCCTATCCCCATCCGATTGTCAGTAAAGTTCCGCTGAGCAAAGGAACGAAAGGCCGCCACGTTTGTCCCCAACCGGGAGTAAGGAAAAACACTAACACGATCACACTAGTATAAATAAAACACTCCATTGTTGGTTAATTAATTAATGTTTTTTTATTGTGGGGACATCAGCAACGACGATGGCGGCCAGTGCAAAGAGTTCCCCGATCAACAGCGATTTAGAGTTCATTTTTTTAAAATAAAGTTACTTTTCTCACTTATAAATTCTTTTTCACTATCTCAAACGAACTGCAGCACAACAAACAATTGGAAACCGACAAGTTCGAAATACATCTGACGACTCCGGGTAGTATCGCGTGTCTGCAGCGCTACGGACAGCGGGAGTTAGCATGACCATTGTGGTCAACGGGTGGAAAACGACTCGACGATATTCAATCGTTGCCGAAAGAAATTCAGCCAGTGAAACTGGCTCTCTTAAATTAAGGGTGCACTTCCTGTTCCAAAAGAGACGCAGTCTCTCTTTGGGGTAACCGGACAGATCTCATACAGAAGATCGCCACAGTATACATGTATGTGTGTACACTGGTTCTTTTAGGGATCAAAGCCATGGGAAAGACTCTAAACAAAGAAAGGAATAATATGGATTCATGGGATGCGAGTCTGGTAAAGCAAACAAAACCGAAACTCGTCGGATGCTAATTGGATCTTTGTTTGAGATGTGCGTCGCGGCTAAATAAATAGACGCAACGCATCGAAGAAATGGTGTTAATGGATTTTGGCTAGATTACCGGGAAATGGTGTTTATGGCATCACCGGTAAGGGTAAGTATTAAATTCCTATTTGCATTTGCTTATGCTGTAGGATTTAATTGGTGCCAAGAGATGCGTGTATTTGTTTTGGTGTAGGTCGCCAGCCAATGTGTTTGTCTGGTAATTTATGATACACATGATGAAGCTGGGATAAGCCAACTTAAGGGTAATATTTCCTGATTATGCGGTTGTATTATATATGAACCGATGAATTCTCTTTCGGGGAATTTATGATAAGCTTGGAGAGAAGTCTTATAGGGGATTTTAAATGCGAAGTTATGCATGCAGGTAAGAATTCTCTTTACCAGGGGCTTTTTCGATTACAAATTTGTTCTCTTTAATGCGTGAAGCATTTAAGATGCTAATGCTATTGCATTAGCGAAAGCTTATGCAGGCTGGGTGAACGTTATGGGGGTTTTTTAGGAAGTGGTGAACCATGGGGTTTGGCGGAACCGCCACAAGCCTCCCAGCTTCGTCGGTTCTGTTAGAATGTACTAACCGGCCGGAATTGTGAACATTAAAATAGCCAAGGACGACAACAAAGAAATTTAACAGAATTCCTCAGCACGACCCTGCACCACATGATGTCCATCTTATTGGGTTTGTGGCAGCTCTAACAGATACACACAATTCACAAGCAAAATAGTGAAGGACACCGAACGAAAATCGAATAAGAAAATACATCAGAACCCTATACCTAGCGATAACATAACAATTCACATCAGTGGAGTATAGTCGAGTTTAAAAATCAAATTCAAAACACGGTCAGTGGCCTGATGGGTAACGCTTAGGTTCAATTTTTTTCGTGATTCAAACTGTCATAGCGTCAGTTCGAATCACTCGATCTTCTTCACTATTATTTCCAACGCTATAGGTTCCAAAACCTCCATCCTCTGGCAAGCCAGACCAGACCGCGAGATGACGCAAGCTGCGCCATTAAAGCGGAATCTCGAATGTAAGTCATATCCTGAGCAACGAAGATATGTCGAATCAGTTGACGAATCGACCTGGGTCTCAGTTAGGGCAAGGATATCAGATTTTGCCGTGTAAAAATATTGGTGGACGGCGTTTACATTCGTATTGGTGAAACCGATGCCACTGATGGTACAAAATACCGTTATCAGTCGAGCATCGACAGAGCCTCGAGAACGAGCCCGATTATGCGAAGACGAATTTCTTAAAGTTCGGTTATTTATCAAAATATCGACATGATGTTCCCCCTGACATTGCTCCGGAATGCTCTCCCTCAAAAATTGATCAGTACCTTTGGCGAGTTCGTATGGCCCCGAAGGTTACCAGACTTCACTCTGATGGATTTTCATGGGGTTATTTTAAAGAAAAAGTGTGCCAATACAATCCAATTTTCAAAGTGTACCTCAAAAAATAATACTAATAATAAACGCCATGAAATTAACAACATTCAACCGAGTTTACTGCAACAAGTCGGACAAAACACGAAGCTATATTTCGAACAGTGCAGGCAAATCTATGGAAAACATTTGGATGATATCCTTTTTAAAAAGTAAAATCCGCAACATTCCTCTATGAAAAATATTTTTAATAAAAATACATTCTGTCAAAAGGATAACGGAAATTGATCATTTAAAAAGCTCGCTTAATGGGATTGACAAAATTATTTTTGTCGCTAAATTGACACAGTTATTTTCTATCCTGACGTGAACTTTGAGCACAATCTGTCAATAAGTTTGTTTGTTGTCAATAAGTGGTTGTTCGATTATATTTGTTGAATTTTTGGACAGAAATTCGTCCACAATGATAGCCTTGTGAGGGTGTGCGTTATCATGGTGCAAAAGCCATGAGGTTTCTTTAAACAAACCTAGCCTTGGTCGGCGAATTTACTCTTTAAATTGCCATCTGAGCTTTTCGCAAGAATTCCGTATGCACAACACCGCGATAATCAAAGAGTCAGCATTACCTTGACTCTTGACGAACGTCGAACGTGGTTTTTTTCGCTTTCGACTAATATTAAAAATACAAATCTGTCGCAAAACAAACTTTATTTGTGTAATGTTTTGCCGGTCTATACAATTTAAACAGTGAATCCGAATATTTATTTTCTTTATTTTGTTAATTCAAGACTACTAAACGTGATACAATTCTCCAAACTTTCATCTTTTAACAAATCCTAATCACATGGCTACAATATCCCTATCTATACTGTAATCTTGGAATATGCCCATTCGCTACGTTTTTTTTAACAGTCAAAGCATTAAGTAGGTTGCAACAAAAATACTTTTGTGGCGACTCGACGAATACCCACAAAAGGTAAAACATTTCGTTCAACGTTTTGAGATGGCATCAGTGCTTTTCACGTTACGTGAAATGGGGTTTCAGGATATATGATGTGTGTCAAGCGTCGACCAGAGTGTTTTTGTCACTAATGTGGAACAATAATGTTCAATTTGAACTCCGAAAAACACCTCCGTTTTTGAAAGACTTATTCTGTTCATTTCGAAACGCTAATTACGTAATTTGTGGGTGGAATTTCCGCCAATATCTGGTACCACTACTGTCCCATTACGAAGTGAATTAAATTAGCTAATTCAGCGTAGCTTAACATAACATTATTTCGGAGTTGAGAATCCAGAGTAGCAAAACCATTGGGAAGTAGATGCGTGTAAGATATAAATTCTGTTAATAGAAACAGATAGACAATAGAATACATCTTATTGTAAAGGTTGAAAAAATAGCGAATAGTGTAAGAAATAGAGAATCAATATTTAGTTGTTGTTTTTGGTTGTTATATAATCAAATACAGTCAAGTTTACAATAAAATAACAGATACTATATATTAGAAAATATACGACGGTAGCCTAAAATGCGATGACTGAATTGATGTTCAGAAGCGCATGCGTAGGCCCGACATCAACGTAAATTCTGTGCACAATGGGTTTCACGTCATTTCACAGACGAGAACAAACGGCATTGAATGGAATGCTGCAAGCAACTTTTGAACCTAAATACGCTCCTAATACCCTGATCTCGCGCCTTGTGATTTTGATTCTTTTCCTCTACTCAATAGAGACCTCACGGGTAACCATTTCCTCTCCGACAATGGACAAATCCTGGATTCGAAAAAAAACTAAAGAATTTTTCAGTGACGGAATAAAAAAACCTGTTACACGTTGGAAGAAATATATTAGCCTCGACCATGACTATGTTAAAAAATAAACATATGATTTTAAGGCTTAAGAATTGTACTTTAATATACGTCTTGCCCATCTTGCTATTTTGTTTTTGTTCGCGCTCCCAAGCATGTGGATATTAATTTTCAGCCTAACCTCGTGTATGACATTTAATGTTTTTATCATATACAATTAACTCCCGCTTGGTGGAAACCTTGACGTGATGTGAGGGCTTAAACTACAATGAATCACTCAGGCTACGCTGACGGAAGTATACGCTTCCAGTAGAGATACCCATGTCAGACAGGCGTCCGAAGAGTAACACACAAAGATCTACCACCGCTAATCCAGGGTGTTACGCGTCACCGTACCCATTGGATGGTTTGCAGCCCGGATTTGGCGGAGTTTAGTTCGGTTGTTTAACTTTGGCGTATATTAGTCTATCTGGATCGTAAGTGTTCCGCCGAACACTGCTGTTACAAGGCCTTACACGTAGCGCAAAACTGCACACAAGTAAAACACTGAGATAATAGTCACAAATGAAACACAGTATATACTTGCAATTTCGATTCCTGTTATTGTCATAACTTAAAACAAAAACTGTTGATTTAAAACATGCACTTAAAATGGCTAAAGCGCGTGACAAGTGTTCGTTAGTTTCCTCAAAATCGCGACGAAATATTATTGGACACTAGGATCGTACTTAATGATCCTTGGACGCACGTAACTACAGGGAAACACACTCGAATGTTCAGAGCGAGGATTTTGGTTTAGCGCGAATTGAAAAACTGAATAAATAATTTTAATGTTGCCGTCGGTGGCAGTTCGGAAAATACTTGTGCCTCACGTCCTCCCACTTCTTATCCTAACCGTCGAATACTCCTCGGTGGGTTTCTCTCCGACTCTCGATATCGCTGTTCGATGAAGCCTGTTGTCACGTTGACGATCAGAATTGGACTCCCTGTCTGCCCACACAGATATCCAGATTCAAAACTGATATCTGTATCTGTACGGAAAAATTTCCCTATTTGATTTGCTAACAGAACTCCCGATATCTCTGTTATCAGCATGCTATTTTATCCCAGGGATAATTTCCTATTTTCCTGAAAGGAGAAACTCGCTCATCATCAAACATCATTATCACCATCCGTGGTGGTGATCGAAATTCAGTTCGACGGTTGCCGATTGTGTGCCGCTTTATTTACATAAAACATCTGGCGCGCAGGCCGAAGGATATCCTGCAATATGGATGGACGTGCGGTCCATGAGTTTTGTTTAACTTCTTTAATGACTTCCGCATAGAGCACCGACACACTCGTCTGCTCTGATGTTCTCTCGTTCTCTCCGTCGTTCGCAGCGAAGCTGAACGTGACGCAGTTACTGAGGAGGGAGTGGTGTGGCATCTCTAACAGATACACACAATTCACAAGCAAAATAGTGAAGAACACCGAACAAAAATCGAATAGAATAGAAATCGAGCCGTATACCTAGCGATAACATAACAATTCACATCAGTGGGGTATAGTCGAGTTTAAAAATCAAATTTAAAAATCGGCCAGTAGCCTGATGGGTAACGCTTAGGTACAATTTTTGGTGATTCAAACTGTCATAGCGTCAGTTCGAATCACACGTTTCTTCACTATTATTTCAAACGCTATAAGGGGTATACCGGCTGTATTATATCGGCGCCTCTCGGACACCGGGTCGAATCAGAGCAGTAAGCAGACCTTACGATATCAAAGAGGGACTCTGATATGACGGACTATTTAAAACCCCAAGACTCGTGGGAACCAAAATGAATAATCAATATACAAGAAAAAATCTCATGAAAAACCCGGTAGGCGTAGGTGTGATGAGCCGACACTACCATAAGGGAACAAATCATCAAGAAAACACCGACTCGGCAAAAAAAGACGTAGGGAAAACCGGAAAAGGCGGGATATACGCGTCGGGACGTGGAATGTTCGAACATTATATAAACCAGGCGCGATACAGACGGTCGTAGAAAACGTGACACAATATAAAATGGACATCGTCGCGCTTCATGAAGTCCGATTCCCACATCAAGTAATCGAAACCAACGGGTTTACACTGGGGTGTGGATACACATAACCTTCGAACCGGCTTCATCATAAGCAAGAAGATTAAAAGATGTGAAATTTATTAATGACCGAATGTCGGTGATAAAAATACAGGGCCCATGGTACAATAATGTATTTATAAACGTACACGCCCCAACAGAATCTACGGATGAAGAAACGAAGGAGACGTTCTACGAGACCCTAGAGGAAGTATTTGATGGGATCTCATCATTCGATGTTAAATTCCTCCTCGTCGACCTCAATGCGAAAATTGGAAAGGATGACATCTTCCAACCAACTATAGGTAAAGAAAGTCTACACGACGTTTCAAATGATAATGGAATTCGAATTATTACGTTCGCAGCGTCAAAAGATCTTGTAGTGAAAAGCACGATGTTCAAGCACAAGCAAATCCATAAAGCCGCATGCATATCAGCCGACGGCGTAACGCGTAACCAAATAGACCACTTCCTCATAGACAAAAGACACCACTCGAATATCCTTGACGTAAGATCATATAGAGGAGCAGATATTGCGACTCTGATCGTCTTCTAGTGATGGGCGAAATTAGGAGTCGGCTCGCAGCAATCCCACACGGGCAGTTACGAGAGACGAGCAAACAGTTCGACTAAAAGACCTGCGCAAAAGGGCTGAATATCAAGACGAACTAACTAATAGATTTAACATCCTAGAGAATGGGAGCACTGAGGAAGAGGAAGCCAATAGTGTGGGCACTAAATGGACATCGATGAGAGACACAATCAAGCAAACAGCCCAAAAGGTATTAGGATTTAAGAAAACAATTATGTCCAAACCTTGGTTTGACGATGAGTGCACGGCAAAGATCGAAGAACGTAAACGCCTCAGAGTGATCCACTTACAAAGATATGATGAAGTCAACGCAGAAAGATACGCGACAATTCGAAAAGGGAACTTTACAAACGCAAAAAACGCTAATGAGAGAAGACTCGGATCGAAAAAATCCTAGAAAATTCCAGAGCAAAGAACATCACTAGTATGTCATCATCAACGGCACTACAACCGGGAACCGGTCTTGGCCTTATTTAGCAAGTCCTGAGGTTTGTTAAATGTTCCATAATGATTTGTTTTTCCCGGGCAAGGTCATTAGTCTTGCGCCAGAGGCTCCGCCATGGGGAATCAAACCCAGGTCACCCGCATGTCAGACGGGTATACTAACCACTATACTATCGAGGAGCCTCACTATTATGTATGTCGGCATAAATTCAATTAGAAATGGCTACCGACGGAGAGTAAAAACAATTTGAGACGCAAAGGGTTGTCTGGTCACAGAAACAAACAATATCGTGACAAGATGGAAGCAGTACTTTGAAAACCTGCTCAATGTACGCACCCAGCAACCAGAAATAAACGCACCAGACGTACATACATCCGAGCCTCAGATCCCAGAGCCCTCTTTCAACGAAGTTGTAGACGCAATAAATCGATTCAAAAACAATAAAGCTCCCGGAGTCGACTGCATACTGGCAGAGCTTTTGAAGCAAGGAGGAGAGGCAACCACTCGAAAGATCCACCAGCTCATCAAAACAATATGGGATAAGGATGTCACTCCGGAAGAATGGAAAACCTCAACAGTCGTCCCCATTTTCAAAAAAGGCGACAGATCTGACTGCGGAAACTACAGAGGAATATCATTGCTCCCAACCACATACAAAATAGTAAAAAATCTCATACCGGCGAGAATCCCACCGTACGCAGAAGTACTGGGAGGCTATCAGTGCGGATTCTGTAGGAACCGGTCAAGAAGCGACCGAATGTTCACAGTAACCCAACTGCTGGAAAAGAAGGGGGAATACTGAGAAACGGTTCACCAACTGTTCGTCGACTTCAAAAAAGCCTACGACTCTGTCGCAAGACAAAGACTCTACCATATTGTAGTTGAGCTGGGAATCCCAATGCCTGCCTATGCCGCCCTCATTCGAATCTGCATGAACGAAAACAAAAGGCGAGTTAGAATAGAAAACCACCTCTCAGAACAATTTGAAATCCGGGACGGACTAAAACAGGGGGTGGCCTCTCACCATGTCTCTTTAACCTTGTCCTCGAGTACGTCATCAGAAAGGTACAACACGACAATATGGCCGGATCTTCCCTGAACAGGATCACACAAGTGCTGGCATATGCGGATGACATCGCCGTTTTGGGCGATAATCTAGAAACTGTAAGTAAAAACTGTGAAATGATAATGCAAGCGACAGAAGAGGAGGGCCTAGAAATAAATGAAGACAAAACGAAATACATGATTACACCTGCGAGAGCAGGTGGACATCAGAGAACACACATAAACATCAGGGGCAAGATATTTAAAAATGTCAAAGATTTGAAATACCTGGGAACAATACTGACGGCCAGTAACGAAATGTCGAAGGAAATTAACAAAAGATTACACTCCGGCAACGCTAGTGGGCATGCAGTCAGTAAACTGCTGAAATCCAAACTGCTATCACGTAACATAAAGCTGCGTGTCTATAGATCGATAATCACGCCGATTGCCCTATACAGATACGAAACATGGGCTCTCACAAAACGGGAAGAAAACAAACTCCGCGTATTCGAGAATAAAGTTTTAAGGGGTATTTTTGGAGATAAATATGACGAGGAGGCAGGACAATGGAGGAAATTCCACAACCACGAATTGGAAGAGCTATACCGCAAACCTACAATAGCGAGAGTAATCAGGTCGGGAAGATTAAGCTGGACATGTGGCGCCAATGGCAACGATAGGACCGTGCATAGAATTCGTGACGGGAAGCCAACGGGAAAGAGACCGACAGGGCGGCCACGACGGAGATGGGAGGGCAATGTTAGGTTGGACCTCGAGGAGATCGGATCGGATGGTCGAACGTGGAAGGAGAGCGCACGAGACAGGGAACAATGGCGGAGTCGAGTCGGTGAGGTCATGAACTTTCGTGTTCCTACAGGCCAATAAATAGTAATAATAGTAATATATATCCGGTGCAAAAATTGTTCAGTTTGGTTTCTTAATAATTCTAAGCGATGCGCAGATTTCCAGACGCCGTAGTTTTTGGGATTCGTTCAGTTGACGGGGTCCCCATTTATCGAGTTTCTTTACCTATGAGCGGAAGGTGTCGACTTATTGTCATTTGGGGATACTCCCATGCTTTGTGGGCACCGATTTCGTTGGGTCCGCATATACCGTTGCTCTTAAAACAACGTCATCAACTAACGTGTCCGGCTTGCCACATGGTGATTTTCGAGGCTGAAATCTCCCGAACGGAACTATCGAAACCAAAGTTCGTTTGGCGGTATATCCTCAAATGCGTCATTAATGTTTTTCATTGCCAATTACGTATTATGTCCCATTTTAAATTCATAAAGGAAGAGAGTTGGAATTTGAACTGCCGAAGGCATGGTAAACAATTCCTAGAAAAAAAAAATAGCTGAACTTTTAACAAACCCTAAAATGTTCACACATCAAGCACTTTACTTTATAAAAAAACAAAATTTTACGTTTTGGTACAGATGGTCACTCGAGAACTTCTTATTTACGACTGAGTGAAACTCGGACATTTCATGTGGTACAACCGAATTTATACGGGTCTCAAACCCCCCGCTCGCACTCTCAAATTCTTGCTTCATCTGTCTAACATTACCCCCTATTTCTCTGCGAAATACCAAGAGCATTTTTCGAATTATAAATCAAAGAAAAATTGAAATATAACAAATACATTAAAGACAAAATCCCTCCATTTCGAAAACCCAGAAAACTCTTGAAAACCGAATCTAAATTGGATGCAACAAATATATATACGACTATAATCGAAAATGGAAATGCGTCGTGAGCATCCCGACGACGAAATATTTACACAGGAATGTGTCTCAAGTTTATTATCGAACCAATGGTGGATTTCTTTTTAAGAGGGGTAGCCTTGTAATTTAGTCGAATACCAACGTAAAACGCGTAACAAATAAAACGCGTAAGAATACAAACTGATATTGTCGATTGTTAACATGTATATCCATTCAAGGTCCTCGAGAGCTAGTTTATGAAGTAGGCTACGAATTATAGATAAGATGAACAATTCACAATCATCGTACATTTAGATGGCAGATGATCTTCTTTGGCATATTTCCATGAGTACCCACAACCATTTACATACATTTACTAAACTCGAATCAACAGAGTGGAGGTATTCAAATACACTTAACCAAAGAATAACGTACTCGTTTTGGCTAAATCATTTAAATCACGCAAACCCGTTCAGGGTCAAAATTGAAAGCAAGGGCCAATAGATCTCATGTCTTCACCCCCGTCACCTACTTTTGCAAGACGCCGATTATTCGTACATCGCATGGAGAATGTGTGTCTTTAAGGTTCCGATGGAAGAGACCTTTTTAATTTATTACTGGTATCATTTGAGAGCTTTCGCTACGTTTTCAGCTCATAAAATTAATTCCAATCACACATGACCTCAGTTAATCACGCCTCATAAGGTGACAATGTCCTTCGGAGCTTGACAGAATGTTAATCGAAACATAACAGAGTCAAGATTACCAATGAGGATATAAATGAATGGTTACGAGTATTTTGTATTGTGTGCATAAGGCTTTAGTAACAATTATTGTTTATTGAAAACTTCAGCACGTAGGAAAAGGGGTTGACCCGGCTGAGCGTAAAAAAAAAGAAAATGTCAATATACGCTTTTCGATGACTAAATCCCTACGGAAAGAAAGCTAGTTATAATAGTCTATTATAAAAGTGATTTGGAACATATCTTCAGAAAATAATAATCATAACAAGCCCGGTAAGGTGGAAGTTCGCCATCAACTATTTGTATGTTCGCCTAAAGTTGCACCGAAGTTTTTGTTTGCAAAATTTGTGTTTCTGAAGGTCCCAGAATAAAAATCCATTATCGACTCCTTAAACAGTATTTATGAGTGCACGGGAATTTATATTTAAGAACTTTCAAAAACCAGCATCTTAATTTGGTTTCCTTGCTTTTCAGAACCTTTACAACAGTAAATCCTAAAATAATTCGGTAAATCACTGAGTCGTTGATTTAATTTTAGATGTTCCGCAATCGCGCCGTTTTGTTGACATATCTACAAAGAATAGCAATAAAGTAGAGACCTTCGCATTCGTTTTTCAAACAAAAGCGCCATTCCCTGAGTTCCCCATATCAGATTTCCCTACCTGAAATCAAAACCTTCGTGCTGGTTAGCAACAGCCAAGTATGGGTGGACGTCGCTGTTTCTACATAGCGAAACAGTTTAGTCTATCACCAAATCCCTTTTGCACATTCCAATGCAAAAGATCTCACGCGGTATCTGCTCTTTCCTGTAAAAAAAAAGAACAGACAATACGCTTAGAAATAGTTCCCGTACAAAAAAGTACAAGCATTCGCTTGGGAAGCTAATTAATGTCAGGGGAAAAGTATGCATAAGTATACTTTTCAACGCTCTCCATATCCCCTTCTCGGAGTGCTCTTGCGGTTCTGCATTCTGAGAACAATCCAAGCATGAAACAAGGTCCTGCGGTCACCCTTCTGGTTTCGGTTTTCGTTGCAAGCGAAACCAAATCAACCACTAAATCGCCATGCTCTCCTTTGCAATTTTCCCATTCCCCCTGGGTTCATTGACTGTTGAGTAAATTCGCAAGAGTTTATTCACCTTAATGGGTGGGAAAATGGGAAAATAAGGATGAGGGTATGATCGGAAATGGGCAACCATAGAGAGAGAGAGAGAGTACCTGTTGTTGGATAGCCGTGAGTCAGTAGTCTGTGAAAGCAAGTGTTTGGCGCTCAGTTGTTGTTCGTCGTTGTTTGTTGTGTTTGTGAGTGGTTTTTAAAAACGAAACAAAAAGAAAAAAGGCTAATGTTTAAAAAGTTCGATTAATAATCGAGAATAAAAGTTTTAGAAGAACGAAAAGAAAGACCAAACAACACGAAGCGAAAAAAAGTATATTTGATTTAAGTCGACAACTAACATTTTACAATAAAAGATAAACTGGACAATAAAAAATGTATATAATCATATACATACCATCACATCATAGTTAAAATATATACGGACTATATAAACAAAAGTGAAAAAAAGTTTTTTTTATTGGAGTCGATAACTGACGTTTTAAAGAAAGTAAAAGGAACAAGAAAAGCGAGCAACAGCTCTACATCGTCACCACGAACTCCATACGCTGCAGGTAGAGACCGCAAAGGATTTCTGTGTGAGTACCCAATTCCTTCAAATATATTTTATATTGTGCAAAAAAAAAAAAAAAACTGTTACAAACACTGTGGTGGTTTCAACAACGCCACCGCTCGCCTTTTCCAGATACAACACCTAATTTCCCCCAAGAGCATTCAAAAACGATATAAAACAAGTATTGTGGCAGTTCCATTGAACGCCACTGCGTACCTTACAACCTATGATGAAGAAACAGTTTTCTAAAACACATTCAAAACATGTACTTACCACCTTCCATAGTTGTACCAATATCTTCAGAAATGCTTTAGATCTATAATTGCGCTGATGCTAAATCCATCAGCAACAAATAGGTGTTTTTCCACAAGGGCATGGTCGCATTAAACGCATCATGTGCCTTAAAAGCTATTTGGTTGCACCATCAAGCAACCAACATTAACCAAACCACATCAATGAGATATCTCCTAACGAGTCAGCCGCACACGTGCAGGAGATGTTTCTTCTTTTCCTTTTTATACATGCCCAAGGAAGTCGAGTCCTCAAAGAGGGAAAATATCCAGCGAGAATTCGACTGCTTGGAGATGCCACCAAGATGTGCACGATGAGCATAAATGCTGTACGCAGTTGCTGATCGTGTAAACACAAAATATCTACGTCGAGATATTTGCACCAGCTGCAACCATGCCAGCTAATTTCCCCCTTGTGGATTCGGAGATCTACGGTGCACATACTCGTGGACACACGCCATGAGCAGGAGAAACGATCATCGTGTGTGTGTTCCAACCCTTTTTGCTGGACCACTGCAAGGAAAATCATCCCTTGTCGGGCACCGAAGCAATGTACGAAATTTGCTGTGCTGTCGTCTTCGGTGAATGAATCTTCAATCGCGATACGGATTCCGTGGAAGCAAGTCGTGCCTCCACGTTAAATAATTCGAGTCTGTACCCAACAACCGACGGTGGATGAAGATATTAACTCAAAATCAATTAAGTAAAAAGCCTTGTTTAAGTTAACAGTGACAGTCCTTGTATATTTAGTTAACCACAGTGACAGTCCTTGTAAATATAGTTAACAACAATATTAACTCAAAATCAATTAAGTGAAAAGCCTTGTTTAAGTTAGCAGTGACTGCCTTTTGACCACCATTGTGAATTATATTAACTACAATAGGAAATAAAAACAAGTATAGCAACGATGTGCTGTGTAAGAGGAACGAAAGCGCGTTTTCATCGCGTTCGACTCTTTTGATTTGGCTACAATCGGGAAGTACATTTTCACAATTCAACCTTCGGCACCATCGATAACGAGCAGATACTGGAACTATTACCCCACCTTGGTGACGACCAACGGGGCAACATCGTGGAATAGGCGTAGAACCCGTGCCAACGACGGCACATATCCGGCCTAACCCTATACCACCACTCTAAATTATACAGTAACTAGGTTGATTAGTAGCCTACGGTATTAGTACCCTACGACAAATTTTATTTTATGTTTCATTGATGTTATTAGCGACTTTTTACCAGTCTAACTTTCAGAGTTTCTTCAGAAATACTAACCGAATCTGAGATACTTTGAGTACCTCCATGTTTCCCCCTACTGCGACTGAAACGCATTTGAAATTGTTTGTAAGGATAGCTTGCCTGCTCCATATTTTTTAATTCGTTACTAAGCAGAGCATAAATCAAATACATATATTTAAAAACAAGAACAGCGAATAAAAGTTACCACGTAGCATATCTCGAAAATGTATGTAATTAATTTATCCCGAATGTATGAGGCTGCCTTGGTCTGCCGTTTTCATGATTGAGTGGATATACCTTTACGAGTTTTCTAATCAAACGATTTTTTCATTCTTCAGACATAAAACCGAATTGCATGTAGCACACTTTTAGCCAGTCAAACTATATTAGCGTTAATGGTGGTTTTCTAAATGAGTAAAAATGTTGTGGTGTCGTTAGGAGAAATTCGGAATAGGGCCCATGTAATTGAATTTTCAGCATCTGCAAATGGCGCCTCATTAACATCCTTAACTTGCTTTACATATACAAAATGTTCGCATTATTAGCAGAATCTGTTCGAAAGCACTCAAACGTAAAAATACCATTTGTGGTACCGTGTTAAGCTCTTCACCGAAAATCGAATAGTGTCATTACCATTCTGGCTTCATTTAATTTGGTGAAATGATCACATAATTACCTCCCCATTTCGTAGCTTCCGTAATGGAATATAGATAAATGTGATATGTATGCATACTGGTTCGATGATGACACCCTTTAATTTAGCTTGTTTTGTGTGAAGAGAAACAATTGGCGATATTGTTTAAGTTATGAGACTTGATGGAAAACTTCCGGTGAAATTGGAATGCTTCTGAGACCAGCGGTCGTACGGGACAAATCATCTGAATGGAACAGCTCCTCTAAATGTAATCTTCAGTGAAGTTTATTGTGTACAACCATCAGAGGCATAAGTACGCAAAATTGAATGACTTCGCAGAAAAATCCGTACTGCAGAAGAATACCATTGTTGGATGCCAAGAATAAATTCTGAATACTAAGCGAGATCAGAACGTAAGTGCTAAGAAGACTGCGGTTCTTGTGATAATTCACATAAACTACAGGGTCCACGTTATGAATAAAAACACATTGTCAGTTTAGTTTTGCTAATTTTATTTGCGGCAGTAAGTTGATGAAACGGTTAAGTAATGAGCATCCGTTCAAATGAGGTCTTTATGCCATTGAGTTGGTTAAAAAGTATTCAAATGATCAGTTTCTCAAATAGATGAAAACCACAAATGTACAACCAATTCCTAAAAAGGGCGATAAATCGTCCTCCTTTTCTTTCGACTCATAAACTCATTGGAGTTACCGATCAAACGTAAACTTTCAAATTATCTAAAAACAAACGTTGTCCTTAATGACATCAAAAAGTAGAATCCCTACATTTGCGAAAACAAAATTGTCCAACACAATTTGACACCCAGCATTATTCTCATTATATCCTATGAAATCATGATTCACTAATGGAATGGGTAGAAGGCAGTGGCATCCCTACGCTTATAAATTTCAAGTTTGCTGCTTGTATGTTTAATTGATCCCATTGTAATATTGAAGTTTCTCTGCAAACTACACCACTTTCGTAGTTTCTTGTCAGTTTCCCAATATTTGTGAGCAAGTAGTGAATAGCGAAAGCGAATTAAAAGAAGGCACACAAGAACAGATTCAGGTCAGAAAGTTCTTAATGTCGTTTTGAAAACTCCGTAGCATGGTTTTTGTTTTTGTGAGTTCAGTTGGTTTTCCTCAGATGTCATCATCAATATCGGAATCATAAGTAACAAGTAATAAAAACACATTAATTTCTCAGTGTTAATAACTTTATTGTTTTTTTTTTTTAAATAATATTCTTGCTTTTGTTCCACATACTTTTGCATAAGTTCTAATTATTCAATTTTTACATTCAGCTGAGATAACTCCATAACATGGTTTTTGAACGCATTAACGAGTTCTTCTGCCAAGGAAAATCGTTGTCTACATAATTGATTCTACACATTCGGCAGCAGAAAGGAGTCATTGCATGCCAAATGTATACATTATGACGGTTGAATCATCAATTCGTTTAAGTGCTCAATTCCTTTTAAGTGCTTAAATGCTTACTTGTTTTTCTTACTTCACCAAACACTTCTGACATTGAAGTCGCTGGGTATTATTCCCAATTGATAGTTATACGTTTCTGCAAAGGCACGGCTAAAGGATGAGCTTTATCATCGAAAGTGGAAATAAATTGATCGATGCGCTCTCCTTCAGAACCCAAGACAAAAGTCATAAGAAATCATTGGACGAAAATATTTAACAATTATGCTACTTCTTCTCTAAGACAGTTTACAAGTCACTGTTAATAACAAAATTCGCGCTTAAATAACAAAACTCTTGTAGGCTGTGGTAAAAAATGTTTCTATTGTAGTGTTAAGTAACCTCGTTCCCGGTGACGAGGATATCCAGTCACGATACATTCGCATAATATGTGCTTTCCTCTATGCTTTTGGTCATTATGTTTATTTTCTTTTTTAATTTGGATCATAAAATGTCTATTTAATTGGGACAAATACATTGAAGCTAAGTCAACACGCATAATGTGACACTGAGTTTCATACACTCAATCTTAGCCGCCTGTAGCAGTTGCTGTTAAGTCCAGTCGTCGTGCGCATGTCACACCAAGAAGCGTTTTCAAGCTAGACTCAACCTGCCGTTGAATGTTTACATTCAATCGTCCGGGTCTCTTAGATCGGGTTTACATTCAAACGTACGGGTCTCCTCGTTCGTTGTCTGATTCTTCCAGGTATTCAGTAGCCACACGGCAGACCTTCACTTATGGTAAGTGTACGAGTATTATAACATTTCTGTCATATCAAAACCAGAGATAGATTTCCTCAATAGTAAACTTAACGTTGCTAAGTAAACTTAACTCTGCTTCGCTCGCTAAACTGCTGCGAAAACTCCTCCATCTGTCCTATTGAACTGGCCATTTCCCAAGTATAGGCTCCTCGATAGTATAGTGGTTAGTATACCCGCGGGAGACCGGGGTTCGATTCCCCGTCGGGGAGCCTCTGGCGTAAGACTAATGACCTTGCCCGGAAAAACAAATTATCATGGAAAATTTAACAAGCCTCAGGACTTGCTAAATAAGGCCAAGACCGATCCCCGGTTGTAGTGCCGATGATGATGACGATGATTTCCCAAGTATATGAAAGTCAGCGAATATTCAGCCTATTCCCAAAAAGAGCGACAATTCGTCCTCCTCTTCTTATCGACCCAGAGCACTAACTTCTATAGGGTGCACCATTTTTTATCTGGGTATGGAAACATTGAAAAACTTTGACATTTATTAACCGATGAACTTGAATAGAGATGTTTTTGAAACGTCAATTCAGTATAATTTTAACCATGGGCCACTTCACACCGAAACAACGCGCTGAAATAGTGACGCTGTACATTGAAAACTCAACGTTTATATCGTCGAAAATTTCGTGGCCTACAAGCACCATCTGACAACGCTTTTCGTCATTTGGTATGGAATTTTGTTGAGCACGAGACAATGGGGGAGATCGCCGACATGCCAAGATGTTCCAATGAAATGGTTGAAACGGTAAGAGGGTGTTGCCGAGAATCGCGCTCAGCATCTTGGCGCCAGTGGAACCACCTTATCACACATTTTGAAGGATGATTTGCATTTGTTCCGGTATAAAGTGCAGTTGACTCAAAGAATATTGCCGACAAACCGTCCACGTCGCTTGGAATACAGCAAAACAGTCGCATACCGGCATAAAACATGCTCTCGAAGTTAATGCAATCACCGATTAACGCACAAATTTCGAAATATCTGGAATACAATGGCCTCTTCACTCACTGCCAATATGGCTTTCATAGCAACAAGTTTACAGGATGTTTGATGGCGTATCTTAGCACAAAGTGGAGGCAGTTCATCCACAACGTCGGTGAAAACAAGGTTGTCGCATTGAATTACTAAAAACCGTTTGACAGAGTTTGACATCCAGTCGTTTTGTCAAAATTACATTCCTATGGAATTGACAATTCACTGACACCATGGATGATAAACTATCTTTCTGGCCGTTCAAGTGGTTCTTAATGGTGTCTCATCAAATTAATGCAGGTGTTCCCCATGGCTCTGTACTCTCATCCACTCTCGTCCTCATCTTTATAAATTATCTCTTCTCCACTACCCACAACCCAATTCGCTCGTTTGCTGATGATAGCCCGTTGAGTTTCTCAAACGCATATGAACATTCCCGACCTAGCTCTTCGAACCCCATAACCAATCAGCAGGTTATGCTTATTACATAACATTCCCACTTCAACAAGATATATCAATCGCGGATCATCCAACCGAATTCAATGCTTTGAAAGCTCGGTGCTGCCTCTTGTTGTCAAACGCAGTTGCATCGACGAATCGAAAGAACTATCAATCATCAATCATCGGCACTTGAACTAATTCGACGACAAATGCGTCATTAATGTTTTTCATTGCTAATGACGCATTATGTCCCATTTTAAATACATAAAGGAAGAGGGTTCGAATTTGAACTGCCGGCACCATGGTAAACAATTCCTAGAAAAAAAAAATAACTGTACTTATAACGAACCCTTAAATTCTCACACGTCAAGCACGCGTACCACTTCACTTTATAAAAAAAAAAGAAAATTTAACGTTCTGGCACAGATGTTCACTCGAGAACAACCACATATTTGAAGTTGGGAGAAATGCGGCCAAATGTATGGAGTTCCTTAAAAGGTGTAAAAAACATGTCACTCCACCCAAACTGGACACTATTTGTTAGGCGTACATTCGTCAAGTGCGCTCAAAACACACGTTCCCGGTAGGATGCAAAAACGAGTTGTACTCTGCCGTTAGGACATAGGCGTAATGTATGTAGTCTACCTCTTTACTATACGTATTATCACGACCGTGAACTAAACTGCCTGAACGTGTTCCCCCTCCCCAGACATTCCCGCGGTAACCATCAACCTGAGATTAGGCATAAATTCATTTTGAAATTCAACATAAACATAAAGTCAATCTTTAGCCGAACCTCATGAATGTGGATTTCTCTACCTAATTATGTTTCCTCGTCGTTGGAATATTCGACATTCAAGACCAATATACATCTACACCTCCTTTCCTTGTCCAGTACTTCTCCTTCCGTTTGCACTGTGCTCTGACATTTAAGGGTTTTCAAAAACGTGTTAAAAAAATCGTAAACAATTGGGGACGCATTTCACTTCAGTAGAAAAAAAAAAAGAAGAAAATACTTTAAGTTAATTTATCAAAGATAAATTTTCAAAAATATTTACGCCGAGGAGTTTTGGCAAAAAAATCTCCCAAACAGCTATTAGCATGTTTATTTTTAACTTTGTTTTTATTACACTTCTCTCAAGAGAGACGAACATATAGCGCCGAAACGGCGCCCCGATATGCCACCAAATAACTGTTTCAGTTCTTTTGGACAGTTGCATGTTGTAACGCTCCGGGAACACTCGCGTCGGAAGGGAGTTGCACAGTTCAGAACGAGTTCTGATGCAGGGATGTTCGCCCCGTCGGGAGATGAACCACAAACGGGTGCGATCCGTCGGATTGTCCTGTGGAACGAATATAAGCCGAATTTCGTGGAACAATACCACGAATCTATCTCCGAAGGACAGTACCTGTGATAATATCTGTAAAACAGACAGAGGTCGGGTACGCATCTTCAATGTGATAGCGGCTGTAGTCCCGACGTCAGCGCCGAGTCCCCGATCAGGCGGATCGCTCGTCTCTGTATGCTCTCAAGTAGGTCGAGGGTATATTTAGGAGGCGAGCTTCAAACATGAGAGCAATATTCGAGCGCGGGTCTAATTTAGGACTTATACAGGACAAAAAGTTGGGCCGGAATATAATATCTCTTGGCTCTATAAAGACAACTCAATTTTCCATAGACGAACCAGATGTTCAACACGTGTTTATGCCACGATACATTCCCACAGACCGTGACGCCGAGCAATTTCAAGCTTTCTCCAGATTCGCAGGCCTGGCCATTCATCATCAGCTGTGGAACCGATGATCCACTTTTCTTTGTGAATGTTGTATATTGTGTCCTCGCTGCATTGAAGTCGACGAGATTGGCCGTTGCCCACTGCAGGACATTCTCTAGATCCTGAGAGTCAATCTGTCTACATCTCAGCTGGTACGACGTAGATGCACCAATCGGCCGAACACTCGAAAGGGAGGTAAGAAGCGTACTATCATGTAATTGTACTCAAGTGAATACATTTCACCACTCCAAATATATATGCTTCCCATCAAATCAATGCAGGTGTTCCCCAAGGTTCGGTACTCTCACCCACTCTCTTTCTCATTTTTATAAATGATCTCTTGTCAATTACCCACAACCCAATTTACTCGTTTGCTGATGATAGCACGTTGAGTTTCTCATACTCATACGAACATTCCCGACCAAACTCTTCGAACGTCAATACCAATTAGCAGGTTTGCTTAGTATATTGAATTCCGACCTCAACAAGAGATATCAATGGGGATTATCTAACCGAGTAGAATTCAATGCCTTAGAAACCCAGTGCTGTCTCTTGTCGTCAAAGGCCAACCCCAAAGTAAATACACTGTCGATGAACGGCACTTGTAACGACGAAGCCAAGGAACTATCAATCCTTGGCACTCGAATTAATTCGACTCTTAATTAGAGCAACCACGTTTTCGAAGCTTAAGAGATGCAAAAGATACTTCACGCCATTCAACCTGGCCACTATTTACTATATTTGGTCAGGCGCATCCAAAACTACACTACACGTACTCGATAGGATGAAAAAACGGACAGTGAAACTAATTGGGGACTCAGCCGTAAGTCGATCAATTCCGTCGTTGAAACACAGGCGCAACGTATCATACCTGTCTCTTTTCTATAGGTATTACCACGGTCGTTGCTCAAATGAACTTCCTCAATGTGTTTCGCCTACTCAGACATTTACCCGCGAGACCCGTCAGTCTGAGAATGCGCATCAATTCACGTTGAAAAATTAACTTCAGGCGCACAAATAAATATAGTCATTCTTCAGCCGAACCACACGAATGTGGAATACTCTTCCTGATCATGTGTGTCCCCGTCGTTGTAATGTCTAGGCATTTAAGACCAATGTACATCGATGCCTCCCTTCCTTATCCACGTCCTCTCCTTCCGCTGGTACTGTGCTCTGACATTTAAGTACTCCAAAATCCCTTTTTGTGCGCACGTTTGTGTAAAAAAAAAAATGAAAAAAAAAAAATTTGCGAATTGCGTAGCGGATCATCGACTTTTTCATGTGAAACCGTAAATGCGGATTTTGAGTTATCCGTAAATACCAAACTACAGTGTATTCACTTTCAAAATCCACTTGAGGTTAATGAATAAACACAGAGAATTGATCTTCAACCGAACCGTACAAACGTGATACATTTCCTGATCAACACACCTCGATATCTGCTTCCCTATAACGTTTTTCGCTCCTTAAAGTGGTACCATCACTTTTGTGTCCTCATGATATACCATAAAAACGACGGAGTTTTTATTGCGGTTAAGTTTATATTCTGATAAAAACAAAATATGGGTTGCGATTCACAAACTGTTCCACTACTTGTAAGCTAAAGGGCATACAAATGAAGTATATAAGAGCAACATGCAAACGTTGTTTACCTATTTGGATCAAGCAGTGTGTGGTGTATTCGCTTTCCAAGTGCCCACATTTCTGTGGATATTTTGAAACTAACTTCCCTTTTATCGATGTTCAAGTGGGAAGTGCTAGTCTTCGTAACATTCCGATGACAGTTCGCGTAAAAGGTATCCAATTTATTGAAGGAAATTAGTCGAATAATAATTTTAATGTTCATATTCAATAATTAAGTGAAAACAAATCACAGATTTTAATGGACTTGCTTCATCCGCACTGACATCATTTCCCAACCGTTTACATGATTTTTCTCCGGTAAAATATTTTAATTAAACGTTAACGAATGCATACTCACCATTTCTTTTGTAATTCCCAACTGCAACCGGCTCTGCTCAACGGTTCGGGCACCTGTAAGCAAACACATAAAATTGTGAAATGACTAACCACGAATTTAATAACCAACTACATTTAAACAACGGCCGGGGACTTAATGGAGTTACAAGTCAATTAATTAAAGGTGAAGACATCTTCCGTCGCATGGGTCGGTGTTGTTTCAAACACCTAATTAACTCATACCATTCGCTCGAATTAATCTATCAGTGGAATATGGGGGTTTTGGAAAATATAAGTGGGTGGAATATCCCGTATACAACCTAGCACACCAAGCAATGATAATTTACCACGTTTGCGGTTGAATATAGCTTCCGTATCTATTACAAAACCCAAGTAAATCCGGGCCAAACGACACTCGCATGCACCTCAGTGTTGGCTAACTCCTCGTGATGTGAGTACTCAGTCACTCTGGTCAAGTTTGATTGACGACATAGTTTTGTTCCCACGATTAACGCGACGTAATAATTTGTAGAACTTCCCAACTTGGTCTTGGAATTTTGGGACTATGCTAAAGTTGCCATGGGAATTCTAAATGTTTCAGATTTCCACGCTGCTATGTGCCAATTCGTTTGTTTGTAAGCATTTATGGTGACCTTGAACGACAAGCTATAAGAGCGTAGAACTCCGTAGATGGTCACTGAATTCGCGTATTTCTTAATTTTACGCGCACTTTCTTGAGTCGTCTTGAGAGAGGGGTGACATCACTAAAATACAACCTTCCTAACAATGTATGCGGGAGACAGAGTAATCACCTGAATTGAAAATAAATAGTGCGCATTTTTGTAGAAACCTCATAACAATGTACGTGGGATCTGAGAACGATCAGGTGTGCATTCAAGCCCAACCCCACTAATTAGAGTCATGGAAATGCTGAGCAATTTTGCTGCTCCTCCAACGAAGTGCACAGTGAGTGTTAGGCTTCGTTTGACTTTTCGACGCGAATTCGGAAAATGTATGAAGAATTCGCATAAAGAGGAAAACTGTCAACCACATTTACTATAAACCTAAACCTGCATTTGCAAGATATTTCTAAATATTCATATGTGGGTTTAAAAAAAGATAATTTCTATCTGGAGAAAATTCAATACTTTTCAATCAGCAACAACATTTTATTCAATAAATATTCGATTCACTCATTGGCATTAGTAAATTTTTTTCGTGCAATTTACCGCAGGAAAGTATGAAATAAGGGATACTGCGAGTTGAGGGTAAACCCTCTTGGTCAAGCAATGGAGTTGTTGTATTAAAAAAAAACATCTAAGGTTTCTTGGGTCACATTTTTTTCACTGGTGGAATTATTTGAGATATTCATTAGTTTTTTTTTTTAATGCTAAAAAGATTAACTCGAGTCTTAAAATATCGTCAAAGATACTTTAAATTGAAACTTGTTAAAAACTACAACACAAGATTCCGAATGACTCGAAAGTATGAGAATTTTTTTTTGTTGAGAAATTTTCTCATATAATATCGAACGACGGATAATTTTAAAACCCAAAGCAAGGTGTGAAGAAAAGATGAAAAAGAGTAAATACTGGCCAGGTTAAATGGAGTTAGGTATCTTTTGCATCTCTTAAGGAACCCCATACATTTGGCTGCACTTTTCGCAGTTTCGAAAACGTGGTTGCTCTAATTAAGAGTCGAATTAATTCGAGTGCCGAGGATTGATAGTTCATTGGCTTCCTCGATACAAGTGCCGTTCATCGACAGTGTATTTACTGGGTTCGCCTTTGACGACAAAAGACAGCACTGGGTTTCTAAGGCATTGAACTTTACTCGGTTAGACAACCCCCATTGATATATCTTGTTGAGGTCGGAATTCAATGTATTAAGCATATCCCGCTGACATTCGAAGAGTTTGATCGGGAACGTTCATATGAGTATGAGAAACTCAACGTGCTATCACCAGCAAACGAGTGAATTGCGTTGTGTGTGTTGTATTCCAGAATACTACCCTTATTCGCTTTAACACTAACTCATGTCCTTTCAAACACAACCCTTAAAACTACATCCTCACATATCTTACATTCTCAGTTAATACAATTCATAAATAAACCGACACAATATTCTATATCCAGTCACTTACAGCACATTTCATAAATATGCCCCTTTTCATAACAAGCACATTTTTCATTTCAAAACATGGCCACTTTGATTTTCGTTCGAAGTTTATTCAAAATTCTAAGTCACAGAGACTTCTAGATTGTTTTGTTCAGTTTATACGCCACAGTCAGTTAGGACAAAATGTTCTATATAAACAAGTAAATTTATATGAAAAAAGTAGAAAGAAGAGAGCTCAGCTTGAGATAGCTGAGTTCAATAAAATAAAAATAAAATATTTAAATAAAAGAGATGTTTTATTCTTTAATAAATAATAACCTCCACGCTCTTCCCTCGAAAGAGGAAGCACGGCGTTGGAGCCGTAACACATTTCCGTTTGTCTTTGGTGGCAGCGGTGGGACCCACGAAGACTGGTGAACTCCCGACTAGTGGACTCCTCGGACGAAGACCACTCCTCGAAGGAAGACCGATCCACGAAGACTGGTGGACTCCCGACTAGTGGACTCCTCGAAGGAAGACCACTCCTCGAAGGAAGACCAATCCTCGAAGGAAGACCGATCCACGAAGACTGGTGGACTCCCGACTAGTGGACTCCTCGAAGGAAGACCACTCCTCGAAGGAAGACCAATCCTCGAAGGAAGACCGATCCACGAAGACGGGTGGACTCCCCGAAGGAAGACCAATCCCCGAAGGACGACTCAATCCTCGAAGGAAGACTTAATCCTCGAAGGAAGACCAATCCCCGAAGGACGACTTAATCCTCGAAGGAGGACTCGATCCCAGAGGAAGATTAGTGCAAGAGGAAGGAAGGTCCTCATTTTCGACTTGAATGGCGGAACATTCGATGTATCGAGTGCAAATAACTTCGTAATTTCCTTTGCCGATGAGTTCCAGAGGAAATCTAAATTAACCTCAGTGGCAGCAGATGAAAAAAAAAAAACAAGAAGAGAACACCTCAGAAAAAAAAATATTATAAAAAAAAGGAGAACAAAACATCAATCAACATATATTAGTAGTAAGAATCGTTAGCGAAATATCAATTTTTCTGTTCATTTTTCCGTAGGAATATTTTTACCTTGGAATTTTAAACTTTTCCGTTTTACTAACAATTTTGTCCGATAGAAATTATTTCGAATATTCTCTTTCCAGTATTTCGACGACATTTCCGTTTTGTCTTTTTCGCCGAATTTTCTTTCTCTACAGCTTTGAGACCAAATTAACTTTCTTTTTCATATATATTGAATAACTAAGAGAAAGGCCATTTTTATATACCGTATTTTTAAGGTGATTTTGCCATACATTGATTTCAGAGTTTTCAAGATTACGAGTCCGTATTACACGAGACAGGCGGCTAGGCAGGGCGAAGAACAATTCCACTCTCTACAAATACACCATAACCCCCCTGAAATGGCTCTTTCTGTCGGAATTTCTGATGTTTTTAGAATCGTCCCTACCTTTGACGGAAAACCCTGCGACCTAGATAAATTTATTTCCGGGGGAGACGTTTTATTTAGATCTATAAAAAGGGCAGACCCGGAGATATATGAAACATTTTTGGAGCTAGTCAAAAATAGACTAGAGGGTCCTGCCTATGATCTAATTAGGTATAGCACAATTGCTAAATGGGAGGATTTAAAGGATAAACTTGAATCAGAATATAAAGAGGAGCAATCTCGGCCAACGGCACACAATGAGTTGATATCCCTGAAACAAAACTTCAGAGAAACCGTTCGGGAATACGGAGATAGAGTTGCGAATGCTCTGAGGACGCTGAACTCTGCCACGTGTGAAATAACAGCAGACGCGGTGGTTAGAGAATTCTTGATAGAAGAAAACTCAAAATTGGCAGTGCAAATATTTGAGGATGGTCTCAAGAATGAACAACTGAAAATCCTAGCCAAAGTCCATGGGGGAAGTAGTTTAAAAGTCTATTGCACATGTAGTATCACATGCTGCTCGAATGGACAACTCTCCCAGGCCATATAACTATAATGACAGATTTAATCGTATAGTCTGCCAAACCTGCGGTAAGCCAGGTCATTCTCAGGACACATGTTATCGGAACATGCAGTCCAACAATTTTCCGAATAGACAACCAATAAAAAGAGAATATAACATTATATGCATTTCTGTGGACGGAATAATCACACAGAGAACGAGTGTAGATACAAGATATCTAGGAATGGACCATCCTTAACAAATTACCAACAATCGCGTAATCCATTCCGCACGGCGTTGGAGCCGTAACATGTGTAATTGACAAGAGATCATTTATAAAGATCAGGAAGAGAGTACCGAACCCTGGAGAACACCTGCATTAATTTGATGGGAGACAGATTTGACACCATCAAGAACGCCTAGAATTGAACGGCCGGAAAGATAGTCTCTTATCCATTGTCCACTCCATAGGAATGCAATTTTGACAAAATGTCTGGATGACAAATTCGGTCGAAAGCCTTTGAAATATCCAATGCGACTACCTTGCTTTCACCGACCTATGGCTCCACTTTTCGGTAAGGTACGCCATCAAACATTCTGTGGAGCTGTTACTACGAAAGCCATATCGGCGGTCATTGAGCAGGTCATTTGATTCCAGATATTTCGAAAGTTGACGGTTGAAAAGTGATTCGATTACCTTGGAGGGGGAATGAATAAAAGTTAGTGCTACGGATCGTAAGAAAAGAGGGACGATTTGTCGCCCTTTTTGGGAATTGACTGAATGTTCGCTGACTTCCATTTATTTGGGAAACGGCCAGTAGAATAAGACAAATGTAAGAGTTCAATTTGAGGCGCAACTGATGTAGTATAAGGCAGTGTTGAGTTCGCTGCAAAATGTGCAGCAAGTAGATTCAGTTTCTCTATTGCACTGGTGACTGGTGACTGGTCTGTCAACGACTATAAGCGATGGAATGGATGAAAAGACCGAGTTTTGAATATTTTTCACGAATGGCGAGAACTTAGAGTTAGAAAAGAGATAAGCATGATACGTTGCGCCTGTGTTCTAACGATGGAATTGATCGACTTACGGCTGAGTCCCCAATAAGTTTCACCGCACGTTCTTACATCCTGTCGAGCACGTGTATTGCAGTTTTGGATGCGCCCAACCAAATATGGGAGTTAAACTCCATTTTGGGACGAATATCATCATCATCATCGGCACTACAACCGGGAGCCGGTCTTGGCCTTATTTAGCAAGTCCTGAGGCTTGTTAAATTTTCCATAATGATGTTTTTTGCGGTCAAGGACATTAGTCTTGCGCCTGAGGCTCCCCGTCGGGGAATCGAACCCCGGTCTCCCGCGTGACAGGCGGGTATACTAACCACTATACTATCGAGGAGCCTTGGGACGAATATACGCCTTGTAAATAGTGGCTGTCTCAAGGAACCCCATACATTTGGCTGTTCTTTTCGCAGCTTCAAATATGTGGTCATTCCAATTAAGAGTCGAATTAATTCGAGTGCCTAGGATTGATAGTTCCTTGGCTTCATCGATGCGAATGCCGTTCATCGACAGTGTATTTGTTTTGGCGTTCACTTTTGACGACAAGAGGCAGCACAGAGTTTTTAAAGCATTGAATTCTGCTCGGTTAGTTATTCCCCACTAATATATCTTGCTGAGGTCTGAATTCAATGTATCAAGCATAAGTTGCTGGTTGGTAGTGACGTTCGAAGAGTTTGGACGCGGGTGTTCGTATGAGTATGAGAAACTCAATGTGCTATCATCAGCAAATGAGTGAATTGGGTTGTGAGTAATTGACAAGAGATCATTCATAGAGATCAGGAAAAGTGTTTTGAATGTTTTTCACGAATGGGCAGAAATTTCTACTACCTTTGGGAGAGTGTAGTATTTTTTGTCTCACTCTCTGGTCATGCAAGAACTTGGCGCGTTGAATATACGCATTGCAGTCATTTCTAGCTCTCTTAAATCTTTTCCGGTTTCCTCAGTATTATTTGATTTATACAACTGGAAGTTCAACTCTTTAGCCTTAATGGCTTCTCTGCAACCAGAATCGAATCACATATTTCTCTTGGGTTTGATACTCTTTACCCTAGCTGGAATAATGGAATCAATGTGTCCGCTATAGAATTAACATCGTTATTAAGGAAAAATAACGATGAATTTAACCACCCAAAAATGTCGTTCAAACCTTCCCAGTTGGCTTTCTCGTAGAACCATACTGTTCTTTTGGGAACTTTCTCGTTAACGTTGCTGTTGGTTACAGCAAACTTAGCTGACACGACACAGTGATCAGAAATGCCCAAGAGCGACAAAACTTCAATTGTGTCCAGTGTATTGGCAAAAGGACCATTTATGTCTGGTACCCGTGTAGTCATTGACAAGTTGAGTTAAATTATTTGAATCAGCAGAGCTAGACATACTGACCTTCGGGTGTTGTGTGTTCGGAGTGACGAAGCCACTGAGAGTTATGCACATTGCTAGCACCCGAAATGACGATATAGGATCAAGATCCTATCCATAGAATCAGACAAAGTGTCAAATTCGTTAAAGGCTGCGTTTCTATCTAAGTTTCGGCTTCTGTAAAGAAAGCAGTAATGTATGATAAGCTTACGAACGTGAAGTTTAGGCCCCGAGAAATTGAATTCCGGATTGGAGCAGTGCCCATGTTATGGCAGAAGCTGCTAAGCAATATCATTTCGTATGTAAGTGACTAGACCACGATGTGGAAAGAACAGATGCACTAAGTTATATCCAGGTAGATTAAAATCGGATATATGGGTATCAGTTATTACCTGGGTTTCGATAAGTGCAAGGGTAGTTGGTTTCTGGTTAGAAACGTGGGCAGACACAGATGAGAAATTGCATTTCAGGCCGCAAATGTTACGCAAATCAACGCGAAATTTCCACTCCATTGAAAAGGCCCTACACAGAAAGCCAATTCCGCCTGGGGAAAGGATGCAAGTCGGGACCAGCGATAGATAAGCGAAAGCAACCACTACAGGTGTTATGCCCTTGTATTAGGTGCCCCACTAGATCCGTGCCGAAATCCAGGTCACATCTCTTTCAGTACGAGCATTATGCCACTCAGATACCAAAAACTATCCAAAGATTATAAATCAATCGATAGTATCTATGGCTGAGGGAGGCAAACAGAGGTGTGAAAAAGAGAAAAACAGACACAAGGAAGGGAAGAGTAGAGGGTTTTCCCCCACTGCACATCACTCGCGTGTATATCCTCGCACTTTTCACTGCACTAAAACGCGTGTGTGGGGATCCGTTTATTTGCCTAGGAGCGCACAGATAACTTTGCACTGCACTCCGACGCGTGTGGAAATACCTTTACAGGTACCCTAGAGCACTTTCCTCCACCACTGGATAAGGAGTGCTCGAAGCATATTACTTTAGTTTTAGGTTTAGGAAAGGCGGGTTCCCACCACCGGTGGTAACAGCCTCACGAGGGAAGATTAATCAGTAAGCACGGCACATCCTGCCGGAGGCGTACGGTAGAATCATGTTAGAGTATAAGGGAAATCGTTTTCTTCTGAAATTTGGGCCCCAGTCACTTTCTTTTCTTTCAAGTATCCTTAACCAGCTGGCGCAGGAAACATTTAACTTACAATCCACAACAGTCTACAACAGTTTGGTCCATTTGAGCAGCATCAATTACAATTGGTCCATTTTAGCCAGATCAACAGTTTACGAAAATTTACATTTTAACTGAATCTTCGACAAACACAGAAGCCTCAAGTGGTTTCGCAGGACATATGATTCGTAAAATCAATTGTCAATTGTGTAACAACCCGAATACTGCATAAACATAACTACCCAAAACCCCTAGTTAAACGCATTATCGCCAGTTGTACCCTTAAGAACACAATTAACACCCAATATGCTTACACTTATATCAGAGAATAAAATACATTTATTGGATCCCGACCATAATTCAACCTCATCATCAGAGAATAAGTGGGACCCTCGAGTAGGATAGATTAAAAGCCCGAGGGCATATACTCCCAGCTTGCCGAATTAGGAATACCAAATGGGGGTTAGAAATCCATCAAACGAACCCAAATATTGCGATGCTTACGTAAACGCCATATCGACTGAGTTCTATTGCCATAGAAATCTTCCAATAACAATCGCATTAAAAGTGCCGTCAAATGCATGTCGGGCCCGTAAATCGATTGTGGCTACTCACTATTCCTACCCTCTCCGATAAAAAGCCTAAAAGCAATCGAAAATCTATCAGGATAACTTCTTTTGGAACTGTCCGAGTAATGAAGACAAATATCAAATACAGATGACATAACCTCACGCATGATTTATTAAAGAAAATTTAATTAAAAGAGCAATTCTTATTTAACCGTTCGGTAACTGATGAGAACACCATCTTGACTAATTCGCAGTTGAGTTTTTAACGCAACATGGAAAAATTACAGAGGTTGTGATGTCATCACCACTTTCTATGGATTGCCATCATTTATATTTCCAGCGGGAAATATAATAAATAATATTAAGTTAATAAATTCAAAAATCGTGAACCTATTCAACAAGACTCTTTTCTCAAACAATTTTAATTTAAATGACGTCAGCCAGTGCTTGTTATTGGAAACCCTTTGTCATGACAATTAAATGCTAAACTCTTTATTTGTAACATGTTTATTATTAATTAATAATTCTGTAATTTCTTATTTAAACGAATACTTCGGTGAGTGTCTTCTAACTGAATCAGATTTCCCCATGGTGGAGACAAACAGGTTATCGACGAAGTCGAATCGATAACACTTTATCTGCGTCACCACGAAACCGCTTTATGGAAATGAGAATAACGAATTTTTCTTTGACCCTAGCTATCCATTAGGCTGGCTCATAATCCGAGATCAAGACCGTTAAGATCATCAATTAAGAAGTTTTGAGAACCGCAACAAGCTTCTTTATGGTTTTTTGAACCGTAGGCATTGTATTTGAATGTGTTTTCCTCTGATGGATGAGCATATTAAGTTATTAGTTGAGATTGGGTCTAATTCGGCTTAACTAGCAACCATGCTCAATCCAATAAGCTATTTAAGTATGCTCCAAACTCAAATCTGTTTTTTTTTATAGTTTTGTCCACGGTCGCAAGTTGACCACTGAATGTAGAGATCTTTTAACTTTTTCTTTTAAACTTCCCTAAAACGGCATAGAAAAAGGATTCTAAAATACTTTTAAAACTGAACTTGATCGCCAGACTACGTCTCTCTAATAAAGAATACTTTAACGGAAAGTCCTGAAGAACAAAAAATAATTGTCTATTAGAACACTTTTTATGACTGTTCAATTTCTTGAGTGCTCGAACATCAAAAGAGGCTGCAAGGTAGAGTTTATGCGAAAATGTTTCACGCCGTCACTGGGAAGTGAGCATCTGATTGCAATATAAGAAAATGTAGTCAGCATGAACTATCTATCTATCACTCAGAATATTGTGACGCATATGACAATCAGTACTAGAATATTCTAGAATGTACTAGAAAATTGGAGACTAAGAGCAGTAGAAAATTCGAGGCTATGGAACGGACGGAAACGAAACGCCGAATCAGAATGAGGAAAAACGGTATAAATACGTCGCACGCATATCCGGGAAGTAAGTAAGCCGTAAGAAGTAAACAGTCAAAGACGCGATAAGTCAAGAAATCGTTAAGTGTGCGGTAAAAGTAACGGTTGTTATTAACAGACTAATAAAGTGTTACATTAATTCAAAATCGATTTAACGGCTCTTATTTATTAAAAATAATTAATCCAGCGAACCCTAAGCTCGCAACAATATGTTTTACAAAGTCCCCTGTCGAAAACGATACTTTTCTTTGTCCTGCCTTCTGGTTATAGAATAAATTTGCGCTCTGAATTGGTAAAATATATATTCTTTATTGTCTTGAATTGCATCAGATTTTCCTCTGCATTGTTACATTTACATTCCCGACAGCGGAACACCCCTATAATAACAGATTCTTTACAGTTGAAGTGTGTGGTCAAATTCGGTTCCCATCCCTAAACTAATAATAAAGCATTCCTGTGTGGATTCCGGATGATTAAAACGCGTTCACTAAACACACCCGGAGAAAGGCGGTACCACCCATGATCAACGCGACCAGTGTTGCTACTCAAAGGAAGTTTAAAAGTAAAACAGTTCATGTTCCTTAGTACCTGAACTTTATTTGTATTTCACTCTTTATTTCGATTTTCACTTATTACACTGTTAAATACGTTCCTAACAGGTCAATTAAAAGTCCCCGGCCTGACACATAGATGGCGGCACTGGAATTAAATCGATATGATTTTTAGCCCTAACCTTCAAAAGACGCGTGTATAAATTTGACAGATGTCGGATCATTAGTTTGTGAATTATAGTATTTTGAGTTAAGCAACTTCTGTTATTGTGAAAAAAATGGATAAAAAGGAATTTCGCGTGTTGATAAAATATTGCTTTTTGAAGGGAAAAAATACAGTTGAAGCAAAAACTTGGCTTGATTACGAGTTTCCAGACGCCGCCCCAGGAAAATCAACCATCAAGGATTGGTATGCTAAGTTTAGACGTGGTGAAATGAGCACCGAAGACGGTGAACGCAGTGGACGCCCAAAAGAGGTTGTTACTGACGAAAACATTAGAAAAATCCACAAAATGATTTTGAATGACCGTAAATTGAAATTGAATAAAATAGCAGGCACTCTAAAGATATCAACTGAACGTGTACATCATATCATTCACGAATATTTGGGTATGAGAAAGCTCTGTGCAAAGCTCTGTGGAAAGTGGGTGTCGCGCGAGCTCACTTTTGACCAAAAAACAACGACGAGTTGATGATTCGGCGCAGTGTTTGGAGATGATCAAGCGTAATAAACCCGAGTTTTTGCGTCGATATGTGACAATGGATGAAACATGGCTCCATCATTTCACTCCGAAGTCCAATCGACAGTCATCCGAGTGGACTGCACACGATGAACCCGCCCCAAAGCGTGGAAAAACGCAACAGTCGGCTGGTAAGGTTATGGCGTCTGTATTTTGGGATGCGCGCGGAATAATTTTCATTGACTATCTTGAAAAACGAAGCACCATCAACAGCGACTATTACACAGCGTTATTGGGCCGTTTGAGGGACGAAATCGCTGAAAAACGACCGCATTTGAAGAAAAAGAAAGTGCTGTCTCACCAAGACAATGCACCCTGTCACAAGTCAGTGAAAACGATGGCAAAAATCCATGAATTTGGCTTCGAATCGCTTCCGCAACCACCGTATTCTCCAGATCTGGCCCCCAGCGACTATTTCCTGTTCTCAGATCTCAAAAGAATGCTCGCTGGGAGGAAATTTTCGTCGAATGAAGAGGTGATCGCCGAAACTGAGGCCTATTTTGAAGCAAAGGACAAATCGTACTACAAAAAAGGTATCGAAAAGTTGGAGGGTCGCTATAATCAGTGTATCACCCTCGAAGGGAATTATGTTGAATAAAAAAAACGAATTTTGCCAAAAAAAATTGTGTTTTACTATGGGGGCCGGGGACTTTTCCATTCACCTGTTATTTGTACACTAAATTATATTTTAAAAGCGATAACTTCTCCGGTTAATACTTAATATGTTTTTTAATAACTAACTGAAAATGCGTTTTTAAGGACGATGCCTTCTCCGGTTAACCGTGATTCTTCAACTCACTTTTCCAACTGTGTGAATTCAAAATCATCTCACTTCGAGAATTCAAATC
This sequence comes from Microdon myrmicae, assembly GCA_963931805.1. Taxonomy (NCBI): domain Eukaryota; kingdom Metazoa; phylum Arthropoda; class Insecta; order Diptera; family Syrphidae; genus Microdon; species Microdon myrmicae. The sequence continues at coordinate 68,385,316 of OZ007497.1, forward strand.
CTCATTTCATCTTCTTTCGAAGGTCAAAACGCATCGCCACTTATCGTTTGATTCTTTATTGGGGTTTTTGTTTGTATTAGCCATCTGGCTAATGCAAACAAGAATTTTCGTGCATTTCAAATAGGTAGCACAAGATCCGTGGAAATTGGTTGTTAGTTTAGGATCTGGGAATCCGTGTCTATTAGCAAATCATAAAACATCTGGTATGCGTTTGGATGTTTATTATTGCAAGAATAGTGTGTCGGCGTATCGAATAGATATGAAAATAATGCATTAATGCTGTTTGATTTTAGAAAATAGAAATGAACAATTGCATTGAATTGAATAAATGAATTTGAATTCAATAAATGAGAATTTGAACGTTTTGTTCGATTTGGATTTTCTTATAGGTGGGAGGAAAATGTAATGTGGGAGATAAATGTAATGAGGGAGAAAAGTGGTAGGGCTTCTTGGAGCACTACACCACCAACTCAGGTATTGAGCATAACTTATGGCGGCAACAAGCGGTGGTGATATGCAGACAAGCGCGGATCTAAACCGTAATGGAAATGATGATGGTTCTTCGGTATTCGGACAACTCGGTGTGCATATCGCAGAGCTAGCAAAGACGATCAATATTAAAAAATAAAGGCATATTAATAATGCCGTACGAAAGGTGGTCGAGACCATTAGTTGCCTCTCTGATAAAGAAGTGCAAAATCGTCTAAAGAAGACATCTGATTCAGCTGAAGCAAGCGATAAAAATTACCAACCCAACCAAGCCAAAACTCGCCCATAGATAGAAAGTGTTCGGGGCAGATCGGTGGCGTCATGGCCCACATTTGCCCAAAAAGTAAACAAGCGAGCCGCGAGGACAAAGCGTGAAGAGGCTTCAAAAAATATACCAGCAAATCAACATTAACAAAAACGCCAAACCCGAACGCTATAATAATATCCAAAACCGGGGAAAAAACATATACGGATATATTGAAGTTCATGAAGACCAAGCCCGAACTAATTGAATTCGGAAACAGTGTGAATAAGGTTCGAAAGACAGCAAAAGAGGAATTGCTGTTAGAACTGAAATGCTGATCAGAGGCCATCACTGAGACACTGAGAGTAAAGCACAAGTATTAAGGAAGTGTGCCACTGTGTAAACAGTGACACAGGAAATTACAGTCGAGTGTCGTGATGGGGATGAGATTACCACTGTAGATGAAATCCTGACAGCAATCGCTATAGAGTTCCCTGCACTGAACGCGATTCCAAAGAAAGCAGTAGAGAGTTTGAGAAGGAAACCAGATGGCACCAGGCTGCCATGATCCGCCTACCAAGAGAAAGGGGTAGCCTGTTGCTGGTTTCCTACGGGTTGGATGAGTGAGATGCAGACTACCACAGTACATCACACCCATATATGTTTCAGATGCTGGCAATATGAACATGCGGCGAAATCATGCAAAACTTAAAAAGATCGTGCGGCAAACTGTCTGAAATGCGGAGGAAAAGGCCACAAAGCGATTGCCGTTAAGCACAACCCAACTCAGGTTGCGAAGGCGGTAACCACCACTCAACAGGAAGTTACAAATGCCGACCATATAAAACCCGATGTCCAATCTTCTGGATAAAAATTGACAGGTTTAAGTGCATTCAAATTAACCTAAATCATTGCGGAGCAACAAAAGATCACCTTTCCAAAACGGTTAGGGAATATGGCGCTGACGTGGTACTCATCAATGAGCAGTACAGAATGCCTGGCATTGGCACAATTACATGGAAAGAAGACAGTAGTGGAACAGCAGCCACCTAGACAACTGGAAATTCCCCAATAGAGCACAGAAGTGTCCAACGGAAGGCAGGATTCGGCTATGCTAAGATCGGAGGTATTCATTTCTACTGTTGTTACGCTCCATCAAGTTGGGGAATAAAAGAATTCAAATGTTGTTTGGTCAGAATAACATAAGAAGCTAGAGCTAAGAAACCCTTTGTAATTGCTAGAGATTTCAATGCTTGGGCGGTAGATTGGGTAAGCAGCAAGACCAACAGTAGAGGCCAGGCACTACTCGAAGCCTTCGCAGTCATCGATGTGGTGTTACTTAATGATGGTGCTTACGACACATTCATAAACGATAGGTCGGTGCAAAAACGACATCACATTTGCCAACTCCATGTTGGCACGAAGTATGGAGGGACGAGTTTTGGACATCTACACCCATAGTGATCACCAACCCGTGATGAACGAAATATTAACACACAGGGGGTTCAGCACCATCATCATCAAATGTATGAACACCTTAAAAGGCATGGAGAATATTCTGTCAACTTAGATTTCGTAGTGAGAAAAGGTTGGTTTGAAAAACCCGAAAAGCGCTTTGCAATTCATTGTATTAAAATTCAAGGACGAAGTGCGTCGACGAATAATAAAGCAACCAGAACAAACGATTTTTCTTTGTTTTTACGCCGCGCGCACACAAGAGGAGATTTTGAAGTACCCTTAAATGTCGGAGCACAATGCGAGCGGCTGGAGAGGAAGTGGATACGGAAAGGAGGTGTCGATATATATTGGCCTTGAATGTCTGGACATCACAACGACCAGGAAACACATGATCAGGCAGAACATTCGTGTGGTTCGGCTACAGAATAACTCTCTATGTTTATTTATGCGCCTAAAGTCCACTTTCAACGTGAACTGATGCGCATTCTCAGATTGACGGGTATCACGGGAAAACGTCCGAAGGGGTGGAACTGTGGCGGTTCCCTAGAACGCGACCTATCATCTTTCCATTTCCCCATGTAAAACTCCCACCTAGGGCATATAGAAACCTAGAAAGCATTTACTTACCTTTGTATGGTTAGTGCCGTAATACCTAAAATTCGGTAAATCTACAACTTTCGCTGATGTAAAATACATCAGCAACAACGAACACTTCACCACAAGGGCTTAGTTGCACGAAACGCACCATGTTCCTTAATGGCAATTTGTTTGCACCAAGAGCAACCAACATTGCCCAAACAGTATCACAGAAATACCTCCTAATGTGTCTGCCACATATCACAGGAGATATTTCTTCCTTTTGTTGTCGCCTATGCCCACATCGATCGGTCAGCCGATCGAGAAGCGAATTCATTGGCACCAGTGAAATGCCCCTGAAATACAACTCGGTACAACATTACGTAGCCGACATAAACCCTTGACGTTGTCCATGCACACAAGAGGAAATAATTTTTCCCACACACGTGTATGGCAAGTCATATCAGGGGACGCCAGCAACGCGCGCCAGCATGAATGTTCCACACAGTGCTAATCGGATAAACATTTCCTTTTATGGAAATGTAATGTCCACGGTCCGCCTGCTCATGCACAGCGTGAGCATGCAAGATGAGCGCATCTGTGTGTGTGCGCGTCCTCTTCGATGATCATCCTGAAAAATCATCCATTATATGGTCATCGGGGCGATGAGCGAAAGTTTCGGTGTTCTGTCGCTTCGAACTATATAATCAATCGCGATTTGCATTCCGTGAGGGCAGGTTGTGCGCTCACGTTAATAAATACATCCCTCGCGGGGCGTCCCAAGGGATCACGAAATTCTAGTGCCGATATTCGAGTCGATCGGTCGTGTTTGGAATTTCAAACAGTAAATCTATTGCACATAATTGAATATAACTTCAGCGATGGCACATAAGCGAATATAACTTCATCTATCGCACACAATCGAATGTAACTTTACCACTGTTCATAATCGAGTGTAACTTAATCAATTGTATATATTCACGTTAAGTTATTGAAGTGACATTTTTGTAACGCTTAATTAATCTGAGTGTAACTTCAGCAATTGTATATATTCACGTTAAGTTATTGAAGTGACCTTTTGTATGGAACTCTTAATTTTGTAGTAACTTTAAGACCTAGAATTGCGTTCGTTTTAATTTTTATGGAGTTTTTGGTTTGTGTTAAAATAAAAGGACAATAAAGAAATAGTTTCAGTTGAATGGTGACTTTTACTCCCTTATTGGAGGACGCTGTAATTGATGGAGTTGCGCAGTTCACGGGCGGTGAACTAGTATCAAGGGCCGTAGCGCCGTTCACGGACTGTGAACAGATAAGTAGGGGGTAGTTTCGTGAAGAATACACAGCATCGTAATACGGAAAAACCCCCACACAACACTTTCAGCAAGTTCAGTTGAGCAACGACCGTGGTAATACCTATAGAAAAGAGATAAGCATGATACGTTGCGCCTGTGTTCTAACGATGGAATTGATCAACTTACGGCTGAGTCCCCAATAAGTTTCACCGCACGTTCTTACATCCTGTCGAGCACGTGTAGTGCAGTTTTGGATGCGCCCAACCAAATATGGGAGTTAAACTCCATTTTGGAACGAATATCATCATCATCATCGGCACTACAACCGGGAGCCGGTCTTGGCCTTATTTAGCAAGCCCTGAGGCTTGTTAAATTTTCCATAATGATTTGTTTTTTCCGGGCAAGGTCATTAGTCTTGCGCCTGAGGCTCCCCGTCGGGGAATCGAACCCCGGTCTCCCGCGTGACAGGCGGGTATACTAACCACTATACTATCGAGGAGCCTTGGGACGAATATACGCCTTGTAAATAGTGGCTGTCTCGAGGAACCCCATACATTTGGCTGTTCTTTTCGCAGCTTCAAATATGTGGTCATTCCAATTAAGACTCGAATTAATTCGGGTGCCTAGGATTGATAGTTCCTTGGCTTCGTCGATGCGAGTGCCGTTCATCGACAGTGTATTTGCTTTGGCGTTCACTTTTGACGACAAGAGGCAGCACGGAGTTTTTAAAGCATTGAATTCTGCTCGGTTAGTTATTCCCCACTGAGATATCTTGCTGGGGTCTGAATTCAATGTATCAAGCATAAGTTGCTGGTTGGTAGTGACGTTCGAAGAGTTTGGACGCGGGTGTTCGTATGAGTATGAGAAACTCAATGTGCTATCATCACCAAATGAGTGAATTGGGTTGTGAGTAATTGACAAGAGATCATTCATAGAGATCAGGAAAAGTGTTTTGAATGTTTTTCGCGAATGGGCAGAAATTTCTACTACCTTTGGGAGAGTGTAGTATTTTTTGTCTCACTCTCTGGTCATGCAAGAACTTGGCACGTTGAATATACGCATTGCAGTCATTTCTAGCTCTTTTAAATCTTTTTTGGTTTTCCTCAGTATTGTTTGATTTATACAACCGGAAGCTCAACTCTTTAGCCTTAATGGCTTCTCTTCACCCGGAATCGAACCACATATTTCTCTTGGGTTTGACACTCTTTACTCTGTGTGGAATAAAGGTCCGCATGCCAAGTAGAATCGTGTCTGTCAATGTGTCCGGTATAGAGGTAACATCGTTATTGAGGAAAAATAACGATGAATTTAACCACCCAAAAATGTCGTTCAGACCTTTCCAGTTGGCTTTCTCATAGAACCATACTTCTTTTGGGAACTTTCTCGTTAACGTTGCTGTTGGTTACAGCAAACTTAGCTGACACGACACAGTGATTAGAAATGCCCAAGGGCGACGAAACTTCAATTGTGTATTTGTTTGGGTGGGAGGTGAGAGACAGGTCCAGTGTACTGGTGGAATGACCATCTATGTCTGGCACCCGTGTTAGCTCATTGACGAGTTGAGTTAAATTATTTGAATCAGCAAAGTGCTGGGCATACTGACATTCAAGTGTTGTGTGTTCGGAGTGACGAAGCCACTGAGAGTTATGCACATTACTAACACCCGAAATAACGATTTCAGCGGATATAGGATCAAGATGCTATCGATAGAATTAGACAAAGTATCAAATTCGATAAAGGGTGCGTTTCTATCCAAGTTTGGGTGTCTGTAAACAAAGCAGTAATGTATGATATGCTTACGAACGTGAAGTTTTAGCCACGAGAAATTAAATTCTGGATTGGAGCAGCGCCCATGTTATGGCAGAAGCTGCTAAGCAATATCATTTCGTATGTATCTGGCTAGACCACGATGTGGAAAAAACAGAGGCACTAAGTTATATCCAGGTAGATTAAAATCGGATATATCGGTATCAGTTATTACATGGGTTTCGCTAAGTGCAAGGATAGTTGGTTTCTGGTTAGAAAGGTGAACAGACATAGAGGAGAAACTGCATCTCAGGCCGCAAATGTTACACAAATCAACGCGAAATTCCCCTTCCATCGAAATGGCCCTACACAAGAGCAATGATATAAAATAGATCAAGATTTCGATGACGGTGAATTGAGCTTTAGTTAAAAAAAAAATTCCTAGTAGGACATTTACATGAAAACAAAACTGCACCCGGGTTTAAGGTCTCTTAAGATAATGTAATGCTACTTTTTGTTGTTACTACCCATATTAGTTTACAGATTTTTAAATAGAATACTAGGTGTATGCATACATTTGTTTCCGGTTTCTTTGGTAAAAAAAATACTTCATTTTTTAGGGGAATTAATTTTTTTTATTCAAAATATTGGCCATCGGCTTCTAATCATTTCGCCCATCATTCGTAATTTATGAAACCATTCGTCGTCCATTTTCCAATTTCCTCGAAATCGCTGAAGTGCTGCTTGCGAGCGCGTGCCTTATTAATGCGAAGAGGTGGTCGTCAGAATACGCAAGTCTGACGAGTACGGCGGGTGTAGAAGGATGTCCCATCCTAGCGATTTCAATGTGTCTTTCACTAGTTTTACTGTATGCTGTGTACTCTTCGCTGGCGCTTAGTTAAACCGGAAAAAATTTAAGCATTCACCTGTATATATATAAACACCATATGGATGTATTGGAAAGCAAGGCAAGAGCTCGGGTGAATGGAAATTTATTTAAAGACTGCTTTTTAAATTGTTTTATGCCAGACGTTGAAAATTATTGAAAACGACAAAATGTGAGCTTCAAGGCGCTGTTACTAGTAGATAACGCTCCATGTTACCCACAAGATTTGAGTTATCTCAATGTTAAAATAATACTCCTACCACCTCATTAGAAGTTTTCGGAGCGTAACCTCCCTTTTGTATTGGCTCTGGATCTCACATAACAGGGTTTCACACAAGATGGTATTTTTAAGAACCTATCTATCGTCTGAAAGGCTACCTGTACTTAAAATCGTGAAATGCAAAATTTCAGATCTGGTAAAAAATCAGAAAATTTCTGGTGAGTGCAATTTTACCTTACCGTTAAATAATTACAACTAATACAATAAAATCTGCTTTTTATTACCTGTACACAAATATACGAAGAAAAGTGGACGTCCTGTTTTCGGGTCACAAAAAAGTGGTCAACTTCTGCATAAGACCCCTTATTCAATTTGGTTATTATTTACTAGGCGTAAATGAACACAAAGCTGAAGTTAAATTCCCACACATATGCACTACTAAGCACTACTACTTGAGTAGTCAAACTTGTAGGATACATAGAGCCAAGTCGTGAGATTTTGTCAGCATAACGTAAGACGCAACATATCTTTCCTAAATCATTTCTAATTGTACTGTGGGGAGGAAGTAATGTGCCTAACACGGACACTAGGTTCACTTCCTCCTCCATCATAAATTGTTCACGCGAACACTGCCACAACGCAAAGGGGAAGAAAACGATGGTTGACCTTCGCGACCGAGCGGACATACTTAAACATTTATACTTAAACTTTTTATTATGAATGGTTCTTACTTATACTGGTGTTGGCTGATTTTAATAGATTCTTAGACATTCCACACACGAACTGCGGCACAAACGTTTTAACCCACCGTACCTGCGCATGTACGGTGGATGACGAGCGACCCGACCGCTCTGAAGATTGAATTACGACTCCAGGGTGTGCACTCCGAGCACACCCTACACGGGATAATGAACGGCTCGACCGCTCCGTTCAATGGTTGGGATGAGACTCAGTGAGGATAGAACTCTGACTTGAATTCTATCTTCAATTAAGGGTGAGATATGGAGGGGAAAGAGAAAATGTTCTCTTAAGGGTGTGGCCACTAAGAAAAAGCGATCTTTTTGGTGCAGTGGTATATGTGCGCGATCGAACAGATTCAATGTCGTTGCACGTGTTCGAAAGCAGTGGAACGACGAGAAAGGCAGTCGGCGAGAACAAAAGAAAAGGCGACCAAATGGTTCGCTCTTTAATGAGGGTCATGTTTATGCAACGTCGCTATGACGGACGTTGGAAAAAAGGTGTTAATGGGATACGATACTTTATACCATGAAAATTGTATATCGTATCTTGGGTTAATTGCCGATACGCATCCCTTGCTTGCATTTAGGTATGCCAAGCAATTAGTGGTGGCGACGAAAGAAATGCATCATTGTTTGTCTATTGAATCGCTAGTGTTGCAGCTGTAAAAACAAGCTGACGACATAGTATTTTAACTCAGACAAAGGGTATCGAATGTTTGCTATTTATGGGTGCATATGCACATTAAGGATCAATTTTAGGAATTTCAGATAATGCTTGAAAGCATTACATGTCCTTGGAAAAGGAAATGTTTTCTGGGGCAAATGCAAATGCATTGGCGGGAAACAATGGGAGTTATGGAATTCCTAAAAAGGTCAAGAAGAATTCTTACAGAAAATTGTATGTAAAGGGATGCAATGAAAAGGTAAGTTTTCTTTATAGGGATTTTAGGGTTATAATAATTGGGTCTGTTTGATGCGTGAAGCATTTAAGATGTTAATGCGAATTGCATTAGCGAAAGCTGGTGCAGACCCGGGTTGTGGTTATGGGGGTTTTTTCAGGAAGGCGAGACGTGGGATCTGGCGGAACCGCCACAGTACCACCACCGATTGTTGTTCAATTTTACTAAATATTTCTCCACTATTCTGTTACGTCCAAAACCACCCACCCATAAATATATATCTCTTTGGAGCCAGTCTCCACCAAAGAATTGCGATAACTGCAAAATCATCCGCTAAAAGGTTGAAGCACTCCCCAAGCCCTAGCATTTCCCCATACGCTAAGCGGGCCAATACCAAAATTGATATCAATTGAACTAAACGTTCAATTCGCCCATATAAACTTCAATATCAGAGAAATTTAACTAAACGTTCAATTTGTCCATATTGAAAACAATAAAAATCCAAAACGTGGTATATGAACCAGATGTTCAACACGTAAATTCCCCTGGTTCCAAATCTACGGACCAGATGACCAACTCTTAAGTAAAGTTGGTAAAAAGCATAAAATGCACGGCGACACCGTCCCCTTTAATCCTATTCAAGGAAACATTTCCTATACGGAAAAAAGGACGGCGATCGTAAAAACACTCGCTGAACAACAATACCCATAAGATACAAAATATGTTTGGCTCCGATGTTCAGTGAAAAGGAAATTGCCAAGTCTGGCCACTGTGAGAAATCCCAGGTAATACTTAAGGGATTCCAGACGGTTTCCGATCCAAGGTACAATGCCTTGGGATCAAATAGAGGATGCGCGGGCTCACAAAGGAAATCCTGAAACAAAGGATATTGAGTGCGATCATCGCAGAAGGAACCTAACACGTTGGCTTGTGTTAGCAAAAAGGAGAAAAAGAGGTTTTCCTGTGATCAAACGTCCGGAAAAGGAAACGAGTTGGTTTCTGAAAGTTGACCAGGAAGGTCAAGAGTTGGTTTTTGAGATTCGGGCGAGACGGTCAGCAAAAGTGGTGTTGAGTTGGTGTTGACACAAATAAGAAATTTATATTCGAGAAAGTGAAGTGGCATTAACATTAAAATAATACTGTTTAAGTTAAGTGACATTGTTAAAGTGAGTGACAAAAAGAACAGACAATAAAACCAAAAGTTAACAAGGAGAAACGGTGAATTTTTATTGTATCCGGAACAGCAAGGACCCTGGCCCGTTGGAGCATTGACGGAAGTAAAGACAACACATGAGTCCCCTTGTTATTTTATCCACAGGTTTACTCTAGGGGTATGTATGGTGAACGACCACCCGTTTCCATCAAAACCCATACCAAACTAAGTGTCCCCTTCCTACACACATTAAATATTACAACGTCCAAGAGAAAAGCCGTTGACGAAGAAGGAGACTAGAAAGTAGCTACTAAATAGAATTAGGAATTTGTGTAACGGGATAAAAATCATCAACCAAGTGACACTCATACAACAATTCTCAACTGTCGTTCAGCTTTAAAGCCCCAGAAAATCGTTCTTCAGTCGAACCACACGAATGTAAAAAATCAAACGATTTGTAACTTTTTAAAATTCGCACACGATTAAACGATTGTTAGTAATATTATTCAGGAAAAAACGTCTCCACTTCATTTGGAGAAATAAGAACAGTATTTTAATGTGATGGATGTTCTTGGTTTGCAGGACTGTAGACAGTACAATTCTATAGACACATACTTTTCACCCCAAGGTGTCAACTCCATAAATAGGGTAATGAAATACAAACCCGCTGGTTATCCTTTGATTGGAAATCGTGGAGATATCTTCTAATCAGGATGACAATTTAATATTCAAGAACGTACTTATACCTTACATATTAATTACGTTTTTAAAGTAACGCGAATTGTTTTCTGCCCAAATTGATATTTTTTCAAACTGTATATATTTTATATGAACACAACTTCTTCATATCAATTTCTTATTTGCTTCCAGGCATTAACACATTTAACTATTTGACTTTACTCATTTTAGAAAGTTGACTCTAAAATGAAATTAAAACTACCGTTTTAAGGGTGGTCAGCTTAACTTCCTATTTACCAACACCCAATTGCAGGTCCACAGCTATTACTCATAAAAACTTACTAACTTACGAAGTGTTCCATCAGAAATGGTATTTCATGCAGAGATACACCAACTAAGTGTGTCTTCTCTTCAGACCGAAAGAAAAACTAAAGAGTATCCGTAAAATAAAATACAAAAGGTATCTTGTTTTGCATTGTTTAGCGTATCCAACAGCTGACCTCACACTTCTTGAAGTTGCGTATTCCTGAAGTTAAATGCCAGAGATTAAGGAGGTACTCGCCTCAATCTAGCCGAGTGAAAGGTTATTGACTTCATTTGTTAGAAAGTGTGTTTACGCTCGGCTACAACATGCAACTTTGTTGCAGAATGTTAGCTATCGTCTGAAGTAAAGAAAGGATCTCATGGATGCAATGAAAGGAGATACGGGACACATCTAACAATACATTTCATTCATAAAAGGGCATTGTGTATGACGTATGGAGGGTCCAATGACCACATTGTGCTTCCGAGAGAATAAAAATCATGGAATTTGATATATAATAACTCGACCATTAATTGAAAAAATTGTCTATTAAGGACGACTTTACTCGAGCGGATCCAGTGTGAAATGTTTTGCTATGGGAAAGAAAAGAAGGCAAAATTTTTCTTAACTTGAATTGTTTAAATGTGCTTTTTAGATGTGGAAATAGGGCCATTGGCAAATCTTATCAGATAGGCTCCTCTTCAGTAGAAAAATCACAGAATTCCGAAACTATTGCCGACTTAATCGCAAATGAAGGATTGTTTTCCGACTTTAGTTTCTTGCTATCCCGTTTAGCGGGTGTGCTTGGGGTTAACTACTCGAACACGTCAAATATATGTTGCTTCTGGTAAGGACGATCGCTCCTAAGACGACAATCGTACTTGAATAAAGGATATGATTTTCACATACGCTTCAAGATTGAATGAAAGATTTATTCTGAGGTAAGTACCGGAAAAATAGTTCAAGAATGTTCATAGCTTAGTGATTTTTATATCGCCAGGCTCTGCCACGACGAGGTACCCAGACCCATGTCTAATTTTAACATCCATGTTAATCTCAGTCGATTATAAAGTAAGACAGTAGAGAAGGTTACATGTGCCGTAAAGATCCGAAGCAGCTTCACCGCAAGTCTTCGTGTCGAAAAAGGATTGAGACAAAGTCGTATGACTGCATAAATGTCATACAAAAGAAATTCGAGAATCATACGAAACAATTTTTTTATTGCAAAACATAATTTCGTTTATTAAGGGGCTTATAGAGTACAACATTAGTCTACGACACGAACGGCTTCCAAACTTCTTTGTTCCAGAAATCCCATTTTAACATATTTTAGTGGTTTACTTTAAAATAATGAACAAACATCGTTCCGTTCCAAACAAATATCTTTCTTGTGCCTTAAGACATCCATTTCACGATAAGTACACTTGATGAATACTATAAGTGATAATTTGAACTCCCTGGGGGAGTTTGATTGTAGTCAGTATACACCTTGCGGTTATGAGTAATCTTTTCGTGTCACATTTGTTCGTTCCAATTGTATTCTGAATTTTCAATTTGATTGAAAGCATGCTCTGGAGTTAGAAATCTAACCAAACCGCGAAATTTTAGAATTGATGACAGGATGTAGAAATAGTACACAATCTTTCATGTACAGTAAGTCTCATAATTTGCCAGCATTGCTAAGAAATTCTCTCCTAGATGCACAGAAAATTAATCTCATCCGCAACCAAAGAGTGTTCTAGTTATTTATTTAACACATATTCCTAAGAAAATAATTAACAAAGACAACACATAATTCCGCCAACAACATGGCTTCCGTAAAGGATGCAAATATAAAGGGATTCGGAATTCCTATGTTCATTATTTAATTGAAGCAGCTTGCAGAGCATCCTTTCTATTTCAGGCGGAAGTCTTCAACATAACGACGTTTTAAATTTCACACAATCGGATGCTATGCCAGAGATACATTTTTGCATTTTACGCGTGCATATATAAGGAAAGCGACGGGGGTGATGTTCGCACAACTGCGATACTCGTCTGATTCTTTGTTTTTGTTTTTAATTCATGCTGGTTAATGATATTCCTTTGAAAGACAAGACTGACACGTCGAGGGAAGTTTGGGACGACGTTAGACAAGCTTGTGTGTGGGATGTTCATCTTGCCCTTTACGAATCACTTTCTAGAGATGTCCAAGAGATTGTCTGCGGCATGAAGGATGCCAGATGGTGTTAATGACAATGTAGTGGATGCAGGTCTGAATATTAAAGTGGCGAATAGTTTTTTTTTTCACGGAGTTATCAGTGTGAGAAAATTATTTTGAAAATAAAACAAACTAAAACTCACGGTAATCGGCCCCTTGAAATGTTCACGTTTCTTCTAAATCAAGATGAATCTAGAAACACGAACTGGAAGTTACGGTTCTAATATGGTATATAATACTTTTTATATATTTGACAGCACTTTATAAAAAACAATTACAATATGTTGCCTTGTCAGCAGAAACCAACTACTAAAGCGGGATGGCTCGATACCGATGTAATCTCAAAAATATTCGACCTAACAAAAAGAGATTAAACATTTGGGAAAATGTTGCTTATTGCTCAATATAATCTGAATTAACTCAAAACGCTTTTCGCAGAGATGTTCAATAAATAGTGACAATCATCGTTATCAAAACACGCATCAAGCACACATTTCACCTAGTAGTGCTGGTAAATCTTTTACCACTAAGCCAATTTTTCTAGTTCCAGGAGAATAATCCGAGGTGAAGAGGCTGCTTAAGGAAACAATTAGAGCCATAACATACTGACTTTGACCACCGAAATAACAGATAATGGTGAATTGTTTTAATGAAAACACTTTTTTGTGAAAAATGTCTCAATCACCCCTTAGTGATCGTGTGTCGTTGTGTATAGAGTTTGTTGTCTTTACTTTATAAAATAGATAGAGAAATACTGTTCTCCTTTGAAATCCACAAGAACGGAGCATCAATGTTATGAGCTGGTGAGGTATTCGATGCAATATAGTCGGGAGTTAAAGGCAGATAAAAGTCGGGGCAATCTTTAATTGTTCCAAAACGATATGATACGAGTATATATGGTCAGGTACCTACGCCAGAAATAGCGCTATTTGTATTTCAAGTGTAACACTTTCGTAAACATAATCATTTACAATCATACTGTTAGTTGCTGCGTGGTTTTCGGGACGAACTAGTGTAAATTAAACTTTAGTAATTTTGCAACAATGGGTAAATACGTGTTGTGTTTTGGCATCTGTTCCCCTATTTGTACTACTACTACCATGCCTGTTCATGACCTCACTAACTTGGCTGCGCTATCGTCTCCTATCCTGTGCATTTCCCCTCCACGCTTCGCCCCCTAATTCGACTTCCTCTAGGTAACGCTTTACATTGTCCGCTCATCTCTTTGTTCTGTCCTTTTGTTCTTTTCTTAACAGTCACATTCATTATCATTTTTACATTAGGTATTTACTTTACTTTCTTACTTTATGTGTCAAAACAAGTCACACAGCAATTAAACAAATCAACTTTTTCTGTTTTTTTTTTAATACAAATTATTAAATTCAGTATATCTTCTCTTTAAAACAATTTAAATAAGCTTTCCTTATATTGTCTGTACCAACGCAGGATAGTCTAATGTATGTTGAGATGATTGTTAAATGTTGTTTTTTTAATAACAGTCACATTCATTATTATTTTTACATTAGGTATTTTACTTTAGTCACATTCATTTTTATTTGTACATTGGGTATTTACTTTTCTTTTAAGCACCACGATCCTAAACACCACATACGACTAATTGGTTTAACCAGACTCCTGAACACCGACTGCCTTCAAAGAATCTCACGACACAACTCACTCACTCCTGACCTGCTCCTTCGCAACAAACAGGGACTTTTCCCACGATCACCCATTTTCGATCGCACACTCATCCTCATTCTCCCCTTTCCCCGCCAATTAAGGTGAATAAACTCCTGCAAATTTACCCAATAGTCAATGAACTCAGGGAGAATGGGAAAATTGCAACGGAGAGCATGACGATTTCGGGGATGATTTGCAACGAAAGCGAAACCAAGAAGATGACTGCGTGAACCCGTTTCATATTTGAATTGCTCTCAGAGTGCAGAACCAAAAATGCACTCCGAGAAAGGGCAATGGGGTGGGTTGAAAAGTATATTTCTCATTCTTTTCACCTGACTCTGGGTTTTTATTCCCCAGCGAATAGCCGTGTCTAGCGAGATCAAAGGACGCCGCCGGGGCTTGGGATAATATCGGCGTGGGAATTCGCAAAAGGAATTCGCGATAACCCAAGCCGTTTCTCTATGTAGCAACAGCGTCACCCACCACGCTTTGCTGTTGCTAATCAGGCATGAGATTTTTGATTTCCGATAGGAAATCTAATGAGGGGGATCAAATAATGGTGCCTTTTCAGACCAACATATAAATGCGAATCAATCTAATGATCCGGCAAGAATTCTACGGACAGTTCTGTCATTACCTGTTCTCGCTACAAGCATGACCCATCCTAATCCTCGCGTCCTGATGATTATCATTAAAAAAAATTGTAAAATATATATGGTATATATACGTTGGATATTTTAACGTCTAACAAGACGAATATCACAATAATAGACTAAATGCGATCAGAAATTATGAATAAAATCGACAAAATGGTATTGGATGGCAGTCGATCGAAAGTGCATGGCCTAGTAAACATGGTGAGCATTTCAAAAAATGTTATGCTCTTGACTAGAAACTTAGGCATTAAAGATCAGACTGTACGATTAGTGGAACATTGGGTTACAATGAAACAAAAACAACGTTATAAGGATATTTCAATCAAGTGTTTGGCAATATTTTCTATTAAGAAAGCCGGGTTTCCGCGTTAAGTCTTAACCATAGATGAAACGTGTCCATCATATCACACCTGAGAGCTGTTTGGTTTATTAGCTAGAACAGTTAATTAAAAACTATGCATTAACTGAGAAGAAAGTGAAAAAAATTACATTTAGTGGATCAGTAGATCATGGGACATGTATGGAATAATGTTCATATTTTCATTAATTCAAAATGAGGAACTTATATAAATAAATAAATAAATGACGATTGCACTTGGCAGAAAAGTTGTTTTCATTAAACAAAATCATAGGTTAATCAATAAATTAGTCAGAAAAATATTGACAGGTGTTTGTCTTTAGTAACATTACCCTTTGAATAATATTTTCTTTCACTGGTGTTTGTCTTGGATAAAATCATTTAGCGGGGACGTCATTCTATTTTAAATTTGGCTGTGATAGGTGATTAGTGTGAGTTGGGAGTAACACAATCCCGAGCGGGACAATTAAATATATAGGGTATGTTGTGGTCCTTCTCTCAGGGAGCTTGTCTCCTCCTGAGGGGACCCGTTGCGGTCGCCACCGTGCTTCCGGGGCTTCCGGGAAGAGTGACAACCGATCGTTTAATTGATTCCTGGGAATCGGGTAGGCCAAATAAAACTGCTTATACACAATTTCATACAAAAATCCCGATTTTTGTATCCTGAATGAGATGCTCAGTGTTTATTTAAGATAAGAATTCAATTTCTTGAATTCTTACGAAACTATTGCGCAGATGTGGATATGTATACGGTTTTGGTTTTGTATTTGTTCAGTTTAATGGAATTCTTCAGATAGAGATAACGATCTCTGAATTTTGGATATGATGATGCCGTGGGGCAAATGTGAACCAATAAACGAATATTAGATTCGTTTATTGTGAATTTTGATTTTAATTTAAGTTTTGGATTAAATTATGCCGTGGGGGCAAATGTTAAGCGAAACACGAATGTTTGATTCGTTTATTGCGAATTTTGGTTTATGTTTGGGTTAATTCGGGGTTTGATAGGATTTTGGGTTTTGGAGTAGGAATTTGGATGTAGGAATGGGGGAAAAAGCCATAACAGTGACACAGTGACGGAGTTCGGATGTTCGCTTATTGAGTGAAATTAAAAAGTTGTTTTTGTGAGTCCGGGAGCGTTTAAAACAAAAAAACTATTTATAAATAAATGCCATCGATAGTCAAAGCTAAATGAAGATATATTATTTGATTTAGTCGACCAAAATAAAAAAAAAAAAAACAAAAGACAAAACAAAGAAACTGCAAATCAGTCCAGTGAAGTGAGAAAAAAAAAACAAAAACAAAACTGGTCTTCAGTGCCATACTTACTTCAGTTCATTTATACTCGTAATCCAATTCATAAACAAGAACGAAGCCACGAAATAGAAAAACAGTGACGTGACGTGTTGTGACAACTAAAACAAAGTGCAACAACAACAAACAAACAAAATGTTAAAAGTGACAATAAACGTGCTTACAAAATAACCTCAGTGAGGTGCAACAACAACGTAAGACAATTTAAATATATTACCTCGGTCGTAAAAGTGAAAACTAAAACAGACAATATATTGCTAGTTACGCACAGAGTTTTCAAAGCATCATTTGGCGCGAGTGCAAGTTCACTGACTCTTAGCCGACGATAGCCGAGTTCGAGTCGGCGTGCGGAAGAAATCGACTTCGTGGTTCGTATTGCGGTCGCCTTTGTTTTTTTTTTAATGAAAACAAACTGGAAAGAACCAGCATGAACACGGAGGAAGACAAAAACGTGACAAACAAACGAAAAGGTACACCGAAAATCTCCATTGTGACGCGAAGTAAAACCGCGAAATTAACAATGGAGAGAAAAGGTCAGCAAATGGAGGAGGACAGAGGGCGCCCCTCCCCATACAATTTTAATATGTATGGGGCAAACAATTAGTTCGCTTCTCTTGCATCCTCAAAGTCTGAGGATGAAGAAGAGGAAATTACTGAATTGGAGGCGAAACTTGCGATGGCAAGAGCCCGTCTAGAAGAGAGACGCCGAAAGAAAAAAATAGCGGCACTCGAAAAAGAAACAGACTCCGAACAACAACAAAAGCCGAAGCCAAAAGTCGGCCAACAGCAACAGCAACATCCACATCAACAGCAACAATCAACACAAAATCGACCACAGCAAGCAACACAACAGCGGCAAAGCAAGAATAACAACCAAAAAATAAAGATGGCACCAATCAACACTATAGATATTGAGTGTAAGGAATTGGTAAGTCTTTGTAAGCTAGCTATAGGAAACAATTTTGTAGTTAAAAGACTGGCTGGTACCAGGCATGCCATTCAAACCTATGCGGTGGCAGACCACGATAAAATTAAAGAGGTCTTAAAAAGGGCCACCGCGGAATTCTACTCGTTCACGCCGAAGCAAACAAAGAGGGTAACGGTTCTATTAAAGGGTGTCGACCCTGAGGTGGAACCGGAGGCTCTGCTCGAGATGCTTCAAAAGTTGAGGCACGACGATCTCGAGTTTATCGCGGTAAAACCGTTCACCACAACCAAGGCAAGAAGGGAAAACCGCAAGCTACCCTTCTTTTTGGTTCAACTAACGCCCAGCAGCAGAATTGGTGGTCTAAGAAAGATTACAGTCTTGGATCATCAAAGTGTCACATGGGACAAGTTAAAAAAAGGCGAACTGTGAAATGCAGCACCGTTGCGTAAAATGCGGAAAAGACCATAAGGCAGAAGAATACCCTCTGGGAAAAGAAAGGGTAGAAGACAAAGCCCTTCTAAAGTGCGCAGTGTGCCGGAATGAGGGACACCCCGCTAATTATCGAGGATGTCCAAGAAGTGTGGCAAGAAGTGTGACCCGGCAAAAAAACACAGAGCCAGCTCGTACTACAACAATGCCCGTAACATCGCAGCGGTCGTACGCACAAGTTGCGTCGGGTGGGAGAACATCAAACCAGGCTACAACATTGGTAGCCACAAATACTCCCACACAGACTGAAACAACATCGCAAGCAGACGTGATCACGGTTCTGCTTAATCTGCAGAGACAGATGACACAGCTGCAAAACCAAATAAACGAGATCTATTCGTACTTGCCCAATCTAAACAAAAAGTCAATATAAACCCTCTAACCACAACATCAATAAAAGCTCTTGTCGTGAATGTAAATTCACTAATAAGAACTGAGAGAAGAGCCAATCTTTTCAACCTGTTGCAAGTTGAACAGCCTGATGTACTTCTGGCGGGGGAAACAAAGTTAAACCAGAGACACAAGATATGGCATAAAAACTACGATATTATACGAAGAGACCGACCTAACTCCTCTCAAGGGGGGGGGTGTCGCAATCTTTATTAGAAAAGGGATCCCTCATAAAGTTACAATAGTGGAGAAGTGCGCAGGTTCCGGGTGCTGGAAGCCTGTATCGTCCGCATACCCCTTCAGCAAGGAAGGGGTTTGTATGCGATTGCGGTCTACGCACCTGAGGAGCACCAACATAATCTATTTATAGCAGAGCTCGAGACTCTCTTCCGATGCTTACAATTGCACCTGGGCAAAAACTACTTTATCCTAGGGGGAGATATGAACGCCAAGCATAGAAATTGGGGAAATCATATATCTAATGCCAGAGGAAATCAGTTGGCTGGCTGGTTAGATCAGTTTCATATTGAATATAGAACTGACCTGCTAGCTACCGAATATCCATCGTTCCCTAGAGGTAGATCGTTCTTAGATATCTTGCTAGTCGACTCACGACTGAGATTACTTAACACCAATAGACGAAATACAAACTGTTTACGGACAATTGAATACGATAGTGACCACTGTGCATTCACGGCAGTAATAGAGCTTCCGAACGAGCTCGCAGATCTGGAGGAATTCGTGATCCCGCAACCCTATAACTACAGGGCAATGCGATGGCCGCGGTTCACCAGATCATTAACAAGAGAACTGCGTTCGAATGACTTGAATCTGCCAGTAAACAGAAACCTGACTAATGTCGAAATCGACAAATACATTCAACAAATGGACGAAACTGTAAAACGAACAATGGACAAAACAATTCCCAAAACAACAGTTACAGATCACACTAACATGTACAGAAACGCAACAATAAACGCACTCCACAGGCAAAAGAGCAGACTGCTATCGAAATTAAAACAATTACACAGACAGTTTACAGACAGACAAGACCAGGAGATAATATCACTGAAATCCCGATTAAAAAACCTCCAACAATTACTTAAAGCTAATTATAGATTAGCAACAAATTTGTATCGGAACAACAGAATTCGAGCTATAAAAACTAATAACCCGAATATGTTCCCACAAATAAATAAAATATTCAGGAGAAATAATCAAAATGAGATTCAGTGTCTCCAAATCCCACGTACTCAGGTAAACAAGCAGCTGCTAACCAACATTGGCATAGATGCAGAGAACGCTATCCTCAATAGTGAGCTCTTCGTGATCGAAGATCCTTTGGAAAAGGTGAACGCTTTGGGAGCTATCTTTCAGGAAATGTACAAGGTGAATGAAAGCATTCACCGAAATCACGACCTGGAGGACAGAGTTCTACTCAATCACCTGCACCTCCGAAATGAAATTTCACTTTGGCAATCGGAGAATCCGGGTTTTAAGGAATTCAGTGACGATAATCTGTCAATTGACATTAATGCCAATGGTGGGGCTAATAGCCTTTTAATCACAAGGGAAGGAATCCAGAGTATCTTCGACTCATTAAGAAGCAAAAAGTCAGTGGGAATAGATGGAGTACCTAACATCGTACTCAAGAAACTGCCCCCAATGGCAATAGATATATACACGGTCCTGTTTAACAACGCGTTGAATAATGCATATTATCCCGCGCGTTGGAAAACGGCCATCATTCAGCCCATCGCAAAAAAGGGCAAAGACTGCACAAACCCAATGAACATGCGTTCGATAAGTTTACTCCCAAGCATCAGTAAAGTATTTGAAAAAACCATTAACAAAGCTCTGGTAAAATGGGTAGAAGACAACAGCATTATTCCAAATAACCAGTTTGGCTTTAAGGCGGGTCATGAAATCACACATGCCGCAGCTAAACTGGTCTCAGACATACAATGGAATAAATGTAGGAACCAATGCACAGGTGTCTGTCTGATCGACTTGGAGAAAGCCTTTGATACCGTCTGGATCGAAGGGTTGTATTACAAACTGGTCAGACATGGCATACATAAGCCTTTACTATATGTACTTTACGATATGTTAAAGGACAGGAGGTTCGTGGTCAAAAGTGGTAATGTGACCTCTAATAAAACGTATAATATCAAGAATGGCTTGCAACAGGGCGCGGTACTCTCTCCGATTCTTTTTAACATTTACATTAGCGACTTATTAGATGCACTTCCGCAGGCTATTGCGTACGCAGACGATCTCATAATTTACAGAACAGCACCGAAAGTTGCGATCATAAATAGGTTAATACAGCGAGACTTCAACAAAGTGCAGCGCTATTGCGATGACTGGAAACTTAAGATCAACTTCCAGAAATGTGAAGCCATCCTATTTAGAACTCCATTATATAAAGCCACGTACGACACAAGGAAAAACTGGCGAAAGCTAGTTATCGTGGGACCGCATGGAGATAAACTGGAAACCAAGAGTTTAGTTAAATACCTGGGCATCTGGCTAGACCAACATCTGTATTTCAACAGACATGTAGAGGCTGCTTTGCTCAAAGCGAGGAAAACTTTCGCTATGACAAGGAGGCTATTCCACAGTAGCCAACTTGACAGCAAGGTAAAAGTCATATGCTACATGACACTAATCAGGCCAATGCTCGTATATGGTTGCCCAGTATGGTTCAACATAGGTCCAAATTTGATGGAAAAGATTCGGGTGTTCGAAAGAAAGTGTCTCAGAAGTTGTCTCAGATTATATCGGACACCGGAATCGGACTATAAAAAGTATTACTCAAATGAGACTTTATATAATGAAGCGTACATAAATAGGGTGGATAATTTTATGATTAAATTAATCAGAGGACATATTGCGAGAGCAATAAGCTCGTCCAATGACCTAATTTTCGGGGCCTATTATTCAAACACTCTGTACTATGAGAGCGTGCGTCGCAACGGTTTTGTTCCACCAGAGGCGTTCCTTGACTTGGATATGAAAGGGCTTATACAGGATAGATCCGGAATTCCGCTGATCTATCATGTAAGTAGATCATCTGTAGACGGGCGATCTCCCACAGAGACCGGGACGATAGTATTAGACAGCGTCAACAGTTCTGATGGTTGAATGGCATATAAAGACCTGGGTACCAAAGTCGGTAAAGAATCATACTATCATCAGCTAGCTTACATAGACTTAGCTTTTCTAGAATTAGGGTAGTATAAGATTTAAGTTAAGTTAGGTTAAGTGCTTTTACATAAAAATTTAAAAAAAAAAAAAAAAAAAACCGTAGGTAAGTTAAGTAAGTTAAATTTTAAGAAAAAAAAAAAACAAAAAAAAAAATTGACAAAGTTTTTCAAATTTTTCTTTGTATTTCAACTAATTATCAGTACTGCCACAAAGTTCTGTCGCCGAAAGGCAACTTATACAAATGTTAAGTAATGTTTAGCTTAGAGCGTCTGCGAAGGACCAGTAAGTTATTATATAAGATAATTAAGCTAGAATTTAAGCATTTTTTGTCTAGCCTTTAATTTAGAAATTAAGAATATAAAAAGAAAAATAAAAAATGTTGTAAAAATGAAAATGAAAAATGGGGGAAAAAGGTGGTAGGGCGTTTTAGAGCACTACAGGTACACGATTGGGAGTAATAATTATTAAAAATATTCCATATTTCTGCAATTGGTGTAGAAGTTAGAATCTTAAAAAGAACTGTCGGTAACTTACAGGGGTAGGGATACTTACAACAGGAGTCTATGAAAGTAATCCGACAGTAATACACTAGTTACAACAAAACATTGTAAAGGGAGGACCATACATTTTTGCACATTTGAAACATGAATAGAAATAAAACTACAAATGTTATTTTGTTGATCATTTATTTAACGTAATAAACGTTTATTGTTATTTATTTTTTTAAAATGACATCGTCGGGATGTGCACCGTTTTGTCGTTGGCAACCATCCAATCGGCTACGTAAACTTTGGAAAACTCGCTGACACATGCTGAGAGGTATCGCGGCTATCTCCTCCCGAATGTTTTCATCGTTTCTTCTTGAACGTGGCCGCCCTGTTTGTTTGATATTCGTTGTCGATCCCGTTAGTTCCAACTTCTTGACCCAAGCTTTGATTAAATTAACACCTGTACACTGACTTAGACGGCGTAATCCATATTCAATTTAAATAGGTGTCGTACAGTAACGTAGGAATTGTTGTTTTTGTAAAATTGTGTTCCACAAAAAGCACGTTGTTGTCTCGTGAAGCCCTCCATCGTGACTAAGATTGCACGAAGCGACGCACAATTCCCCGCCACTCGCGCGCCCCTCCCTCTGACGGTTTTTAAGAAATCAAGTGTTGCCATTTGAAAAATGTATGGCCTACCCGATACAAGAAATGAATGCCGTTCCAAGAGTAACTTTTTTGATTATTTGTGAACTTGCCTTAAACAATGTCAACCAGCTAGTGGAAGTTAAGTGGGCAACATAATTTTTGAAAATTAATTTTGATTAAATATATTTATTTCTAGTAGTTTCTGAAACTATAAATATTAATTATATTTCTAAATATTAATTATATTTCCAAATATGAATTCTAACTGCGTATTGAAACTAAACATACATGAAGGATGTATACGTCGTAAAGTATTGATTTAACAAATTCAGGCACTTGTTGGAAAAGTGACATTCTGGATTAAAAAACAAATCGTTGACAGTTTTCCTAACCCTCCTTTCAAATGCCAGTTATCTAAATTTGGAATTTAGCAAAGAGAAAATTTGGTATACTACGTCAACGACAAAACAGTTTTGAACTATCTTCAAAAAGCTAGTCAAAAAGACATACGAACTAATCAAAAAAAATTATTAAATAAATTAATTAAAAAAAAAAAAAAAAACCGATTAATGAGATTTCCATCTGCGAACTCTTGGACAAACGAAACGAGACTGGCGCATTTCTTAAACAGATGGTGATTGAATATGAGATTGGGACAATTTTGTGTGGAAACGATCATAATCGAAGCGTGATAAAATAGCTCAAACGGTGGGCGAACCAAGACTAATGGCAGGTAACATTTTGCTTTGCATTTGATAGAACTGGAAACGGATCATGTATTATTATAGCTAATTCCATACAGTTAAACACTAAATTCTGACGCCCACTATCAACAAGTAAACCATTTGAAGATTGTGATTGACCAGAACCCAATCGGGTAACGGTTATGTTTCATTGCGACAACGCCAGACCACATACATGGGTCGCCAGATATTTCCGCACAGAGTATTCATCGAAGGAATTGGCGAAGAAAATCCAGAAAAAAGTATGGAAAGAGAAAGACCTCAATGCGGAACTCCTCGAACAGTTTGGCGCAGAGCCCAATGCGTACAGGCAGGCTGGAAAAGTCATGAAGTGACTAACTACTGCATGCGATGCTTCTATGCCACGACAAAGACAACCAGCAGGGGGTAGCAAAACAATGTATTGGTGGAACCCAGAAATCTCCCATTTGTGATCGGAGTGCAACAGGTTACGACGCTTGCAACAAAGAGCAAGAAACCGTAACACCTACTCCCAGTTACATGCGGAATTCGTCAACAAACGGAAGGAGTTGAGGAATGTGACCCCAAAGAGTAAATATGTTGCCTTCTGCGTCCTAAGGGATAGGTTAAATAACAACGCATGGGGCCGCGCCTAGAGGATAGTCATGAAAAGACTGCACAACAGTAGTCAAATTGAAAAAAGTAAAAGTAACATGGCCAGAGACACCGCTGTGCTGTTCCCGCAGTTTGATGAGGGGTTGAGAGCGCAAGACGAATGGAACATCACTGAAGGAGAAATACCTCCCGTGACCACCGAAGAGGCGCTCTTGGCTGAAAGGGTTGTTAAAAAAACAAGACCCCGGGACTGAATGGAATTCCTAATATTGTGGTGAAGACTAATTTAAGAAAAAAGCTGGAAGTCCTCAGTAGTCTCTTTACAACCTGCCTCCAAACGGGACACTTTCCTCAACGATGGAAAAAAACACCTACTTGTGCTTATATGAACAGGAGTCAAGAATCCAGAAGCACCGTTGTCTTATCACCCGTTGTGTACGCTGGACACCACAGGTTGAGTAATTGCCACTCGCCGGGAACAATTCACTGAGGGGATATCGGAGCTCTCGAAATGGCAGTATGGGTTCCGGAAAGGTAGATCAATCAGGTAAGGCGCTATCTATGGTGTGCGACATCGCTCGCAATGCGATAGCTGGAGAATGATGGCTAGGAGGTGCGAAAAAATATTGCGCCATGGTGACACTAAATTAAAAATGCATTTAACTCGGTGATCTGGAATCGGATTCTAGAAGGGTTGGGCCATCTACAAGTTTCACCATACTTGGTGCGTATATTAGCAAACTATCTCTCGGATAGAAGATTGCTCTATGACACTGATGAGGGACCACAGGAATATAAAATAGCAGCGAATGTACTTGAGGGGACCGTGTTAGGTCCGCTATTATGAAATACATGGATGATGGTGTGCTCAGGGTCAACGTACCGGAAGGGGTTAGAATCATTCGCCGAAAGGCAAATTATACAAATATTAAGTAATGTTTAGCTTAGAGCGTCTGCGAAGGACCAGTAAGTTATTATATAAGCTATTTAAGCTAGAATTTAAGCATTTTTTGTCTAGCCTTTAATTTAGAAACTAAGAATATAGAAAGAAAATATAGAAAGGGGTTAGAATCATTCGGTACGCAGATGATTTGACAATAGTGGCCGTAGCTAAACATCTAGATGATCTGGAGAATATTTGTTCCCAAGCAATCTACAGCATTAAGTGCTGGTTAAATATAGTCGGGCTGAAACTAGCCGAATATAAGACAGAGGCAGTTTTAATACGCAGCTGCAAGAAAGTTGAACACCTTGATTTGGAAATAGAAGGACAAACAATCAGATCCAGTCCATATATTAAAGATGGTGTTACCCTCCACACCAGGTCGACCTTCAAGGAGCACCTGAGGAAAACGAGTGAAAAAACGGCAACAGTACGCAATGTTTTGGCGAGACTGCTACCCAAAGTTGGTGGACCCGGCCCCACGTAATACAACTGGTAACTAATGTCAGCACCTACATTATAATGTATGCAGCTCACATATGGGTTGGAGCCCCACAGCATAAGTCATACGTAAGGGGAGTGAACTCAGCGCATAGGCTGGCATCATTAAGAGTATTCTGCGCATTCCGAAGATGTCATAAATGTCTTGGCAGGGAGGAAACCATTTGACATTCCCGCTAAAGAAAACGTTGCGTTGCATGAGGTCTCACAAGAGAATCGTCGGAGAAGGCGGTCACAATTAGAGCTTTCAGGTCTAAGAGAATGCCAACGAAGGTGGGATTCTTCCACCAAAGGAAGATGGACATACACCATGATAGCTGATGTAGAAATATGGGTGAGAAGAAAACATGGCGAGCTGAACTACCACTTGACTCAGTTGATATCAGGACATGGATGCTTACGGCAATACTTGCACAAGTATAAGCATGTCAATCACCCATACTGCTTGTACTGCGAAGGCAAAATAGAAAATGCGGAAGACGTACTCACAGAGTACGTGAGATTCGAGACTCCACGAATGATTTTGGAGAGACATACGAGATTTACAGTTACTCCGGTGGGAGTAATAAAATACAAGCATGGTCTGTAGCAAATGATATTGTGTGACATTGTGGCAACTCTAACAGATACACACAATTCCCCAGCAAAATAGTGAAGAAGCACCGAACGAAAAAATCGAATAAGAAAATACATCAGAACCGTATACCAAGCGATAAATAAAAATAATTCACATCAGTGGAATATAGTCGAGTTTGGAAATCAAATTCTAAACACGGTCAGTAGCCTGATGTGTTACACTTCGGTTCAATTTGTGCTGATTCTAACTGTCATGGCGTCAGTTCGAATCACACGTTCTTCACTATCATTCCAACCGCTATACAGTAACTGCCTAGTATTCGCAAGAATCGCAATATAAGATAGATGCATCAAACCTTTCCAACTAAACTTCCGATTGTTTTTTTCTTTCGATAAGAAGGTGGAAATCTTTAAAAGATACCTCTGGACAATCCAGAATGCATAAATGTTATCATCATCATCGGTACTACAACTGGGATCCGGTCGTCTTGGCCTTATTTAACAAGTATGAGGCTTGTTAAATTTTCCATAATAATTTGTTTTCCTGGGCAAGGTTATTAGCCTTGCGCCAGGCATAAATGTTATACTTTTATTTAATTCTGTTTTAAATTGTATACATTTTAAATCAAATTATTAAACTCAATTTCCTCAATAAATATTTCGTCATCAAGAAATTGTTTAAACAATAATTCACTTCCTTTCAATTGCTAAATAATCTATTTCTCCTGCCGTGGGTGATCACCTGGTATTTTCAAAGAATTGCCACCTATATCAGTTATCATCATCATCGGCACTACAACCGGGATACGGTCTTGGCCTTATTTAACAAGTATGAGGCTTGTTAAATTTTCCATAATAATTTGTTTTTCTGGGCAAGGTTATTAGTTATCATACTGATGTATTTATTCAATACCTACGTAGACTGTACCTAACTGCTTTAAAAAGCTGCTGATAATTATACTGATAAAACCAGATAAGTAACATCATATGGACCTCCATTACTGCTACCAATGATATCTCAACTGTTGGAAAAACGACCACTAAAGATATTCAAACTATCCCTGACTTTAATTCGGCTTCAGTAATAAGCTTTCCACAATCGATCAACTCGATAGACTAGCAAGTGAGATTGAACAAGCATTTAAGAAAATCAAATACTACCAAGAAACATTCCTGACGTATCACAAATATTCCACAGGGTGCGGCACGAACGATTCATACTCAAAATCAGTAAGGTTATACGGATGAACTATTGTCAACTGTTTGAGTCATACTTGTTTGATAGAAGATTCTGAAAACCACACAAGGAAACATATTCAAGTTTCTACGCAATCGAAGCAGGTTTCCACAGAAAAGCGTGCTAGGTTCAGTCCTATATATTTTTTTGTTATCGTACCGACACACCAACTACAGAATTTGGTTGGCAACTACAGAAATGTAAATTATGTATAGCAACCGGAAAATTATAAGCATAAATGAGATGAAATTCAACAATTTCACATTGCATTGTGAAAAAAATAGCAATTACCGAACATATCTCAACGGAATTCCGGTCCCACAAGCAGATTCAGAAAATACTTTGTACTACTATGACAACAACCAAAACTGGGACATATCATGTGAAACAAAAAGCTCAGCAAACTAAGTTAGAACAAAAGGGAAATGAATTGGTTAATTGGCAGAACTCTTAACCAAATATTTATGGTCAGCGAATAGTCTATGAAACAGACAAAAGCCCTGTCTGGATCTATCAAGCAACAAATCTATCAGGGACTGCCCAATCGAAACGTGAAATCGAAACGTAATATCATTCAACATAGCCAAAATAAAATCCTCTCCATAACCCTCGTTTAGTGATGTATGACATGCAGGGAAATCCACAATCATCTAGATACATTGTGGCCAAAAAATAAGATCGATGTTCAAGTTACGTATACGAATCCAGGAAATATATTTTTTTACATTGGTAGCACATTTCTGTCAAATTTGTCACCATAAACGTCAATAGTGGTTCAAATGTGCTCGATTTTGTACAACCCAGTAACGAGTCACTTCACAGTGTAATGGTTTTTCACGAGTTTACACCAAAAATTCAACCAATATCATTCCAACGTCACACTTAAGAGACTGTTTCGTTTTGACTTCATTAAAGGAGTGCTTTGAAGGCCGTTCTAGAAATAGAGTATAGCAAGTGTTGCGAAGATTAGAAAAAAAAAGTTTTGTCTGAGGATTACTTGGAAGCCAACGCAATAGATTTGAACTAAAGATTAAAAATAAAAACGGGTTTTATTTTTTCAAGGCAGTAGTATCAGCGAAATGATTCAAGAACGTCCACATAATTACAACAACGTGGAAAAAATTAAACTCCTGGATTTTACCGAATAAGTAAGAAGTCTAAAACGTTACTAAACCACACGAGCTAACATAAAATGGCTACCAAACTTAAAATCATTTAAGTACAATCCGAAAATAGTATTACCGTGCACTAAAGATATCCAATCAAGGATGCATAAAAAATGTATTTGATGCAATTGTCTTAGAAATTTTATACGGACAAGCATTTACCCTACACCATCAGTGCCGATACCAAAACTCTGGCAATCTGACCACGCCGAAATGACTTCTGTCTTCACGTCGTCATTCGCAGGAAACTCATTATTCAATACTCTTGCCACCGTCGAGATAAATTCCAACCGTTTTCGAATAGTCACAACTAGCTATCAGAAAAATGCATTTCTATCAAGAGCGTGCCCATGAAAATATTAAGTGTTGTGAAACGAATTGGGAAGAGCGAACGCTAAACGTCCCTTAGGGCATTTGTATTGTTTGAACCCACTCTTCAAATGCATTGCCCTTAGCTTTTTTATTCCACTTTAAGAAGTTCCATTCCCGAGTGATAGCATCGTAACCTTGAATCGGCAGATGAAAAAGGGATAAAAGGTCAACACAGAGCCCGCATGCTCCAGGTAAGCGAAGGCACATCCACCGAACAGGTACAACATACAAATGGAAGACGCAAACCACAAAAACTCTCACCAGAGAGCTAATGAATTGGATTTCGCATTAGCCAGGAATATGCCGCAGGCCGTCGCTCGCTTCACATTTTGATTTATCGAACATAGTTTGAACTCCTAAAGAGGACTCCCTATACAAAAGATACAAAAAAGAAGAGGCCTTACAATTCATAACTTTAATCTGCGAGAATATTTCAATTCCGAGAAGCCATGAAAAAGTAAGCAAGACGAGTTGTCAGACAATAAAGAAGGACTACAAAATTTGAATAGGACTATTCCGTGGTTAGGTTGCCTTGAAGCGCCTCTCAATGGTGGTTTTTGTGGATTGTCGTCGTTTTATAAGACCGCCTTTTATTACGTTAGGTCTTATTCGTCTTTCGGGTGTTTATGGTAATTGCACGCGGGATATATACGCCTTTTGTTGTTGTAGAAGACTCTAAACATGTTATAGGTGGGAGACACACGGAGACAAGATGCGCATCTGAAGGAAGAGGCACGATTCCATTCGGAATTTAAAACGAGGATGAAATCACTTTAATTTGTTTGTGGATGAGCCGTAAAAAAGTTATTCAGAATGATTGTCAATTGGTAAGTACTGAGCCTATTTACTTGGGGCTATAATTTTTAGATATGAAAAAGAAGCACTTCTTGATGGTCCTGAATGGTAAGATTTAGCGTAAGGACTATAGTTAAACGTTTTCTGTGAGTGGTTTAGTACGTTAAAGTTTTTATTTAATTTAAATAAATAAAACAGCTGTATGTAGGTCCGTGGTCAATGTTAAGTTGAAAGCAGCATGTGATGAATATGAATGTACAATAATTAAAGTTACTTACCAGAGCTTTATACTATAAGCTGCAGGTACTACACGGGTGACGCCGAAAGCTACAATTGCTGAAATTGAAAGAAACAGTTTAATTGATATTAGTATTTATTTTAAATTAATTCCTATAAATCTGAATGTGTGAGGAAGAGGGACTCCAATGGAGAAAATTCGACAACCGCGAATTTGAAGAGCTATACCCGAAACCCACAATAGTGAGAATAACTAGCTCGCGAGGATTCAGTTCAGCCGGGCATGTAGCGAGAATGGGCAGAGACAACCGTTCTAGAACTCTTGACGGTGACCAACGACAATGATACCAGTAAAAAGACCGCGACAAAGGTGAGAGGACAATGTACCGCGTGACCTTGACGAGATCGGATCAGAGGGGAAGCGCGGAAGGAGAGTGCACAGAACGAAGAACGATAATACAGCCAAGTCAGTGAGAGGGACTTCCGGGTTCCTATAGGCCAATAAATAATAATACTTTTGTTTTTGTTTTTTTTTTTTGTTATTAGCAAACACCGGACGAAAGGAATTACTAGTGGGCATAACGAAAAAAAAACTGGCGCTAATAACCTTGAGCGGAAAAACAAATTATTATCGACAATTTATCAAGTCGGATATGGACCGGATACCGGTGGAGAGACTTGCTAAATAAGGCCAAGACCGGGTCCCGGTTGTAGTGCCGATGTTGATAAAGAAAAGAGCATACGTTGTAAGTTTCATATATTTTCAAGCTACTATTTTTGTAAACACGATGAAGCATTAATATATTTCGCATATGCTCAACGGCAGAGTTCGTTGCAACAAGCAATCACAAAACATCACAATTTGTGATGTTATAGCGTTTGAAATAATAGTGAAGAAGATCGTGTGATTCGAACTGACACTATGACAGCTCGAATCAAGAAAAAAAATTTACCTAAGCGTTACACACCAGGCTACTGACCGTGTTTAGAATTTGATTTCCAAACTCGACTATATTCCACTGGTGTGAATTATTTTTTTTGTTATTTATCGCTTGGTTTACGGTTCTGATGTATTTTTCTTATTCGATTTTTCGTTCGTGTTCTTCACTATTTCGCTTGTGAATCGTGTGTATCTGTTAGAATCGCTACAATGTTTCTAACAGATATACGAATGCGCAAACCAAAGTTAACAAAGGAACCAAAAGGAAAACCGAAGTTTAAATTGTCTGATCGGTATACCATAGCATTCAGCATAGCATCTCACAGTACTACATAATAGTCGAGAACATAGTACACCCCTTACACGCAACATGCGAGCCTAACATGTTTGGGGTTTTAGTCCTTCGTCTCTAACAGTCGTAGCTTTAGTTTGACCCGCAGTCTTTTCACAATCGTCGGAGAACAGTATAAGTTCAATGTCATTAAGCAAATGATATGGTGAATCTAATTCAGTTTAATAACGCAGATTGTCACAGATACTAAACTTTACGATAAAATGAGTTGGCCCACATACAAAAAAAAAACGAACACCTTTCATCTGCTGTTTGATTATCATAATACATTTGATTTCATTAGCTACGACTCTCATGACCAGTTTTTTCACGTAATAAATTGGGACCTCTTTTAATGAAGTCAACGAGAGTGGCACAATTTTGGACAAATCTTCCGTTTGGAAGTGAATCTGGTTACACCTGATCTGAAGCATAACCAGTGAATCGTTAGGAAATCAAGGTCAACAACTTGCAAATCTGATAACTATTATTGCCATTAAGTTTTTGATACAAGCAAACTACGTTCACAACAATATACGAGGGTGGTCTCTGAAAAGTTTCCGACCTAACAAAGATAAAAGACATTTTTTCTTAAAATTAATTTTTATTTTTCTACATAGTCTCCTTGTAACTCTACACACTCCTCCCAGCGATGCTCCCATCTCTCTAACCCGTCCAAATAGTTCTCGGCGTTTTTCTCTGCAAAATAACAGTTCACGTAGGTGAAATGAGGAGGCATTTGACGAAAGTCTGTCCTGCGAGCGCAATTTTTAGATTAGGGAGCAAAATGAAGTCCCTTGGGGCTAGATCTGGTGAGTAAGGCGAATGATCAAGCAGTTATTCGTGGATTTTCGCCATGGCAACTGCTGAGGTGTGAGACAGCGCGTTGCCTTGATAAAACACGATTTTCTTTTTCTGCAAATGTGGCCGTTTTTCATCATAGTATACTCCTGTAATGGGCTCCTCGATAGTATAGTGGTTAGTATACCCGCCTGTCACCCGGGAGACCGGGGTTCGATTCCCCGTCGGGAAGCCCCTGGCGCAAGACTAATGACCTTGCCCAGAAAAAATAAATCATTATGGAAAATTTAACAAGCCTCAGGATTTGCTAAATAAGGCCAAGACCGGTTCCCGGTTGTAGTGCCGATGATGATGATGATACTCCTGTAATAGATTTTCCTTTTTGAAGATAATCGATTATAATAACTCCATGACTATCCCAAAAAACAGACGCCATCACTTTCCCAGCCGAAAAAAAAAAACAGTTTTTGCTTTTTTTGGAGCCGATTCCCCCTTTGCAGTCCACTGTTTTGACTGTATTTTTGTTTCGGGCATATAACGGTGTTTCCAAGTTTCGGAGACAGTAATTAATCGGCGCCAAAATTCGGATTCATTGCATCTAAAGTGCGTCAACAGAGCGTTGGAAATGTTCATTCGAATACGTTTTTGGTCGAACGTGAGCAAACGCGGCACCCAATGCACGAACAGCTTCATCATGCCTAAATCTTGATTTAATATGTGACAAACACGTTCCTTGGACATTTTTAAAACCTCTGCTGTCCCCCTCACTTTAATTTGGTGGTCGTCTAGCACCATGTGGTGAACTTTAGCGATCTTATCGTTAGTTGTTGCAGTTTTGGACGACCGATGGAACTCTCACGGCCACGTTTAAATTCAGCTGCCCAAAATTTCTTTATGGTAAATGATGGTGCAGAATCCCCATACACAGAGTCCAACTCTTCCTTGATTTCCGTAGGCGGATAGCCTTTCAAAAACAAAAATTTAACGACAGCTCGATATTCAATTTTGTCCATTTTCACAAAAACACTCACATCGACTCACTCAAAAGACGGTCAAATAAAAACTACGCGTCCAAGATGGCTGAAAGTTTGCTGAGTTACTGTCAAAAGATGCACAGCTACATTCACTAGCTTTTATTGGCGAGTGCTGCTATCTAAACTTTTCAGCCCATCATGTATGTGCTGCATACCTCAAGAGGTTTTTGGCGGTTTTTAGTTAATTGTGTTCCGTCGAACACTGTCCACTAAAAAATAAGTCACATGACTTTTTTCCATAAATTTTAATAGTATATTTTTATTTTTCCTTTTTGTTTATGCGAACACTTTTCTTATACTCAAACGCGTCTCTTTTCTTCACACACGCGAGCCGACACGCTCTCAACGCCCTTCCTTTACGGTCGCGAATCATTTCGCCATGGTTGTTATCACTGGAATGCTGATTACAATTTTTTCGAAGGAAAGGAAACTCACCCGATTGTTCTTTCTTTCTCTTCAATCCACCTTCCCTCGGTATCCCCTCTTTTTCAAGGGATTTCTCTTTTCCAGGAGATCGCACCCTATTTTGTTCTACGATTCCACTTTTTTCGTAGACACTATGTGGTTGCACCCACACACACAGA
The DNA here is from genome assembly GCA_963931805.1 of Microdon myrmicae. NCBI lineage: Eukaryota > Metazoa > Arthropoda > Insecta > Diptera > Syrphidae > Microdon > Microdon myrmicae. Next base: position 68,419,198 of record OZ007497.1, read on the forward strand.
CGCGAACGTTGCTTTCCATGTGCCCGGAGATATGCCGAGGATCGTTAGGCTTTTCACTCATCTGCGGTATCCCTTTGTGTAATTTACCCGCATATGATTTATGACCTTGGGGATTTCCTCGGCTGAAGTCATTATCATCGGCCATATTTTTACAAGGTTCGTCTCTCCTTGTAGGAACAGTGTCGGCTCGGTTATTGTTTACCTTCTGTTCCCACAATAGTCCTTTCGATAAGGGAAAACCAAATTGCTGTTGGCTCAAGAGAAGATGATAAATATTGTTTATTTCTTGGCCGTGCTTTTATCGCATGGGATTTTTTTATGGCTGACGGCGTCTGGCGTTGTCGCGCCGAGCCACTTGTGTTTGCCCAGCTAATGGGTCGCCAAACAACTTCGTTTTTGGTGTAGCGTCCTTCAATAACCGTGCAGATATGAGGAGTCGGTAGAGGAATTGGGCCCACGTCGTTGTGGATACGTGGGGTTGAGGACACAAGTATGTATAACTGCTTAGCTGCGCGACAAGGTATTTAACCCCACATTTATTTGTGAGGTTCGCAGGACCACCACAGGTCCCCGTAAAACAAGGCTATTTTTTTTTCTTAGTAGCGACTCTAAATATTTAATTATATCAGAATTCATATTGTTTTCATCCATCTCGGATATCATACACACATCTTTAGCTATGGAACGAAAACTTTGCGTCATCTAAGTTGTGCCTCTGGAAGGAATTTAATATGGGAGATTCTTTAACAGGAAGAGATTTACAATTGGTAAGCAAAAACGTTACCAAATACTCACTGACAATTTTGACGCGAAATTTTTGAACACTATCACTGGTAATAAATCCGGACCAATTGCTTTTTGAATAATAACTTCAAGAAATATCTTAAATTATGTGTGAATGAAATTTTACGCCAGACGTGGTATGTACTAATTTGTCGTTTTGTATAAAGTTCGGTAATAGAATTGCCTGCCCGTACTTAAGTTACGAAACATGGTTTTGCAGATGAACTTCATTTAATTTGCCACGTTGGATCTCAGTAGCCGATGGTGACTTCAATAAACACGACACACCACACGAACACGCAACTACAGTGAACAAAAAACATGGCCAACATAAAAATCCAATAATGAATGATCAGAGGTAAAACCACGAACTTTTCCTTAACATAAATATAATTCCAGCTTGATGATGAAATGCCCGAAAAGAACTATATCAAAAATTGAAAAAAAAACGAGGAACGAAATTAAAAAACGACTTTCCTTTAACAATATACCATGGTATATAATACAACGCCATCGATAACCCTAGATCCTTGCGAAACACCTCTTACCTCCGCTGGGTGGATGTTCTTGCAAGAATTTAAATAAGGATTTAGAATTCCTATAAGACCTTAAGAGCTTAAGACCTTACTCCCGGAGTATCTACAAATATGGGAGAATCAGGAATAAAGTTGAGGTTAGTTTCGCCGCCATTACTGGTGTACACAGACTTTACCAAACCCTTTAACTTGACCACGGATGCGAGCAACGAAGCACTGGGAGCTGTGCTGTCCCAAGGCGAGATAGGCAAAGACCAGCATATCGCTTATGCTACTCGCACCCTGAATAGAGCGGAAAAAAACGATTCTACTATTAAAAATGAGTTGCTGGCCATCGTATGGGCGCTTTACCGTGTACACGGACCACAAGCCGTTGAAGGGAGTGTTTGACGTGAAAGAACCCACCTCATGCCTGACCCGCTTTCACCATAAACTATCCGAGTTTAACTACTCGATCAAGTACAAGCCCGGTAAGTACAACACCAATGCGGATGCACTTAGCCGTATCCCACAAACGGTGGACGAAACTCCTTCACCACCACGGTGCAATGTAGTGACTCGCGCCCAGGCTAAGAACCAACGGGTGAGCGGGGGATCCCCGGGACGTCCTAGCGACGACGATTCGCCTCTAGAAGAGGACCCCATTCCCTCCTACACGGAAAGGGGAATGGAGATAACTAATCCCGATGAGATCCAACACTTACTACGGGATTACCACGATCATCCTTTAGGTGGGCACCAGGGGATGATCAAGACATATAACAAAATACGTAGGCGCTATTGGTGGGAGAATCTGATGCGCGACATCAAGCACGACATCAAAGTATGCAAGGTCTGTCAGCGCATGAAGTCTTCCCCAAACTTACGCATGCCGATGCTAATCACCGACATTGCCAAGAGGCCCTTCGAAAAAGTCTATTTGGACATCGTGGGCCCTCTGGACTGTACTCCAGAGAGCAATCAATATATACTTACATTCCAGGACAATTTGTCTAAGTATATACATTGTTATGCCCTGCCCAATGCAGAGGCAGAGGTGGTGGCTACGGTCTTTTTCGACCAAATAGTTGCAAGGTATGGTGTGCCGAAGCAACTAGTCACCGATCAGGGCAGCAATTTCCTGAGCAGCCTGTGTAAAAGCTGCTCCGCATCAAAAAACTGCAAACCTCAGCGTACCATCCACAATCGAATGGTGCCTTGGAACGAGCCCATCGACCGCCCGTAGAGTATCTACGCAGCATAGTGAACACGAATCCCCAGTCCTGGGATCAGTACCTGAGGGCGGCCACTTTCGTGTACAACACCAGCGTACACGAGGGTACCCGGTTAGCGCCGATGGATTGTCTCTTTGGTTTTACTCCGGAGGTTCCTTCGAACATCAAACAACCTCCGGAACCGGTCTATAACCATGAGAGCTTCCATAAGTTATTAAAGTACAAACTTCGAAAAACGTATGAAATAGCGAGGCGAAACCTGTTGATCTCAAAGCAGGGATCCTAAGGGCACCACGACCGCGAGTTGCGGCCGTTCACGTTTCATGTGGGCGATAGAGTCTTGATGCGGGAAGAAAATAAAAAGGGGAAATTAGCGCCCCTATGGAGAGGTCCATATGACGTGGTGGAGGTGAAAAGCTCGGTGAACTCCGCGATAAAAGTAGGGAAGAGGACGGTGGTAGTCCATAATAACCGCCTGAAACCATACTGGGAGTGAGCAGGTCCAGTATCTGGAATCGCGCTAGTGTGAGGCAAATTCGCCTGTCGAGCGGCATCGTGATTGTTTGTTGGGAGAGGATCACCTCGCCCTTGCGACTGAGTCCTAACCGGATCGTGTGGGCGGGCAAACTCTCGGCTGCAATTCTTTTGGAAGGTAGTTAATGCACGGCATCCCTCGCCCACGGAAGGGTCTCCGTTGGGAGAATGGTTTGTCCTCAAGGCATGACAGAGGAACAGTTTGTCATTGACTGGTGGTCTGATACAGACAAATTCTTGGGGACAGCTACTTCGGTTCGTCCTGATTTTTGTCTTTTTGTTGGGGTTGAGAGCCCCTGAGGAAGGTAATGGAGTTTTCCTGCCACCTCAGTACTTTCATTGTGAATTGTTTTACTAACGGTATTACTATTATTATTACTATAGTCTATTTCCCTACAACTTTCAATTACTGTTAGTATTTATTGTTATTACTGCCACAAGTATAGTCTACGTTATGATTTTTTTTTTTGTTACTATCATTGTAGTTAGTGGTCTAAGTTTGTTATCTTCCTTTATTCATGTTTTCCCACTCGCCCTGTTTGTGTTCCGTGGCCCCCTGTAGGATTTGTGGCCCATCGTGGGAGCGGCAACAGCGGCGGTGATGCTGTGTGGGGTACCTCTCGTTCGCGCGAGGGCGCGTCATTGCTCTTCCAAGAATGACGAGCACTCCTGTGTATGTTACGTGATACTCTTGTAGGGGTTTCTCTATCCTATAGGAGAAACAGCCCACAATTCCAACCACAATACCTACCCATTTCCTTGATAAGTTATTTACCTGTAAAACATGTCAAAGGGACGCATAGCTAAACTCATTATTCTATGCAGATAATGCATAATCGAGTTTAGCTACAATCAACGACATACGGCAACACTATTGCGCTAACCATGGGATTTCCACCCGAAATTCCATTCGTATTGGTTAGCAACAACCAAGTCAAACCAAGCGACGCGGTTGCGTCATAGTCCATAGGCTTGCGTATTTATTGAACATTCCACAGAATGGTATTATATCCCCAGCCGACGCGGCGTCCTATTGACTTTTCCCAGATCACCCATTCGGTTGGGATCAATGGTCTCTTTTTGCTGGTGAATAACCTTAGCTAGGTTTTCCTCTCTCTCGTATTTCTGTCTTGCTATAGTGCAATGACCTAAGAGATTATCACTAGGTCAGTAGACCAGCCGTATACACGGCACTGACGCACACACACCTAGCCAGATCAACCCTGGGTTATTGTGCTTTCCCTTTGATTTCTCCATTCTGGCTACGCCCATCGACGTCGAACGAATACACAAGTACGTTTCGACCTGGATGAGTGTGGTGAGTTGGGGAACACACAAGAGAGCATGATTACCATTAGCAGATCAATGTGTAAAAAGCAGAAATTACGATTTCCACCCTAATTTAGTCAGATCTCAACCACCATCGCGCATAGTCACCCTGCCGCTCAGGCCAAAAAGTAATTCCGTAAATTTTAAAGAGTCGAGTGTAATCTGTTGTACACGTTTTCACGATTTTTAATAAATTCTCACTGTGCCTGATCGTTCAAATTGAGCCAATACTTAGTTGCCGCCCACACGTTTTGCATTGAAATAAGTGCAAATTAGCACGGAACACACTTAAGTCGTAGTGTAAATAAAGATCAAATAAAAAAACTAATCTCAACACAGGAACAATCAGTGCGTTTTATTCATCGTGTCATTTTGAGTGCTGGATTTTCAACATTTTCGTCGGAGCAACATCGTTGGGGAGTGAATGGAATACTTGCCGTACGTCGGCATATACACCTCAACCCCCACACTATCCCCCATCGCCATTACCCCACCGAGGAGGAGTAAAGAATATAAATTCCATTTTTATTTAATACTCCACATTAATTTAATACTCTACATTGATTATTGATTGTATTCTTGAATCCTTTTATATGGTCTAGAATTAAATACGAGCTGAGGCACGAACCTGCATCGTGTTGATTTCGAAAGGTCGGTTAGCTAGGGTTTCTTTTCGGAGTAGTGGCGTGATGACAAGAGATGGAAGGAGAGAGAGTAGTCTTTTTTCTTGATAGTTCTTTTTTTGATCTGTTCTGAAGTGGAAGTCTAAAACTAAAATAAGTGTAAATAATATTAAATAAAAGTGTAAATAATATTAAATAAAAGTCAAAGTCGTCCACGAAGGACTGTCATTAAATTTAGTTTCTTTTGTTTTGTGTTTAATTAGAAATAATATGAGACAGTGGTGAACCACTGAAACTACTAGTTGCGGATGAGTTTGATGCCGTTGTGATGTTTTTGTTGCTTGGAACTGGAGGGAATCCAGCGGTGGTTCATAATTGGGAATATCGGTTTTAAAGTAGTTTTAAAGTAGTTTCTTGCTGCAGCGGAGGTGAGGTAACTGGTTCGGCTCGGTACAGTTGTTCTCCATATCACTTACCGCTGCTGCGGTACCTAGAAATCACGAAACCGAACTGAGGATTCCCTAAAGGTTGAACCGAAAAGGATGAAGTGATTCTGATGCCTTGATAATGAATGAAAGTTTGGCCAATATATAACCACTCGACAGGTTGACAACAGGGAAATATTTCACAAAAAGCCAGACATCACTGTTTATTGTCGGAATTTCGTCTCTCAAATTCGCATATATAGCCGTGCATTTGACAAGAGCCGGGTGGCATTCATACTGTTCATGCCCCCTTTTTTTATTAATCAATATCCAATAATATGAGTCAAGCATGCGTTCATATTCAGTTTTCATACGTTAACAATGCCCTACTACTCTACGTTATCACATGTGGAAGTGCGCCGCGTATTTGGGAAAATACATCGGGTATTACCAAACTTTCAGGTACTTCACAGGATTGTTTGTTTTCCTTATTACATTTTAAGGTCAAAGTTGCAATGTTATATATCTTTCTGCAACGTATGACAGTCTTTAAGGTACTTCCGGAGGTTTGGATGATTGTGTGGACAAAGTGAGTAATCACGTTACGCAAACCGCATTCATTACTCCAGCTCGTTATACTAGTCGATTTTTATTCATATATTCATATCCTGTGTTTTTGAAATCCTAAATTTAAACTCAACATTTATCTGAAGAAAGTGTGTATTAGGTTTCACGAGACTATGGCTACTGTCATGCTAACTAAAACAGAAATTTGTTGATTGTATTCTATAAACGATGCAAATTGCGGTAACTATCGTGCCAGCGAATCCATTCCTTCTTTTAGTTAAGTAACCGAAACCGAGACGAAACCTAAGTAATTATAAAAACATGACGTGACTATGAGTATGCCGGCGCTGCTGATGAAAGGGTGTCAATTCGGGCCCGATGTGTATAGCTCATGGATGTACGAAACCGGAACAACGTGACTTGCGGATGTAATCCGAGGACAAACATTTACAATCGTTTATATTTTTCTTATCACGATATCACGTGTCCTACACGATGGGCTTTCTGAAAACAAAACTAAAACACGATATTCAAATAAATATTACAACAGCATGTGTAAAATGTGTGTAAAATTCCAGAATGCCTACGTCAGAGCTTAGATCATATTCGTAATACGTTACTATGTCTCAAATTAATCTAGCATACAATTTTAGAACTTTGGTTTGTTAAGTTCATTTTTCACATTATGTAAACCGGATTACACTTTTTAACGTAATTTACAATAATCTAGCCTTGTTATTTATATTACCAGGACTTCGGGACGTTCCCTTGGGGTTGGCTGCTGAGGGATGTTTGTGGGGACTTCTGAGGGATTAAGCCCGTGGTTGGAGGGGTTGTCCCCGTCGATGGTGTGGGAGAGAGTATTGGAGGAATCGCCCAACCTCTTTTCGTGTCGCCGCTGTGTATTGGTTGCAATACCTACTGGCCTCCGGTTGGTTGATAGAGTGGACCCCGACTCCTTCAGGGGTCGCCGCTGCGCTAATTGTTGTCCTTTTGTGGATTTAAACAAAAGGCTTTTTATTTGGTTTTCTCTTCACTGTTTATTGACTAATACGAGTAGAACGCCACCGCCTTGGCTGCCGGATATTAATTAAATTTGCCTTAAACGGAGCTCCCTTTTTATACACAAAATCTAAATATAAATTCACATTCCTTCCCACGATTTCACCGCACACCTTGAGATAGCCACCCGATGCTCGCCCAGTCGTAGGTCATGCCAACGAGGATGGGAACTGCAACGTTGCAATCTGTCGCCATTCACCTTGAGATGGCAACCTTCCGCCTATTCGGGTTCCAACTCCACGCCAAGGCCATGGGAAAACTTCGTTTTTAGGTGATGCGAGTTTTTGCTTTTGCCTATGGCAAATAGCGCGCAATATTAGATGCACTAGGTATGCGTGGATGAAGATGGCTTTTACGAAGGGAGAAAAGGGGGACGGAAATGATATATCATACCCCATTTCAAGATAATTTTCGGTTTGCTTATGGCAAATAGCATAGGATTGCATGAAATTATTTTGTTTGCTTTGGGGAATTTGGGATATGTTATGCGACGCTGTCTCATGTCGCGTTATGAGAACTTTGGAGTTGCGTTCAGCAATTTGTATGTAATGCTAGATGCATTGAACCATTGCTAATATGCGTATAGCTTAGTTTTAGAATTTTGCGTACAGCCATTTGCATTTAAATACTAGATGCATTGAGCAAAGCTATTATGTGTATAGCATACATGTAGAGTTTTGGGATTTGGGAATGTTTGTTGCGTATACGCGAATACTACTATGCGTATGCACGCATGAATTCCGCACGCATGTATGCATGTAACAGCCTCTATACCCAACCCCGCTAAGGACTCTTGATACTAGTGGCCAAATCTCAGATATCTACTTTATTGTTCATCGGCGACTATAACAGTACGCGATATTGGCAAACTCACTCAAATAAGCACCAAATGCAAATAAACCAATAAATGAACATAACCCAACCTGTAACCCATTTCCAAACATGCAAAAACACATCTCAATATGCAACAGCATCCTTCCCCAAACCTACAATTGCATACATCCCCAACCTACCAAGAACCCATTTCCCAAGCTGTAATAAACGCATATCCAATTTACAAAGAAGCACTCACCATCTCCATCAACTACACCGAGCCGCATACATTTTCCCAAAATTGCTTCGTTTAATGCTCTATCTAAATTAAACTCCTTGCTTGCAACCAAGCAATCCTAATTTCCCCCGAAAATCATATCCTGTAATAAACGCATATTTAAATTTACAACCGAATACTCACCATCTCCATCAGCTACACCGAGCCGCACACGTTTTTCCAAAAACCGCTTCGGCTAATATCCCATCTAAATTATATCCCTTGCTTGCAACCAAGCAATTCCAATTTCCCCTGAACTCCATTCCGGCTCACTTCTTGCTTAAACTATCTCCTCGCTTGTAACCAAGCAACATTTAGTTCCCCCGGAAACCATTTCGGTTCCCATTCCACTTAAACCGTGTAGAACCACCTCAATTCCCTCTTACTGGCAAGCCAACAGCATGATGCATCGCCTTTCCACGAAACGACCATCATACCGATCAAGACCCTGACCATACTTGGCTATGCCGCCGAAACCAATTTCCCGGTACACACAACCAAAGAATCCAACTCAGCCTATACGGCGATGATTCCCCGGAACTAAATCCCCTACACAGGCATAGCAACCCTTTTCAAAGTTCCCAGTAAATGGCAGTGAGTTGATTTTAGCTATGACTCCATTGCCACGACGCGACGAACTTTTCCTCGCCAGTAATGTGGTGTCGTCAATTGTGCGGAGTCTTACCCTCGGTAGCGGACGCATCAACGGAACAAATTTCAATCGTCGCGGAGTACGCGCAGTTATTCAGTTTAGCTTCCTGTCACGCCGATTAAATTATTCGAACGTTAACCCCGGTCAGCGAGGATATTTTTCCCGAATTAAACTTCTTCGGCTCGTTCTACAAGCGCGATGTAACGTTCGCTTAGTGACTAAGTAGTCTACGAAAAATTGCAATAAATAAAGCCACATTAATTCAAATGACATACCAGTGTTTAATTCTTCTGCTCTCCTGAAGCGGTGGAACAAGTGGGTGCGAACATTGATGAACCCGTGTCCCTGCCGACACACATAATAACCGACCCACAGCATCAAAAGTGACATCCAGCGGCACAAAATCGTCGAAATTGTGATATATACGAATACTTCCATGCAGGATTTTTAAATATGAATACACACCATTTTTTACGAATTATGCAATTTTTAAACTTAAAAATCGGACTATTCGCGCAATGAACGTGCGAAGAATGTGACGCTCGTCAAATATGAATCCCCAACTTCAAAGCGGAAGAGGCAAAAAAGGAAGCTCGGAATTTAAGGAATTGCGTAGAAAGAATCCGAGGACATAGCGTCTACCAGTGAAGGAGTTGTGTATTGACTAGAAATTGAAAATTAAAAGGCAAAAATAAAAAAACCGGTTGATAACGCTTAAAAAAACCTTAATCTTCTTATGCGTTTTTTCTCAACAGTTCATTTTCTAAACTTATGGGAACGAATACCTCAAAAACGAATAGATCAATCCACTTCAAATTTGCAACATTACGTCTAATTAAATTTTACAACTTTTAAGAATTTTATTTTTTAAATTAATTTTAGTATATTTGTCAATCAAATTTTACCGAAAGGACTGTCCTGCTTCGTGGGCATTGCATTTTTTTTTTGTATTTTACTTCTCACAGGAAAAGCAAACCTACAGCCCTGAGTCAGGGCCTTGGGATACTATTTTTTCCTCGACCGGGTCTATCAGCCAAGCTCCGAAAAATGGCCAAGGATTTCTCCCAACCATTTCACGAACCCTATAGCTTGATGGGGTGGTATATCACCGGGCGTCTGGACTTTGGGACCTTACTTACCACACGGTAATTGTACCGAACTGCACAGTAGCAAGTCCTTACCAACTCAGAATGTACGTGCAAGTTCTTTTTGCGTTTGGGGTGGATCTTCCTCCAACATTGCTTCCAATTCCTTGTCTTCGTGCACTTTCGGCCATCCATTTCGTTCTATGTCTTCCAGGTCAAACTCACCGTTTTTAAACTTTCAAAACCCCTCACGACACCTTCTCTCACTCAAAGCAGTCTCACCATATGCTTCTACAAGCAATCGATGCGCCTCAGCTGCAGTTTTCTCCAAATTAAAAAAGTAAATCAAAAGTTCCCGCAAATTACGCAGATTTGGCACGAAACTAGACATTTTTATTACAAAATTATGTAAAGCTGATACAAAGTCACTAATATTTTAAGGTTATGTTGTTATCACGTGTTCAAACTCAATATTACGTTTGACATCTGACAGTTTCCAAATTGGCCATCTTTTGCCAAACGGCGGAAGCTCATTTGTACACCTTGTGACGGTTCCACGTACCGCACAAATCACCATATGCTGAGATACCTTCGTTCCACCAAGGAACATACTCACCTGTAACCAAACTTCGCGTGCCCACAGACACGTAACCCCAAAGTCCACCTTTTCACCTGACCAAAGGTGACATCCATACTGGTGTCAACAGCTCCACGTATCCACAGATACGTGGGACCCAACTCCCGAACAATTTCCCTACGCCTGCACGGTGATCGAAGGACACAACCCAGTATAGAACTTGTGTACCGATCCATTAGCTGGACAAACACAAGTGGTTGGCACAGCTGCGTCAGATGTCGACAAACATCAAATCTCCGGCGATAAGCTAATTTCCGTAAAACAATCCGTCGGCAAAACCTTTGTCCGTGCCGCAATGCACTTCGCCTAAACAAAGGCAATTACGGAGAAACAGAAATAAACTAAAACGATGTTCCCATAGAGCAAAGTACAATTATAACCGACGATAATTACCACCAACCCGGGATCGCCAAGAATCAACCACACACCCGAATATATACAAAATCGATTCACCAGAAGGTGAGAAAATTCTGGCGATCCCAGGAAGATCTCCGGCCACACAGGCAGCAACATCCGCGTCTGTGTGTGTGGGTGCAACCGCACAGCTGGCCTGCGACGAAACGGGAAACCGCAGGACCGAAAAAAGAGTACGATATTCCCTGGTGGAGAGATTCTTGATTAAGAGATAATCGAAAAAGGAGAAGAGAACTATCTGGTGAGTCGAATCATGCCCTAAGAGAACATTTTATTCAGTCGACAGGAAGTGTTCGTAACGAACGGGCGCGCGACTTATTTTAGTATGCAGAGTGCCAATCGGTGTTAGCCCGCAACCGCAGTGTGCGCAAAAAAAATTGTAGTCCGTGTGATCGAAAGTAGCTCAGTAACTTGCATGTGTACAAACGACAATTGTAAAAAAAAATTCGATGCAGACCTGTGGGGGGCGAAGTAGGTTGCACCGGCGTACGGCGCTGATTCACTTCACTCCCCATCATCTCTAAAAGTTTGCGTTGAAGAAAACACCGACAAAAGAACGAAACGCCGCCACGTTTGTTCACAACCAGGAATAAAGGGAAACACATGATTTGGTTTATTGTTAGTCGCAACTGATTTGTATTTTATTGTTATTTTTGCTCACATTATACATCTTTATTTTGTACACCATTCTGTCTATGTTCAGAACTTCACCAAATTGCGGTGGATCTTTTTATTTAGACGTAAATGTCATTATAACCGGACTGGTGTCTTTACACGTTACAACAAAACTCGAAAACCCGACTTAACACCACAACAAACACTCAACAAACGATAGTTTTAATTCGAATATATCATCCTTGGTAACAGGTTCGGAAAAGGAAATGTCACTATCACGACGAAAGGGTTGGTTTAATTCCGCGACTCTGGGATATACTGAACGCGTGTCCGCAGCGCTACGGTCAGCGGTAGCAAAACGACCGGCTCGGTCGGTGGATGGTAAAGGACTCCACGGTATTTACGCATCCCCGGCGATACGGGAAGCGGAAGACGAATCGTCCGGATCGGCGGTTGAAATACGACTTAACCGAGGGTTGGAATCTGACTCTTGATTCACCCTCGATTCGGTGGTGGTGGATATCCCCTTCGGTAAGGATATGTTTTTACTTACCACAAGAGAGACGTAAAGTCTCTCTCTGTGCAACAGAAAACCAGATCTCGTAATAAAGAGCATGGTGGTACACATGTATGTGTGTACATTGGTTCATTCATGGGAAAAAGTCATGAGAACGAAACTGAAACAAAGAAAGGGCATAATGTGCATCCGTGAGATGTGAGTTCGGAGCAAACAAGCCGAATCTCTTTGGATGCTAATTGGGTTTGTGTTTGCTTATGTGAGAAGCTTCAATGGTAAACGGATCCAGGAATATATAGGACAAGGGGAATTTATAATCTGAGAGTTCAACTGAGTAAACAAGTTGCAACTCATTAGATGGTAAATGCATTTGCGATACTTGAATGGTTTGAATTGTTTGCCGTATCCCAGAATGCCTGCTGATGGACAGCGTTCTTTTGTTTGTACATGATACTTGCTAGGGAATTAGTTTCAGCGTCTATTGCGCTAATTGTATGCAGCTGCGTTGGACTGTTTATCGTTGGATAAAAGGGTCGCCAGCTAATGTGTATGTAGGTAAATTTATTGTACACATGTTGAGGCTGGGAATAGCCAACTCAAGGTTAAAATTCTCTGATTATGCGGTTGCAGTATAGGTGAACCGATGAGTTTTCTTTCAGGGAATTTATGATAAGTTTGGAGAGAATTCTTATACAAGTATTATTTAAAACTGTGGCTGTTTGTTCCTAAGTGTTTGTCCTTAAGTGTCTGTCCTTAAGTGATTGTTAAACTATTCGTACATCATTATAATATACACAAAAAAAAAACAAAGTAAAATCCGTGTTTCAATTTGTGAACAGTGTTCGGCGGAACACCTCAGCCGTTTTAGAAAAATTGGCCAAAACCTAATAATATTTTTTTATACACTTAAATAGTTTAACAAAGAAATCTAAAAAAACTGGTGTATTTACGTCAAAAAAAAATTAATACGATTTTTAATGCCTTGGAACTTTTGATGAGCTTTGGGATCGTTTAGTAATTTACATAGAAATGGTCAATGGCATTTCAACCTTGCGCAGGGCTAGAATATACTGAGGTTAATTCATTGGGCAATTTACATTAATTCCACCATATGTTACCCTCTCCAGCTTCCTTCCCTCACTTCAGTTGCCATAAGTAATACAATGTTGCTACCCAAGATCCACAGTGACAACTTTTGAACCGATATATAATTACTCAAATTTCAATCACTTTATCATCTGCAGTATTGAGTCGTGTAACGGTAAGCAAATTGAGTTTTTTTTTTGTTTTGGAGTGAAATGCTTATGAAACACTAGCTTCATCCAATTAAAATCGAAAATGATAGTTATTAATCCTCAATTAAGATGAAAGCAATTGCGGTACAATGCTCAAAAAAGAACTCTATTTTTCTAAACAAAAAAACACTTTAATTATGGGTCTTAGATTGTAACATTGATATAATTCCGATACGAATCTCCCTCAAGGCTTTTTGCGTAGAATATTTCATATTTGGTATTTAATAGGTGGAAGGAAATTAGTTGCTGTAGATACGTAACAACGACAGAAGTGAATTTCAAAAAGGAGGGATTTCGTCATTTAGAATTTGATTCCCATTTCGAATTCATCTCGAAAGTTTTCGTTTACACATTGATATACATCTTGATTGACAAAATAAATTAAAAATATTTTCTTTCGGTAGCTCGCTTTTAATTTCACGAAAAAGAAAGCGAGTTCCTCCATTAGCCCAGAAACTATTGAATACCAATGTCTTGGTAGTATTGTAGATCAGTGGTACCCCGTAAATTTCACCACATGCCGTGAGATATTTTCATCAGAGAACCCGACAGCAGATAAACAATATCAAATGATTCTCATATGGTTTACTTTTACTTCCGAGCTATTTTCCAAATTCCCAACCGATGAAAACTCATGTGAATGTCGAGACGATAAAAGTGACAAGACTATTGCGAACATTGAACTTAAGGTAAATACGTACCTATGATAACGGTGTAAACATCAAGTAAAGACAATTTAGTAAGTATTCAATCGAACAATTTGTATAGAAAAATGTACATTTTTGGTTAAGCACTGCTGCATAGTCCAGTCGACAGCTGGAGGGCAAGAATCTCTGCAAGCGATCAGAATTAGAAAACCCCAGTTGCTAGTCATTGGAGCATCAATTATATATTCACATTCCAAAAAACTGGTTCCTGAAATCGTATCGAATATTACTCTATGCCTTTAGGTATTGGAATTTGTTTGAATTTGAATCGCTTTCCCGGAGTTGCATGACTTGATATCAACTCCACATAATCCAGTTTAAGTGAGTCGCTAAAAGTCTGAGCAAGTGCCTAGGGAATGTTTAGCCCAATGGCGGATTCCAGCGTGTATCTTAAATTGGATCGTTCAGGCTTAATGACATGAGGAGTTTGTATACATTGGATCTGTTGCAGGTAAGACTGATACTACGAGTCATGCCACCACACCACGTTGTTATCGCTGTCGCATTCTCCACTGATACCAGGTGACGCAGAGCCTGAGAATGAGATGGGCACACATAGTACACAACCGTCTTAAATACATCATTCAACAACTCTAAGCAACTCAGTAACCGGTTTCTCGTTTCACGAGCCACAAATTGAATTTTCTTAAACTTAATGACGCCGCGACTATGATGGATTGATAGAAGGAGAAGGTACAAAGAGATCCTCTGCCTTGTTTCTGCTGGGACCGTATGCCATTTGTAGTTGTATACCTCTAAGAAATAGAACAGTAAGACAGTTGTAGCAGAAGGTAGATTTGTGTCAAGCGAATTTCCGTGAAGGGACCATTATCGGAACGGTGGAAATAGGTATGTTATGTTGTAAAGACTTGCGGTTGGGTTGCAATTGTAGACTGAAGAGCTTAGAATAAATCTAGGAAGCATGACTTATTACCATCATACAGGGGCTACGAAACTCTGTAAAGTAATGTGCCACAAAAGTGGTGCAAGACTTATTCGAATAACGTGGGAACGTCAAATTGTGAGAACTTACACATCCATTGACATTGATTGTCCTCTGAGGCAAATTGTTTAAATAATTTCAATCAATTGTTTACTGCAGAATATTGGCGCAAATACCTATTTATTTATATATGTGTTATAATCAACTTTTCAATGGTTTTTTAATTGAAGTTGAAATTCAGTACGGGACCGTAGTCTGATGCGTGCATGACTCCGTTTTTACCATCTATTGTGTAGCTATTCTATTTTATTTTTTATTTATTTTTTATTTTTTATTCTTCATTTTTTTTTTTTATTTACCTTTTCGTTTCGTTTTGAAATTTTTGTTTGTTACAAAAAAAAAAATATAATAATAATGTATACATATAGATGTAAACGAGGAGTCCCTCTAATATATGATCTATTTCATATATATATAAGGGAAAAAAAAGATGTATGCCGAAAGGCATAAATAAAAATCAAGTTGTAATGTGTAATTTAGAGAGCTCGCATTGAGCCAGTAAGTTAATTTAAGGACTGTGATTGTAGAAGAGGGTTTAACATTTAACTCTAATTTTATACATGTAAAAAGAATTAATAAAATAAATGTGGTTTAAAAACTAAAAAAAAAACCCTTTATTGTGTGAGTTCGATCCCCCGATGTGATATATACTCACAGCCCCTTCTATAGTAAATCAGGACTTTACTACCACTGTGTTCAGTTGTGTGCCGTATAGATAAATTTTCTAAAATTAAAACTGATATGTTAGTTTGTTGTTATTTACGTAAATAATAATGGTTCTTTTCTAGTGATAAGTGCAATAAACTTAATGCTAAATACACGTAAAACAAAAACTAGATTTTAATTCTGAGTGTTGAGTGATGACATATTTACTGGTGCAACACTACGTCGTCACTTCCTCACTCAACACCGGCTCACTGTGTTCGCTTTGACGCTCCCCCGCCGCGGATTGCTTCGCTTGTTCTATCGTTCCGTAAACTAAGAGATTGCTACACACTTACTCGAGAAGGAGGAGTGTAGCGACACCAAAGCTCCCGACACACTATAGTGAAGAACATGGCACCTCGAGAAAATCGAAAAAATTAATCATTAGAGCCATATATCATCATCATCATCATCATCGGCACTACAACCGGGAACCGGTCTTGGCCTTATTTAGCAAAACCTGAGGCTTGTTAAATTTTCCATAATGATTTGTTTTTTTTTCGGGCAAGGTCATTAGTCTTGCGCCAGAGGCTTGTGGCGGTTCCGCCAAACCCCACGGTTCGCTTTCCTGAAAAACCCCCATCCCTACAACCCAGTCTGCACAAGCTTTCGATAATGCAATCGCATTAGCACCTTAAATGCTGCACGCATCAAATAGATCCAATTATATAATCTAAAAGTACCTGTAAGAGAATTCTTACCTGCATTCATTTATTTGAATTCAAAATTCCTCTTAAGAATTTTGTTCCAAACAGCATATCCCTGAAAAGAAAACTAATCGGTTCACATATCATGTAACCAGCCCAACCAGGGATAATGATCATTGCGTCGCCTATTCCCAGCTTCATTCATGTGTACAACAAATCCCCTTTCATACACATTGGCTGGCGACCTTTTTTCCCAACAATAAACAACCCAAGCAGCTGCATGTAATTAGCGCAATCGACACTGAAGCCAATTTCCCTAATACGCACCAAGTGCAAACAAAGAACGCTGTTCCTCCATAGGCTTCCTGGCGATACCATAAACAATCCATATCGTTTGTGATATCCTAAACGCAGTTTTCATTTAATGAGTGGCTGCTATTTATCCAGCTGACCCCCATTATCGCACGATGCATAGGTCACTTTTCCCTTTGTATTGTAATTGCCCTGAATCCATCCCTCATGATCTCGATGCATAATCAAATACAAAGCCATTAGCATCCCACGATTTGTTGGTTTCAACGAACACACATCTTCTGGATGCACATTATGCCCCTTCTTGGTGTTTCAGATTCGTTGTCACGGTGTGTTCCATGAAAGAACCCATGTACACACATACATGTGTACTACCAACGATCTTCACCCCAAACGATTGAATATCGTTGAGTCGTATTTCAATCAGCAAAGCGGTCGGGTCTTCCGCCATCCACCGTATCGGCGGCGGTACGGTGTGGGACTCTAACAGTCGGGTGTGAATAGTGCTTGTCGACCGTGCGAATAAACCCTCAGTGAATTTTTTTTTTTGTACGGAGTTTCGAAGTTGACATAAATATTTTTACATAGAATGTATACCCGATAAAAACAATTAAACTTTTTTTAAAATAAAATATGCTATATGTGCAACAAATGAACCACGAGTGTTTTATTTTTGGTTCTTTTTGGTGGACAGTGTTCGGTAGCGGAACAATTAGTGAACAATTGATTTGGCACTAGTTTTGATTTTCTTCCGGCGGAACAGCGGACCTTTGTGACAATAGACGATGGGGATGGAAGTGAACGGAGTGCCCATGCCTGGCACAATACTTCCTCCCCACAGGCTCCCCGACGGGGAATGGAACCCCGGTCTCCCGCGTGACAGACGGGTATACTAACCACTATACTATCGAGGAGCCAGAGCCATATATCATAGCAATTAAAATAACAATCCTACTGATTAAATATTAACCAAAAAAAAAAAAAGTACTTCCTCAGCTACACGCGGCAGTGGTTTAATGTGTCTTAGATTGTTGAATACAGTGAACAATGTGTAGTTAGAGAAAACAGACATTTACACCCCAGATAATCAGAACTGAATAGAAATGCTATATGAGAATTAGAACAAAAATCAAAAATCGTTTACAACTTTGGCAAAACAGGTCTCTTAGCGATTATTTTGTAGCTGGGACGACCCTTTCACAATTCGAATAATCTTTATTAATTCACGATGACCAAGTCATAATGTGTGACCTTTCTGTCTGATTCCGGCCAGATTGTTTGCACATCTCGAGAGTAACTGTTTAAGAAGAAGATGTATCCATCGCCATATGTGATTCCCCGGCTTGTGGATCTATAATGTGTCGCTCGGAAACTTTCCTCAGCATCATATTGCCATATATACTTGTTAGTAACTGTACCTAATTCCTTTTTCCCTTATGGTCTTTGCATTTTTTAGGTGTGACCGCAACCCCGTAGCCCTAACGAAAAATAATTTCGTATGAGGTTTTTTTTTGTCGCTCATCAGCGGTTCTACCTTATTTTCTTTCCTCTTGGGCGTATTTTTACCATTTAAAATTCAATTGACGAACGGCGTAGTTCCGATGTCCGTATCAACATCTTGCATCAATCTACTGAGGTCAAAAATCTTTCAGTGAAACGAATAGTTCAGAGGTTTTATTGATCTTTAGTCTTCTTATGACTATAAGTCCCTATTTATCTTATACTATGAATATTCGTGACTCGTTTCGTCATATACGTTTCTTTTAATCAATATGCATCAGCATTGTTTTAAGTCACCTGTGGGGTGTCTAACAGATGCACACACAATACAGAAGCAAATTGAAAAAAATAACACCGAACACATTTTGATATTCAGAGCATCACAGACGTATACGATAGCAATTCCAAATCAGTTAAGATTACTAGAGAATAACACTCGGTTTCATACACGCAGCAGTGATTTAATGTATTGAGGCTTTTGTTCTATCTTTTAGCGATTCTAACCATGGTAGCACCAGTTCGAATCGCTTCTCTTCACTGTCGTCACAAAACGCTATAGATCTCTCAAGCAAAATTTTTGGAAGATCAACTTTTTAATTTCATTTATTCCAAAAAGGCACCCGCTTGGTAGAAACCTTGACGTGGTACGGGGGCTTAAACTACAATGAGTCACTCAGGCTATGCTGACGGAAGCATACGCTTCCAGTAGAGACACCCATGTCAGACAGGCTAGTGACGAGTAACACACAAGGATCTACCACCCCTAATCCAGGTTGTTACGCGACACATTTCCCATTGTATGGTTTCCAGCCAGGGGTATACCGGCTGTATTATAACGGCTCCTCTCTGACACTGGGTCGAATCAGAGCAGTAAGCAGACCTTACCATATCAAAGAGGGGCTCTGATATGGCGGACTATCTGAAACCCCAGAGTCTCCCACGAAATGAATGATCAATACACAAAAAACAATCTCACGAAAAACCCCGTAGGCGTAGGTGTGATGGGCCGACACTACCATAAGGGAGCAAATCATCAAGAAAACGCCGACTCGGGAAAAAAACGACGTAGGGAAAAACGGAAAAAGCGGGATATACGCGTCAGCACGTGGAATGTTCGAACGTTATATAACCAGGCGCGATACAGGCGGTCGTAGAAAACACGAAACTATATAAAATGGACATCGTAGCGCTTCAGGAAGTCCGACTCCCACAGCAAGTAATCGAAACCAACGGGTTTACACTGGTGTGTAGAGGCACCGATACACATAACCTCGGAACCGGCTTCATCATAAGCAAGAAGATTACCCCCCATGTAAAAGATGTGAAATTTATTAATGACCGAATGTCGGTGATAAAAATACAGGGCCCATGGTAAAATTATGTATTTATAAAAACGTACACGCCCCAACAGCATCTACAGACGAAGAAACGAAAGACACGTTCTACGAGACCCGAGAAGAAGTATTTGATGGGATCTCATCATTCGATGCTAAAATCCTCCTCGAGGACCTCAATGCGAAAATTGGAAAGGAAGATATCTTCCAACCAACTATAGGTAAAGAAAGCCTACACCACGTTTCAAATGATAATGGAATCCGGATTATCAAGTTCGCAGCGTCAAAAGCTCTGGTAGTGAAAAGCACGATGTTCAAGCACAAGCAAATTCATAAAGCCACATGGATATCACCCGACGGGGCAACGCGTAACCAAATAAACCACTTCCTCATAGACAAAAGACACCACTCGAATATCATTGACGTAAGATCATATAGGGGAGCAGATTGCAACTCCGATCATCTTCGAGTGATGGGCAAAATCAGGAGTCGCCTCGCAGCAATCCCACATGGGCAGTCACGGGAGAGGAGCAAAAAGTTCGACATTGATAAACTAAAAGACCCGCGCTAAAGGGCTGAATATCAAGACGAACTAACGAATAGATTTAGCATTCTTGACAATGGGAGCAGGGAGGAAGGGGAAACCAATAGTGTGGACACTAAATGGACATCGATCAGAGACACAATCAAAGAAACAGCCCAAAAGGTATTAGTGTTGCGGATTCGCTGGATGCAACCAGTGAATTCGCAATTAAACGCATCCATCGCAACCAAATAATAACTGTCAGCAACTAGCTGACATGTTAGTTGTTTGATTGTCAAGGAAACGAAACAAAACAAACTCATTCTTCGTAAAACTTCAAGCAACACCGTTCGACGTAAATTCTAATCCAATGAAAATCAACATAATAGAGTCAATAAAGTAACTTATTATGTGAATAAAACCAACGCGTTTTATTGTTGTTTGATGACTGAGGAATATTTCTGGAATTGATGCAGGTATTCAGTTCACTTTCTCGCTCAATAGCTCAATTTGGTTTGAAGCATCATTGTTGCGGACGCCATTGCTTTCGCACATCCAGTCCCTCGTGTTTGTGACCAGATCTGGATATTCCCCAACGACATTCATCGGTCGGCGAAATCCAAATACGTGTGGCCTCTGCCAACCCAAGTACACGTCAGGAGACATCACTGTTCCTGGCGCCAGGCCCACAACAGGATAAGAACCATTGTTCGTGGAAGGTGTGTTCAACGCTTTTTGGACATACAATTAGGATTTAAGAAAACAATTAAGTCTAAACTTTGGTTTGACGATGAGTGCAGCGCGAAGATCGAAGAACGTAAACGCCTCAGAGTGATCCCTTTAGAAAGATATGATGAAGTCAACGCAGAAAGATACGCGACGATTCGGAAAGAGACAACGAGACTTTTCAAACGCAAAAACGCGAATGGGAGGAGGCTAGGATCGAAAAAATCCTAGAAAATGCCAGAGCAAAGAATATCAGAGGTATGTATGCCGGCATATATCCAATTAGAAATGGCCACCGAGGGGGAGCCAAAATAATTCGAGACGCAAACGGCGGTCTGGTCACAGAAACAAACAATATCGTGACAAGATGGAAGCAGTACTTTGAAAACCTGCTCAATGTACGCACCTATCAACCACAAATAAACGCACCAGACGTACATACAGCCGAGCCTCAGATCCCAGAGCCATCTTTCAAGGACGTTCTAGACACAATAAATCGATTGAAAAACAACAAGGCTCCCGGAGTCGACTGCATACCGGCAGAGCTGGAGGAGAGGTAACCGCTCGAAAGATCCACCAGCCCATCAAAACAATATGGGATAAGGAAGTCACTCCGGGAGAATGGAAAACCTCAATAGTTGCCCTCATTTTCAAAAAAGGCGACAGATCTGAGTGCGAAAAATACAGAGGAATATCACTACTACCAACCACATACAAAATATTAACAAATGTCATACTGGCGAGAATCACACCGTACGCAGAAGAAATACTGGGAGGCTACCAATGCGGAATCCGTAGGAACCGGTCAACAAGCGACCAAATGTTCACAGTAAGGCAACTGCTGGAAAAGAAGTGGGAATACAGAGAGACGGTTCACCAACTGTTCGTTGACTTCAAAAAAGTCTAGGACTCAGTCGCAAGGCAAAGACTCTACCATATTGTAGTTGAGATGGGAGTCCCAAAAATATATGCCGCCCTCATTCAAATTTGCATGAACGAAAATAAAGGGCGAGTTAGAATAGGAAACCACCTCTCAGAACCGTTTAAAATCCGGGACGGACTAAAACAGGGAGATGGCCTCTCACCATGTCTTTTTAACCCTGTGCTCGAGTATGTCATCAGAAAGGTACAAGACGACAACATGGTCGGATCATCCCTGAACGGGGTCACACAAGTGCTGGCATATGCGGATGACATCGCCGTTCTGGGCGATAATCTATAAACTGTAAGTAGAAACAGTGAAATCATCATGCAAGCGGCAGAAAAGGGATGCCTAGAAATAAATGAAGACAAAACAAAATACATGATTACGGTGAGAGCCGGTGGAACTCAAGGAACACATATAAACGTCAGAGGCAAGATATTTGAAAAAGTTAAAGAATTTAAATATCTGGGAACGACACTGACGTCCAGTAACGATATGTTGAAGCAAATTACCAAAGACTACACTCCAGCAATGCTAGTTGGCACCGGTTAACGTCCAAAGACACTACAGAACCACACATATTTCCTTTTTTTTCACACATCCACATCCGAGAATTTCCCATTCCTAAGTCAAATTACATGCGTGAACCAGATGTTCACGCATCGATTCATTTTATCTAAGATCATAAAATTCGCGTCTGCACCTTTTACGATCTTCTAAGGATGTGTTATCACAAAACATTTTCTATTATAAAATGTATCTAGACACCATTTACCTTATTCCAAAAAACCCAAAATTAAAATATTAAGAAACAAGCCACATGTTCGTTGGTCGTGCATTTATACTTTGGGTCATTAAATGCACATTAGTAGATCTCTAGGTCAAGATAAAAATTGAGCTTTAGGAGAAAGACCGAATGAATGCAGTGCAGTATGCAGAGCAGTGCAGTACACGTGAGGTCACATCTAGTGTAACTTCAATAACCTGTTCGTAAGAAAATAAAAAAACCGACTAAAGTCGGAAGAAAGACAAAAGTCTTTTCTCTATATTTTCCATGGGACGGACAACTTAACCCACACAGTCAGTAAACTGCTGAAATCCAAATTGCTATCACGTATTATAAAGCTCCGTGTGTATGGAACCATAATCATGCCTATCGCTCTATACGGATGCGAAACGTGGGCTCTCACAAAACGGGAAGAAAACAAATTCCGCGTATTCGAGAATAAAGTTCTAAGGGGTATCTTTGACGGTAAATATTACGGGGAGGCAGGACAATGGAAGAAACTCCACAACCACGAATTGGAAGAGCTATACCGCAAACCTACAATAGTGAGAGTAATCAGGTCGCGAAGATTAAGATGGGCGGAACATGTGGCGCGAATTGCCAATCATAGGACCGTGCATAGAATTCTTGACGGAAGACCAACGGAAAAGAGACCGGTAAGACGGCCGCAACGGAGATGGGACGACAATGTAAGGTTTGACGTTGAGGAAATCGAATCGGATGGTCGAGCCTGGAAGGAGACTTCACAGGACAGCGAGTAATGGCACGGCCGATTCAGTGAGGTCATGAACTTCCGGGTTCCTATAGACCTATAAATACTAATAATACTAATACTTTGGAACATATTAAACAAATGATAAAAAGTTTAAGTACTACTTTATTTATTTCCTTCTATGAGAAAAAAATTCGACAAAAAGCACTTTTTTGGAGGATCTCAGATGAGAACCTTCCCTTAACATGTAGTAGCATTTCACTCAGGAAGCGCGTCTCCTTGTCCTTAAAAGGACAGGTTAAGACCGCTCCTGAGGTGGCTCGTTGCGTTCGCCACTGTGCTTCCTCGGACCTGGGGGAATAGTTGACCGATTGTTGAATACTGGCCAAATATTCGAATAAAAAGACAGTACCAATATATGATAGAATTTAAATTTAAATTTATTTAATAATTTTAAATTAATTACAATTTAGTTTATTGGCACACTTACACATCGGACGCCAATTGAGACTGATCTCCGAATCTGAAATTCATAACCCTTTTATTCAAAATCTTATGGGGATTTCGCATCCCGAATGGATCAAAATGCGAGCAGAATCTCGAAAAAGATACTTGGCTGAAGTCAATTGTTTGTATTTTGAGATAAAAATTCGGTTAGGCGAATTCTCGGAAACATGAGCGTGAGTATGGAAATTGAACATCTGGTTTAACTTACCATATGTTTGCTTTTGTTAGAGGAACATAGGTATGTATGAATGATTATGGGGAGTTGGGTGGAACATTTGGTTCGTTTATCGCGAATTTTGGATTTAGATGATTGTTGTGTATGAATCTCAGTTTAGGTGTAAGGATTTGGATATATGTGTGGGGGAAGGAGATGGTGGGGCTTTTCAGAGCACTACAAACGGATGACAAAAATCGGTGCGTACCAATCATTCCGAAGGAGTCTTTGTAGCAGCCAGAGGTGATCCAAATTTCATGAAATCTATTGTTACAGGTGATGGTAGATTGTACTTTCAGTGCGATCCAAAAACCAAGCGTCAAAGTGGAAGATGAGAAATTTAACGCAAACCAAAAAAAAAAAAAAAACACGTAAAGTTTCAATTAAAACCCAAACAATTCTCATTATAGGAATTATACACAGATAATTCTCTCCATTTGCCCAATTACTGGTGAATATTATCTTGAAGTTCGATGATGTTCACCACCACCAGTCTCGAAACTTATTTGTGACTTTATATATTTATTAGTCTATATACATAAAAGATTCAAATTTGTTGATTATTAGAAAATGCCCAGTTAACTTTGAAATACGGAAGTTTATTAGCCTGAATTTAATATAATTTCTATATGAGATAAAATCTCGCGTTGTGAGTAGGCACATACAAACTTTATAGGACATTAACTTTCCTTAACAATGTTCAGCGCTTAGGTAGTTGGAAACACACATTCGTGGGGAAAATTCTTTAAAACTCGTAATACAATGCATAACTACACCCAACCACTAAAAACTAAATATCTTTACCTATGGTATTTTCCCACTGTCACTCTCCTAAGAATTATCATAGAAATCGCAACCTTCGAGAACGGTAAGTTTCACAACCCATTGACGTAGATTCCATAGTTTGTGTCTTTTTATCAGGTGTGTGACTTTTCGCCAGGTGAATACTATAATGTAAATTTAAAATTCACATTTCACGTATCTAGTGAAATTATAGAACTTTACGTGCGGTTCATATTTTCTTTCATATTACATTAACCCAGTTTTTCAGAACTTCATATATATTGACGTGAACTTCTTTCATGCCCGAAGTGTCAAAACTTGACTAATGAAGTTAGCGCTTCCCAAAAGCAAGACTCCACCCACCGCGACATTTTAAATTAAATCTCTCAATGCCTGCCACGTTCTTTCCGCGACATTTTAATCCATTTCCAAATTTTGATTCAGCCACAAGAAAGAAATAAATTGCACGCAACGAAGAGATATAGAGCTTCCCATAACCTGGGACACTCGTTCTACGTCGGTTTAAAAATAATTTGCAGTCCGTCTTAAATATTCTCGATTTTCTCAACAATTGCTCCCAAGGGTAAAAAAAATTATTTCCGCAAATAGAGAAAAATCGTTTAAAAACTTCAACCAATCACAGCCTTTTGAGACATAAATTTGACTGCCACAAGGTACATCATAAAACTGTTCCACAACTGGCCTTGGAAAAGTAACCGCTGTCGTAGCAAAAGGAACAGGTGTTCCATCCCAAAAATGCTCATTCGAATGCTCCAGTCACTCCATAGTGTATGTCTTGAGGAAGTCGAATGAAAACGAAAATAACAAATCTGCTCGGTCATCAAAAAGATAAATCTCTTCCACTGTCAACATTAAATGTTATTACCCAACAGCGACAGTGCAGAAATCAGAGAGTATCTATCGGACAGGAGCAATTTAAAGATTCAGTGAGCGTCATTCGACTTTCAATGGTTGTGGATTTGAACACGTTCCAATGCTGAATGATTGTGCGCCAATAACACCATTGAATAGCTCCCATAAAGCCGTTGCGAAAAATACTTCACACGTTCGAAAACTTCGCTCCGATAAAATTATTTATTTGACGAAATGTCAAAGGAACGTGCTCGCTCACTGATATCACAATAAAATACGCCAAAAGTGGTTTATTGGGGTGTTGTCATGTTTTCCGACAAGGACAGGGTATGCGTGTTTTGTTATTCAGCGGCTTACAAGGCTTCCTAATGAGACGCATTTATCAAACTGTGTACTCTGGAATCAGCCATGCAAGCGCGGCGGTAGTCCAAGCACGATATAGTAAAGTCCTTCTGTTTACGGATTTCTCAGTTTGTATTGAAAATCTTCGACTTTTGGATATACATTTTTTTACGAATGCCTTTAATAGGGCATTCTTTGGATCATATAACAGACAGAATTAGTCTTGTATCATCATCATCATCATCGGCACCTACAACCGGGAACTGGTCTTGGCCTTATTCAGCAAGTCCTGGGGCTTGTTAAATTTTCCATAATGATTTGTTTTTTCCGGGCAAGGTCATTAGTCTTGCGCCAGAGGCTCCGCGATGGGGAATCAAACCCAGGTCACCCGCGTGTCAGACGGGTATACTAACCACTATACTATCGAGGAGCCTCACTAGTATGTATGTCGGCATAAATTCAATTAGAAATGGCTACCGACGGAGAGTAAAAACAATTTGAGACGCAAAGGGTTGTCTGGTCATTGTATATGTGTAAGTTATTGACCGAATAAAGAAAATCTCCACACGTTATTAATTCTTTAGTGGTATCCGTAAAAAAATAAATTCAAAGATTTATATTACTTAGTACAATTCGGACTGTCAAAATTGCCTTATCCTTCACTCTTTTCTGTCCTCTGCTTTGGCTTTGCTGGTGTCTTGTGCCTGTGAGGCCGTACATACAAACAACTTGGACAATAAGACCGTTAGAATAAGTAGCCTTCAATAATAGTTTTAATTTGCAATTCTTCTAATAGCGTTTGGCTCACATATCTTCGTTGGTGCATTTACAATGACTCTCCTCAAACTCGAATAGAACCTTGTAGTGGTAAATTTGGAGGCTCCCCAACCAGCCGTGAATATATCAGCGTTTCAGAAAAATGTGTTGCCTTGTCACCTTAAGATTTAGTTAACGAAGCTTAGTTTGTATTGTATACGATGTCCGGTTTTTTAATCGTTCACATGCAGGAAAAATAGCACTAAAATCGTAATCAGTATGAAGAAGGTCCAGAAACAAGGATGGAAAGGGGAATCCCCCCGGCCAGGGCTCCTCTAAAAGAAGATAGGAAATCCTATTGTAGCGGTTCTACGAACCATACAACTCCCTACAGGTTGAGGTATCCTTTCCGCCAAGGAACTTTACTCACCTTTTTCAGCACACGTGCCCACAGACACGTGTCCCAATAGTCAGTAACCATAACTGAAACAAAAGGTTATAGGACATGCAACGACGTTGAACCCGATATCAGAAAGCAAGGAACTAAACGTTCAAAAGCTCCCAATATCGAGTTCAACGCATCCATACATTGTATTCAACCCAATTCCAAAGGCAGTAAAGCATCGCATCTAAGCAAATGCGCCACGCAGGAAAGAGTCGCATCTAAATCACTCACCCATCCTAAGCATCAACGCGATGTTTCCGATGAAATAACAACGGTCGGTAAATAAACCGAACAACAACCTAAATCCCTTGTATGTCCCTAACGCAAAAGGCACACTTGTGCAAACAAGGCATATCGTTTCGCTGCCGACCAATAGTCATGCAATCATAAACATCCTAACGTAGATCGCTCGCTAGATGTTTATGGTTCGAAAATCCTAACAAAGAAACTATACCAATCTCACGGTTCCTTTTATTACCCATCTGAAACGCACAAGAACATTGTTAGCTTAAGCCAGATGTCTAACCTAAACATATCCCACGGAAAGATCGGAGAACAAGCGGCGGCATCCGATCTTTAAACAAAAGGAACAAGATTCCGATAACCAACAGCTAATGGTGTTGATGATTATGAGGTAAGATTTCTCCTTTTCAGATCCTATGGGAAATTCTCCTCTTGAGATGCAATGGAGAGTCTACTTCAAGCCTTCGCAGAGTACAGTTACAGAATCCTTTAGACGAGGTCAGTCCGCGCCGCCCGTACCGAAGTTGAATGTAACGACGTCAACGTACACTAAGTTCCGCGAATAATTAAGTAATTGTCTCAACTGCCACCGACGGCAACATCAAAACATATATTTGATTTATCAACGCGCGCCGGCTCACTACTATCGTTTAGATACGTTGCCATCTTTTGTGCGGAAGGAAATCGTGAAATATGGGGAAATTTAAGTACACTTGTTTACAATAAATTTCGTCCTTCTTATCTTTATTATGAGTTTAATTAACGGTTAAAAGGCACAGTACAAAATGACGCGGCGAACAATAATGTAACGTAAAACTGATGATTGGCTAAAATCTCGAACACTCTCGACTCTGGTTATATTATATTCGCGTCCCCGTACGCAGCGGGGAGCGGGAGCGGCACGACCGGCGTGGTCGGCGGATGTAATTGGACTCCATGATTCAACCCTCGTTTGGGGTGAGTTTGGTGGTGTGGTGGTAGATATCCTCTCCACTAAGGATATGTTTTTACTTACCACCAGAGAAACGTAAAGTCTCTCTTGGTGGAATAGAAAACCAGATCTCGTAATGGAGATCATGGTGGTATGTGTGTGATCGCTCAGATCTGTGTTGTTTACTCATGCGCGAAGACAATGGAAAAACAAAGCAGGCAGGCGGCAAGGACAAAGGAATCGGGGAGATCATGGTCTATGATGTGCATCGCGGCTAAAAAAATAGGCGACGATGCATCGAAGAAATGGTGTTAAATGAAAAGATGGGACGAGGGCTTCATAAAAGTCTTTGATGAGTGATGCTCTTGTGAAAATAGACGAATAGACATTGGGAAAAGGTGCTAATAGGTTGCGATACTTTATACAATGAAAATTGTATATCGTATCTTGGGTCGGTGGCCGAAACGAATCCCTTGCTTGCATTTGTATATGCGGGGTAATTCGTATTTACATTGTTTATGCTTTGAATTCAATCCAGCGGCTATGCGCGAAGTCGATGATTGTTTGGAGATTCACACAACGGAGCGTTTCGGGGTAAAGTGCTTGCGGCTGTATCAATAGCTGCAGGTCATTGCGAAGCAAATTAGATGGTTATACAATGACGGTTCGTATAACATCTATGCCGATTGTATATGGCATCTAAGGCGACTCAAGTGTCGAACTCTAGTGTGAGTATTTACACTAAACGAGAATTCGGTTCTTGGTCGCTAATGCAGAGATGCATTGATGCCTGCATAATGCCCTTGTGGGAGAAATTCTTACAGGAATTCCTAGGTAATGCGTATGTATGATTGACATCTGTGATAAATTTGGATGGATTCTTATGGGGAATTCTTAGATTCGAATGAATGGATGAAGGTAGAATTCTTTTCCAAAAGCTTTTAAATAAATAAATTTGATAAACTTGAGGCGTGAGCATTTACAGGTGCTAATACGATTGCATTAGAAGGACATTATGAACGTTGGGTAGCAGTTATGGGGGTTCTTCGGGTAAGTAACAGTGGGGTTTGGCGGAACCGCCACAGACTGGCTGCAAAAGTAATGAAACTGCTAACAAATACGAGGTACATGAGACATTGCCGATGATGCATCTGTTGGAGCAATTTTAAGAAGCATGTCTCCTTGTCCTGAAAAGGTCGGTGTCTTTGCTTATAGACCTGGTTGCTCGCTGGGGTCGCCACCGTGCTTCCTCTTTTAGAGGGAAGAGTGACAACCGATTGTTGAATTGAATAAAAAGCTAGAAAAATCGGTTGACTTGAATTCTTTATTGTTGTATTTATGTGTTTTCTTTGTTAGGATAACTTAATGGAATTATTTGCGTATTTATGCATGGCACACCAATCGAGACTGGTCTTTATTTTTTTTTTAATATTTAAATGTTTATAATTGTTTTATTGGCGTCCTTATGCATCGGACGCAAATAACCCTAAGATATTTCATCCAGTTCTGCGGCCTAATCGTAGTACCTCCTATTTGTATTCGAATATTCTGTGATTACCGAGAATGGGTTGGGAGTGTTTACTACTCAGTATTACGGCTACTGCTTTGGGTGGAATAAGTCGAATTTTTCATCGACTGTAATAATGATACAGTTCGTCCAGGTGACGGGTGAGCTGATTTTTGCGAGTTTAGGGCTTTTAGATCACGTGTAGCATATATCATATGACGTGTAGCATAGCATATCTCGGATGCCTAGAATGGAGCCCTGTGGTGCGGTATAAGTTCAGGATAGCTGATCTTCGATTCAGAAATCCGTCAGTTGAACACACGAATGCACAATCAACAACCTCCTTACCGCTGTTACATACTCCTAGAATAGAGATGAAGCTTTTTTGTCTAGCTATTACAAATTGAAAGACATGTTTATTATTCGGAGAGCAAGCAAGCCCCAAAGCTCCCTTAGAATCTAACATTTTCCAAATAACTTTCTTGCGCCACCTTTGCAATAAATTATCTACACATTTTCATCCAATTTCATTTACTCTCGAATTCTAACCATTAAAAATGTATGAACGCATTTATCACGACTCAACTTATTACAGTTCGTAATTACTTCGAAAACCCTTAGCCGTCGTTTGAAATTGTTTAGCCAAATAGCTCATTTCTTTTTTAATGTTCACTCATCTATTGGCCATTAATCCTCTAAAACATTACAACCAATGGCCGTAAATTTATTATCCCACGAATCAGCGCCATTTATTGCGTTACATGAAACAACCTAATGCGTTGAACGCTCTTCCCAGGATGTAGGATCCCTGTAAGAATCGTGTTTTCTTTGACGTCGCCATCATTACGATGTCTCGCATTTTTCGCTTTATCCGATTATATCGAAGTCACCATGTTCGCTCTGTACACCAAGGAAGCCATTTGTCTCCCACTTTATAGAGGATATTATAGTTTCCCCACCATTGTGCCGCACTCGGTGACCGACATTGGATTCGTTGCTTGTTAGATATTTTCCTTATCGAGCTAACAAATATTTTTCGGGACATCACTGTTATTACCATCAATTTTGTTGGGAACGTCTTTAGTCATTTCCAAACCCAGAATGAAAATAAAATGGATTGTACACAAGTCGATTTTAATCTAAATAGGGAGAACACAATTTCAAAGTGAGATCCGCCTAACTGAGTCCTTGGACGACTGATATATTTGACTAGGATTCGTCTAACACGATGAATAGTGTCAAATAAAAGAAGTGCAAAATTATATGATAAAATCTTTAGTTGAAATGTAAAAGCAAGAGAAATGTTGGGTTAAAGAAGTTTTCTCACTCGATATGTAAAAAAGCGGATTCGTGGGACAACAGAGAATGAGAATTAATACAAATTAATTTTCTCAAATTAAGTACAATACTCATATGAGTTCATTAAAAGTTCCATTTAGATGCTATATATAGATATATGTTAAATCATTTGGACATTAAAGAAGTATGGATATCGACTACTGTTGGGGATGCATTACGTCGACACGAATTCTCAGGAAAGGCAGCCAAGCGCCAGCACACAAGTTCCTGGGAAACAAAGATCAGCGGCGCACCTATTCCAGGAAGCCACTAAGGAAAGCAGCACCTAGCAAACGAGCGAACGAGGGGGCGGCTACGGGCCTATATAAGGCCGACACATCGGCAGAGCACCAGGAGCAAAGACGTGATCTGTGTGTACTACCGCACTCAAGACCCACCGGTCTTGTACGATTTCTTTCCCCCCCCATCCAGGTAGTTAAAGAACTCTTGAACTAATCCTGCCCACACTATCCTCAGATACCTCCTTCCCCCTTTCGTTTCAGATAACTCGAGACCGAGCCCAACATCCTCGCGGATGTGGGTGATTCTGGTTATCGCAAGACGACCAGAAATCAGAGACAAGATTGAGGCCACATTTGTCTCCCTAAAGTCGGCCTCTCGTCACCCACTTTTAGAGCAGCAGAAGTTTCCACGGGAGCTCCGAGTTGTGAAGAGATAACTGACAGTTTTGGTGCACATGATTTACTGTACCAGACCACTAAAAGTTTTTAGTCCTTCGAGCCGGATCTCGGCAAAAAACGAGCATGTCGATAACAAGATTGGCTAAAGCCAGGACGACGCTGTTATCCCCTACGGGAGGACTGTCCACTCAACCTGGAGTGGGCAGCACTGGGCCAGATACAAGCGCCACGGGAAAAGAATCTCCCACGCGGCTTGGAGGAGATTGCGACGGACTTGTCGGAGCGCTCGCCAGAAGGAGGGAATCAGCACACGTGACAGAAACGAAGGAGGCACTCCGAACCCAACACTCCCGGACTGGGGGTCGACCCAACCCACCAACGGGAAGACCAGCAGGTCAGCATCGCCGGGGAGGACAGAGTCCGGGACACCCGTGCCAAGATCGAAGCGCGGCACGGTGCACGAGACATAGCCTCAAGAGACAGCTCGATAAGGTTATCGAGGAAAGCTGAGATCGAGGGAAGGTTGGCAGTCGCTAAGCGAGAGCTAGAAATCAACGCGAAGGCGAAAGTGGCACGAGCGAGACTTGAACTGATAAGAGCAACTTCCGAGGACGGGATGAGCCAGAGCGAGCCTGCCGAAGAAAGGCGAGAGGGGCCAACTCACGAGGACAGGTCGCCGCATCACGGGGAGGAAAGGAGTGACATCTAGGATCTGGCCCAAGCCATATTCAGGCTCTCGCAAGCATCATCCGGAGCAATTAACTCAAGGCCAATGATCGAGTTACCCCATTTCAACGGTGCCAGTGGGAAATAGCTGGCTTTCAGGAGATCGTTCGAAGATACGGCCGTCGGATTTACACACGGGCAGAACTTGGCGCGACTTCAGGGACCTCTACAGGGAAGGGCGAGAGAAGCCGTTAGAAGTCGCTATTTATTGCCGAGGACTTGTGGGGAGGATGGTCGCGACGCCAGCATGGGCGAGAGTTCTACCACCGACCCACAACTCCCATACAGTTCCGCCGAACCCCAAAAGAAACCTATTCACCGGAAAAATAAAACAAATCTCCACAACACACTGTCCACAAGGAGTAAGTAAAAATGAAACACTGTTTGGTCTATTGTGATGGATGATCTTTAATTTATTTAACTGTTTTTTGGGGAATGTTCGCAATTATTTTATTATAATGTCAAGTCATTTTAAGTGCTGAGTTTTATCTTACCTAACTATCCACTGAATACATTTTTGTTCTTAAATGATATCCGACTCACTGCCCGCAAACACAAACGAGATTTAATACGGACATTGCAAATCATCGATCACCGCATCTTATGCTGCCCCGGCGATATGGGGAGCGGAAGACGAACCTTCCGGATCGGCGGTTGAAATACGACTTAGTGATTCCACCCTCGTTTGGGTTGAGTTTGGTGGTGTGGTGAAAAGGAAATGAAATTTCCTTTGACCAGTGACCAATGAAAGGCGATATCTGGCATGCGGTGGTGTAC
Source organism: Microdon myrmicae (assembly GCA_963931805.1). NCBI lineage: Eukaryota > Metazoa > Arthropoda > Insecta > Diptera > Syrphidae > Microdon > Microdon myrmicae. Next base: position 68,452,540 of record OZ007497.1, read on the forward strand.
GTGTGTGATCGTACCCATCACCGTGTTTATCGATGCATTTAGCAAAGGATAAACGAAACCTCGATAGTATAGCGGTTAGTATACCCGCCTGTCACGCAGGAGACCGGGGTTTGATCCCCGTCGGGGACCCTCTGGCGCAAGACTAATGACCTTGCCCGGAAAAAACAAATTATTATGGAAGATTTAACAAGCCTCAGGATTTGCTAAATAAGGCTGTGGTGTCTCTAACAGATACACACACAATTCACAAGCAAAATAGTGAAGAGCACCGAACGAAAATAGAATAAGAAAATACATCAGAGCCGTATACCATAGCGATAACATAACAATTCACATCAGTGGAGTATAGTCGAGTTTAAAAAAATCAAATTCTAAACACGGCCAGTAGCCTGATGGATAACGCATAGGTTCAATTTTTGGTGATTCAATCACACGTTCTTCACTATCATTTCAAAACTCTATAAGGCCAAGACCGGTCCCCGGTTGTAGTGCCGGTGATGGTGATGATGATGATTAAACGAAACCTGAAACGAGGAAAAAAGAACAAAGGGATCGAATAGATCATTGTTTACGCTGTGCATTGTGGCTATCATAGACGGCAATTCATCGGAGAAATGGTGCTGAAAACAAATAAGGGCATCGTTACAGTCGTGGATGAGTGGTGCGGATGCGTTAATAGATGCGTCGCCATTAGGAAAAAGTGCTAATGGGTTTTAATGTTTATGGCCTCTCAGACTGCAGTAGGAACCGAGTTCTTGTTTGTACTAGGAAATGCTAGAGGATTCGGTTTCGATGATAATGCTTGGGATGCGGTAATTGTTTGTCGATTGGACAAACGAATCGCGGGTCGGTTTATTGCAGCTGTATAAACAAGCTGTCCGACATAGCATTTTACGATGACAAGGGTGCCGAATGGTTTGGGATTTATGATGCCGCATGATGTGAAGAATTCTTTACAGGAAATTTGAATAACGCATTAAATGCGTGAATGCTGTGAGAATTCTCTTTAGGGAATTTCAGATAATGCGTTGGATGCATTAAATGTCCTTGAGAAGGGAAATGTTTCAGGTATGCTGGTGATTGGGATGCAAATATGGGTTGCGAATATGGGGGGTTCTTCAGGTGAGCTTTAAGACTGGAGACGCGATTTGGAAGACCGAGAGAGTTGGCCCTGGCGGAAGTAATGACCGAATTTCAATTGTTCATCATAGCTACCATAGGCTTAAAATAAAATAAAGAGTATTGATAGAAAACGTTTAAGTGTGTTAATTACATTATCGTATCTAGTCAATACTTGTGTAGTGCTCTCAGATTCAGGACATGTGTATCTTGCATTAATCGGTGATACCATTATTGACATCGGTGGAGTTGTATCTGAATGTTGTGTCCGTCGTCCCTGTGGCCCAGAGGTAATTTGCGTTATTTAGACCATAACCATTTCGTTCAATTTAGAGCAGCGGACCGAGGGACAGCTGAGAAGAAGTGCTGCCATATCATCCCCGACGCCATCCCCCTGGTCATCGGAGCTCATGTTGGCCGCTCGATTGCCAACAAGTATATTTATTTACTTATTTATTTTTTCTTTTTTTATATATATTTTCCGTCTTCAATTCATTCACAACAACACATGTATTTTATAACATTTTCTATACTTTATCTATACCATTTATACACATCGATCACTCCCATTGTCTGATCAATATTTTATTGTATACCCATAGAACCGAAACGAACATTCTTTATTAGTTTCATTTCGTCAACTCAAACAACTCCCAGCACAATAACCAATCGCATGATATTATTAAAATTACCTAATAAAATCCATCTGATACATACGAATCTTATCTGACACAAAGCGCTGCATTTAATCTAGGTTTGTTGCTCGGAAAGTTTTTCGCTCGTCGACTTTTTATTCGTGAAGTTTTTTATTGCCTTCTCCTTAGGGAAATGTAATTGCCATCGAAAGTTTGTATCCTGGTGCCCCAGGAACACAAAAATGGATACGGCTTGGTTACGTAATGTTTTCGAGAAAAATTAGAAAAGTTACTGTATAATAAATTAAATGGAATAGAGGTGGGCCTAGTATTATTTAACAGTCTCATTGTTATTGATGCTGCGCTTTAGAATCTATTGCTATTAAGGTACCTTACCTGCCACAGACTGACAGATATTTTTAGAATTTATGACACGAAAAAGTCGGCTTTGAACAACTTTGACGATAAACATTACCTAGAAGCAAATTTGGCGGAAGTTCGAATATCTTCTCTTGGAAGAACTGATTCAATGAAGAAAGTAAATCTATCTTGTATTATTTTTTTAACTAAATATTCTAAGGCAATATTAAATTGTTGGGTCTTTGGGAAAAGCAAGATGGTATGTATGTATGTTATTTGTTTTTTGTTCACTAAAACACAGAGTAACACGATACCAGTAAAAAACAAAGGGAATCGAGAAATCTTGTCAAGACACATTAGTCTTAAATAGTGAAATTTTGAATCCCCAAGGTACATATGACCAGGCAGAATTCCACACCCGTGTAATTCGACTGAAGAATGATATTCATATAACCGGCTATAGTCCATTTTTGATTTAAAACAGAGCACACATTTTAATTGTCCACTTTATCTGCGTTGTATTTGACATGACATCACTTAGTCACTTAATAAATAAGTAATATCTGTCAGCGCTTCAATGATGGAGTTAAACTCTGAGTTTTGTTAGAATTAAATTGCTGGATTTTTTATCGAACACATGCGGAGCCGCTTTTGATAGTCTGGTAATTGAGTGGCGGTTTGTAAATCGGGGCCATGTTTTTGCCAGTATTTTTTTAAATAGTTTAGAAAACGAACATACCGCTCGTTCCAAATATGGAGCCAGTTCCTCGAAGCCGCAAAAATTATCAGCAAAATTGTGAACTTAAAGCATGAGAATAAATCTTGTAACTTGGCAATTAAACTATCAAACATTAGCTGAGATGAGCACGCAGAAAAATTGTGTCTTGTCTTTCGAATGGGGGATCCGTCAACTTAATAAATACATGAATAGATTTCTGACTCACACAAAAAGAATAACGCAGAAAATTGTCCAGAACTATTCTCCCTCATGGGAGGATGGGAACGAACATACAGGGGAAAGTTTCTGCTTTCAACCCGGCGAAGGCCAGGACGATCCTTGTCCTTGTTCAATCCAAGTTGACATGCAGTCTCGACGTGACACCCTTGGATAACTACTTTGGCACCCGCCAAGTAGTGAACCAATGCAGTGACATCCTGAGAAAGGTTGGCGTAAGGCTAATAACCTTGCCCGAAAAAACAAATTATTATGGACAATGTAAGAAGTCTCGCATAAGCACCGGATACCGGTAGAGAGACTTGCTAAATAAGGCCAGACCGGATCCCGGTTGTAGTACCGATGATGATGATGATTTTCCCTCATGTCCACAATCATATCCTGGAAGAATCATTTGTATATATGGATGTATATAGAAGTTATCGGATGCTAAGAACTAAGTAAACTTTCCAGATGAAGAGAGATAGAAAACTGATTGAATGGAGACCAACTCTTAGACTTGAATAGAGGAACAAACTGAGTGGTTTGATGCTATAGAGATTAAGTAGGTGTGCCAGACAGGGGCAGGGATTCACTTGCACCTCCGACGCTTGTTCCGCAGAACACAGTTCGCAAAGATATCCAAGAGAAGAGGAGGAGAAATAAAATATCCTTACTTTGCTTTAGTTGTTCGTTTTTCTTTAGTTGTTAATATGATCCTTTTCTTTTATTTCACTTAGAACTTTATACTTATTAATCTTATTAAATTGTTTTATAGCGTTTGAAATAATAGTGAAGAAGATCGTGTGATTCGAACTGACGCTATGACAGCTCGAATCACGAAAAAAAATTTACCTAAGCGTTACACACCAGGCTACTGACCGTGTTTAGAATTTGATTTCCAAACTCGACTATATTCCACTGGTGTGAATTATTTTTTTGTTATTTATCGCTTGGTATACGGTTCTGGTGTATTTTTCTTATTCGATTTTTCGTTCGTGTTCTTCACTATTTTTGCTTGTGAATTTGTGTGTCTCTGTTAGAGTTGCCACAGTTTCTTTATAAATATCATACAAGGGAAACACTTCTTTCTCGACGCTGTGACCGCAGTAATGAAAATTTAAACTCGACTTATTAAGCGGCGGTGTGATGGACCGCGATGATGATTGAAGAGCGACTCGTTTGAATTAGGGATGAAGATGGGTAATTTAATTTTACACGCCGGACAACCAATAGAGATCATTTTAACGCTTCTGCTCTCTCATGTGCCACCCCCGTCGCGGTGTGGTGAACACTTCGGTTAATTCGATAGTCGGCGAACGTGGGAGAATGAGAGAACAGAAACACAATGTACTATGATCTCGGGGTTGGTTTGGTTGTGTGTGCATGAATCAATGCAGCTCTGAGGATAACCCACTAACCTAATTCGGTGAATATGGTGATCTCAGAGTGCATTGAACTGTAGGAAGACAGAACTGTGAAGGAGAGGAAAATTTTGCTGGTGTTATTCACCTGTGGAAAAAGATCATTGATCCCCAGCGGATAGAATGTCTGGGGAAAGTCAATAGGACGCCAATCGGCTAGGAAAATATTACCGTGGCAAAAACTCTAAGGAATGCGGTAATTACCCAAGCCTTTGGATGATGATGCAACCGCGTCGTTTGATACGACTGGATTGTTGCTAATCAATATGAATGCGATTTCCGGTGGAAATCTCATGGTTAGGGTAATGGAGTTGCCCTATGGCAGAAAGGTACCTGAACTCAGCTATGCGTCCATTTGGGAAATACGATATTTCAGGTGAATAGCTTGAACGGTGGGTGAGGGGTTGATGTGACGCACTGTTAGCGGTCGAAATTAGGTTAGGATTGTGGGTTAGTTCTCCATGTAATATAGAGAACCCCCACAATGCCATCAGGAATTACTCTGAAACACGGCGACGAGATTAGGTTGAAATAAGTGAAATTAGATTGTATGTGCGAATTATTATTAGTATTAGTGTTCTGGAATTTTTTTTAATAAGTTTGTTCAAAGATTTTTTTAACACCATCCCTAGAATCTAAGAACCAAGCTAGATAACTTAAGACACAAAATAAAATAAAATATAAATCATGGAATAGATCTAAGTCATCATGGAAAAGATATTATATGCTTATAAGTATTGTTTGTGTGCATAATTTTAACTTTACTTTTAATACAATGTTTTATTTCCTTAAGCTTTATATCTGAACAAAACGCTGAGAACGAAACTGTACAATCTTACGCAGTTGCTGCCGAGAGAGGACGGTTATCGCACATATCCGAGCAGTTTTGGACGCAAATCGAAAAACGAGAAGAGTAGGGAGAAGATGATATTTGTATGTACAATTAAATGGAAAAATAACTTCCCGATTCGAAGAGATCCGTAAATTATGTAATGGGAACACAAGAGTATTGGACCGAAATCTGAATAGCCCGAAGAGTGACTAAATTGTGTCAGCTCTAAAAAGTAAGTTTATACGAAATATTAAATGCAGTTAATTCAAGTAAATTTTCTGACAAGATGTCACAAAATGAATCTGCGAACCCGGCTTTATAGGTTATCCGCAATATAGAAAATCAACTTTTTATATACTCATATCCTCATTTATAGAAAAAAGAGCATGTATTCATCCCGGGTAATTGGGAGTTTATTGTAGATTTTTTTCTTCAACTTATTATTTTTTTTTCTTCTTTCTTTCAAAAATTTTATGTTTAGTTAACTTGACGCAAACTAAAAATTTTCTAAACTAAATTCGGTATTCCAGTTATTTTATAGGACACTGTTCAATTTTGTTTTTGTATACTCCGACAGTTTTGATTGCTTCTGTGCTTTCGCAATATGTTCCCGTTTAATTCGATAGTAACTTTTTTTAATTCTAACACTGGTATCAGCTGCGAAAACTTGCATACTTCAATAATTGTTGTGTAAGCCGTAATCGTGTTCCCTGTATATTAATTTTCTTAACTCTCCTCAGATGCACACCTATGACAACAAAGTTAAACTGTAACGAAAATTTCTGTAAGAATTCTCATGGTCACTAAGTGTTCTGCAAGACAACCACTGCCCAAAATATTTATGAACTCCAAGAAAATATTATTCAGTATATATATTATATTCAATAGTCAACTGTCAGAAGCGCAAATGTTCTTTAATAATTCACGAATAGTTAATTCAGTGTTACGTACTGTTGGCAATTCTTTATCAGCTTCCCATTTGATTGGTCTCATCCGGAATCTGCAGATGTAGAAAGTCGGAGTACAAAAACATTCTGTTGTATTTGAGATCTTTTTCTTATCTCTAAGCTATTTTTTTGCCACCCAAAGGTACTTATTTTATATACGTCCATCAAGGAAGACGAACCTATATCACTGAGGTGGCGTCTTGAAATAACATTTTTCCTCGATCGGATCCATCAGCAAACCTCCGAAAAATGGTAAATAACTTTATCCCAACTTTTCACCTTAAGCCTAAAGCTTAATGGAGAGATATTTCACTAGCCAACTGGCTAAATATCACAAAATCTACCACTCAGTGGTTATATTGGACTGCCACATAACAAGAATCATCAATTGAATTCACTAATGCGCAATCAAACGCGTAACACAACTTTCTTACCAATTCAGCCATTGATGTGACATTCAAAGTATTTCTACTGTGAAGTAAAATAATTACGTATTCGCAATCGAAAAGGTGGAATGAAATATTTTGAATTTCTTAAGAGGACCTCTATAAAAACGAAGAGTGTGGTGAAAAACGCATCCTTTAACGAATTTAATGCTCTGTCTGATTCTATCGATATGTTTTTGACCCTATATCCGCACACTGTAATCGTTCTTGTGGGTGATTTTAATGTGCATAACTCTCAATGGCTTCGCCACTACGAGCACACAATACCTGAAGGTCAATATGTGCAGCTTTTTGCTGATTCAAATAGTTTAACTCAACTTGTCAATGAGCCAACACGGGTACCAGAGATATATGGTAATTTCGCCAACACGCTGGACTTATATGTTATCTCCCATCCGAACAAATACACAACTGAAGTTTCTTCGCCCTTGGGCACTTCTGACCACTGTATCGCGTAAGCTAAATTCCCTCTAACCAACAGCAACGTTAACGAGAAAGCTCCCAAAAGAACTGTGTGATTCTACGAGAAAGCCAACTGGGAAGGTTTGAACAACTTTTTTGGGTGGTTAAATTGGTCATAATTTATCTCCAATAACGAAGTTGACTATAGCAGATATATTGACAGATACGATTCTACTTGTCTTGCGAACCTTTATTCCACACAGAATAAAGTGTATCAAACGCAAGAGAAATATGTGATTCGATTCTGGGTGCAGAGTAACCATTAAGGCGAAAGAGTTGAGTTTGCGGTTGTATAAATCAAATAATACTGAGGAAAACCGGAAAAGATTTACCAGCTAGAAATGCCTGCATTGCTCAAATTCAATGCGCAAAGTTGTTGCATGACCAGAGAGTGAGACAATAAAATACTACGCTTTCCCACAGGTAGTAGAAGCTTCTGGACATTTGTGAAGAACATCCGAAACTCGGTCTCCTCATCCATTCCTTCGCTTAAAGTCGATGACAGGTCAGTCACCACTGCAATAGAGAAGGCGAATCTACTTGCTGCACAATTTGCAGCGAACTCGACGCTGCGTGATACAACATCAGATCCACCTCAACTTGACCATAAGCAGCACACTATGAGCCTGATTCATTTCCGAACGTGCACTGTTGCCCGTGCACTCAAGAAGCTAACCGCAAACATATCCGCTAGTCCGGGTGGAATTCCCCCAATTCTCTTGAAAAGATGTGCCTCTTCATTCGCTAAACCACTGCGGAAACTTTTCCAGTTGTCTTATTCGACTGGCCGTTTCCCAATTAGATGGAAGTCAGCGACCATCGATCAAACTCTTCGAATGTCATTACCAATCAGCAGGTCACGCTTGATACATTGAATTCCGACCCCAACAAAATATATGAATGGAGATTATCTAACCGAGTAGAATTCAATGCTTTAAAAACTCAGTGCTGCCTCTTGTGTCAAACGCGAACCCCAAAGTAAATACACTGTCGATGAACGTGTTACGCCCAAAACCATCATCATCATCATCATCGGCACTACAACCGGGAACCGGTCTTGGCCTTATTTAGAAAGTCCCGAGGCTTGTTAAATTTTCCATAATGATTTGTTTTTTTCGGGCAAGGTCATTAGTCTTGCGCCAGAGGCTCCCTGACGGGGAATCGAACCCCGGTCTCCCGCGTGACAGGCGGGTATACTAACCACTATACTATCGAGGAGCCCTACGCCCAAAACCATCCACCCATTAATACATACCCCTTTGGAGCCAGTCTCCACCTATTAAATGCGGTACACGCAAAAGCATCCCATACATTAAATGGGCCAATATCAAATCCAATATCAAACAAATTGAACTAAACGTTCAATTTGCGCATATCAAATTCAATATCAAACAAATCGAACCAAACGTTAAATTTGCCCATATTGAATTCAACATAAATCCAAGACGTGATATACGAACCAGATGTTCAACACGAAAATTCCCCTGGATCCAAATCTGCGGACCAGATGACCAACTCTCAAGTAAAGTTGGTAAGAATCATTAATTGCACGGCGGCACCGTTTCCTTTAATGCTATTCAAGGAAACATCCCGTATAGGAATGGGACGGCGATCGAAAAAACATTCGCTGGACAACAATACCCATAAGATACAAAAATATCTTTGGCTCCGTTGTCCAAAAAAAAAGAAATTGCAAAGTCTGGGCACTGCTGGAAATCCCAGGTAATACTTAAGGGATTCTAGACGGTTGCCGATCCAAGGTAAATCACCTAAGGATCAGACAAAGGATGCGCTGGCTCACAAAAGAGACCCTAATACAAAGGATCTTGTGTGCGATCATCGCACAAGGAAAATAACACGTTGCCTTATGTCAATGAAAAGGAAAAAGGGTTTTCCTGCGATCAAATGATCGGAAAAGGAAGCGAGTTGGTTTTCAGTGATCGACCGCGACGGTTCAACGTGGTTAGTGAAAAAAAAAGTCTTCGTAGTGACGTTTCCCTTAGTGGTCAGCAGTAGAAATTATTTCCGTTCCCAGTAAGAAAAATTCGTGTCGTTGAATAAGTGGAAAAATTAGTTTTAATTGCGGATAAAGTAATTCGTGTTAAGTATATTCGTGAAGAAGAATTTCTTATTCGAAAAGAAATCGACGAAGCCAGGGCCTCGGAATTCAAATTAATTCGACTCTTAATTGGAATGAGCACATATTTGAAACTGCGAAAAGTGCAACCAAATATATGAAGTTCCTTAAGAGATGCAAAAAATACTTCACTCCACCCGACCCAGCCACTATTTACAAGGCGCATATTCGTCCCAAAATGGAGTTCAACTCCCATATTTGGTCAGGCGCATCCAAAACTACACTACACGTGCTCGATAGTATGTAAAAACGTGAAGTGAAACTTATTGAGGACCAAGTCGTAAGTCGATCAATTCCGTCGTTAGAACACAGGCGTAACGTATCATGCCTATCTCTTTTCTATAGGTATTACCACGGCCGTTGCTCAACTGAACTTGCTGAATGTATTCCGCCCCTTCAGACATTTTCCCGCGATACCCGTCAATCTGTGAATGCGCATCAGTCACGTAGAAAGCCAACTACAAGCGCCGTTATCACACGAATGTGGAATGCTTTAACTCATGTGTTTCCTCGTCGTTCTAATGTCCAGGTAATTAATATAACAATATACATTGTTTCCCCCTTTCCTTATCCAGTTACTCTTCGTCCGCTCGCACTGTGCTCTGACATTCAAAGGTACTCCAAAATCCCCTTTTTTGCGCGCGTTAGTTTCGATCTGGAAAGGAGAATCACATATGTAATGTAGTGAAAGGAGGATCATATATATAAGGCTGCGAAAAGAGCGACCAAAATAACTCACTAGAATTAGACGTATTGGATCCATCGAAAATTTAAATTCCATCCCTATATTTATACTGAAGTATAAAACACAAAACAAAAACACCATGTTGGTTGAAATACACTGTTATATAGATATTGGCGCAACTATTGACCTTATAAGTCCCGTTCGCTCGGTGAATCTGTGGCGGTTCCCTCGAACGCCACCAATCATCTTCCCATTACCTAGGTAAAACCCCCCATCTAGGGTATATAAAACGAATAAAAAACAAGTATTGTGGCAGTTCCATTGAACGCCACTACTTACTTTACAGCTATGATAAAGAAATAGTTTCCTAAAATACATAAAAAGCGTGTACTTACCTTCCATAGTCGTACCTATAATATCAGAAATACCTTGAAGCATTAATTCTAGCTGACATCAAATTTCATCAGCAACAAATGCTAATTTTCCTGAAAACAGTTTGGTCGCACCATCACGCAACCAACATGAACCGAACCAAATACATTGTACATGCCTCGGTTCGATTTTCATCATCTTACACGCATCCTCCACACGTAAGCGCAATTTGGTTGCACTTCCTAGCAACCGACATTGCCCGAACAATATCCATGCGATATTCCCTAGCGCGCCAGCCGCACACATGCAGGAAATGTTTATCTTTCCTTTGCATATCATGCCCACATCGATCGGTCACCCGACCGACCAATACATGAGGGCATTCGGCCGACTGCCCAAGCAAGTCGAGTTCTCAAAATGGAAATTTACCATCGAGAACTCGACTACGCGGAGATGCCAGCAACATGTACACGGTCAGCAATAATGCTTTACGCAGTCGTTGATCTTGTAAACATTTCAACCCCTTGTGATGGGATGCTTGCACCAGCTGCAACCTAGTCGATTCGATCGATTCTATGTCCGCGTACTTGCGGACACACGCGACGAGCAGCAGAGGTAATCATCGTGTGTGTTTCAACCCTTTTTTGTAGGTCAAAATGCAAATGGGAATCTTACCATATATGGTCATCGAGGCGATGAATGAATTTTTGGTAATTCTGCCGCTTCGGTGGCAGTAATTATCGCGTTATGGATTCCGTGGAGTTAAATACACGTTAAACGGTTTTTAGTCTGAAATTAGCCACCCTTGAGTTAATTATTAGTAGCGTGGGTGTGCGATCAGGTGTTTCGGAATCGGTGGGAGTTTTTGACCCAAAAGTTCAATATTGATAACAAGCCGTTTGATATTTCTTTTAATTAATATACCGTAACCTATAAGTGTCATCGTTTATGTTAATCTTTTAAATAATATCCATAAACAATAAGTGTTAAGTTTAATCATTTAAATAAAATTCATAAACTATAAGTGTCATCGTTTATGTTAATCTTTTAATTAATGTACATAAACAATTAGTGTTAACGTTTAGTTTAATCCTTTAATTAATATTTCACCAACAATAAAGAGAACGCATTTAAGGTGAACAGAGTTTTTTTACTTCCGGTGGCTCCTCGATAGTATAGTGGTTAGTATACCCGCCTGTCATGCGGGAGACCGGAGTTCGGGGAGCCTCTGGCGCAAGACTAATGACCTTGCCCGGAAAAAAACAAATTATGGAAAATTTAACAAGCCTCAGGACTTGCTAAATAAGGCCAAGACCGGTTCCCAGTTGTAGTGCCGATGATGATGTGTTCTAATTTGGAGTCAGAGTTTAAGTGGAGATCTTTGCGAACCAGTGCCCATGTTGGCACATGCCAAACACACTTTCCCACAAATCCCTGTGGTAGCCATCAATCAATCAGAGAGGCATAATAAAAGTAATATGAACATAGGGAATCATTCTACCCCTGTGGTTTCAACCTACACACCATCAAGACTAATAACAATCGACAGCTCCTTTCCCAATCTGGTTCCTCTACCAATAGTGGAATAGTGTAGGACACACCAAAGGGAGACTTCAAAGTCTTACGCGATCAAAATTCAGAATAGTTGCGTCACTAAATTCTGGTGCCTGAAATACTTACCAAGTAACTTGCAATAATTATTGGTACAAGAGACACCGGAGAAAGGTTGGAAGTAAATCCATAATAATGATACTTCACTATATATTTAAGCCAAATGTCAGAAAAAAGACAAAAGTTAATTTAAAAACAAGGCCGATCAATTAAAACCACGATAATATAAAATAAAATAAACATTTAGAGGCTATTCAATTCGTAAATAAAAAAATAAATAGAATACGTAAAACTAACATAAGTATTTGAAAATCTTAGAAACTCATTTACTCTGAATTAAAAACTAGCACGGACTGTTTGCTTTGAACTGCTTAGTGATAGGTAGATTTCCTACTAAAGCTACTTTCACCGACAACAAAATTATACATTACCACACCAGATATAAATAAGTAACAAAGATCGTCTAACGTTCGTTTGATATCCTTTCCTTTAATTTCTGCTTCGTAAGAAGCATTTGATATTTCAGCTAAAAAAATAAATGTAACCCTATCCACATTCAACAAAAGCACGGTGGCTCATCGTATTCACTATTCAAAATGTATTATAAATCAGTCCCATTCTTATTTTTCAACCACTTACCGGCTCTATTGCTATCTAATTGCCTAATAAAACAATTCAACCAGAACAAAAGCAAATAGAAAATTTCATTTGCCATCCACAGCTCTGCCTCAGCAGAAATTTATTGCCTCAAAAACGACAAATAAAAATACAAAACACTGAGAAAAAGCAACTACAATATCCAAGCTAGATAGAACCCAACAGAACAAAGGTAACCCACTGTCACGTAATCGGACTTAAATCACGTTGCTAGCTTTAGTCATGGAGATCGTTTAATGGTCGTGTGTGGCTCCCAACACTATTCATATACTTTGGAGATACACCAAAGCTTCTCACTTTCGGATTCAAATATTTCATCTTGAATACCACATTTAGTACATAAGATACTTTCTCAAGAACAACAGCAGCTTCAAGCCATAATCAACTAACAACGAAAACACCAAAGAGCGCAAACACTATTCTAGCTGAATAGTTTCAATTGTCGCCATGATATCGTTATTATGGCCGACGTTAACAAAAAAAAGGTTTTTTTGACTTTACCAGGTAAAGACAGATTACCGTTGTCTCTGATTGTGAATAAAAGTATCGTCGGGCAAAAGCTTATTGACTGGAGCAAAGGTAATATGTAGGTGTCTTCGAAAGCCATTTCCAGTGACAGTTTGTTTACTTTCACTCTACGCATTCAATGAATGAGTAACATAGACCCATAGCGGTCACCTGTCGGTATGCGGTAAAGCAAAACTCTTAAAAGAGATGCAACAAAAAAAAAAAAAAAAAAAAAACAAATAAACAGTGTATCCGGACTGTGATGGAACGATTTCACCGTCAGTCATCGGGACCAGTCGTCTTTCACGTTTAACTCGTATATGGGTAATATCTTTTATGTAGGTTCTTTTACTAGAAGGTAATCATGGTCCATGGTTCCTCAACCCAAGGGATTTCGACGGCTTTTTGGAAATCTGTTGACATTATTTATGACAGTATGGAGATGAATGTACCCGCCGCTTCAGATGGAAAGAACAGGACAAGTGCAAAACTTGAGACATGCAGCAATAGCCATGCTGAATCTATCTTTACTGGCGAGACCACATTGCCAAAGATTGATGGTAGTGGCCGCAGTAATGACTATTCAAGAGAAAATTTCGTGTAACTCAAAGTTGGTCGGGAATGTTGTGAAAATACGATTATCAAATTTATTTTATGGCCTCTTAAAATATAATTGTGAAAGTTATGGCAATGAGGGAAGGTCTAGTCTACAAAGGCGTGTTCACCCATATTGGAGACATAATAATGTAGCAACTGGTGAAACTCTAACATGAGTTTACATTTCATCTTTTCTTTCATTCCATGATTAGATCTACTAACACGTATTTTAAATATGGCCTGGAGACCAATAACTGCTGCCATTTGCAGAATCACAAAAGTAGGTAGTTAAACAATAAAAGCAACAGGTGGTTTGAGGCGAGCCACATCTCACATCAGTACAGTTATATGCTTAAAAAACAGTTCACCTATTACGCCTAGTTAGAATACAAAGAAAGTAACGATTTAGTTACCACCTTAATATATTAGAACTCCGAACGCAACATACTTTGTACTTGTTTTATATACTAAAACAAGTATAGAGTTTCATTAAAGCTTCGAACGTGTTTGCTTAATCCCTTCCGACTTTGGACTCAAACAACAGATCATTCTCAATTCGTTGAGCTTTGACCTCAATAAGTTATACCTAATCAATTAGAATTCTATAATTCGAATACACAATACTATCTTTTGATATAACGTAGACACATATTCTACAAAAGGCACTTGAATCATCGTAGCAAAAACGCGTTCAATTGGTAATCGAGTCGAAGAGTCCCAGGAGATGTTTAGAGATTTATCTAAAATGTTCGAATTATTTCACACTGTAATTCCGACCATAAACTTTTTTCAAACCATGTATTTTCCCAAAAATTGGTCACGAGCACAGAACATATTCGACTTCAGTTCCGTCTTTAAAACAAATTTGTACGTATTCTTCCTTTTCCTCATCTACAAGTATCGGATGATTCATTTGGAGATATTTTCTCAGTTGGTGCCTTATGACAAATCAAACTGTCAAGCTGTCTTTTTTCAGTATTCTTTGACATTTGATTATGATATATACTTAGCTCGGCACAGCGTCAATTCAGCTGTATTACAAAAGTCAGCGTTCTACGAGGGATGTATTACACGCGGTTAGAGCGTTGTATGCTCTACATGATCGGTTTGCCGAACGCACAATTTGACATACTATCGAGAAATTTGAATCACAATTTTCATTATTGAATAATACGTGACCAAATAGCCCTAATGACTAATGACGTCAATAGGCCAAAGTGCTACACTTCGGCTGAAGAGCAACAAGAGGTGGAATAGCTGCCCATGCATCCAGACAAAACCACGGCTTAATGTGAACCCATAAAGTTCATGGAATTATTGGTACCTGTTTCTTTAAAAAAGTTGTCGAGTGGAACGTAACTGTGAAAAGCGCTATGATATTTGGTGCCTGAGATTGAAGCCCATGATCATGACATTCGGTCTCAATAAAGCAGCGCTTCTTGCACACACTCCGTCAAACCATGGCATTATTGCGAAATCTATTCAGGTACCAGTTAAATTCAGAATGGGGACCCTAGATCAGGTGGTAAGACACTTCTACCCTATTAGCTTTGAGGCTACAAAAAGTCCAAAATCTGCATGGATAAGCCAGGTATGATCAAGGAATTGGAAAAAAAATTTGCTCGCGTCATTCACCGAATACCACTCGAAATACTCGAAAGTCATCAAAAATCGGAACCTGAAAATGAACTATGTTAGACGCAGTTACAGGCAGCATTTGATAGGAACAACTTTTGCAAAATAAATGTAAAGCATGGCTCTTTTGTATAATAATAAGGATTACCCATAAAAACTGTTTTTTTTTGTTGAGTATTTTTGAGTATATAGTTGTGGCGGTTCTTTAAAGCATTCCCAAAGAACCACCCATCCTCTTTAAATTAACCAACTTCCTCTTCCCATACAAAGCCATGGTACCTACCTGCAATTTTCGGCAGCGTAAGCTCCCAGCAGCATTTTCCTTACCTGAAAGGAAACCTACCCGACGGCATACATACATTCTGAACTTTTCTGGTTCATACTCCATGAACCAGTTCAACTCCTATCGGCTCAGCTTGACTTCAATTACCGATAAACAAACGTTGGCCAGCGTATTGCGGACACAGCTGCAATCGATATACCTACATAATCGTATATTTTATCCTACCCTAAGGTCCGCTTTAGTGCGACCAATTCCCTAACCATTACCCAGCCATGCATTTGATTTGAGCATGAACGTGATCGTTTATTTACTCACGTTGATGTCGCATGAAGACCCATCATACAACCCGAACAAACAATCCATAGTCACCGTCATCGAGTTTTCTGCGGACTTAACGTCCAGGACCAATTTCCTCCATTCTCCTTCAGAGCCATTTGGCTAAAGTAAACAGATTCCCAATCTCTGGTCGAGCTGTAGACACCAGTAGATATTGCCTACATCGGTATTTCCCCGAAATCTTAAGCAATGACGACCCCTTTGTAACATAGGCACATCATGTACATTATGCGTGCCACCATTTGACCTGTGAAATAGCGTTTTTGTTTACTTTGAAACAAAAATCTATTTCGTTCCCTGGCATACATCATCAACGATGTATGAGTACATCGCCACAGCCCCTGATGGTTGTGCATTTGTGTAATCAGGTGTCCGCCGATCATCGTCGTCATCCCAGGGCATCGAACCTGCCCTACACAGCGATGGAAATTCTCTCGTATACCCTTTTTACGCGATCACCATTAGTTACAGTCAAGTGGATCCGTTTTGCTCCTCCTCTATCGATGCAATTCACGGCGATTGAATCTGATGAATGTGAGTTGCATCAAAGAGTCAGATTTCAGCCGCTGAGGAGAAGACATTAGAAGTGACGGTTACCAAGTTAAACGAGTGCAGAGTCGTGGATATTTTTGTGTCGAAGTTGATAAAACGGAGTAAAAGGGTCGACGCCCTTTTCGCTTTCTATGAAAGGAAAAACATTAAAGTAAAGTTCGATTAATATAAAGCGGTTGTACTGGTTTTAAAGACCGAGGTAACATCAAGGTGAACATTGTGTTATAGAAAGTGGTTGCGCTAGCATTAAAAAAAAACATCAAAACATATCAAAAGCAAATTGTATTGTAAAGTGGCGCTGCCCGTTTTAGAAGTATAGTGGAGTGACCAATAAAGTAAAAATAAATTGCAAACTACATCCCCGTGTTTCATTTCTCATTCCACGTGGGTGAATAATCCTCTGGGAGTAATTTCATTGAAATAAAAAAGAACATTTAAGTGACCATCTAAACAGGTGCGTTTTATTCGTTTGGTTTTTCTTGTGGGACAATTTTGGCAGCAGACATCGTTGGTGTTTTTATGGAACCCGCATCCTTGCTCATGCCATCGTAAAAGCTACCCACATAGTCATCTATAAAAAAATCATCTATGATTACCACATTCATCATGCAAGTTTACTAGGAAATTGCGTTCCTCCTCCCCAACCATTAATCAGAGCATGCAAAAAGAAAGTAATCAAATGTCAATTGTAGATGGGCAAACAAACACAAAAAATCATTCTTCAGTCGAATTACATGAGTGGTATCAATTTTATTCGTCTGTTTAACTAGACGAATATCAATTGGTGAACGAGAAGTTCCTACCATCCATGCGACTAAAACCCTCACGCACTTCTAAAGGGGGGAACACAGTTAAATCAGAGGCAAATAATAGTGCACAAAAACTATGATACGAGGGCACTTTGATAAGTCAGTGACTTTTTGAATAAAAGATATTTTTTTCGGCAAATAAGCATTTTTTTTTCAACACTCTCTGGTTTTAGCTCTATACATTTAGACCAGCGCTTTCAAATTTTTTTATTCCTTCCAAATAATAGGTTTAGTCAATGCCCTCAAAATAGGCGTTAGTTTATGTGATGACCTCTTCATTCGACCCAAGTCTCTTACCGCCCAGCCATTTCTTCAAGCTTAGAAACAATAGTCACAGCGGGCTAAATCTGAAGAATATGCTGGACAGATTATAGCCCAATTAATGGATTTTGCTAGATTATGCTTAATCTACACAGGAAATTTACTGTTTCCATTTTCATTAAAATTTACAAGGTTGTGCTCATTCAATTAGAAAGATATGATGAAGTCTACGCAAAAAGATACGCGACAATTCGGAAAGAGACAATGAAACTTTTCAAACGCAAAAAACGCGAATGGGAAAAGACTCGGATCGAAAAAATCAAAGAAATTTCCAGAGCAAGGAACATCAGAGGTATAAACTCAATCAGAAATGGCTACCGAGGGAGAGCCAAATAATTCAGACGCAAACGGTAGTCTGGTCGGAGAAACAAACAATATCGTGACAACATGGAAGCAGTACTTTGAAAACCTGCTCAATGTGCGCACCCATTAACCACAAATAAACGCACCAGACATATAATATATACAGCCGAACCTCAGATCCCAAAGTCCTCTTTCAATGAAGGTGTAGACGCAATAAATCGATTGGAAAAGAATATGGTTCCCGGAATCGACTGCATACCGGCAGAGCTTATGAAGCATGGAGGACAGGCAATCGCTCGAAAGATCCACCAACTGATTAAAACAATATGGGATAAGGACATCACTCCGGAAGAATGGAAAACCTCAATAGTCATCTCCATTTTCAAAAAAGGTGACAGATCTGACTGCGAAAACTACAGAGGAATATCATTGCTCACAGTGTACACAGAAGAAATACTGGGAAACTACCAATGCGGATTCCGTAGGAACCAAATGTTCACAGTAAGGCAATTGCTGGAAAAGAAGTGGGAATACGAAGAGACGGTTCACCAACTGTTCGTTGACTTCAAAAAAGCCTACGACTCAGTTGCAAAGCAAATACTTCACCATATGTAGTTGAGTTGGGAGTCCCTCCATCAAATCTGCATAAACGAACAAAAACGGCGAGTTAAAATAGAAAACCACCCCTTAGAATCATTTGAAATCCGGGACGGACTAAAACAGAGGGATTGCCTCTCACCATGTCTTTTTAACCTTTTGCGCGAGTATGTCATTAGAAAAAACATGGCCGGATCGTCCGTGAAGGGGGTCGCACAAGTGCTCGTATATGCGAATGACATCGCCGTTCTGGGCGATAATCTAGAAACTGTAAGTGAAAATAGTGAAATCATCATGCAAGCGGCAAAAGAGGTGGGTCTAGAATTTAATGAAGATAAAACAAAATATGTAATTTCGGCGCGAGCATGTGGACCTCAGGGAACACACATAAACGTCAGGGGCAAAACATTTGAAAAAATTAAAGAATTTAAATATCTAGGAACAATACTGGTGTCGAAGGAAATTAACAAAAGACTGCATTCCGGCAACGCTAGTGGCACGCAATCAGTAAACTGTGGATTTCAACTGCTATCACGTAACATAAAGCTCCGTGTCTATAGAACCATAATCATGCCGATTGTTCTATACGGATGCGAAACATGGGCTCTCACTAAACGGGAAGAAAACAAATTCCGCGTGTTCGAGAATAAAGTTTTGAGAGGTATCTTTGGAGGTTAATATGACGAGGAGGCAGGACAATGGAGGAAACTCCATAACCACGAATTGGAAGAGCTATACCGCAAGCCTACAATAGTAAGAGTAATCAAGTCGCGAAGATTAAGATAGGTCGGACACGTGACGCGAATGGGCAACGATAGGACCGTGCGTAGAATTCTTGACGGTAGACCAACGGGAAAGAGACTGGTAGGACTGTGGGGTTTCTCTATATTACATGGAGATCCAACTCACAATTCAATACCTTATTTCGACCGCTTTCAGCGCGTCATACCCATCCATTCCCGGTATATGCTATTCACTTGAAATAACATGTTTTACCCAAGGACGCATAGCTAAACTCATTATCCTACGCATATAATGCATAATTGAGTTTACCTACCATTTTCGCCATACGGCAATACTACTCCTCTAACCATGAGATTTCCACCGGGAATTCTATTCGTATTGGTTAGCAACAACCAAGTCGAATCAAACGACGCGGTTGCATCATCATACATTGGCTTGGGTAATTACCAACATTCCTTAGAGTTTTTCCCATGGTACGATTTCCCTAGCCGATATAGCGTCCTATCGATTTTCATCAGATCATCCATTCGCTTGGGGTCAATGATCTCTTTTTGCAGGTGAATAGCACCAGCTAAATTTTCCTCTCCTTCATAATTCTGTTTCGATACTGTTCAATGCTCTCTGAGTACATCACAGCCGTAACACTGGGGCAATAGGCCATGCTCAGAAACAGCAGTTGATACCAACACACACAACCAAAGCCACAGGTAGGCATGTGATAAAGTTTCACAGCTACACCGAAATATATATATATAAATATTTGCTAAACGCAAATCCCTATCATAAACTGTCCATTCCCACAACTAAACTTGCAATTCTGCAATACCCACGTTCCATCTAAGCCCATGCACCTGCATGCTATTTGCTACAAGCAAACAAAAAATTCTCATCACCTTGATGATCACCTAACACCCATCACCTTCAAGGAAATTCCACCCATGCACATGCATGCTATTTGCTACAAGGAAACAAAAAAATGCTCATCACCTTGATGATCACCCAACATCCCATCACCTTCAAGGGAATTCCACCCATGCACATGCATGCTATTTGCTATGGGCCAATCAGATTCGCATCACCTTGAATCGAAATTTTCCCATGGCTTTGGGGTGGAGGTGCAGCCAGAGTCGACGTAAGATTGCCGCGGCAAATTGCAACGTTGCAGTTCCCATCGCCGTTGGCATGGTCTTCTTCTGGGCTGGCATCAGGTGGCTGTCTCAATGTGAGAAATGAATCGTGCGAAGGAATGTGAAATTCTGATTGCATTTTGGGTATAAATAGGGAGTTCCGTTGTAGGCAAGAATTAATTAGTATCCGGCAGCACCAGTGATGCATTCGATTAAATTAAAGTAAAGACTACTAGGAAAAGAAAGCCTTTCGTTTAAATCCGGCCCTCTGGGCAACAATTGTGGAGATACACCAAGAAATAAGTAATAACATATAACCAAATATAAATATATGTTGTATAGAAGTATATAACACCGGGTAGCCCTAGCAGATCAGAAACGAATAAAAATATTGAAAAAAATAAACAGCAGCTTGTTCCAACCTATTGATAAAGAATGCGTAAGGCAAAGCAATTTCAAACAACAAAAATTCTCAGAACCCAACAAAAAGAGGTGTGTTAAAATGTTTGTACTCATACTTTGAAAATCATACAAACATGACCCAAACTTCTTGAAAAGTGATGAATGGTTTTCGTCGTTTGTAATTTATAATTAGTTAGTAGAAAGTGTTTTGTGGACTAGTGGGAATTGTTGGTGAGCTTCACATTTCCTGGCGAATGCACAAATGCCACTTTGGAGGTCGATAGAGTGCCAAAATTAGCTTGTAGCTCAGAACAGTTTTTTTGACCTCTATGCGGAAAGAGACGTTTTTTGTCGCCCTGAGAATGTTATAATATATTATGAGGAGATTTTTATAATTATGAGAAATTTCCTGCAAACTTATTTTAGTGCCTAATAACGGTAATATCTTATGCAAACAAAAAAAGAGGAGTAGAAACTCGACCTAGGTACAGTTCTACTTACATAAACCCAACTATATATTTGTTACGTGCGGCTTCCGCCACCCTCATCATTAGATTGTTTTTAATATAATTTTGTTTTGATATGGTTTGATGGTAAGGTGGTGGAAAAAGCACACGATCCACATGTGAGTGTTCGAACACGCCCCAGTTCGAGTGTGGATCGTGGGCGAGTTCGAATTCTGTTTTCAGAGTGGATGTCGATGGGGAGTGAGGAAGAGAAACGGCAGGAGGAATTTTGGATTCCGTTTGTCTTTTTTCGTTAAAAAAATACGGTTTGAGAGAACAGTTGTTTAACCGTAGTTGGTTAACTAAAGAAGTGAAGAAGAAGAAGAGCGCCGGTTGTAGAAGAACAAGAAAAACGGTTGCGGTAGACAGAGTTACAGTTTTTTGTTGTCGGCATCTGGCCTGATTTTTGAAAAAGTTCAATTAAGTAGAATTTTATGTTGAAATAAACTGATCTTGTATATAAAATGTGCGCATACGCAACGTCGTGTTGTTATTCGTAATTTCTTCTAAATACACGTACGACGATCGTACTGGCTTTGTGGAAATGCGTAACTCGAGCATTGGGAAACAGTGACCATTTTCCGTATTTATACCTGCACCTATATATTTATATATATAACTCAATCAACAAAGCCGAAGGATATTCAACCATCAGTGGAGAAACACCAGCCGAGAAACACCAGCGGCCGAGCCTGAACAGAGGAACACTTACAGGTTTCCTAAGATCTGTAGATCGATTTGCCAACTCAGTTTTACAAGGTAGTGCTTCTGGGCGAAGCTGACCGAGAAAAGAAGACAAGCCGACGAATCTCTGTAGACGAAATACTGGATGCAGGAATAACGACAGAAGTAAGATACTACAAGAAAAGCAGTCACTCTATGACTGTTAATTTAGAAGACAAGCTACCGAATCTCTGTAGACGAAATACTGGATGCAGAAATAACGACAGGTAACCATTTGATATTTATATAAATCCAATTTTCTGTGGCGGAAAACACCACATATTGCGTATATGCCGGCATTAGAAGATTTTATTTGCCTTACGTTTAGCTCTAAAAGCTTTTAAGAACTGGTTAGAAAGATATTATTCCGCCCATCACTCGATTACCCATTGAAATAAAATAACAATACCTATTATAGCAATGGGAATGCACCACACCGTATATCCTCAATTTGACAGGATGATTGATGCCTTCATATATATTAAACACATTTCTAGCCAAGCAAATCTATTGATATTGGCTCTCTACGGCATGCAATCAGCCAATATGACGAAGAGTTTCACTCTTAAGAAACTAGGTTGCCAATACATGCCACACCTAAACAAGTAGCACCACTAGTGGGACTTGTTGTCTATTCACCTGTTTCTTATCTACCACTTCAGCACACAAAACGAAACAATGCGAAAACTGAAAATCCTGCACCTACCAACAAAGAGGAATGTCTACCTCCCCTTAAGCTTTACCTATCAACTACAGGAAGCAGGCTAGTTGTTGATATACAAGTTTCAATATCGGCTGCAAATCACTTTCTCACTAGATATTCTTGTGAAGTATTCTGCGAATGCATACATTATTCACCTCTTGACCAAACACCTTTTGTTATATAATGTTTAAGCAGATGGAAAAGTGTGAACTTCTCTTAGCAAGATCACACGAGGTGGACAGCATATTGACTTGGCACAAATTTTCTTTGGGCGGACTGCAACAACAACTTTCCTTTCAACTGCATTCTTTGGGAGCAGCGCTCCAGTGAAAAGAGAACAATTGCATGTTCTGCCGGTTAGAGAGTTGCTATTCATGTTTAGTCCTCTCGACAGGTGAATAACTTATGCTGATAGGTGGAAATGTCGTTTTCATCGTCGTTTAATTAAAATACATATTTCCGTAAATGAACACCTCTGATAACTCTCTGATAACTTTTACTTTAATACTGGAACGTGTTTCTAGGTAATTGTAATTTCACGTTGGTTAATTTTAATCTAATCTTATCAGAAAAAATGTACTCTAAGTGTCTCAAGTGTTGACTGTTAGGGAATAGGGTAATAACAAACTCTGCGATGGAAGTCTACATACGCAGGTACTTATTATGAGTAATTGACATAATAGTCTCATTTTTTCAGAACAGATATCTCCATTCAAACAAGACGTGGCTTAGATACGACTATTTGCTTTGTATTTTTCCAGTAAGTCGTCGATATTTCTTGGTTTTTGTGTGGACATTTGAAACTTTACTTTGTTGAAACTTCAGGAATTCAGTTTTTGTTTTGTTTTTTTTTCTGTTTTCTTCCTGTTTGCGTTTCACTCGTTTGCAAGCAAGCAGATATGAATAGTTCTTAAGGTGATTTCGGAGGATATAGATGTGCATTGTAAAAAAAGCTTTTTTAGCATTTTTTTAATGGAATAAAATATAATAAAATAAAAACACTACAGGAAGTTATTTAAGCATGCACTTAAGCATAAGCAAAAAAAATATTTAGAAATTAAAAAAAAAAACTATACCAGAAACTTATTGAATCAAAGGCTGGTGCAAATTTAAATCTAAATAAAATAAAAGGATAGAATCCTACATATTTATAACTAATGAATTACATAGAGAATTTTGGGCATATACATTTTTGGATGGTCAGGGAATATGTATTCCATCCGTATCCCAAAATAAATTTTGTTGTAAAAACATTATTCAAAACTGAGGAGAATGAACATTGTTGAAGCTAGGCTACCCGCCGTTTAAAGTTTTTGTTTGAAGTACTATTTTTTTCAGTGTACTACCGCTGACTCTCATGCGATATCTGCAGGTTCATTACAATTGAATTTAGTGAACTCCAGTTGTGCCTTCGTTCAGTTCCACATATATAACGTATGGATGGACGTCACTCCTTCTGTCTCTCTCAGCAAGTCAAACTTCTACTTTATAAACAAATCATCAGGCCCACACTTACTTACGCTTGTCCCATCTGGTTCCATATCTCTCCCTCTCAAATGGAAAAATTTCGTATCTTCGAAAGGAAGTGTTTCAGACTAATCACAGGGCTACGTCGACAGCGCGACTCCCACAAATATATCAGAAGCCTTACGCTATACCACTCCGTCGGCCTGGAGAGATTGGATAGAAGGTTCCTGGAATTGTCGATAAGATTCATTGAAAACCTGTCAGCCAATCCAAACCCTCTCATCAATTGCCTTAGCCTCCCCAGCCACAATGCATCAAATCCCTATCTTCATGCACTCCATTTAAAAGCTCTCTTCTACGCAAAAAGATTAGTAAATGATGCGAACGAAATCATCTACCATAACAGGGTAACCGATCTTAACCACTTCAAATACTCAAACATTCAACCCTTTTCTCGGGTTCTTTCCTTTAACGAGCAGTCGGTGGAGAGACCTCCCTCTGCAGCTCCCTTCCCTCCTTAGATTATGTAAAATATGAAATTTCGACTTAAGCTTAAGACTAGGCTAAATTGTTCTAAATGGCTAAATGTGAATTTATTTAACTACCTTAGATATAAGCTAGATTTTAGTGGTAAGTAGTTTTTAAGAATATTTATTCCAAACATAGGTAATCCATCCTGGTTTTCATGACCTTTCCAGGAGTCCTACTAGTAAATTGTATCTTGAATAAATCTCTATAGACGTAAGACCTCCAATTAATTAATACTTGAAAAAATGTTCTAGACATTGTAAGTAAAATTGTCACAACTTAGTTAAGCTAGCTGTAAACTTATGTAACTAAACTTATAATGGTCAATAAAGTCAGCGTTATATAAAAAAAAAAAAAAATCACTCCTTCTGTTCTTCATCGAGCAAGGACCTTCAAAGAATAATGTCGTATTTCATACAAATCCCTTTTTTCCTTCCCACTGATATTTTCCGCTCTTCAGCTGCAGACACCTTTATTTTAATAAAGCAAACGAAAATTGAATGAAACACGTGCATACTGGGAAAAATGGTGGGGTCGCCCTTTCCAAAGAAATCGAACAGGGATAAAGTCATCTTGCAGCTAATCCACAGCGAAGTGTGCGGGCCAATGGATATAGGATCAATCAGTAAGTCACGATACTACCTGACATCCATCGACGGCTGTTCGCGATGATGTGTAGTTCGCATGCGTAAGTGCAAACGCGAAATGCTTAATTACGTGTTTAAGGACTTTAAGGCTGAAACAAAATTTTGTGTGTGAAAAGCAACTGGCCAGCTATCGACGTGTAATGTTTTTATGTTAGCTTTTGCTTTTTTGTTTCGATGCATGCGGTGTGTATTGTGCCATAAGAGACAACGCAATTATGAGCAACGACGTCGGTTTGAAAACGTTTTAGTTTTATGCGGTATGTTGTCCGTATGCAATGGCATGTAACCAGTCGCGAAGCTCTTCAAAACAAAAACATGTGATTTGTTTCGTTTTCTTTGATAGGTGCTCTCACATAAGAAATAATGTACCTATGTTTCGTCGAACACAAAAAGCGTTTTGACTGATCCGGTATGTTTTCATCCGTAAGCGTTAGTCGATCAGACCAGACATAAAATAAAATGCCTTCAATCCAACAATGGAAAAGAATATGTTAATTACGAAGTTAATACTTAATACACACAATAATCCGAAAGCGGAATCGGCCGAAGACTGTCAACGCACACTCCATAGCCGAAGAGAGTCAAAGAACGGAAGTGGAGATGGCGAGATGCCCCCCTGTGCAATCTAATCTAGGCTCATATTTTTTGGGAGAGGCCATCAGAACCGCAAACAATATACGGGACAGATATCCAACCAGTGCCCTCGGAAGTAAAACTCGGTACGAAAAAGGTAACGAACGTCGACTACTTTCATGAATGTGGTTCTACAGCTTAATCGCTCAATAGGAATCCAAACAAAGGAAAACCTTAATTTCAATCAAAGCGAATTTTCCTAGAATATGTAGAGCACTTATTCATCATGATCGTCACTACAACCGGGATCCGGTCTTAGCCTTATTTAACAAATCTCTCCACCGGTCCCGATTTCGAGCCGATGTCATCCAGTTTGGCCCTCTCAGGCTTTGGGCGTCCTGGTCTACACCATCCCTCCATCGCAGACAAGGTCTTCCACGCTGTCTCCTTCCATACATCTCACCACAAAGGGCTTTCCGGGCACGCTTCTTTTCGCTCATTCGAGCTAGGTGTCCCACCCCCGGAGTATACCGAGCTTGATTTTTCTTACAACATTAGCTTCAAGGTAGATCGCGTACAACTCATGGTTGTAGCGTCTACGGAATCGTCCTCCCTCACATACGGGGTCAACAATTGTCCTCAAGACCTTCCTCTTTATTTATTGAGCACCCAGGTTTCGGATCCAACAGATATCCATACATGAGTGTGGACGTTCTTTAACCTTACGCAAGAACCACCCACAATTCCAACCTCAACTCCATTTGCATACCTGCAAACATTTCCTTTCTTAAGGACATTTAATGCATGTAATACATTACCTGAAATTACCTGTAAAGAATTCACTTACCATTCATGCATCCAATGCATTTCCTAAATTTCCTAAAAAGAATTCTGTACACCTTACAGGCATCATAAATTCAAAAACCTTATCGTCACCGCCTGTTTGCAAAGCAATTCCCCTGCAACCAAGCAGCATTAAGTTCCTTGGAAACATTCCGGTTCACACCCAACGTTAACCATTAAGAATTTTATCGATTTTCCTTGCCGGCAATTCCTGTCCCACATGTGCACTTTAATCTTCCCGCATGCACATATCTAGCAGACCTTTTAGTCCAACGACAAAGCAACGACAAGCAGCTTTTTTACTCAGCTGCAATATACCCGATCCATGATCTGTTTGTCCAACTGACAAACTATCACAATCTTGCGCTCAGCCGCCAAATCCGAATTCTACAGCATAAACAAATCCAAACAAAGAATCCGATTCTGTCCGCCGGCAGAGATCCGATACACAATTCCCATTGTGTAAAGCACCCAATGCTGCTCTAATGAGAAGCAGAGTATTTACTCAGCTGAACCCTCATTACCAATCATGGTACATTTGGTACATTTCCTCTTTGTTCTTTGTCTCCGGTGCAATCTCGTTTATCCATTGTTTCACCGCATGGATATACAGCGTGATCCTTACGATCAACTACACGCACACAACCACAGGACCTCACCAGTGACATCCTCTTCCCTCGTTTCCACCACGAAAGAAACACTTTCTCTCACGAGGAAATTCACCCCATTAGCGAGCTGGGTCTGCACGAGCCGTGTAACGAAGAGTCGCAATTCAATCATCAAAGTGCGCACACGTCACAGGCGTCGCCTTTTTGACACTTTTCGCGATCACCGTTCGCTGAACAAATTGTTCGAACCCGTCATTCACATATCTTTCTCAGTTGCCTAAATAGTTTTACCTTTCTTGTGAGTGCTCGATTCCAGTGCTGTAATCGGACCCGTTTGAGTGTTTTTTTTTGGACACATTATGTATATTATTAAACGTATGCTACACCTGCATCAGTTTTCATAAGATTGTAAAGCCGAAAGTGAACAAATCACTGTTTAATGTCCTTCACTGGCGTTGGGTAAACAGTGTCCGAATGAACAAATCGACGGTGGGGATAGGAGCGAACCAGTATCCGTGCGACTCATCTACTTCTACCCCACATGAGTACTGGTAAGACCATGGTCTTGTACAGAAGTAGCTTGGATGTTCTGGATAAATTTCGGGATTTAAAGAGCCTTGATAGACCATAGTAGGCTTTGTTGGATTTGATCAGCCGTTCGCGTATTTCTTCTTCCATATTGTTATCGGCTGATAGTATTGACCCAAGGTAGTTAAAGGTTTGCACAACTTCAAATTCGTGTTCCACTACTCTGATAATTTGACCAACGTTAGGTCTTCTCTTCACAGAAGTTGCCCCATGTACTTAGTTTTTCCCTCATTAATATGCAGTCCCATTTTTGTGCTGCTTGCTCGATCTGGGTGAAGTAGTCCCGTACAGCCGAATCGGTTCTACCGATAATGTTAAAGTCATCTGCATAGGCAAGTATATAGCTGGACATGGCGACAATAGTCCCTCTAGTTGTGTCGTCAGAGTCACGGATTGCTTTCTCCAACGCCAGGTTGAAGAGAAGGCATGCCAGACCGTCCCTTTGTCGGAGTCCATTAAAGATGTTTATTGGTTTGGACAGCAATCCCGCTATTTTTACTTGACTAGTTATGTTGGTCTGGCGCAAGGCTAATGACCTTGCCCAGAAAAAACAAATCATTATGGAAAATTTAACAAGCCTCAGGACTTGATAAATAAGGCCAAGACCGGTTCCCGGTTGTAGTGCCAATGATGATGATGATAAGTTATGTTGGTCATGGTCAACCTACAAAGTCGTATCAATTTGTTTGGAATGCCGAACTCTCAGATGACATTATATAGTTATGCCCTCGCTATGCTGTCGCAGGCGGCCTTAAACTCTATAAATAGATGATGTAATGGAAGCTTATATTCCATATATTTTCCATCGCCTGCCTAAGGGTGAATATCTGTTCAATCGCTGATTAGGCTGGAATGAAGCCACGTTGATAATGACCAATGAGGACTTTAGCGTATGGGGCTATCCGACCTTGTAGGATAGAGGAGAGTATCTTATAGGCGGTACTCAGCAGTGTTATACCCCAATAGGTGCTGCACACTGTGATGTCTCCCTTCTTACATGTGGGGCAAATTATTCCACGCCGACAATCTTCCGGCATCTCCGCTTGCTCCCATACGTGCACCACGATCTCATGAATTGCGTGATGTAACGCCGCCCCTCCCTGTTTGATCAGCTCAGCTGGTATGCCATCAGCTCCGGGGGCTTTATTTGATTTGAGCTGTCTAATGGCTTTTAATGTTTCCTCAATGCTTGATGGCGGCAGCATTTGGTCTTGATCTTGCATTGGTGGAACCTCCAATTCTTCTGTGAGCTGACCATTTAGCAATTCATTAAAGAATGCGTTCAGGATCGGTGATGAGATTACCCTCTTTATCCTTGCAGTGACTGCAGCGTGGTGTATCGCGTCATACTGCGGATTATGTGATAGAACTTCCGCGCCTGGTGCGGACCTCGCTCTCTACTTTTCTCTATTTCACAGACAAGGTTTTTTTCCCGGCATTTTTCTTTTGTCTGTGAAGTCTTTTTTCAAATCTTCTGAGCTCTTTGCATTTCTCCTCCCGCACCCGCGTCCTATGAGACGGCTGCATTGCCCGGTATGCAGCATGTTTACGTTCAGTCGCTAGTTTGCACTCACCATCAAACCAGCCACTCCGATCTCTACGACTACTGCCTAAGATGGAGTTGGCAGTACTAACGACAGTATTCTTAAGGTGTGTCCATTTCTCTTCTACGCCCGGCATTCTGGCCCCAGGACTTACTCTCCCTCCGTTGAGCACTTCGAGGGCGGGCCTTAGCGCATGGTTAAAGGTGTTACTGGTATTCCTGGTACTTGCAACGACCAAGTTTTTCATGCTGCCAGTTCGATGACTCGTAGTCCATTGTCATTAGTGTTCTCATGCAAACTATGGGATCCTGCGCAATTTCTGAAAACCGGCTCACGACTTATTTTCGCATTCAAATCACCAAGAACGATTTGCACATCGTATCATGGGCAGGCATTGAGGACCCGTTCGACGTCCTCGTAGTATTCTTCCTTTTCTTCGTCAGGGGACTCGACTCCGTGAACGTTTATAAGGCTTATGTTCTTATTGACAGCATGTATTGGCCTACAGAATAATGACCACCGAAGAAGGTAAAATGGACATCACTGGAGGCGTGGATGTCACCAGAAATTCCGAAACATCAAACCAAACTCAAAACGAATTTGGCGCAATCGACGATGGAACCCCTCCGAGTAGAACAATTGACTTCCCACTATCAAACGGCTTTAAGGCAGAACATATTCTTGATAGTATGTACAACATGAGAATACAACATGAGAATACAACTTGACGTTCCAACCGCTTATTTGAAGGGCACACTTTACGAAAACATCTTTATAAAAGTTACAAAATACACGGAACAAGCGTTAGCGGAGATCCTAAAATCCAGAAAGAAGAGGAAGAATGCAAAATGTAAATGGTGCCAGAAAATGCTTATAAAATTGAGGAGTGGAGACAACGTATGTCTGCTAAAATAGACTCGATATATTTACTCCGACAGGCCGGATGTCAGTGGCACTTAAGGTTATGCGAAGAACTGTAGAACCTCGGACTGAAACAATGTTCAAACTATTCTTGCATATTCTTCAAATTCAAAGGAAAAGACATACTTCTCGTCGCCGTTTACATCGACGACATATTGGTTGCTTCCCCAAACAATCAAAACTCACTGAACTCTCAGAAACTGAAAAACAACTACCATTTCGAGAGGTGGTCATCAATGATGTATTTGACACACCATCAATGACATATTTGACACTTTCCACAAGACTGGACATCCCATTCGCACTGAGTTTTCTGAGTCATTCCAGTTGTTGTTACGACAGCAATCATTGGAAGACCGCAGGCAAAGGAACACTACTCTCTCTTCGACAGAAGCCGAGTACATGGCCATATCGGACACGGTAAAACCTGACAAGCGATTCGACCAACAAAGTTAAAAATCTTCATTAACAACGAAGCTCGCGGATTGGTGGATAGTCCTGATTTCACTCCAAAACCAATCACATTGATATTCGTCATCACTTTGCCCGGGAAGGTCTAGAGAGCGGAATTCTGACCATTGAATACATGCCAAGAAAGCCAGTTGACATCCTCACCGACAGCCTTCCGATACTAAAACATGACAAGTATTTAACTTCCGACTCCCGCGCGGCATCCGTATGTTCAACTTTCCAGCGACGCCTCTTTCAATCTGCTCGGAGCTATTACTGTCTCAGTATCTGTTCAATGTCTGTATAACGAACCCCGATGAATGGAAATTAAAAAGTTGACAGAAGTCGTTCAAGTTCTGCGAAAAATTACAATATTTGAAAAAAAAGTGATAGGATATACTTCTGCCAATTAGTCTTTAAACTTGGTCAATAATTTAAAAACTGTAAATTGACAAACATTTTAATAGAGAATACGTATTGAAAAAATTTAAAAACGTGTGTGAAGTGCGTATATACCGGTTGGCCGTTATTGCTATTTTTCCCCGTGGAATAGGCGTACGTCAACTTTTTTCTTCAATATATCCACAAGAATAATATTAATATCAATGTTCAACTTTGTAAGTTAATGTGTTTTTTTTTCCTTTAAAAAATCACACGTTCATCCTCCATCCACGCATTCGGACCTCAGACTAACTCCAGTCAGTCAAGCCTTATTTTAATTTAGAATACTGCGAAAGTTATATGCACACAATTTTTATGTACCGTGTCGTGTTAAAATGTTGCGACTGTCTCTCCGCCTACTATGTTGTACAACTAAATACCCAGCTTTGAAAAACAAACAGTTTGAGTTGGACTGATTCTATTTATACCACGAGACTATAATTGTACTCTGGTGACACAAACCAGCTATGACAGTCGAACCTGCAAAATTTTACTTTGCCATGTGCTATCTTTCTTTAATTAAGTCACGATTTCAAGTTTTAGTATGAAAACATTTGAGTCATTTATATTTTATTATGATTTATGCTTTAAATGGAGTCAGGGGTAAAACGTGTCTGTACTAGCAAATCATAAAACCGAATCACGATTTTGATTAACATTACGATATTATAACCTTGGTTACTACAGATTCCCCTTGTCATATGCCTCTGAAGAGTCAACCTGATAGGTTTGAAATTCAAGGTCTCCTGCACCTTTCTCTACTTATAATTCAAATTCACACAAATAATAAAATCGCAAAAGCTCTTAATCGCATATAGTAAAAAACAAAAAGAAAACTTATTGTATGATGGTATTAATGAAACATAAACGAGATGTCGAACAATACTTCCTGCCTGTCATGTATATTCATTTCTCCGAGATCAAGAACCCTCCATTCTCCTCCCGGAGGCAAATGTAATCTCAGTTACATTTTCAATTATTCTTTGTCACGAATTAATTTTCTTCTAGGGATTACTCGTATCACGTGGATCTCAATAAATCTGTAAGAACCTCGTCGCCACACAATTTACTCATTGGTATCTCCTTCCTCACATCAAGTTTCGCTATCATAAATTCGCGCTATCCATCAAACCCCCATTCAAGTATCTGCGATAAATTGAATAGAGTAAATTCGTCTTGTACTGAGTGCACTACTGATTCAGTTTTCGGCGTCATTTACCACTTGAATAGATTACTGAATGACTTACGACTGCAATTGACCGTTTCAGAGACGTTATCACCCGCTGGCATAATCTAGCTTAACCACTATGTCCCACTTAATTGCGGAAGATGCAATGAACATTTAAGTGCAGCTCACTGCAGCGATTTTGTATCACTCAACGAGCATCTTAAGCAAGTTACGCCCCAATAACATTTGCGTGTACACACGATGGATATTCAAAAAAGGTAAAAAGAAAGTATAAATCACCAAAGTCGGTCAAGGGCACCATTGAAATTCCGCATCTTTGAATACATGACTATCAAACACAGGGTAAAACCTAGAGTAGTTCACCTCCTGGGACTATATTAATTAACAACATTTAGTGTCATATGTTTCCGTGACTAGAGTATTGTTCGTTATCTGGCTTCTATCGTTCAGAGAATTAAGTGGTTAGTTAGCGAGTAGATGCATTTTCAGATATCCACAGGAACGAAATATGAATTGTTAAAGGAACAATACGTTTTATAAATAGAAACAAAAGGAAGCCAGTAAACGATCTCATCGTGCCCAGTTCTAAGGCATATCCTAATAGGTTGCTTAGTCCTAGTAAAGAGTGTTATTGAAAACGAAGTGCAGATTTATCAAAACAAGAGCGAAAATTAGGTTAAGTAGATTGACAATTTTCAAGCCTAAGAAAACTACAGAGTTGAACAATGGTTAGCCAGTTGCTGCATGGGTGATACTAGAACCCATGAAGTTGATGCTATGTTTTAAAGTCATTGCAATATTATTAGTATTACAGGGTGAAACAGAGTATTTTGTTTCCGGCATAACATAATCAAAGGTTACTTGTCCACGCTGGTTTATCAACATTTCCGTGTTATTTAACTCAATAAATTTCCTTTTTTATTTATTTTCATACTGTTTTACCTAAGGTTACTCTTTAAGTTTGATGTTGGATGAACTTATGAATAAGAATATTTCTAAACATTAAAATAAACCAAACCAATTTTTAAAAATGTATAAAGTGAAAAATTAAGATTAAAAAAAGTGTTAAATATTACCCCCTCCTGCTATCTATCTCTTCCCTCATCCTCGTGACCCAATGTCTTTCTGTTTCAATCCCATTCGTATGTCATCATCATCGGCACTACAACCGGGAACCGGTCTTGGCCTTATTTAGCAAGTCCTGATGCTTGTTAAATTTTCCATAATGATTTCTTTTTTGCCGAGCAAGGTCATTAGTCTTGCGCCGGACCATTCCCATGTAATTCCCAATAACCTTGACTCAAATTTAAAAACTTCTAAACTCTACCCCAATTAATCATTAATAGAGGTTGCAATGAAGTTGCGTACAGTCCTCTGTTATGTTCCTATATAAGGCATCAGTTTGGATTGCTTTCGTACTTTCGCAATTTGCTCGCGTTCAATTCGTTAGTTACTTTTTAAATTCCAAGTTTCGCACCAACTCTAGAAAACGTTCAATAGTTACAAGCCCTGACCGCGACCCCTATGTATTTATATGCTTCATCCAGGAATGTGTTACCCACAAGTCACACTGGCGACCTATTACAGCCATATTTAAACTGCAACCACGTCACGGTAAGTAAAGCTATCCAAGACAAACATCAGTGGACAAAAAATTTATTCGATATTGATGATGAATTTGTTTACTTGTTTTATAATTTACAGTTAGTTAATGTATTGTAGCAAATGAATGGTGGGGTTACTCCAATTCTATCTCGCTTCTCACTTGCATCAGCAAAATATATGAAAAATGCATATACGAGAAACTAAATAACTTTACCAGTGCCAGGAACCTAATACCTGATTTACAATTTAGATTTCGAAGACCACACAGCACCACTATGGCTCTCAACATATTTCAAAACCACGTCTGCGTGCGGCTCTTTAATAAGGAACCCACCGTTGCGGTGAGCCTGGACATTGAAAAAGCTTTTGACACGACTTGGATCAAAGGTCTCGTTTTTAAATTATTGAATACTGGCCTCAGTAGAACGCTATGTAGTATCATCTACCAGTTCATTCGAAACAGAACCTTCCAAGTTAGAGTGAATGGAAAGCTTTCCCGAACTTTTCACGCCGCTGCAGGCGTACCACAGGGATGCATTCTAAGCCCCATCTTATTCAATATTCGAATCAAAATGGGAGATACTACGATTAGACCACAGGACAGGATGAAATATCTTGTCGTCACTTATACCCCAAAAATGAATTTCATCAAACATGTGACCCACATTCTCCAAAGGGGCCTCGGTCGGTCTAAGCAACTGCACAACATCTTGAAGTGGAGCAACAACGTTGGAATATCGTACGCCTTTCCCATATGGTCCTCCATATGTTCGGCTCAAATGGAAAGACTTCGAGTTTTCGAAAGGAAACTCCTCAGAAGATGCACTAATCACTCTAGAAGGCCTGGTGGTCGTCACTACCCCAACTCTCACCTATACGAAGGCGCCTCCATTACGCCTATCGGCGAGTACTTGCTTCAATTAGCATACAGGTACCTCGAAAGCATTCAGAACAGCGAGAACCCACTTGTATGTGACTCTTGCGTTCTTGACCCTTCTCTCTCTCGATCTCTTCGGGTCAAACCCCCACAATTTCTTCTTCAGTAAAAAACTGAAGAAAGCACCCTTCCCAACAACATTCCCCTCTATAACAGAGGATTCCTGGATACATCCCATAGGGTCTACTGTTAACAAACCACACACACACGGATGCACAGTACAAGGCAGCACAAACATACACACGCCGACCAAAGCGCAGATTATCAGACGCCAAAGAGGTGATCTGCGTTTACTACCGCACCCAAGACCTACCGGTCTTGTATGATTTCTTTCCCACCATCCCTCTATACAAGTAGTTAGAGAACACCTGGACTAACACTGTCCACACTATCCTTGGATACGCCTGTTACGGCCACAACGACCCATCCCATAAAACTTACCCCTTTGGAGCCAGTCTCCACCACTAACGGCGATACACGCCAAAAACATCCACTTAAAGGATGTGACACTGCCCAAACAAAAACATTAGCCCATACAACAAATGGTCCCACATAAATGGATAGCAAGCAAATCGAACTAAACGTTCAATTTGCTCACATAAAAAACTTGGAAATATAATCATTGAACCAAGGGTTCACCACAACAACCCCTAAGAGCCAAATGTGCAGGCTAGATGCCGTCTTTCAAACAAAACCACTGAGAATCATAAAAATGCACGCCAGCAATTTTATGATCCCTTAGAAAAATGGTTACCTAAAACCATTAACACAACCAGCGCCAGTTTCCGTTTTAACAAAACTAAGTTAAAACAAACAACAGGCAATAAAAAAAGAAAATTTGTTTTCAAAAAGGTTTTGAGTGTTTTTCTTCTTTAGGAATAATAATAGTACTCACTTAAGTAAAAACAAGCACAAGGAAGCACACCGGAAGGCAAACCTGTTTAAAAAAAAATTGACTAAAATCAGTGAATTACAGTACAATTTAATAGATTTAATGTTATTTTGCATGGTTGGTTAACGTTAATTTGTAATATAAGAAACCACAACATAGCAAAATAACTCAATCGTTATAAGAATATATTTCATTTTAATACATTAAGCTAGTAGAGTTGAATAAACAATTGAAAGATCGTGCACGAAATATTATAAATCGAGCAAACTACATACAAAATTTATGGGGCAAACTTGAGAGATTAATATGCAGAATAACGCTTTCTTTTACTACTGGAATATGAGACACACAAAAATCGATCTCCCGTATTTAGCAAATATCTAACCAGTACTGAAGACGAACCGCACGTTATCCCTTTTTTTCGTCGAATGATAGGTGGTGTCTGTTTATTTGTCAACTTTCGAAGTATCTAAAGACAAACTAACCCCAGCATACAAGGGATCACTCAACGTGAATTCCCACGTGCCGGCGAATTTTACATTTAATAATGGTAAACAATTACTGGGGCCAGGTATGCAACCCAGCCAATAGTTTTCTGTGACGACGTGTACCATAAAATCCTAGTCTACGATATAAACGATTTACGGAAATTAATGATGCCAACACTAGAAGTAAATACCAGAGATCGCGATAATAAGAATAATCTGCCGACACATTTATTGCAGTGTAACTGTGTTCCAAACCCTTGTGTCGAAGATCATTCGACGATAATGCGAGTTTTCAGGGAATTATTACAACTTTCATGACCTAAATTCCTAGGATTTTTAAGCCGAAGAATAATCGTATCAAATTTTGTTACACGGAACGCCTACCCTCCCCTAATACCCACCCTTTTTGGGGGCCACCCCCCACCATTAACAGAATTCACCTTCATGTAAAGCCCCATATGTTGATTATTCCAAATCAACATACCCAATCCAATGAGTACCTGTAAAAGTGCATGAGATACAAAATGCATATGCGGGCAAATCATAGAATCCAGATACCACATCTGCGAAAAATCCGGCAAAAAGAAAATAATGTGCTACTAAAAACAAAGAACAATTCCATGGTAACGAAGCAATCATCATCATCATCATCAACGGCACTACAACCGGGAACCGGTCTTGGCCTTATTTAGCAAGTCTGAGACTTGTTAAATTTTCCATAATGATTTGTTTTTTCCGGGCAAGGTCATTAGTCTTGCGCCAGAGGCTCCCCGACGGGGAATCGAACCCCGGTCTCCCGGGTGACAGGCGGGTATACTTACCACTATACTATCGAGGAGCAACGAAGCAATAAGGTATACAAAATATCTTTGCCATCGTTGACCATAAATGAACACTTGTCTAAATACAAGGTTCTAAGAATTGTATACCCTGCATCCACACAATCGGACCCCTCGATAGTATAGTGGTTAGTATACCCGCATGTCACGTGGGAGACCGGGGTTCGATTCCCCGTCGGGGAGCCTCTGGTGTAAGACTAATGACCTTGCCCGGAAAAAAACAAATCATTATGGAAAATTTAACAAGCCTCAGGACTTGCTAAATAAGGCCAAGGCCGGTTCCCGGTTGTAGTGCCGATGATGATGATGATGATGATGATCCACACAATCAGGTCTCGCAGATCATAAACATTTTCAATGTACATGATTTTCAGGAAATGTATTGCGAAGTATATCTCATGTGTATCAAAAAAGATCTATTGTGTGTAAATAATGGATGCATTCCTTCGGCCTGCACGATTGAAAGAGAGATAAGGGTGTGTGTGTGTATGAACGTCGTCCGGTTTGGACATTCTAAAAAAGAGTCTGATTAAAACCATCGTCGAAAACGGACGCAAAATAGAAAGTCTGTGCGCAACCGTCAGTACGATCGGTCAAAAAAAAAGTAATTATTACCCGTCATCGAAGACGGAAGAAAAAGTCGCGAGTAACTTTTTGACGGTGATTACCGTACGACTTCTTCGAGTTCCTTTCGCGGATAATATTTATCTCCCCGGAAAATATTCCATTTAAAAACATCGTGGAATAATTCGAATCTTTTGATTACGTTTTCTAAATCCAATTCAGTGTCAGTGTTGTGTTTCTAGTTTTACCCAAACAAGACGAAGATTATGTTAGAAAACTGAATTTTGTGAAGTGAATTCATAACAAAAGCAAAAAACCGAAGTTACAAATAAAGTTATAACCAAATTAAAAAGTGTGTTTTATTTAGGTGAAATTAAGCCTGTGGTGAATGTGCAAGTGTTACGTACGCACATCGTAAAACCCTTTCCATTACAAATCCCTTTAACAATTTTAACCGTCGTTCTCAATGGACATAGTATGAATTAAATCTAAATCAAGATTCCACCGTCGAGAAAGACGGACGTCAATTTTAAGAATCCAAGTCAAACGATTGTTACGTATCCTTTTGATCCTCGAGTCATGATACTTCCTTTGGAGGACCTATCATCTCATCATCATCATCATCGGCACTACAACCGGGATCCCGTCTAGGCTTTATTTAACAAATCTCTCCACCGCTCACGATTTCGAGCCGATGTCATCCAATTTGGCACTCCCAGGCTCTGAGCGTCCTGGTATATGCCATCCTTCCATCGCAGACTAGGTCTGCCGCGCTGTTTCCTTCCATATATCCTGCCACAAAGGTCTTTCCGAGCAGGCTCCTATTCGCTCATTCGAGGTAGGTGTCTCGCCCACTGGAGTCTACCGAGCTTGATTTTTCTTGCGACATTAGCTTCAAGGTAGATTGCGTACAACTCATGGGTGTAGTGTCTCCAGAATCGTACTATCTATCATATATTCATTCCAAAGTAGTTACATTCCCTTACACGAGGTTTGGGCAAACCCTAACCTCTTCTTGTTGGACTATCTCCCATAATACATAACATTAAATTTGCAGTTCTTGTTTACAAGGATTTCCGAATCTTCTGTACGAGATTCAAGATCAACAATATATACGACACTTGGATACATACGAGGGTGGGCACTAAAAGCTAGTGAATGTAATTGTGCATCCTTTAACACTTACTCACACAAATTTCCTCATTTTGGACGCGTAGTTTTTATTTGACTGTCGTTTGAGTTTGTCGATGTGAGTGTTTTTGTGAAAAAGGACAAAATCGGAGCTGTCATTAAATTTTTGTTTTTGAAAGACAATATTCCTACGCAAATCAAAGATGAATTGTGCTCTGTATATGGGGAATCTGTACCATCATTTACCACAGTGAAATTTTGGGCAGCTGAATTTAAACGTGTCCGTTAGAGCTTGGGAGACGATGAACGTTCGGTACGTCCAAAAACTGCAACAACTGACGATAACATCGCTAAAGTTCACCAAATGGTGCTAGACGACCGCCAGTTTAAATATAAAAGGAACAATGCCGCATCAATGACTGAGTTGATATGGAGGTTATGTATTGTGTTTGATTATGCAAACCTAGGTTCAACTGACGACTCTTGCTATTGTGTAGTTCGGCACAATTACTGAGTGGTAGCTAGAGTCCCAAAGCCCAGCTACCCGGTGAAACAACATCCCATTAAGACGTGAAATAGTTGAGAAATACTTGACCATCTTTCGGAACTTGCCTGATGAACCCGGTCGAGAAAAAATAGCATCTCAGGGTACTGCCACAGCACTATAGGTTCGCTTTTCGTGGGAGAAGTCAAATAAACAAATAAATAAAAAAAATAAAAAATACCGACGCACAGTAACGAAATGTCAAAGTAAATCAACAAAAAACGGTATTCTGGCAACACTAGTTCGTACGCAGTTAGCAAAGTGTTGAAATCGAAACTGCCGCCACATAATATAAAGCTCCGTACTTATAGAACCATAAACCTGCTGATGGTCCTATACGGATGCTAGACATGGATGCTTAAAAACGAGATACGAATTAATTCCACGTATTCGAAAATAAAGTTTTAAAGGAGTATCTTTGGCGGTAAATATGATGAAGAGGCAGGACAATAGAGGAAGCTCTTTTGGAAGAACTATACACCGAACCTACAATAATGAGAATAATAAGGTCGCCAAAATTAAGACGGGTCGCGTATGTAGCGAGAATAAGCAACAACGAAGCATACGCAGAATTCTTGACGCGAAACCAATGGGAAAGTGACCGGTAGGAAGACCGCGACAGGGATGGGAAAACAATCTATGGCGTGACCTTGGGGAGGTCGTATCAGAGGGCGAAGCGTGGGAGAAAGGTGCATAGGACAGGGGACGATGGGGTAGCCCAGTCAATGAGGTCATGCACTTTTGGGTTCCTACAACCCAATTAATATTGGGTTTGTACCACATGAAATGTCCGATATGCGCTCAGTCGGAAATAAGGAGTTCTCGAGTGAACATCTGTGCCAGAACGTTAAATTTTCTTCTTTTTTTATAAAGTGAAATGGTACGTGTGCTTGGCGTGTAAGAATTTTAGGGTTCGTTACAAGTACATTATTTTTTTTCTAGGAATTGTTATCATGTTGTCGGCAGTTTGAATCCGAACGCTCGTCCTTTATGTATTTAAAATCGGACATAATGCGTCATTGGCAATAAAAAACATTGATGGCACATTTGAGGATGTAGCGGTAAACGAACGCATTATACGACGTTGGTTTGGAAAGTTCCGTTCGGAAGATTTCAGCATTGAATATGAACCCCGTGCGAAGCCGGAAACGTAAGTTGACGACGATGTTTTAAGAGCAACGGTAGATGCGGACCAAGGAAATCGGTGTGGGTGATTGCACAAAGCATGGAAGTATCCCCAATGACAATAACTCGACACCTTTTTCTCATAGGAAAGGTAAAGAAACTCGATAAGTGGGTACCGCATGAACTGAACGAGTCCAAAAAACGACAACGCCTGGAAATGTATGCATGGCTTAGATTAAGAGACCAGGCTGAACCGTTTTTGCACCGGAAAGTCACAAAAAAAAACCTGGGCAGTGGTTGGACATGCTGGTCAGATTATCGTCTCGGTTTTTTGTTTTTTTTGGGGGGGAGAATGATACTCGACCTCTTATTGCTTCGGTTATACCTGGACAGTGACAGATTTTGTAAACAAAATTCTTAGCTGCGTAATTAGAATGATACTAACATTATAAAGGCTTTCTTAAGCTATAGGATTTATATATGAGCTTTTTGTAAAAGGTGAAAAACGAAAACACACCCCCTAAGCCTGATCTTGACTCAAAAAAGATTATGGTGATAATTTGGTGGATATCGAAAGGACCAATCCACCCTTCATTTCTTCAACCAGGAAAAACAATAAACGCTATCAAATATTGTGAGGAAATCGACACATTGCATGCCAAATTGGCTGAAAAGCAACCTGCGTTGGTCAATAGGCACGACCCGATTCTTTGGCATGAGAATGCTCGACCTCATACCTCACAAGTCATCATCATCATCATCGGTACTACAATCGGGAACCGGTCTTGGCCTTATTTAGCAAGTCCTGAGGCTTGTTAAATTTTCCATAATGATTTATTTTGTCTGGGCAAGGTCATTAGTCTTGCGCCAGGGGCTCCCCGACGGGGAATCGAACCCCGGTCTCCCGGGTGACAGGCGGGTATACTAACCACTATACTATCGAGGAGCCCTCGCAAGTAACGGTGCAAAAACTGTTACAGTTGGGACTTGAAATTCTTCCGCATCCACCGTACTCTTCCGAAATTTCCCAGCGGACTACCATCTTTTCATTTTGCCGGCAGAAGGTCTTCCGGAACCGAACGGAGGTCATAAAAATCTTTGAAGATTTCATTGCCTCAAAAAGTCAGCGCTTCTTCGAAAAAGGGATAGTTGACCTTGTATCATATTGAAAGAATGTGATAGATGCCAACGGATCCTATTTTGATTGTATAAAAATCTACGGAAAAATAATATTGGCTTTTGGCGCAAGACTAATGACCTTGCCCAGAAAAAATAAATCATTATGGAAAATTTAACAAGCCTCAGGACTTGCTAAATAAGGCCAAGACCGGTTCCCGGTTGTAGTGCCGATGATGATGATGATGATGAATATTGGCTTTTAAATTTTTACTATAAAGTCCGACATTGCATGTGGTACAACCCAGTAGTAATAAATATATGGAGGTGTAAGAAATAAATCAGCCCATTTAAATTGGCCACACTTTACGAGGTATAATTAACCTAAACTAAAATGCAATATCCATGCTGGGATATGCGCAAGGGAAACAGTGCTGCTCGGTATTATGTAGTAACAAGCAATTAAACTCACTCATGACCAAACGCAAATCTTCCAACAACATCATTAACAATATATCATGTGTATCCCTTTTCTATATATGTTATTATCCTTGTTGCTCAATGGAACTTG
This sequence comes from Microdon myrmicae, assembly GCA_963931805.1. NCBI lineage: Eukaryota > Metazoa > Arthropoda > Insecta > Diptera > Syrphidae > Microdon > Microdon myrmicae. The sequence goes on from OZ007497.1 coordinate 68,494,917, forward strand.
GAATGTATCATACCTGACCACATATTTTTTCGCGAAACCCTTCAATCGGAGAACGCGCTTCTATTCACGTACGGATTAACACAGAAAATCATTCTTTAGCCGAACCACATAAAGTGGAATGCTCAGAACATTCGAGTTTGCTGGCCTATATAATCGCCGGTCGTTCAAAACTGATATATATCGATGCTTGGCTTCCTACGCGCCTCCCTCGTCCCCAAAACTACACTGTTCTTTAACATTTAAAATATGCCCAAAAATGTTTTTACACAAGCATTTTATTTACAAATACTGTCATTTGTGAAGAATTTCAAGAACTCTCTTCCATCATCCCTCTCACCGTTCATAATTGGCGACGTAAATCCTTAAATATTCTAATGATGACCAAATGCAATTAAATTTTCTCTTCTTAAAATTAATTCTTCTGGCGCGGTTTTTTTTTCCGAAACGACGAAATTAAGTCTCATAGCGTGATAAAGCTTAAGTTTCCTCACCAAGCGGGTCACCTACTTACAATACTTCACCCTGAATCGTTTAAGCCAGCTGCTAAGAGAAGAAGATCAAATTTCGAACATCTATCACATGATTGCTTTGCAAACTCTTTTGGTCTTAAGTGTGCAAATGTTCGTAAGTTTGGAAGTATTTTCAAGATAGACCATTACTACCATTTAATCGTATCGGATCATCTTGCACCCTACTTAATATTAAAGCGGCATCATTACGTTTTATATATTAGCATTTGTTATTTCGTTAAAATGTAAACAACTTCTATCCTCAACTATGAAAATGTCAGTTATCGTTTTAACAAATCTTGATTTGCGGGAAGATTTACTTGTTCCAGTTTTGAAGCATCTGCAATATATTCGTGTCATTTCAACCACATCGTTACGATTGACATTTGCATATCATATATTCAGGACTCGAAGTTGTCTACATTTACTTGTGGGATTCATCCAATCTACTAAAGAATCAACATTGGGGTTTATTACCATGTTCCAAATATTGCAAGTTGAAATGCAGTAAATGCATAAATATCAAACAGAACTGACAATAGCTGACAAAAGAGATGTGGGTCAGATAATCAACTCCGTTTTTTTTTCTTTTTGTTTGAGGGAGAATGATACTCGTCCTGTTATTGCTTCGCTTAGATCTGGATAGTGACGGATTTTTTAACAAAATTCTTAGCGGCGTAATTAAGGCGATACTAACCTAGTAAAGGCTATAGGATTTATATATGAGCTTTTTTTACACCACGCTGAAGACAAAACGTCGTAATCAATATACTTTCAGCGCTCTGGAAATAGAAAGTTGTGAGAATGTAACATATTTTTAACAAGTACACAACCTTTAAATAACGATGTATATGTTTATTTGATGGATTGGTATTATTGTTCTAAAAATATATTAGAAATCGCCGACAATAATTTTTTTCAAACACAAAAGACGCAATAACAATACTATTTGTCGAAAGGAATTGAATCATCATCTTTGGGCAGATACCCGATAATGCACAACAGTTAACGATGATACCAGCGTAGGTGATACGGGCGTAATTTATTCCAATATTTTACTGAATTATAATAACACAACTACAAAAAGCCATTGTTTAGTAACCTAATGCAGCCAGTCTGTTATGCCTTGTTATAAGACTGACTGCTTGGTGTTTAGAAAAATATGACATTTTTGCCTTTATCCTTGCCTAGTGGCGTTACTAAGATCATGTGTTGATATTCGTTATTCTCGACATTTATTCTGAACATAACATAATAATTTAAACCGTTTTGCAAAAATTGACAGATTTAACCAAAACTCTATGGTGTTTACTCTTCTCTCTTTTTTATTTATATTCCTTTCTAATCTCCCTATCTTCAACATTCATTACCTACTTTCACGAGGATATAATAGACGTGTACATCACAAAACAAAAAAAAAAGTAAACCTGAGGGATGCACGCTACAGTCACATTACCAATGAATTAATATCGATTTCTGTTAAAAACAAATTACACAAAAACAAAAAAAATCTTTTTTTTGTCGAAAAATCCAAGCACTAGATGTTTCCTCAAAATGCGATCCATTGAAAACTACTCCAACTATCTCGATTCCTTTTATAAATTTTTCGAACTCTACAACTCCCTCTACTCCAAATGCCTTACCAAAACACAATCCAATTTGATCAATGACCCCAAATCTTTCTTCCACTTTATAAATTATAAACGTATTTCCGACGCCTATCCTAACTCCCTCTCTTATGGCGCGACTACTTCAACCGACCCCCTAACTATTGCCCCTAACTTCGTTTTTCAATAAATCCTTCACAGACATCTCCTTCGAACCCAATCAGTCGGATTTCAATGACTTGCCCGAATTCTCCCTCGGCCCCTTCACTCCTCAACTTATTCAGCGTCACGTAGTTGAGGAGAAATTAAACTTACTCAAAGACGAGTTCAACCCTGGACCTGATGAACTCCCGTCTGTATTTTTAAAGAACTGTTCCTCTTCTCTTTCTCTCGCGATATCAAAGATTTTCAACATATCCCTTTCTCAACGGACTTCCCCTAGTATCTGGAAATCCTCCTATGTCAAGCCCATACATAAAAAGCGACCTAAAAATGATATCAGCAACTACCGGCCCATTGCCAAACTGTCTCATATCCCTAAACTGTTCGAAGGGCTTCTTTACAATGCGTTATCCTTCAGTTGTAAATCCATCATCTCACCCAACCAGCTCGGTTTCCTTTCGGGTAGGTCGACCACAACGAATCTGATCGAGTTCTCATCCCATACTCTCCGCGCCTTAGATGATGGCAACGAAGTCGATGTTATCACCACCGATTTCAGCAAGGCATTTGACAAAATCTCCTATAATCTCATCCTTTTCAAGCTGTCCTCCCTAGGCTTCGAACCCCTATTGATCAAATGGTTATCTTCCTATCTGAAAGACCGACCCTACCGTGCCAAATTCAGATCCTCCATTTCCGACCCTTTTTTTCCCACGTCAGGGGTTCCGCAAGGTAGTCATCTTGGCCCTCTACTTTTCATCCTTACCATCAATGATGTCGTCTCCATTATTAAACACTCATCCATCTCCATCTATGCGGACAACGCCAAACTCTACAGAACAATCATCTCTCCTCTCGACTCCTCATTTATCCAACAGGACCTCGACCGCTTCTCAACTTCGTGCCGTAATAACTGCCTGGAACTCAACATGGTCAAATGTCACTCCATTACCTTCTCCCACAACCCCCCCCCCCCCCAGCCAGGCGCTCCTACTTCCTGCTAAACCACCCGATTTCGTACGTATCCTCAATACGTGACCTCGGAATCTTATTCGACAGGGAGCTCGGCTTCATCCCACATATTGATGATATCATTCTTAAGGGTACATTCTCATCAGTAAGGCCAAAAAATAGGCTATTTGTATGTTGTTTTTTTGAGGAAAGTAATAAATCTAGACATTCGCGATTTCTCAGGTATATTTATTGTACTTTTAAGTAGCTTTTAAAAAATTTTCAATTAACTTCATGATAACCCCGAGGTAGACCGCTGCGAAATAAAATACCTCGATGGCGGCTGTCCTACAGGTCATAATATTTATCTGAAACAAATAATCGAAAAAGTTTGCTGGTTGGTATGAGTGTGGTTATGGCTTGAACCACGAAAAATGAAATCTATCCAAAAATAACAAAATGGCGACGTTTTGAAATTTATGTGCGCTTTTAATGAAGGTTTTTGCTCTTTTTTTGTTTATAAAAAAATCAAATTACAACGTATCGGCATAACTGTGGTTCATGCGATAGAGAGTTCAATTACGCGTATTTAAAAAAAAAAACATTACGATTCGTTGAAAATTGACTGAGTTATCACAGCCGAAAGCTCGAAAAACGTTGTTTTCTAGAAAACGCGTTTAAAGTTTTAAGTGTAGTTATTTCGCCATACTTACTGCTTTGACTCAGTCTGCTCGGAGGCTCATAACTTTTTAACCGTTACGATATTCTAGACAGTTATAGCTATCGAATTCCGCAAAAACAAATTTTTGACAAAAATTTTACCCAACTGATGAGAATGTACCCTTAAGGCCAACTCCGCCCTTGTGTTTGTGAAACGCTGGTCTAAGGAATTCTCTAATCCCTACGTTTCCTGTTCCCCCTATATAGCCTTCGTCCGCCCCCTTCTTGAATACGGCAGTCAGGTCTGGTCTCCACACTGATCGTCCCATATCCGCAGGATCAAGAGCGTGCAACGTCGTTTTCTGCGTTTTGCCCTCCGTGGACTGAACTGGGAGAATCCTCGGATTCTCACCCCATACACAAGCCGGCTCCATCTGATTAACCTCAATACACTTGAGGAGCGCAGAATTCTTCCCGATATCCTCTTCATCCACCGTCTCCTCTCAGGCACAATCAACTGCCCTAGCTTGTTCTCCACCAACCCACTCCACACCAACCCCCGTAACCTACGAAACCCTCGTCTCTTCTATTTGCCCCCCCCCCACCACACTTCTTACGGCTGTAATGAACCCATTTCACGAATGCTAAGGCGGGCAAACTCTTACCCTACCTCCTTCGATTTCTACCTCATCCCGACTGCACTCAAACGTCGTCTCCTCTTGTTCCCCTCCTGACGTTGCCCCACCCACAGTCTACACTCTTACAACCCGTACACATTCCAATCATCCCGCCCCTTTAGCCTACTACTTCGTCTTCGCCACCCCACCACGTACACCAACACCATCCCACCATATTACCTTCATATTTATTCCAAATTAATTTTTTTTAATCCCTAAATCTTAATTATCTAAATTAAGTTTTTTTAATCCCTAGTTTTTAAGTTAGTTTGTAAGTTTTTACTTTTAAATCTTTTCACCGCACTTAGTACAAGTGAAATAAACGAGGGTTTTGCCCTCACTAAATTATTTAAATTATTTAAAATTATCTTTCCTTGTTTTGCAATGTGGTTTGTTATGAAAACCTTTTTTCACCGAATTTTTTCCACCTGCTGATATATAGTTTTGAAGATATACACTCTTTCACACAGACTTAGCTTCTCTAGAATTAGGGTAGTATAAGATTTAAGTTATGTTCTTTTAAATAAAATTACAAAAAAATAAAACTTAAAATAAAGAAAATTAAAAAAAAATAGAAGTTGGTTAAATTTTAAGAAAAAACAAAAAAAAAATTCGACACAAAGTTCTCCAAATTTTTCTTTGTCATTCAAATAATCATAAGTACAGCCACAAACAAAGTTCTGTCGCCGAAGGGCAAATTATACAATAGTTATGCAATGTTTAGCTTAGAGCGTCTACGTAGGTCCAGTAAGTTATAATATAAGATAATTAAGCTAGAATTTACGCAGTTTTTGTCCAGCATGTAATTTAGAAACTAAGAAGATAAAAAGATAATAAAAAAATCTTGTAAAAATGAAATGAACCATTCATCGATGTACATTACAAAAAAAAACCTACAGCCATCCACATTACCAATTAATTAATATCAATTTTTGTTAAAAACGAATTACACAAAAACAAGAAAAAAATCTTTTTTTTTGTAGAAAAATCCAAGCTCTAAATGTTTAAAATGATCTTTCCTTGTTTGGCAATGTGGTTTGTTATGAAAACCTTTTTTCACCGAATTTTTTCCACCTGCGGATATATATTTTTGAAGATATACACCCTTTCTAGATCTTCGTTTTGTGTCAAATAAGATTTGTAAGTATCGTGAAATCAGTAAATTTAAGATTAGTTTAAGAATATATAAATTTCATTTTTTTAAATGCTTTAAGGATTACATACAATCCATCCAACAGTGATGTGGGATGCGTTAATGAAGGTTATCTTGAACTCCTAATTTGAATGAAATTTGGAAAGCTTTTGCACATCATCAATATTCGACCCACGTACACAATTATCATCTCAACTATTGTGAACACATATGCACACTAAACGCACCATCGCTTTCACAAATTAGCCTAACGATTCATGGACTACGTGATTAAATGAAATTAAATAATTTCATTAGGAAACATTTAATTTTTGAACACCCTTACACACAAAGTTCAGTGCGTTTGTTGCTACGATTTATATACGTAGTCAGTCTTATAACAAGGCTTAACAGACTGGCAGCATTAGGTAACTAAACAATGGCCCTCAATAAGCTTTTTGTAGTTGTGTTATTATAATTCAGTAAAATAATGGAATAAATTACGCCTGTATCACCTACGCTGGTATCATCGTTAACTGTTGTGCATTATCGGGTATCTGCCCAAATTTAATCTAGCATACGGAATCCGAAATACCTGCAAAATGTTAACAAATGAACAATAGAAGATTCTCCAGTTCACTGCAAAATACACCCCAGATGTTCTCCCCAAACTTTCGTTTACCGAATGTGAACGACTTGTTGAAAATTTCAAAAGTTAATATTAATTCTCGACCACAACATGTCCAATACAATTAACTGAATGTCCCTAAACCAAATAAAATTGTTTCGAACGACATGAAAAAGATTACCCAAAAAACAGAGCGTGGTGTAGAAGTTAAATTCACTTCTGGTTCATTCAAATGCATTAGCATTGTTTACCACATCCTGGTTCTAATCCTTGAACATTGCCGCAACTGAGAGGAAACAATGTTTAAATTAAAAACAACTATTGTAGATGTACGTTCTCGAAAAAGCATCATTTTGAATATGGGTGTATGTTCTCTGATAAAGTTGTGGAAACATTGCCCTTTTAGTTTAGAGTTTGGATTCCTTTTATATATTAATCAATATCACATTCTACCCTGTTTCGTTATTAAAAAGTTTTGATTATCTGCAAGTTTTTAAATTCTCTTAAATGTTAAGTGATCATACAATCTTAAATATTTAAATTTAAAAAAAAAATTTATTGAAATGAAACGAGTAGAGTAGGGCCTTAGTATATATGGTACTCACAAGTAGGGGGGCTTGTTGTAAAAGACGACTAAAGCCCTTATGGTAGACGGGGTCTCAACGCACTGCCGCTCGGTAAAATGGTTATAGGGCCCATGAAATGGTCGGGAAAATTCCTTTGCCATCTTTCCGTATTTCGCCGATACTCTTGGTCAAAAAAAAAGTTGGTATAGGTGATAAGTCACGCCCAAGATGAGATACTACCCCGTCACCTGGTATGCTCCGATGTGGAACAGGAGATATGTTTGGTTACTTTCCGGATGTTTAGTTGATGCCCCGGACTGAAGTTGGGATAAAACATGATGGTACCTCCTGAGATGAAAAATTTCGCGGCAAACCAGTGAAACTAAGCATGAGCAATCAAATGGTAAACAAGTCGATTCCGTAATCAGGTGCACCCGCGAAACACCTTCAATGGCCACTTTTGTAACATCAGTGGCTCCTGTTTCATTAATATCAATGAAAACACAGTCCACCATTTGCACATCAAGGTCCGATATTGTAGTCTTAACCGAGACTCAGGTTGACTCGTCGGGACGTGACTTACATTTGAAACTTCGTTGTCAGGGTACAGTCCGCATATTCACTGGATCCGAATTGGCCTTACAAAAGGAAGAAGCACCAGGAAACAATAACTTCGACAGCATTTGGTTGAAAATCAAGCAGAGGAGTTTTGTCAAATTTCTTTATTGTCTCTATCGTTATCCTACAAATCAGACATCCAGGTTCTGAGATTGTCGTGCTTAGCAGCTTTAATCTACACTCTAACAAAACTGAGCGGCAAGCCAATACATTCGCTATTAGCCGCGGTTTGATTTAAGTGAGCATATGACATCATGAGGGCGAAAAAATGAACTTATTCGCGACTTTTCTTTTACGGTTGAATATGTTTATTTAAAATTATTCCAAGTTATTTATCATTGAATGTTACGGACCTTGTGTCCAAGCCCTCGCCCAACACTAATCCCCGCCAATTTCCCCCCTCTGCCTTTAAATAAGAATTATCGTCAAGTAGCTAATTGCTTTATGCAAATTCTACTTGGCAGGAAAAATAATAAAAAAAAGGAAAAATAATAATAAAATGAAGAAACGAAAAACAGCGAAAAAACTAATTAAGTAGTGAAAATAAAACTGTTCACACGAGAACAAAAAAATATATACACGAATTATACGTACGCGATTGTACGAAAAGTATAACGGGAATTCAAATACCACCGCGAGTGCCGAACAATACAAAACCCTTACACAAAAACAGCGCGAGTGGACAAGAAATAACAATCATCATCATCATCGGCACTACAACCGGGGTCCCGTCTTGCCCTTATTTAGCAAGTCTCTCCCCCGGTATCCGATCCTTATCCGAGACTTGTTAAATTGTCCATAATAATTTGTTTTTCCGGGCAAAGTTATTAGCCTTGTGTCAAAGAAATAACCATACCAAGATACAAACAGACTAGCTAGCTGAACGGGGGATCTCAAGCATTAACGCCCCCTGCACCCTGAATACCGGTCAACAATCAAGGACCGGTCCACGGTCCACACAAGTAAGTCGGTTCCTTGCATCTCTCGTCCTTATATCTCTCGTTTATAAATATTATATTATATCATTTAAATTGTTAAAATTATACAATTGTTGGTTCCCATAGCGGGAGTCGAAACCCGGGCCGCCTGGGAGAGAGCCAGGTATCCTAACCGCTAGACCAGCGGTCGGGGAACCGGGGTAAATAAAAAGAAATTTTTTTGGGTAATAGGGAAATTTTTCTAATTTTTCTATCGCTATTTCATAAACATTGTAGTATGTTAACAAACCTAAACAATTCAGCGCAATATACGGGCCGGGCCGCTAATTCTGGTTGAAGTCGAGTTTTTCGTTTGGTGTGCGCGTGATAAGCAAGAGACGCGCGTTGTGTGTGTGTGTGTGTTTGCGTTACGTTGTTTCTTGCATTGACCACTAGAGGCGCTGCGTATGTTTTAATGTTTAAACTTACCACTCAACGGTCAGTTATGCACGGGTTTCCGACGCGTCGTTTGATTGCGTGCAATTTCCACTATCAAGGTAAGCGCGATTTGAAAATTTAATTTAATGTAAATTTTTTTACCACTGTTTCTGTCACCCTTCAGATGGCACCAAATAGGAAAAGAACATACCAGGAAGAATTCCTTAATTATGGTTTTACACAAATAGAAGACAAAGGTACGATGAAACCACGGTGTGTTGTATATTTGAAAATACTGACTTCAGAATCTTTCAAAAAAAGTCAATTGAAGAAACATTTGGATAATTTGCATCCACATCTGTCTTCCAAACCGCGAGAATACTTTGTAAATTTAGAAATGTCTGTTAAAAGACAAAGATTGGACAGCAACTTGTTAGGTACTTTTGATCAGCGTTCAGCATCAAAGGCTTGCTTTGAAGTAGCCTAGTTGATTGCCCGAAACCAGAAACCATATACTATTGGTGAAGATATGATTAAACCAGCAGCTGTGAAAATGACAGAGATCATGTGTGGTCAGAAAGAGGCGAATAAACTGAATTCAGTGCCCTTGTCTGCAAGAATTGTAAAAGAAAGGAATTCTATCTTGGCAGAAAATGTAAAGGAACATGTTATTTCCTCACTAAAACAGGCTAAATATTTTGCTATTCAGCTTGATGAGACTACAGATGTTAGTAGCAATTCACAGCTAATGGTATATGTTCGCTACAAAGGTACACAAGCAATTGAAGAGGAATTGTTGTTTTGTTCTCCTCTCGAGTTGAGATCTCGTGAAGTTGATGTGTATAATAAGGTAAATGAATACTTTAATACAGAAAGCATTAATTTAAAGTGGGAAAACTGTATTGCTGCGTTTGTTGATGGAGCTCCAGCTATGTTGGGTCATATTAATGGTTTTTCGGCTTTGGTGAAAAAAAATAATCCAAATATTGAAGTTATTCACTGTATGATCCAACGCCAGGCACTTCTTGTGAAACATTTGGAACCTACACTGGAAGCCGTCATGCATGTTGTCATCAAGATTGTTAATATTATCAAAGGACATATTCAAATTGCTCTTACATCAAAAAGTCCCAATTTTGAAGTAATTATATCAAACATGAAGCAACATCATTTTTCCAAAACCTGAAGGGGGAAAGTTTTCAATTAATTTTTTTTTGTTCCAATTTAAGAATTTTATTTTGTTTGTCTATTACGTACTTACTATTTTCATGTAACTTTTTTTTATAAATATGTAAATGTAAATTAATTCAATAAATAACGTTTATTTAAAATTTACATTGATTGTTTTCTTTTCAGAATGGCGTGGGGGGGGGGGGGGGGGGGTAATATCGACTTACGCAAAAATATGTTGGGGTAATGGTTAAAATAGTTCCCCGACCGCTGCGCTAGGCAATATGGGAACCAACAATTATTTTTTTTATAAAAAAAAAAATACTACTGATTATTATAAAAGGTATTAGCGATTATTCTTCGAGTTCTAAAAACTGACTTCTAGTGGACATGATAAGTGGACACAGGATGATCTAAAATCAAAAAAAAAAAACTAAAGAGATTCTGTTCTGTATTCAGGGATGGACAGATTGTACAAAAACAATAATTTTAAATATTTTAGAGAAATGTAAAATCAAAATCACAATATTCGTTAGAAAAATTGTCAATCCGCCCAACTCCGAGTAAATTTTAACTACAAGTGTGTAACATTGAAAAAAAAATCGGTTCATTAATTTTTGAGATATAACGTCGACAACTTTGAAAAGCTGTTTTGAGATAAACGCATTTAAAGTTTTCATTAAGGACAGGAGCAGTCAGAAGGGTGGGGCTTGAAAATGATCCATCTCATTCAATTTTCTTCCAATCGGCTCGAAATGTTGTGAGAATATTTCTAAGATGTACTTTCCTAAGAACATGAAGAAAACAGTTTTTTTTAAATAGTGTATATGCGCAAACATCCTGGATAAATTTCTATTATCTATTATCCGAGCATAGCATTCATCCCATAGAAACGACTGCGCCATTAAAAAACCCGAACCATCGTTTGATATCGGTTATACAAGCAGTGTGGGGCTCCGGAATGGTGGAATTTGTAAGATTTCTTCTCATCCTTTCCGTGGTCAGAGACCTACTTTGGAGACTCCAATGTTACCGCCTGCGCAGAGTCAGTTAGCGAAAATTTTTTTCTCTCTTTATATTCCAAAATTTATCACGAAATTTATCAGATAAACGTTGTTTATGCAATCTATAGCGGCAACGATGGTGATCTAATCTTAAGCAAATCCGCCGAATCCCTCTTGCCAGAATCAGAAACGCATACAACCAGACAATTGTGTCCGCGAAGAAGGTTTACAAAGTCAAAGCACCCAACAATTTGTTTTGAATGCTTAACTATTTCACGTCTCTTCTGGTCAATAGCAAGAGCTATTAGCAATAACTTCAGCTACTGATCCCTCACTCCGTTAGTAATGGACAGTGGTACACCACTCAAGAATTCAAAAGGTAAGACCAATTTTTCGCAGTACCAAATTGACCATCATCCGGAAAAGAGGTGTCGACAACCGACAAACGATAATTAACAAATATCTCAAGGGAACGGTCTTAAAAGTGAAGTCAGATAAACTAAATACCTTAACAAGACAATAGACTCGATTTTCGCGCCGTGTTTTGCTTTGTAAAAAGTGGCAACATAAAAAGTGAACATAAAAAACCAAATTGTGTTGTGTGAACATTCGATGGTGTCGAAGAAAAAATGGCGCGCACTAAGTGACACAAGAACGGAAGTGTGCGCTTGTTGTGTTAACTGTGTGTACCGCGGGCAGTGAAGAAAGAACCAAAACAAAGAGTAGGCTATTAAAAGGCAAAATAAGCCTATTAAAACGCTCTTCGTTCACCAAACCGAAATTAAAAGCGGCAAAAAAATCAAAGAGAGCGAGATAAGCAACATAATAATGACTCGCAAAGCTGCAGAACTCAAGTTCGAACAACAACAAATGGAGGCGGATAATGCATTCTATGGCGGGCATTTTTCTAACAACACATTCGCTTGTCGGGCTTCTTCTGAGTCTGAGGACGAAGAAGACGAAATAAATGAGTTAGAAGCGAAACTAGCTATAGCAAAAGCGCGACAAGAGGAAAGAAGAAGAAAGAAAAAAATTGAAGCGCTGGAACAACAAAAAAATAAACGAGAAAAGCCGAATCCAAAAGGAGGCCAACATCAGTAACAAAAACCGAACTCAGAACCAGGACCAGATGAACAAAAGGCAGCTCATCAGCCAAAAGAACAACAACAGGAAACCAAAAAAAAAAAAACGAAAATGCAAACAATCAACACGGCAGACATCGATTGAAAACAATTGGTAACTCTGTGTAAGTTAGCTGTAATAATTTTGTGATCAAAAGACTGGGAGGTAATAGGCATGCCATTCAAACATATAACGTTGATTACCATATTAGAATTAAAATGTTTTGAAAAGAGCCACCCCGGAATTCTTTTTTTACACGCCGAAAGAACTTAAGAATATTACAGTTCTATTGAAGGGCGTCGACCCTGAAACTGAACCGGAGACTCTTTTGAAAATGCTGCGAGAGCTAAGGTACGATGGCCTTAAATTTAATATGGTCAAACCTTTCACCGCAGCCAGGTCTAGAGGGGACAACCGGAAGCTTCCCTTCTTTCTGGTACAGTTAACCCCAAATAGTAAAATTGGTAGTCTACGGAAAATTGGAGTCTTGGACCACCAAAGACAAACTAAAAAAAAAGGCATAAATATACTTCAATGGGTCCATTGCCAAAGGTTTGGGCATTCAGCGGCGAACTGTAAAATGCAGCATCGTTGTGTGAAATGCGATGAAGATCATAATGCAGAGGAGTGCCCTTTGGATAAAAGGTGGAAGAATGTATGTAATAAGAACTGAGAGAAGAACCACTCTTTTCAACCTGTTGCAAGATGAAAACCCTGATATACTTCTGACTGGGGAAACTAAGCTAAACCAGAAGCATAAGATGGGGCATATAAACTACGATATTATGCGAAGAGACCTACCAAAACATCAATCAAAGCTCTTGTGAATGTCAATTCACTAATAAGAACTAAGAGAAGAGCCACTCTTTTCAACCTGTTGCAAAATGAAAACCCTGATATACTTCTGGCTGGGGAAACTAAGTTATACCAGAAGCATAAGATGGGACATAAAAACTACGATATTATGCGAAGAGACCTGTGGGGTACGAAGTCATAGTGCCGGCGTACGGCACGGGGTTCCACTTCGTCCCACGAATTGTTTGCTGGCTGGTGCACTGCTGAGAGATCGAAACACTGGTCGCACAAGTGAAAAGTATAAAAGAAAACACTCAGGAACTGCCGCTTGGAAATAAAATACACTGAGTACTGTCTAGTTGTTAAGAGGGTACTTTATTGATTAATCACGACAAAAAACATGGACAGAAATTACACTTAAATATTTTTAGAGTTCACAATTCTAATTTTGACACCTAGTACATTTTGTAGTTATGTACTATCAAATTCACTGCCCGCTACTATAAAAGTATTAATACAGATAATTCACACGTTATTCACTGCGACTTAAATTTTTGGCTTTCATTGCTTAGGTGATATATATATATATATATATATATATATATATAAAATTTAAGTCGCAGTGAATAACGTGTGAATTATCTGTATTAATACTTTCATAGTAGCGGGCAGTGAATTTGATAGTACATAACTACATATATATATATATATATATATATATATATATATATATATATATATATATATATATAAATATATATATATATATATATATATATATATAGATATATATATATATATATATATATAGATATATATATATATATATATATATATATATATATATATATATATATATATATATATATATATATATAGATATATATAGATATATATAGATATATATAGATATATATAGATATATATAGATATATATATATATATATATATATATATATATTTCGGGGCTGTTTTATAAATTATAAGATCGTCTGCGTACGCAGTGTATATATATATATATATATATATATATATATATATATATATATATATATATATATATATATATATATATATACACTGCGTACGCAGATATATAAATATATATATATATATATATTTATATATATATATATATAAATATATATATATATATATATATTTATATATATATATATATATATATATATATATATATATATATATATATTTATATATATATATATACACTGCGTACGCAGACGATCTTATAATTTATAAAACAGCCCCGAAATTTGAAAAAGTCCCGAAGGACACAAGAAAAACCTGGCGGAAGTTTGTTATCAGCAGACCGGGCTTGATCAGTACCTGTATTTTAACAGACATGTTGGGGCAGCCTACAGGGTTGATAATTTTTTGGTCAAATTAATCAGAGGACATATCGCGAGAGGAACAGTTGCGTCTAATGACCTAATTTTTGGAGGTTATTATACAAATACTTTGTATTTTGAGAGGGCGGCTTTGTTCCATCAGAGGCGTTCCTCGAATTTGATATGAACGGTCTTATACAGGAGTTCCGCTGATTAATCATGTAGCTAGATCTTCGGTAGACGGGCGACTGTGCTACGATCGAGAAGTCACGCACACCAAAGAAGAATTTCTACGGCTCAATAGAGCTATTTCCCATAGAGACCGGAATCACATTATTAAACAGCACCAACAGTTTTGGAGGTAGCATGGCAAATAAAGTCCTATCTACCAAAGTCGGTAAAGTAAATCCAACATCAACCAGCTTACGCAGATTTAGCTTTTTTACGATTAGGGTAGAGTAATATTTAAGTTATATTAAATTGGGTTCTTAAGCCATTTAACAAAAAAAAAATTATATATATAGATGTAAGTTAATTTTAAGTTTAAAAAAAAACGTTTTTTTTTAGTTTTTGTTTGTTATTAAATAAACATAATTAAAACCAAACAGTTCTGTCGTGGAAAGGCAAATTGTACAATAGACATGTCAAGTTTAGCTTAGAGTCTGCGTAACACCAGTAGGTCATAACATAAGATAATTAAGCTAGAATTTAAATTAGATATTGTCTAGGCTGTAATTTAGAACCTAAGAAAAAAACGGAAAAGAAAATTTTGAGAAGAGAAAAAAAACATTTTTCGCAAATTCAACCATGATTGTTGTTCTCTTAGAACCAGCTGCGGTCGAGCCAATCCTACTTTCAACGTTGGATATAAGTTCCACCCCCGTGCTGGTCAACGCATTCAATGTTCTTCAGAATTGCAGCAGGTTCTTAGCAAATTCTTTCGCATATCTTATGCACTAAAAATCGAGCCTACCTGCTGGAAAATAAGTGTCTTTCACAAAATTACATGACGGTTGCCATAACATTGATGTTGTGCAGGGTCACGAAAAAGGACATCAGACGGTGAGCAAGTACGCTACGTCATACAGCGGAAAGTACTTTTGGGGCGTAAGAAAATATTTTATGAAGCAGTTCGCCAAAAGTGTGTGTAGGCAAGCAACTCGTGGACTGCGAACCATGACAACACACCATCAGACAGTCCCATCATTATCGGCGACATTTTGACCAAGAACGAGACACAAATATTCCAAATCTATATAATCGACTGATTTGACTCCCCGTGCACTCTTTCTATTCAATCAAACTAGCAGCCGAAAAAACGAAAGTCGACTTGACAACCACACTGAACACCGAGTATAAAAAGTTTCGAGGGCAAGATCAAGATTCCCATTGAAGGATCAAAATATCAATTTTTATGAATAAACTTGTGTTTTGTATTCTCTACATAAATTCCGGGAATTTTTGATCAAGGTTATATATAATTCAATAAATCATGTATATACTTAAAAAAGAAACTTCCATTCTCGCCGAAAAAAAAAAACTATATTGCTTTCCACTCCAGAATATGTAATAGGACCCAGCTCTCACTTTTATCTATGAGCTACGTCGCACATTTTTGATTTGATAAAAAATTGACATGTAGAGCCGCTTTTTCCAGTAAAAAAAAGACAAGTTACTATATCACACAGCAAGGGCACACCCATCAATTGAACATGCGACGGTTTGGGGCTAAACTGCTCTATCTATAAACTGCTACATTTCTTTGAAACCCATTTCCAACAAGAAATGTTTGTATCTCACATACCAATAAAAAAAGTCAACAATCTTAATCGTTTTCCTCAATGTCAACATGAACCGTATCAACTCCACCACTCCTTAGGGTGATTTCATTCCCGAATAAATGTCGTAAATGATTACATATACACAAGAATGTCATACACACAATTGCGTGGAAGGCTGAATTGATAAGATTACTTTAATATTGCCTTCAACTACTGTTCGAAAAGTATGCTTACTCACATTGGGAATGTTGAAAATGGGAATTCGTCTGACTCTTTGGTTCGAACTACATCCAGTGGTGATGTGCCGATAAGCCGATTAAGAGTATTGTCCAAGTTACAAGCGACAGCTAATGACCTAACCATGTGTACTGATATCATGCCCAAGGAAAAATTATTGCTTCTATAAAAACTCCACCCTGTGGGATATCATATCGTTATCTGTGAAATGAGTGAGCAACAAAACAAATCTATAGCTTCTTTCTTGCGCCTCTCATCCCGTTTTTCTTTTTTCTTTATTTTCGTTTAGTCAAACTTATTTGGTACGACCTGAAGGGTCAAGATATTTCACTGCTGGTTCTAAGTCCAACGAAAGAACACGCAATTTATTTTATTATCGAACTTGAAATATATGGGATGATTGACTTGTGGGTCCTTGGTTGGATGCTAACCAAAGCGGATGCAGCTCCACTGCTGTGCCGCACAAATTACGCGCTTACATAGACGGGCATGTGAATGTGATCGAGGTTAATTGTTTTCAACTGCATTCAGCTCAAATATAAAACTACAAGGAATTAATTGATAGATGTAATTAAGTTGACTTCTGGTTGACGTCGCCGGATGAGGAAGGAAGTTTCAGTTCACTTCGATTAACATACAAGTAGCTGAGCAGAAATCTAGAGTGATGTCACGTAAATGTGATTAAATAAGGTAAACATTGAGCTAGTTTATTAACCAGACAATGTGACATCGTTTACTTTTGAGAACACTTCCAACAAATTACCTTGAATCAGACATTTATCTGGAATCATTGTCATGCACATGTGAAGTTCGTTGAGTTTGTTGAAGGCCAGATTTTAAAAATCCATATAACAAGACTCGTATTTAGGAAATCGTAAAACAATAAAACCTTATTTTTAGAGATTTGTGGTTAGAATACATACAGTTCTAACAACCGCTACATATTTATAAGTAACGAGTGCTTTAGTGTTCTGGATATTTATATGATGTTGATTGTGTCATGGGAAAACAGGCTTCTGGTATGTTCCCCAGAAAATCCTATCGCCACATACTAACCTTACAAAACGACAGTAAACAAAGACGCCGGTAAACACCATACAATTATCTAAACTTAAATTGCCGCAAGTATAATGACCGTACAAAAAGTGTGCTGTACGAGCTACTAAACAATTATCCTTAGTCCAATGTTTACTATTTTATTGTGGTTCGGTTAAAAAATGATTCTATATTTTTATCCGTATGTTTGCAGTTAAATTTTTACGTTAGCTGCTGCTTTCTGGGACTTTTCGTCTTGCTCTTGCTCTTTCAAGTTCGTGCAACTTATTCTGCACTGAGGTTTCTAGAGTACAGATTTCGGTTCAACACTCCTGTAACCACAACATAAAGTCAACGAGGTGCCTTGGCATCACGAGGTTGTTTCTCCATTGAGTGAAGCTGATGCATGCGAAAACGGCATGTTCAGCATCCTCTTCTCGCTCTTCGCATTGTGGAAAAGATGTTAACTGACGTATTCAAAATTGTTTAGGTATTTTCGATACCTACCGTCCCTTGACAAGAACTGCGTAAAGTGGTAGTTGCAGCTCCCTTATGAGCCCTTTATTCAAACTTCTAGGGATGGGATGAGTTTAAAGGTGCATCTGCCTTTTTAAGCTCGTATTCCATCTGGCCAGCCATATAGCGAGGGAAAAATATCGTTCTTCTAACTTTATCGTCGCCATTCCCCCAGACCCTTGCTTCAACGGCGGACTTCGTGAAACCGAAAATAGTTCTTAATACACAAAGTCTCACCCTGATCGTACATCAGCTTTCTATTAAAGAAGTAGCTTATAACGATTTTCAAATGGTAGGGAGGGCGGGGGAGGGGGGCAGTCCTAGAGCAGGCTCAGAGTTTATCGACCTGGCACATAGATGGCGGTAGTTATTAAAATGCAATGACTCTGGTGGATAGTACCAACCTAAGAAAGATTAAGTTTCAAGTTTGAGACGCTACGATTTTTTTTACTTGTTGCCCGCGCACTCAAGAAGCTAACCGAAAAGAACTCCGCTAGTCGGAGTGGAATTCCCCCAATCCTCTTGAAGATGTGTCTCTTCACTCTCTAAGCCACTGCGGAAACTCTTCCATTTGTCTTATTCTACTGGCCGTTTCCCAAATAGATGGAAGTCAGCGAACATTCAGCCAATTCCCAAAAAGGGCGACAAATTATCCCTCTCTTCTTATCGCCCCATAGCACTAACTTATATTCTCTGGAAGGTAATGGAATCACTGATTAACCATCTACTTTCGAAATATGTGGAATCAAATGACCTCCTCAATGACGCAATAGGTCCACAGGAGATTTGATGGCGTACCATACCGAAATGTGGAGCCATTCCGTCCACAACTTCGGAGAAAGCAAGGTTGTTGCACCGGATATCCCGATAGCCTTCGACAGAGGTTGGCTTCCAGCTCTTTTCTCAAAACTACATTAATATGGAGTGGACTATTCCCTGATCCAATGGATAAGACACTATCTACCTGGCCGTTCAATCCAAGTGGTTCTTGATCGTGTAAAATCCACCTCCCATTAAATTAATGCAGGTGTTCCCCAAGGTTTTGTACTCTTGCCCACTCTCTTCCTCATCTTTATAAATAATCTCTTGTCAATTACTTACAACACAACTCACAAGTTCCTCATACTCATACGAACATTCCCGGCCAAACTCTTCCAACGTCAATACCAGTCAGCAGGTTATGCTTAATACATTGAATTATCTAACCGAGTAGAATTCAATGCTTTAAAAACTCAGTGCTGTCTCTTGTTGTCAAAGACGAACCCCAAAGTACATATACTGTCGATGAATAGCACTTGCATCGACGAAGCCAAGGAACTACCAATCTACGGCACTCGAATTAATTCGACTCTTAATTGGAGCGACCACATTTTGGAAGCTGCGAGAAGTTCGGCCAAATGCATGGGGTTCCTTAAGAGATGCAAAAAATACTTCACTCCAGCCTACCTGGCCACTATTTACAAGGCGTATATTCGTCCCAAAATGGAGTTCAACTCCCATATTTGGTCAGGCGTATCCAAAACTGCACTACACGTGCTCGACAGAATGCAAAAACGAGCAGTGAAACTTATTGGGGACCCAGCTGTGAGTCGATGAATTCCGTCGTTAGAATATAGACGCAACGTATCTCGTCTATCTCTCTTCTATAGGTATTATCACGGTCGTTGCTCAACTGAACTTGTATGCTGGATGTGTTCCGCCTCCTGACATTTTCCCGCGATAGCCGTCAATCTGAGAAAGCGCATCAGTTTAACTTGAAAGTCAAAGGCGCACAAACAAACATAGAGAGTCATTCTTTAGCCGAACCACACGAATGTGGAATACTCTACCTGATCATGTGGTTGCTCGTCGTTGTAATGTCCAGGCATTTAAGGCCAATGTACATCGATACCTCCTTTCCTTATCCACTTCCCCTCCTTCCGCTCGCACTGTGCTCTGAACTTTAACTCTACTCCAAAATCCCCGTTGGTGTGCGCGTTGGTGTATATAAAAAAAAAAAAAAAAATACGGACTGAACAGGATAGATAATTTCAATATCAAGGTTATTCATAATCACACTGCAAGGACCATGTGCAGCAAAAGTAAACGCACCGCAGGAGCATTCTATCTCAATGATGATCAAGAGAGTACTTTCAGGAATGAGCTTTTGGCGGTTTGTTTATCTTGTAGGAAGAAATGTTTACGGCTGTTTGTGTTCCGCCGAACACTGCTGCCACAAGGCACTCCACAGAGCGAAACAGCACAACTACAGCACCGAGAATTGTCACAAATAAAACACAGAGTATGGTTGTTTATTCGGATCCTTTTATTGTTCCTATTTTATTGTTAGAAAAAAAAACATGCACTTAATTTACTATAAAGCGTTACAAGTGTTCGCTAGTTTTCTTCGGAAATAAGTTACGAGGAATTATTGTACACAGGGATTGTTCTTATTATTTCTACGACACCTGGCAGGCGACAATGACTAATGAAAACTCGAATTGCACCTAATAATTCATGCACGCATGTAATTACCACAAAACACAACTCTGATGTCCTGAGCGAGGATCATGGGTCGGCGCGCGTTGAAAACCGAATATATGTTTTGATGTTGCCGATCGATGGCAGTTCGGACAAATACTTTGTTCACTCGCTTACCTTAGTGTACGTGGCACGTCGTTATTTTAAACTCTATGGCACGGCGCGGATTTACTTCGTCTAAGGCATTCTGTAACTGTACTAATTCGTAGGCTGAAAAATCTCATCCCCATTTCGAATTTTTCGTCCCCTCATCTGCGAAAGCAAATTTCCCATCCAATCTGCAAAGAAATTTTCCCATCATAATGACCATTCTCCTTTCCGTCTTCTTATCGGAATCTTGTTCCTTTACTTGGAAGATCAAGGATACCGCCACTTATTTTCCGATCTTTTCGTGGGATTTGTTTGTGTTACCCATCTGGCTTAAGACAACAAGGTTCTTGTGCGCTTCAGCTGGGTAACAAAGGAACCGTGGGAATGGTATAGTTTTTGTTTGCATTTCCAAATCATAACATCTAGCATGAGATCTACATTAGGATGTTTATGATTGCATGGACTGTTGGTCGGCAGCGAATCGCTATCTTTTGTTTGAACAAGTGTGCCTTTTAGGTTTTGGGTCATGCCAGGAATTTAGGTGCTAATTGCTATTAGCTACAAGAGGAGATATTCGTTGTCCGGGTTGTTTACTGAAGAACGCGTTTATTGGATGCATTGCATTGATGCCCTGAATTGAATGCGTTGGATTGGATGCTTTGAATTCAATATTAGAAACTTTTGAACATTTAGTTCGATTGATTTTCACTATTGAATTCGATGTTGGTGTATGTAATGTTACCTTTTGTTTCAGTTGGGAGTAAGGACTTTTGGAACACGTGTAATGGATAAAGGTGAGTATGTTCCTTGGTGGAAAGGACATCTCAACCTATGCTGGCTTGTGTGGTTCGTAGAACCGCCACAAGCTTATTCCCCCTGAAGCGTGCATTCCCCTTTTTGGACAGAAGAGGCCATATTCTAGACAACCACGGGGTCCACCCTCCTTCCATGATGCCAAGGATAAGCAATCTCTCTATGGTTCTAAACCCCCTACAATTTAGTATGGTGATCAGTGAAAGAGGGAAATCAATAAGGGACTGATCCCATCCTGACTGGTGGTGGATTTGTGACGAAGAAAGGACTGTATGTCTTTAAATATAGTGTACCTATCAGGCGCAACGCTCCCCTTTCCAATCTCTCATATTTAGTTTAATTATAATTATTTTAGCTCTTTATTTTTTTATTTTTTGTTTATATTTTCTTTTATCGCAACTGGAATCCCTCTTATTATTGTTTCAAAGATTATTGTTTCTATATAAGAGTTCAAAAACACAAAAACCATTGTACGCCGAAAGGCATAATCAAAAAGTTACATATTGTAGAATTTAGAGTACTTGCAAAGAACCAATAAGTTAATATAAGAACGATATTTGCAAAATAGAAATGCTTTTAGTCCTAAATAAAGAAAAAAGTAATTTGATTGTGAATCACATAAATGCGGATTTCAAATCAAAAAGCGCCGTGTTGTTATGCCTGGCATGCACATCTTATTTACTGTTACCCTTAAAATAGAGCAACAACAACCAAAACAACTTCATAAATAAACTCGCTTGGAAGTTGTATGTATCTATCAACAACAGTCGCCGATAACTCGCAGATCTGGTAACGTAAATTGATATCAATTGCTCTGACAGTCGTATTTGATATTTAAACCATAAATGTTTTCTTAATGAAGCGCGTCTTAATTACGTATTTACTCATCGTTCAAAGGAACTCCCGTTTTATAGTCTTATATAATTCAATCTTTTTTTTGTTATAGTCTAGTATTTCATTAAAAAAATTCCACAATTCAGCTTAAATTCTACCGTTTAAATTGGTAGAATACAGATTAAAATTTAGGTCGTATTTATATGAGGTTTACGGTAATTTAGAAGAATTCATTCGGTTTCTTTAGGAAGCTTATCGACAACAAGTCATTATGGAAATTTTGCGTTAACTACTAATGCTAATTTGCGATACGAATCTAACAAATATGTACTTGTATTGCGTATAAGGAAAAAGTATTTGGTCAATTTGTATGCAAACTGTATTTCGGACAATTCATGGGATTAGCTAGAAGACGTGAAAATTTGAAAGTCCAATCAATTTGAATTTGGTAGTGATTCAGGCTTCTATTTAACTAGCTTACATCCGAAGGGTAAAACGTGAATTCTAATTTTCTCTTTATGTTAAAAAGAGCTGTTGACTTCTTGACAATATTTTATGTTCTTATCCAGTAACATAAAACAAAGTTTTTTTTTTGCTTTTTATTTGGCGGGATGTCGAAGACTGATGAAACTTGGTTACCTAGGGTCAAACGTCTGAAAAAAATGTCCATGAGTTAAAATGTGAATTTTAATGGAGTGTCAATGGAAAAACAGAACGAATGGTTTCTATGGATTGAAAAATTATATGGCATTATATTTCTAGTTATGTTATATTTTATAAATGTAATATTTTCGACCACCACACACATTTGGAAATAAAGCACACATTAATTTTTTACAATTAAATTTTTTCTTTATGGTCATCCCAGTATTACACACACCATCACAAACACCCGCGTTCGATCCCTCGACAACACCGTAAGACTCTTTTCAAAGGTGCCCGCTCGGTCAACGTGCACAATTCAAGTCTGACGACCGTCTCCGTTAACAACTCAAAACCAACTCCCGTTCGATCGGAGGAAAACCTTTTTCCACGTTAACCAAAGTTATTTTGCTTTTTCACTGATCTCACATAAAATCCTTTGTATTACGATCTCTTTTATGAGCCAGTGCATCCTTTGTCTGATCCTTAGGTAATTCACCTTGTATCGGCAACCGTCTGGAAACACTTAAGGGAGTATTCTGGTCTAGAATTTAGAAAAAATCGATTTTTTATTTATATTTTCTTAAGGTTTATACTTTCAAGAATATGCTGTCCAAAGGAAATTTTAAAATTTCAATAGGTGGCTAAGTTACAGCTGCTTTAGTGACGCGGCAACTAGACCGGTCCTGGCGGAACGAATCGAATAATAAACGGTACATACTCCCCAACTACCTGCCCGCTCGAGGTCAATCCATACAAACCCTTTGTCACGGAAAAATGACTTTGAAATGAATTACAACGGTATTCTGTGACGAATTTTGTTGCAATCTTTTCATGTTTAATGTTCAGTTGAGATCAGTTTAGTTTGAATCTTCAAGCAACGAAGTTCTCTCTGTGCAGTTAAAATGGATAGAAAAAGTAAAGCAAGAAGTGGTGCGCGTCCAGATAGACAAAAAAAAAAACGAAAATTTAGAAAGAATCTGTAGCGATTCTAACAGATACACACGTTTCACAAGCGAAATAGTGAAGAACACGAACGAAAAATCGAATAAGAAAAATACATCAGAACCGTATACCAAGCGATAAATAACAAAAAAATAATTCACACCAGTGGAATATAGTCGAGTTTGGAAATCAAATTCTAAACACGGTCAGTAGCCTGGTGTGTAACGCTTAGGTAAAATTTTTTTCGTGATTCGAGCTGTCATAGCGTCAGTTCGAATCACACGATCTTCTTCACTATTATTTCAAACGCTATAAATCAGCATACTGTGGAAGAAGATACTAGTTTTACTAGTGTATCAGCAATCAAATTAAAAAGATCGGGAGGTTATTGTAGAAAATAATTCATCATCATCGGGACCACAACCGGGAACCGGTCTTGGCCTTATTTAGCAAGTCCTGAGGCTTGTTAACTTTTCCATAAACATTTGGTTTACAACACTCAATTCATTAGCGTTATGTGCTACATGTAAACAAGGAATTAAATTTACTCGAACTGCTCCTCGTGGATTAGGATTTAAAATTGCATTGCAATGCAGTTGTGAAGATATAAAACGCATTCCATCATCTCCATTCATCAATAAATCATCGAGTCTTAGTAGTGATAAAGCCAAATTACGATGATTTATCAAAAGAGAGTTTACTGAATCAATGTTTGGGTTCAGAAACGCAGAATAAGAATGAATCATTTAACACATTAGTTTGGACTTTCGTACCAAAGCATATCCATGTACGAACCATCGAAATTGCTAATTATATAGCCGTGTGTATTTTTAATGAAGCCTTTTTATCTATTTTGAAAAAAAAATGGGCATTATGGGTGTCCCTATTGGTTCTGAAGCCCATACGTTTGCTTTTAAAAGAAACGCAAATCGAATTGATCGCTCTGAAGTACGAGCATCTGCTGCTTCGAAAAAAACTAGAACAGCACGACTATCAGAGAGAAGTTTGGAGAATTTGCTTTTTGAATAAGAGGGCCAGGAATTACCGACTAACAAAGTGTAAGTATAACGCAATATTATGTCACTTGAAGCTACTATACCCTGAAATTTTTCTCGAAACCACTTTTTTCAAGTCTATTGACACAATATCTCAAGTTCTAATGAACCCATTGACTTAAAATTCGGTACACACCTTCTTGATATAACGCTCTAAAGTCCCTACCAAGCTTTACTATTTTTAAAAATTCAATAAGCGGAAAACAATAATGACAAAAATGGGTGGAGTCTGCGTCTTCGCGCGGTCCGATCTGGCTTGCCCGAGGATGGAGGCGTTGGAACCCAATAATATGGACATCATATGGTTGAGGGTCGTGCTGAGGAATTCCGTTAAATTCCTTTGTTGTCTTTACAGCTCCCCGAATGACGATCGACCCTGGATCTGTTATTGACATTCGAGCCGAGTATTTATACCGTAGAGCTTTCTGCACGACTGGGAAACTCAGATCACTGCTTGGTATCTGTCGCGCAAGCACTTGCATATCAAGCGAATAACCGGTCTAGGCAGCTTCGCAATGTGTGGAAGTATGGGGCTGCTAACTGGGACGATTTGCGAGATTTCTTCGAATCCTTTCCATGGTCCGAGGTGAGCTTCGGAGACTCCGATGCTAACGCTTGCGCGGAGTCGGTATCAGAGATTATTCTTCTGGGGATGAAGATCTATATTCCACATTCCATCAAACGAAGTTCATCTGATAAACCGTGGTTTGATAAAAAATGCGAGCTGATTACAGCGGCAAAAAATAGAGCATTTAAGCAATGGCACTCCAATCCCACCGATGTTAACAGAACGAATTTTGTTAGAATCAGAAACGCGTGCAACCAGGCGATTGATACCGCGAAGAAAGCTCACAACGACAGGGTGATCAATAAGCTCCTTCGGTGCCCAACTGGTTCGCGCTGCTTCTGGTCAATGGCAAAAGCTGTCAGCAGTAACTTCGCATCTCCTTTTTCCCTCCGTTGCTGACAGACAACGGGACGTTAGTCACGAATTCAAAGCATAAAGCCAATGTGTTAGCGAATTTATTTTTCGCGAATTCAAACCTCGATCCCGGCCTTTTGGACCCACCTGTGATCGCATCGGTACAGTCTTCCATGCGGGATGTGAGATTTCGTCCGCGCACTATTCAACGCATTCTACGTGAACTGGATTGTAGGAAGGCAACGGGCCCGGACGGAATACCAGCAATAGTCCTTAAGAACTGTGGCCCAGAACTATAGCCGGTTCTTAGCAGACTCTTCCGCTTATCTTATTCACGGAGGACCTTTCCTGTCTGCTGGAAAATCGCTCGAGTTCAGCCAATCCCAAAGACGGTAAAAAAGTGTCTCCCACAAAATTACCGTCCGATTGCATTACTGTCTATTCTATCTAAGGTGATAGAAAAAGTCATCAATACAGAGTTAGTTAAGTATTTGGAGTGCAACGGACTTCTGAATGATCGTCAATAGGGATTCCGTGGCAGGTGGTCCAAGGGAGACCTTTTGACACTTACAACCGATATATGGACATCTGCGATTGAACGGCATGGTGAGTCAAGGGCGGTCGCATTGGATATCTCCAAGGCTTTTGACCGCATGAATTGCTGAGCAAACTTCGTTCATATGGACTTTCCCAACAGCTTTGCGACTGGACGAGGAGCTTCCTCGAGAATCGTTCGATCCGGGTTGTTGTGGACGGATAGTGTTCGGATCTGTATCCTGTTAATTCGGGGGTGCCCTAACTTTCTATTTTGGCTCCAACCTTGTTTTGCTTCACATAAATGATTTGTTGGAGTCGACGGATAACAAAGTGTTCAGTTTTGCGGATGATAGTACGCTTGTTGCCTCCTTTTCGAGTGTTTGGCCGATTGGTGCATCTGCATCGGATCAGCTGAGATGTAGACAGATTGACTCTCTGAATCAGGATCTAGATAAAGTCCTGCAGTGGGGAAGGGCCAATCTCGTCGACTTCAATGCAGCGAAGACACAATATACAACATTCACAAAGAAAAGTGGATCATCGGTGCCACGGCTGATGATGAATGGCCGGGCCCTCGAGGCTGGGGAAAGCTTGAAATTGCTCAGCGTCACGGTCTGTGGGAATGTATCGTGGCATAAACACGTGTCGAGCATCGCCAAGTCAGCCTCAGGAAAACTGAGCTATCTTTTTAGAGCCAAGAAATATTTTACTCCGGCCCAACTTCTTTTCCGATATAAATCCCAAATTAGACCCGCGCTCGAACATTGCTCTCATGTTTGGAGCTCGGCTCCTAAACATACCCTCGACCTACTTGAGAGCATACAGTGACGAGCGATCCGCCTAATGGGGAACTCGGCGCTGACGTCGGGACTACAGTGGGTATCACATGGAAGGCGCGTAGCCGACCTCTCTCTGTTTTACAGATATTATCACGGATACTGTTCTTCGGAAATTCGTGCTATTGTTCCACGCAATTCGGGTTATATGCGGTCCATAAGACAATCTGACGGATCGCACCCGTTTGTGGTTCATCTCCCGACGGCGCGAACATCCCTGTATCAGAACTCGTTCCGTTACAGAGCGGGGAAGTTGTGAAACTCCCTTCCCACGCGAGTGTTCCCGGAGCGTTACAACTTGCAACTGTTCAAAAAGAATTGCAACAGTTCTTTGGTGGCATCTCGGGGCGCCCACTCGGCGCTATAGGTTCGCCTCTCCCGAGAAGTCTACAAAAAAAAAATTCAAGTTGCCATTTTGCGAAAAAAAATTTTTTTTTGTTTCTTCGAGGCAGGGACGATTACAACACATTCACTGATTAAGAATCCATTTTTTTTTTTTTTTTTTTTGTTAAATAATTAGAAGAGGCAAAATCATGTCAATCAGGGGGCACGCTTTTGTTTCAACCCCCCATTTCGCCTCCCTGGAATTTTGGACGATGAGTAAGGACCGCTGCCAAGTCCTGGATTCGAAAAAAGTCTAAATTATTTTTCAATAACGGAATGAAAAAAACTTGCCTTGACTACGTTGATTATGAAGTTTAAGAGTTGTACTGTAATATATTTCTTGTCCGGTTTTACTATTTTGTTTTTGTTCGCGCTCCACAAGCAAGTGTGTATTAGTTTTTATCCTACCCACGTAGATTCGCGTATCGTTATAATCAAACCCACTTGCTAACAAAAGTTATCCCAAACAGGGACGAGCGTTAGATCAACAGCAAATGACTACAAGGCTGCAGCAACATATTGATAGCCATCAAAAGCAATCTTGTAAAAGGACATCGGATGCAACGACGAGGGGAATAGTACTTTCCCAAAACACGCAGGCTGTTGTGTTTGGTAAGTCACCAAAGCGAGACGAGTGTGGCCAGATTGCCGGCGCCAGTGCAAAGCCAAAAGACGCAAGGTGGAATAAAATAAATCGAAATTTATAAGTAACTAAAACATTAAACTCAAAATCACCGATATTTCTTTCAATGATTTTTGGATGATTTGATATTTAAAAAAAAAAAGAGTTTATTAAGTGTTTTATGCGAAATCGAAAGGCGTGGGTGGGAGCGAACAAATAGGGCATGTGCTTTCAACCCGGCGAAGGCCAGGACGATCCTTGTCCCTGTTCCATCCAAGTTGACATGCAATCTCCACGTGGCACCCCTGGATAGCTACTTCGGCACCCGCCAAGTAGTGAACCAACGCATACAGCGACATCCTGAGAACGGTTGCCTTGCCCTTGCCCGGAAAAATAAATTATTGTGAGCAATTTAACAAGGCTCGGATAAGGACCGGAACCGGTGGAGAGACTTGCTAAATAAGGCCAAGACCGGATCCCGGTTGTAATGCCGGTGATGCGAAATCGAAATCTATCTTTTGGATAATCATCAAATAAAGCAGTAACAGCGACGGAAGCCCCGTGTCGCATGAATAAAAGTTTAAGTGCTAATAACTGAATAAACAACCATTACTTCATAATCTAAACATTATAAATCCAATAGTTTAAAATAAACATGTCATACATAAACGTCAAACAGTTTCAATAATGGACAAGAGCATTGGCATGCTATATATAGTTGCTTTTTGCAAGTCGAACCTAGTTGAAGCAACTGGAGGTATATTCTATCGCCTACCGACAAGAAATTAAACTTCTCGTACACATGATGAAATTTTCATACTACGTTGGCTTTATTAAACGTTGGTCTAAAGAATTTCCTTCCCCATATGTAAACGTACCCCCTAGGATATGTAGTGATCCTAAATCACTACTCCCATCCAATCCCCATTATTTCCTATAACTTTAACCTTATCCCAAAATGAACCATTGAGCGACGAATTAAACCAAAAGTTAATTTGTCGCATATTGATCCGATTCCTAATTACCTCACCCTTACCTATAATCCAAATCATGCTTCCCCAACTGAATCATACGCATGACAAAATTAACCAAAAGTCCGTATGTCATACATTGATTCAATTTCTAATAACCGCGACATCATGAAATGCTTAACTCTAAATGCATTTCATGATTTCTCCTTCCGGGAATTTATTCAAATAAATTCCTAGTCACTTCCCAGAACCCTATTCCAATTGAAGCACACGAAACCTTGTTTGTGCTTCTTGGAATTTTTACAATAAAAACGTTGACAAATTTCATTGGCCGAAAGTATAAATGGGCGGCACATCTCTATTGCGCGATCCGAATGGAAAGCTTTCCCAAACTTTCAACGCCGCTGCAGGCGTACCACAGGGCTTCATTCTAGGCCCCATCTTATTCAATATTTACACCTCAGATATTCCTCGCCCTGTGGATGGTAGAGTAAACCAGATTTGCTATGCGGATGGCGTCCTAGTGTACACGTCATCTAAAAGCCCAAAACTTGCAACAAATCGACTCAGCCGTCATCTGGACGAACTGTATCAGTATTACAGTCGATGGAAAATTCGACTTAACCCATCCAAAGCAGTAGCTATAATTCTGAGTAGTAAACACTCCCAACCTACTTCTTGATATTCACAGAATATCCGAATACAAATGGGAGGTACTACGATTAGACCACAGGACAGGATGAAATATCTTGGGGTCATCTATACCCCAAAAATGAATTTCATTAAACATGTGACCCACATTCTTCAAAGGGGCCTCGGTCGGTCTAAGCAACTGCACATCTTGAAGTGGAGCAACAAAGTTGACATCAAAGTTAAGCTTCTCTGCTAGAAGCAGCTAATCCGATCTGGAATATCGTACGCCTTTCCCATATGGTCCTGCATATCTTCGGCCCAAATAGAAAGACTTCGTTTTCGAAGGAAACCTCCTCAGAAGATGCATCAACCACTTTAGAAGGCCTGACGGTCGCCATTACCCGAACTCCCACCTATACGAAGGTGCCTCCATTATCCCCATCGACTTGTTACTTGCTACAATTAGCATATAAGTACCTCGAAAGCATTCAGAACAGCGAGAACCCATTTGTACGGGAGTCTTGCGTTCTTGACCCTTCTCTCTTTCGATCTCTTCGGATCAGACCACCACAATTTCTTCTTCAGTACAAAACTGAAGAAAACACCCTTCCCAACAACATTATCCTTTTATAATAGAGGATTCCTGGACCCATCCCATATGAACTACTGCTGACACACTACAAACACGCACGTACAGTATAAGACAGCACAAACACACACACATACACACCGACTAAAGCGCAGATTATCAGACGCCAAAGACGTGATCTGCGTTTACTACCGCACTCAAGACCTACCGGTCTTGTACGATTTCTTTCCCACCATCCCCCCATCCAAGTAGTTAGAGAACAACATTTGAACTATCCCTGTCCACACTATCCTTAGATACGTCCTCCCCTTTCTTTTCAGATATCTTGAGACCGAGCCCAACATCTTCACGGGTGGTTCTAGTTATCGCAAGATGACCAGAAGCCAGAGACAAGATGAAGGACACATTTGTCCTTGGCTCCTTAAAGTCGGCCTCTCGCCACCCTATTTTTTTTATTTTTTTATTTCGCGATCAGTAAGGATCCAGAAGGCCGAACCTATGGTCAAACCATTAGTTAATTCCATTACAGCTAGAAGTAATAAATAAAATATTCGGAATAAACAAATCAAAAAGCGTTTAACTCTAGCTGGCACTAATCTATAGCAAGCGAACGACAGCACCTGGCGTCCTCCACGAACCTCCTACTGACCGAACCATTACACAGCTGTATTCCCGGTCAGGGGCAGTCAAGAACGTATGTTCCTGTGTTAATAAGACTGTGATCAACCCACGGTGAGTAAACTCCATTCCCTTACCAGACTCTTGGCGTCCTGCACGAAATTACACAGCCAAATCCACGGACCCGCGGCAATATTTTTTTTCTAAGGCAATTCACCGTAGAGTGACATGAACAAACTTAAAAAGATAACCTCAACAGGTATAATATTAGCTCGTCCCCTTCATAAAACGCCCATCAAGTTCTCCATCACTCTCATAGAGGTCGCGTGTGTATAATTGATAGCATTCAAAATCGACTTCTTAAATTTGCGATTTAAGCTCTATCCTGGCAAGATCCAGTCGTCTTGTCTCATTATCATCATCATCATCATCATCATCATCGGCACTACAACCGGGATCCCGTCTTGGCCTTATTTAACAAGTCCCGGGGCTTGTTAAATTTTCCATAATAATTTGTTTTGCCGGGCAAGGTTATTAGCTTTGCGCCTGTCTCATTATAGATACGGTCTTATACTTATTAAATTAAACACCCTTGAAAACATGACCGATTTGAGTGTTTTCCATCACTCTCATAGAGTTCATCATCACTGTGGGGTAGTAAGTAATGTACCTGCATGGGTACTCCGTTCTACTTCCTCCTCCATCATGTATTGTTCGCCGCGCAAATCACCGAACCGAAAAAAAACGAAACAAAACAAAACCGACGCCACACAAACACACTGGAGGGAAAGTTAATGCTCTTTTATTTTATTGGATGTATTATTCGTTTTCACAAAAACTATTGAACACTTTCGTATGAACTTAAGGATATTGTTTTATCAAAGAGACTATTGCATACCGATTTTTTCTTTGCCGCACTATATGTTTTCGATAATAAACAATTTGGGTTCAATAAATTTACGTTATTTCATAGATTCACGGATAAATTTACGTGGAAAAAAAATAAACTAAAACTTCCTAGAGTTGAAAAATAAAACACACACGACTCACGGGGGTGCGAACTCCGACGCACCCCTCGATGGTAAAAGGGTGGCCCATCGTATTTACGCGTACCGAGCGCAAAGGTAGCGTAGTGGAGACCCGACCGACTTGGTCTGGTGATGGAATGAGACTCAAACGATATCCTCACCAATAAGGATATCGTTTTTTACCTACCACCAGGGAAACGTAAAGTCTCTCTTGGTGGTATAGGAAACCAGATCTTGTAATACAGGTCATGGTGGTATGTGTGGGATCGTTGAGATCAATGCTATTCACACGTACAGTGGAACAGCGAAACAGGCAGGCGGCAAGGACAAAAGAAAAGGCGACCAAATGGTTCGCTCTTTAATGAGGGTCATGTTTATACGATGCCTCGTCGCTATTTTCGACGTTAGGAGAAAAAGGTGCTAAAAGCAATATGGATGTTTATGGCATCTCTGGCTGCAATAGAAACCGGGTTCATATTTGCATTAGAAAATGCTGGAGAATTTGGTTTCAGCGTCTATTGCGCTAATTATATGCAGCTGCTTGGGTTGTTTGTTGGTAAGACAAACAAAAAGGTTGCCAGGCAATGTGTATGTATGGTATATGACGCGGCTGGGAAAATAGACGGCGCGATATTTATGGTCCCTGTCATGACGGTTACATTGATTGCAATCCGAATTATTTTGTTTACAGGAATTTGTCTGGTGCCGAATTGGTTCAGAATACCAAATAGGAAAACAAAGAAATCTTATGAAAAATTGTATGCGAAGGGATGCATGAAGGTAAGTTTTCTTTATAGGGATTTTAGGGTTATAATAATTGGGTCTGTTTGATGCGTGAAGCATCTAAGATGCTAATGCGAATTGCATTAGCGAAAGCTGGTGCAGACCCGGGTTATGGTTATGGGGGTTTTTTCAGGAAGGCGAGCCGTGAGATCTGGCGAAATCGCCACATCACCATCATCATCGGGACTACAACCGGGATCCAGTGTTGGCCTTTTTTAGCAAGTCTCTCCACCGCCATCCGGTCCTTATCCGAGAATTGTTAAATTGTCCATAATAATTTGATCTTCCGGGCAAGGTTATTAGCCTTGCGCGGCTCATAGAGTTCACGTGTGTATAATTGATAGCATTCAAAATCGACTTCTTACATTTGCGATTTAAGCTCGTCCCTGGCAAGAGCCAGTCGTCCTGTCTCACTATAGATACGGTCTTATACTTACTAAGATAAACACCCTTGAAAGCTGGACCGTTTTGAGTGGTTTCCGCTAACACTAATTAAAAGTCTGAATTCATAATACGTAACGAGGTATGATTTATATTACTTGTGGGGTTCAGATATTAAATTTAAAAAATTCACAGCGCACGACCAGTCAAACACCACCACACAAGGTATGCTACCGAAGCCAACTGAAACAACTTCCAAGAACAACCTCAAATGACGCTATCTGAATTTCGTGAGAATACTTAGCCCTTGTTGCAGCTTTTCCATTGTTTTTTCACTCTGACTGATGCCTTTCAGGTATTGTATTCCGGAAATCTATAATAATTTGAATTTTTAAAAGTGACGTGATTTAAAACCGCCATAGTGGAAATAACTCATCGACTTCTCTTAGGTTTCATCGATTGAGCACCTCTTCACGCGGTTTTTTTAACACGAACTCTTATAAATTGGACTGAGATCTTCTTTTCTGTCTACTGGCGCTCCATTGCCATTAGAGCTTCAGCAAACCGATCTGCATATGATCCAAAAAATTAACTCAATTCCTACCTTCTTCGCTTTCGCCCCCAATACTCCTCGCGTGAAATTTGATAGCCTTCCGTTACTTCACGCAACTTTTTTTTTAAATATTTAACCCTGTCTTAGTTTTTAATTATGCTCTACTTGTGTTAAATTAATAAATACGGTTTTTCCCCAACAAAATAAATTAATTTCAAATTCGAATTAAACTTGGGTCTGCTCTCAAAGTGCATTCTGATCTTTTAAACGTATTGGAAAGTAGTGCACTTCAAAAACTGTGAGCACTCCATGTGAACAATAACATTTGCAGTATTATACGATTCTGAACCTGTAATTAGACGTTTACCCGCATCCAGTGCTCATGGCTAGAATATCTGTCTATTGTTGTGGTTGAACTTACTATTCTCTCTTGTTAAGAAACCCAGAATTAATTTATGAATTCCAATTTACATAGTGAAGACAATAATGTCTTGAACACAAAAGATGGAATCCCGGTTGTAAAACCGTATAACAATAGCAACAACAGATTCCACCTAAAAAGCCCATCTGATTATGTCATTTAAAATATGCTTCGCCTTTGCATAAAATGAGTGGACGGAATATGAATTTCCATAATCTATCCTCGTTATTGTCAGAGCACAATTCCATAAAGCTACCTGATATTCAAAGATCAGCATAACATCAAAATCCAAATTTATCATCAAAATAATAACGTGCATAATCGTCTAATCACTTAGTCTTTCTCCACATTGGAACATAAGACTCGTATTCATCTAACCGCCCAGATACAGTTGTTATTTTGCATTGGAAATAAGTTATACCAACCTAAATAGAGCTTTGATAACAAACCGCGCTATTGACTCGGTTTCAATGTCAAGCTAATTAGCACTTACCGCTGTACAGCGTAAATGTTTCTTTTCACTTTTTGTTAATACCTGACGAAGTATGTGGCGTCGAAATCGCTATAAGCTAACAAATGCGTCAAGCACACCATGCTGATTCTAAGCTTCAATTTACTAGACACCAGCGTTGAGGAATAAAACAATCATTTAACTGGCATAAAGAATTTGCCTCAGAAGATTCACAATACCTCAAATCAAACTACAATACAATACATCACAGACGAATGTGTTATGCAAGAAAGATCAAAGGGTCTCTATAGATTTCAAATAAGATACCGCAATTGTAAGCTGCTTAAGTGTATTATTGTAAGACCTCTCAAAAATAAGATGATATATGCCATATTCAGAATAGAAGTCGGAGATACCAAACAGAATTGATAATGAATATTAATGGTCCACGTTCTTTGTTTAGTTTACATTCAGTTTTTACATGTTTGTAATGAAGCTGTAGCCTGAGAAATTCTTCGGAGAAGTTAAGAGAGAGCTAGCAGGTTTTGGAGCTGTACCTAAAATCATTACTAAAAAAAAATTGAATACGAATGCATTTTTAGGCGTAGGTATTTTATTCCCAAATTTATGACAGTTTTACTTAGTACGTATTCAATTGAAAAAAGAAAATGCTAACACGATTCCACAACAAACCATCAGACTGTTAATCACAATATGACGATTTGAGGAAGCCAATCGTTTCGACTTGAACAAACTTTTTAGGAAGTTAAATTGCCCGATATTTCACACAATGATGACATCAACGCTATAAGACAATTCGTCTTAGCATAAGGAACTTGTAGCAGCTTTGAATTGCGCAGTGTTCTATATCATAACACACTTTACCGTTCGAACTAAAGACCGCTAATACATCTACAGCATCGACGTACAGTGCCAACTCTTGTTTTTCTATTCAAACTTTCACCCTCCAGTCTAATTGGTTATCATTGCTTGAACATCTGTCACTGAAACAGTCCCCATCGCCAGTAGGATTGTCGTCTGTCCTTCTATCGCCAACTTCGTAAGCCATATCATCAAAATTCGAATGGCGGATCTCACCTGCGATTTATTCAAAACGACGCCAAAAAAAATGTTAATTTTTGTCCAAGATTAAACCAACCCAACGGCGAACACAGCCAGCAGATAATCCAATGTTTCAACGGCAAAGAAAACATAGTATAGAAACCAAAGCAATTACCGGTTAATTAACGAAGACGAGGGCCGAGGCAATCACGAAATTAAAAAAAAAAAGAAGTTACTCCGAGAGTACCGATACATCCGAAGACACGACAACGAACCTGCAGTCAAACACCACAGACCATTTGTTTACCCGATACCGATGACGAGCATACCAGATACGCCAGAAACAACACCAACACACTACACAGCGAACACAGCAAGTTTTTCTTTTCCTCTCTCTTTTTTTTGTGAGAGTTCCTTCCGATCCACAAAAAACCTGTAATCATTAATTTGTCACCATACTTTTAAGCAACGACCCACTCTGTGTCCGCGACTTAGGTTTAAGTCAGATGGGTGGCGTTTTCAGCAGATACACATGATACATAAACCATAATGAAGAACAGCACCAGAAAGAACATCGAAGATATAAACCATTAGAACCGCATATCATAGCAATTAGCACAGCATTTCCATTTCAGTAAAAATCAGTTGAGAATAACAATTCATTTCCGACACGCGGTCCTTGATCTGATGAATTGGTGTTCTATCGTTCCGCAAACGAAGCTGATCGTAACATTGTTACTGGGGAGGAAGTAGTATGCCAATTCCAACTTATCCACACGGTACACAAACTTTGGCGAAAAACAGCACCAACAAAAAAATAATCGGGGTCGTATACCGTAGCGATTAACATAGCACAAAATCACACGATGGCGGAATGTCACCAAAAGCAAGAATACGAAAAGAATCCGGAAAATTCACAAGTCAGATCGGAATCCCCCAAACCGACCGAACTAGATTTATATACGACAAACTGTCCTCAGGTGCCACTGATCTGTGTCGCCATTGTTCAACTTTCTTTGAACATAGAGTAACACAAGGAGACTAAATTAGTTGCAGATACTGGTGCTTAGGGGCTCCTCGATAGTATAGTGGTTAGTATACCCGCCTGTCACGTTGGAGAGACTAATGACCTAGCCAGAGACACAAATTATCATGGAAAATTTAACAAGCCTGAGGACTTGCTAAATAAGGCCAAGACCGGTTCCCGGTTGTAGTGCCGATGATGATGATGATAATGATGATCAAACAAAATTCACTCCACAATCAATTAACGCCAAAAATGCAAGCACCCTAAAGATACTCCTAGGATTGGGGAAAACCAAAGGAAACTACCAAGGTCATTTCCAGTTAGAAGAGAACGTACCACATTTCTTCCGGGTGGTACTTTTGTGGGGAGGAGAAGTATTGTGCCAGACACGGGCACACGGTTCACTTCACTCCCCATCCTCACCGAGACAAATTCCACCAGTTAGCAAATCGTAAAATTGTCACTAAGTAAACTGTTCGCACCGGATATGATTACAACACAGTCGCGGGAGTGAAAATAAAACACTATGTTTATCCAAGGTAGTGAATAATCTCTTATTTGATGTAATTTATTTAATAAAAACCGTTATTTAATAATTTTACGTCGTCTATGGACATACACTGTTTCGGTATTTAACTTTTTCTGACAACGGTATAACACTTATATAATGAAACGTGACTACAAACACGACTCCGGGGTACATACGAGGGTGAATATTTACGCGTCCCCGCTGGTGGCGGAGAGCGGGAGTGAACCAACCGTCGTGAACGGTGGTTGAAATAGGACTCAAACGATATCCTCTCCAATAAGGATATCGTTTTTTACCTACCACCAGGGAAACGTAAAGTCTCTCATGGTGGTATAGGTGCGATCGTTGAGATCACTGCTATTCACACGTGCAGAGGAACAGCGAAACAGGCAGGCGGCAAAGACAAAAGAAAAAGCGACCAAATGGTTCGCTCTTTAATGAGGGTCATGTTTATACGATGCCTCGTCGCTATTTTCGACGTTAGAAGAAAAAGGTGCTAAAAGCAAATTGGATGTTTATGGCATCTCTGGCTGCAATAGAAACCGGGTTCATATTTGCATTAGGAAATGCTGGAGAATTTGGTTTCAGCGTCTATTGCGCTAATTATATGCAGCTGCTTGGGTTGTTTGTTGGTAAGACAAACAAAAAAGGTTGCCAGGCAATGTATATGAAAAGGTATATGGCGCGGCTAGGAAAAATAGACGGCGCGATATTTATGGTATTTGTCTGGTACCGAATTGGTTCCGAATACCAAATAAGCAAACAAAGAAATCTTATGAAAAATTGTATGCGAAGGGATGCAAGAAGGTAAGTTTTCTTTATAGGGATTTTAGGGTTATAATAATTGGGTCTGTTTGATGCGTGAAGCATCTAAGATGCTAATGCGAATTGCATTAGCGAAAGCTGGTGCAGACCCGGGTTATGGTTATGGGGGTTTTTTTCAGGAAGGCGAGCCGTGGGATCTGGCGGAATCGCCACAGTACTCCCCTCCCAGTGACGTAGTCACGAAAAAAAAGGTAGGGGCGAGGGAATGCTCGATGGTGGGTGCTGTGATGATAGGGAGGTTGCTTCGGAATGCGCTGTGGTAATGTTACGGGACTGTCGTTGTGACCAGTTCCTGGTTATTGTTTGGGCCTTTATCGATAAGATGGACACAGTTGTTACCGCTTGATGCCATCAAGGGCAAATGTGTGCGGCGTGGTCCATCGGCCTGTTATGGGTCTCGTGGACCAACAGGCTTATCGCCCGAATAGGTCGGAACCTATCGGAAATCCGCTCACATCCGCAGTGACGAAATAGTGTGTGCGAGAAGGAGGGGAACTTATCCCAGGGTAATTCCCATCCGCAGTGACGGGTTGCCGTGTGCGGAATGGAAAGGGACCAAGTCCAGAGCGGGTGTCTTTTGTCCATACGTTTGTATGGCGATTTGTTTGCCGCTGGGACTGGTAGAGGAGGGCGGGCCCTCAATTGCACGTTTTACCTATCGAGGGAGGACCGGTACATTGGTGCCAATGTAGCGGTAGCTGCGACCTCGACCGAATGAAAACTTGCTGTGAGGTGCCGGCCGTCGCTCTTGTTTAAAAAAAAAATAGGGGATTTTGGTTAGGGGGCTCCTGGTGGGTGGTTGATTGTGTCCAACCCCAGGGCGCCCTAGGGTTATTAGATGTGCGCTCCGAAGTATTATGCACCTAGGTATTTGAGGCGGCGTAGAGGGGCGTGTATAGCCTTTAGTTGCCGCTAAAGGGGAGCCATGGTGGCTAAAGGATTGGGGAACCAGGTATAATGTCTCAGTCCGGTGGTATCGGTTTGATTTGAGGACCGGTGTTGCTGAGACATTTGGGAGACGTTAAGAGATCTAAGGACGAATGTCCAGAAGTTTAAATAAAGGAGCTAAGCCAGGTGTCC
Source organism: Microdon myrmicae (assembly GCA_963931805.1). Taxonomy (NCBI): domain Eukaryota; kingdom Metazoa; phylum Arthropoda; class Insecta; order Diptera; family Syrphidae; genus Microdon; species Microdon myrmicae. The sequence continues at coordinate 68,533,942 of OZ007497.1, forward strand.
TGCTCGGTGGTGCTACGCGTAGTAGCTGTGTTACGAGGGAAGCTGGCTTGCTGAAATAGGGTGGAAGGTCAAGGACGGTTGCATGAAGGCTATGGTTGGCGAGCATGAGCGCCAATATGCAGAAAAGAAAAGAAAAGGTTGAGATGTTTCACGCGAGACAAAACCGAGCGTCCTATAGATTATATGCTACGCGCGGTAGCTGTTGTTACATAAGGGGCCGGTTTGCCGAGAGTAGGTGTTGAGTAATGGCGAGCGTGTGCGCCAATATTTAAAAAAAAGGAGCCTTAAAAGGGTGGATAGGGCGAGTTTTGCCAGTATTTAAAGAAGGCCAAAGGTCATCACTTTGAACTCGAAGAGTCCGAAGGGTGTGATGAGGAGCCGGTTAAAGGAATAAATTGAGCCGATGTGGGGTCAAGTGAGGTTGGGTGGGGTCCAGTGTTTAAGGGGCATTGTGTCCCGATGTAAGAGACGAGCTGTTAAGAGAGGAGTCGGTTGTGGAGGAATGAATGGAGTCGAGAGAGTTGAATGTGAGCGACGTGTAGTCGAAAAAGAAATTAAATGTAGTCGGAAGAGGTTGAAAAGAAGTCGTGTGGAGTCGTAGGTGAGTGTTGTCGAAGGGGGTCTACCGAGAACGGAGTTGAAAAGGGGTTTAGTGGAGTCAACTGAAATGGAAAAACATTAAAGTGTAGGAGTCGCGTGTAGTTGAGAAGTCGAGAGAAGTAGTAAGCGGAGTCGAAAGGGTTGTGCGCTGCTTAATACCCTGAAGGGGTTTACAATAATTATTTTGTTCTTAAAAAAAAAATTGCTGTAACCGTTTCTATTCAAATGAATATGGTAGCACGCACACAAAAAAAAGGTAGGGTAATTATTGTGCCGTGGTGCGTTTACTTTATGTTACTTGTCGATATATATAATTGCGCATAAAATTTATTGAGCTATATCTATTGCCATTTGTTTTATGTATATATTTTACAATGTTTACGATTTTTAATAATATAACTTTAATGCTTATGTGTTTTTGGTTTGTTTTTACTGACAATATGTTAACATTTGATTATGTTGTATTTTGTTGCTTACTTTATGTATATTTTTAATTAGTGTGCGTGTTTCTTGGAGAGAACAAAACAAAACTTGTACTAATACCACCGAATCACAAATAGAATTAGGTACGATGTAGTACATCTAACGTAATATTTAGTATAATACAAATTTTGCTGCTTTAGGGTATTACAAATTATTTTTATGTTTTGTCTAATTATTGTTATGCACGTTATTATGTTGCTTTATTTTTATTCTTTTAATTACTATACACAATTGTAGGGAACTGTTTGCTTACACTTTCTCTGTCTTCGTATCTTAAAGGGGGTAATCCATATGTTAATTTTTCTTGTAGATGTACATGTTGATGTATTATAGTGTGTAAATATAAATAGAGTATCGGAAACTACTTAATTTTAGTCTGGATTTAATGCTGGACAACAGTTACAGGCGTTCCCTGACTTTCTATCGATAATTCTTGTGCGACAAAGCGCATGTTTTGAAACAAAACTGTATAGTATAGGGTTTAACTTTATTATAATTAATATTTTATGGGTATACTTAAGTGTTTTATATAAGGTCATGTTTTCTTTAAATAACTGGAGTTTGCTTAATATACAAAGTGTTAAGTAAGACAGAAGAAAGGCAGAAATTTAGGAGAACCAAGAGGAGAATATAAAAATATTTTTAATATTCGGATTAATGTTTGTTTATTTTAAAAGAAAATAAAAGAAACGCATTCATACAAATGAACATATTTCCGGACATACGTCCATTCATATAAATATCGATATCTTTTATAGCCTTAAACAGTCAAGCTTATTAAACGGTTTTCTTAGGCTGGCAGGACAACTGTTTCGAACCAGTTGTCTACCTTTACCATGAAAATCGCTTAATTAGAACTGTGTGTGGTAATTTGCACTTCAAACCGTAAATTAATTTCTGCACTACAAATGTCACCGCACACCAATTTTTTTTTTTTTTTTTAGGAAACAAATTTTAAGTTACGCCCGGAAGGAGCTTATATAAGGACAATACAAAAAAGGAAAGGAGAAAAGAAAAAAAATTAAAAAGTTTTAAGGAATTTAATATTACTACATCATACATAAAACTGTAAAGGATATTAAGCAGTGTTTGTTAAGGATAATCGCAGTCAGTCGAGTTGTTCACATATCTTCAGTTTCTGGTATAATAAATTGTGAAATGCCTGCAATTCTTAACATGATCTCGGAATAGGCAACATACATCTTGTCACTGAACTTGCACCCATGTTGTTGGAATGTTGAGTTGCTCGTGGCATGGTTACGCTGGTGATGTTGAGCGATGCTTTCCGGTTCATTGTCGTTTGATATTTCGTTTGTGTGTTTCTTCCTTCAATTATCTGTTTCCTTTGGTTTTAAGTTCTTTTGATGTTATTACGATTAGGCATGTATGTTTTACATTTTTGAATATTATGTAATGCAGCTTCCATTTCTTCTTGTAGCAATTTATTTTTCGAACGCTCGTGGATTAAATCATCTTCGAGCCTGGTGACTTCATGTTGCAACTTTCGAACGGAACGTTCATCAAATTCAGCACGAGCTTCCGTCTCCTTCAGTCGTTCACTGCTGCGCTAAATTTATTGGGTAAAATAACGAGAAGAAAGGATACTTATCTTGCTGATGATGTGGCTGCAGCTGGTCCGGTGATGGAAACCGGTGTTGATGTTTCGCCAGGTGCTGTTGTTGGGGCGATATTTTTGCCCATCGATTATTTTACCGGCAATTGCCGCCACAATTGCCCACAGCTAGTCACAGTTTTTACTCTTGACTCCCGAGCGAAGGTTCGCGAGTTCTTCGCTGGTCACCAAAAGTCACGGCTTTGTTCGGAGGTTGCGTGTTCTTTTTACACTCGCGGGTCACCAATGTTCAGGAGATATCGAGTTCTTTCGCAGTCGCCAGGGTTAAAAGCGCGAATGTTTAAAGGTTGCGGTGTTCAACCTGAGGTCACCACTGTGGGGTAGGAAGTATGTTGCGTCGGCGTACGGCGCAGATTCCCTTCCATCCCCATCCATTATTCACTGTGTAAAATTGCAAAAGAAACGTCACCAAAAGGTTCACCAAGAATGAAGTTCAAAACACAGGATCAACACTGCACAGCGAATAAAACACACCGGATTGATCGTCATTTAAAAGTTCTTCTTTATTTTGCGGATTTTCTTGATAACGGCACACGCATATAGTTCACTCTAAATTGGCTCGTAATATATATATATATATTGACAAGATACTTTTATATTTGGTGTTGTTATAAGCTACACTCGACACGGTTTTAAACTGGTTTCGCACCGTACCCGGCGGAGGTACGGTGAATGGCGAGCGACCCGACCGCCACGGAGATTGAATTAAGACTCAAACGATATCCTCTCCAATAAGGATATCGTTTTTTACCTACCACCAGGGAAACGTAAAGTCTCTCATGGTGGTATAGGTGCGATCGTTGAGATCACTGCTATTCACACGTGCAGAGGAACAGCGAAACAGGCAGGCGGCAAAGACAAAAGAAAAAGCGACCAAATGGTTCGCTCTTTAATGAGGGTCATGTTTATACGATGCCTCGTCGCTATTTTCGACGTTAGAAGAAAAAGGTGCTAAAAGCAAATTGGATGTTTATGGCATCTCTGGCTGCAATAGAAACCGGGTTCATATTTGCATTAGGAAATGCTGGAGAATTTGGTTTCAGCGTCTATTGCGCTAATTATATGCAGCTGCTTGGGTTGTTTGTTGGTAAGACAAACAAAAAAGGTTGCCAGGCAATGTATATGAAAAGGTATATGGCGCGGCTAGGAAAAATAGACGGCGCGATATTTATGGTATTTGTCTGGTACCGAATTGGTTCCGAATACCAAATAAGCAAACAAAGAAATCTTATGAAAAATTGTATGCGAAGGGATGCAAGAAGGTAAGTTTTCTTTATAGGGATTTTAGGGTTATAATAATTGGGTCTGTTTGATGCGTGAAGCATCTAAGATGCTAATGCGAATTGCATTAGCGAAAGCTGGTGCAGACCCGGGTTATGGTTATGGGGGTTTTTTTCAGGAAGGCGAGCCGTGGGATCTGGCGGAATCGCCACACTTTCTCCGCCAGGGCTATCTGGGCAACGATTTTTTGTCCAGAAATTGCAAGCTAAATGAAGGACTGGAATTCCGTCGCAGGGGCACTAACTCCGAATACTATGCCATCTCCTTCGCCAAGAATCTGAAAAAAACCGGAGGAACGCGGAACAAAGCCAACGGGAATAGGACTGTTGATTAAACAACACCAAAGAGGTTCAATCTGTCATCAGTAGGTCACCCAAGGCTTTTTCTATGAAAAGCGTTAGCTGTCAACATCGCATCGCCGCCAACATCTCCGACTATACTAAAAGACCATGTGGCGGTGCTACGAACCACACAACCCACTATAGGTGAGATATCGTCGTTCCACCAAGGAACATACGAACCTATATCAATTACACGTGGCCACAGACGCGGTCCCAAAAGTCCTTACTCCCACCTGAAACAGAAGGTAACATTTCAGACACCAACATTGAATTCAATAGCAAAAATCAATCGAACTAAATGTTCAAAAGTCTCTAATATTGAATTCAACGCATCCATGCAAGGCATCCATCCAATGCATCCATTCAACGCATCCAATCCAACGCATCCAATTCAGGGCATCAATGCAATATATCCATTAAACGCGTTCTTCGGTAAACAAACCGAACAACGAATATCTCCGCTGGTAGCTAATAGCAATTAGCACCTAAATTCCTAGCATGACCCAAAAACTAAAAGGCACACTTGTGCAAACAAAGGATGAGATTCGCCGCCGACCAACAGTCATGCAATCATAAACATCTTAACGTAGATCGCGCGCTAGATGTTTATGATTTGGAAATGCAAACAAAAACTATACCAATCCCACGGTTCCTTTGTACCCATCTGAAGCGCACGAGAACACTCGTTGTCTTAGGCCAGATGGGGAACACAAACAAATCCCAAGAAAAGATCGAAAATCAAGCGGCGGTACGACCGAACGTGTAAACAAAGGAACAAGATTCCGATAAAGAAGACGGAAAGGAGAATGATCTATGATGGGAAATTTTCTTTGCAGACTGGGTGGGAAATTTTCTGTTTCAGATGGGGGATGAAAAATTCGAAATGGGGAGGAGATTTTTTCGACCTACTTCGAGCATCTGTCTAATAGAGATAGTCGACATAGAGAATGTCTACGAAGAGGTCAGTCCGCGCCGCGATTGAATTAAGGGACAAACATTAAACTCCGCACAATTGAATTAAGAACTCCGCGCAATGAGTGTCTAAAAGCTAGAGTGCCTTCCAACGTCTCACGGATTAATGTGCTATCAAAAAGTCCGAGGTTCGATTGTGTGTTACAAAAAAAAAAAATTATTTAAAGGTGTGACTGGTCAGTCCTAAGTGTGACTCTTATGTGTATCCATGAGTGGGTAACTATCCATAAAGCCATCTGTACTCTATGTACAACAAAAAAAGGAAAAGAAACAATAAAATAAAGAAAAATTTAAAGAAACTATTCTCCGTGTTGGTGTATATTTCCTCTACGGCAAGCAGTGTTCGGCGGAACACTCCAACATCAGTCACCAGTGACACTTACGAATAATTCCGCCAAAGTGGTGATCCAGACGCGAGTTAATAGAATTAAAGTGAACACGCCCGAAAACACACGGCGGTGGCCTGATGGGTTGCGCTTTGGTTCAATTTTTGGTGATTCTAACTGCCATAGCGTCAGTTCGAATCACACGTTCTTCACTATCATCCCAAACGCTATAGCCCCACTCTCAGAAAGGAGAAATAAAGTGAGAAAAACTCGCAGTTCAATTCCCTAAGTTGAGAGGATAGGCAGACCCCTTCATCTTCAATTTATCTCGTATGAACAATCAAGCCCTATCCTTATTCTCGTTCCCCCTCCACATATTTTAAATACCTTCTTACCCAAGACGAACGCCTACAAAAAAAAAAAATTACAAACAAAAATTAAGAAAATAAATGAAAACCCAAATTATTTTAAAAGAATTGCAAATATATTGTGACGCATATGACAATCAGTACTAGAATATTCTAGAGAGTCCGAAACAGAGTACTAGAATATTCTATAAAGTAATGGAAAACTGGAGACTAGGAACAGTAGAACATTCAAGGCAATGGAACGGACGGAAACGAAACGCTGAAACAGTATAAATACGCCACACACAAAGCATAGTGAGGAGCCACCCAAGGCCCACCGGTCTTGTATGATTTCTTTCCCACCATCCCCCTATAAAAGTAGTTAGAGAACACTTGGACTAACACTGTCCACACTATCCTTGGATACCCCCCCTTTTTTGTTCTCTTTTCAGATGCCGCGAGACCGAGCCCAACATCCTCACGGATGTGGGTGATTCTGGTTATCGCAAGATGTCAGAGACAAGATGAAGGACACATATGTCCTGTCTCGCTAAATTCGGCCTTCTCGCCACAATTTTTTTTTTTTTTTTTTTTTTTTTTTCATAGTGAGGAGTAAGAAGTAGAACGTGAAACAAGCGATAAGTCTCGAGCGAGAAGTAAGCAGTAAAATACGCGATAATTACGGAAGCGATAATAAAGAAAACGTTAAGTGTACGGTAAAAAGTAATGATTGTTATTACGGATTAATAAAATGTCACATTAATTCAGAATCGATTTAACGGCTCTTATTTATTTTAAAATAATTAATCCAGCGAACCCTAAGCTCGCTACAATATAAAACAAAGAAAAAACAGTTATTTTATCAGAAATAAATGTACAAAAAAAAGGAAATTTAAACAAATAAAATAAAATATTTCGCACGCCTACACATAGCAAATACAACACAAAGACATCACACTAAAATATTATAAATAATACAACCTGGTATATCCATCTACTATCGTATATAGACATACAAAGTTTTATAAAACAGGCAAACATGTAATAAATTATACTTAAAATAAAAAGTTGGTGTTAAAAAAATATTAACATAAACATAGATATAATAAGAAATATTTGCTCGTAAAACAAAAGAGGCGTACATAATTTTAAACATACAAATATCTGTCTTTCTGTAGATATTACATTAAGTAAACTATGTGTATTATAATATATTATATTAAACTAAATGTCTACAATAATATATTATATTAAGTAAACTATGTCCGCTAGAAATCCGTAATTGTATTCCAAAAAAAAAAATCGTTTTGAAACCCACATGACAATGCGATAGAACCCACCAATTTTCTACTCAATTCTCAACGGCGTGTACATCTTTTTATTATAATTTGTTTTGTTACAGAGCACGCATAATCAAGAACACCCTCTCAGACCGAGTATTTCCAGAACGGTACTATTTGCAACAACTCGAAAAAAAAAATCTATTCGCATCTTGGGGCTGTCTCAGCGCCTGAGCACAGATCTCATGAAAAACTACTTATTAGTGAATAATAAAACAATGAATCGTTCTTCAGTCGAGCTACACGACATGGATACTAATCTACTTAGCCACCAGTGTAGGGAGGGTATGAAATGTACCCACACCTCCTTACCCGAATCTTTCTATTCTTCTGGCAGCACTGTACATTGCCATTAAGGATCACCAAAACATTCATTATATACAAGTATCATAAAATAAATGATGTACATTACGTGACCGATGATTATGATAACATCTAATCTGTTAAACACTTCATATCATTTTATGACTGTACTAACGACTACAATGTTTGCCTTTGTTTAATGACGTGTTGGGGTTGCATTTGGTTATTCATTGCTGCTATGAGTTTTTTCTGGTATGTGTGTATTTTATAAACACAAATACATTTTATATTGGTTAATCGAAACTCGTTTAATGTTAATACTATTTTTTTCACCCACGCCAATTGAGCTAGTACGAGTAAAACATCGGCTGTTTTACAAAACACATGTATATAGAGGTTGGATTAATAATTAAAAACAAAAAAACCTGCTTGAGAGATATGTCTATCTAAAATTTTACCCAAATACTTTACGTAAATTCTCTTTAGCAATTCCTGATGTTTGGCTCCTATATACATTTTCACCATCAAAGTTTACCCGGCGAGTGTAAAATCAAAAGTCAAGGCAATTTAATAGAGAACCCACTATTTATACGTTTAGCTCTGTGCTCTATAAAAAAGTCAAAGCAGTCCACTTTTGGCAAAGAAAAAGTTTAAAGAGGTTTACAACTTGTTACAAAGATAGTTTAACGAAGTTTACTATTTATAAGTTTAATTTGGAATTTATATACGTTTACGACACAAATTAAGTGTGTGAAGAATGTGTGAATTTCTAACAAAGCTGCACACTTACCAACATTTTTTATGTGTGATTTTTTTATAGACTCTGCCATGAGCGATTAAAAACGAGACTGCACCTGAACTATAGGACATATTCAACAAATATTTGTCACGAGAAGTTTGGCAAAGAAATAACTCCTAAAGGTATAAAATCGAGTAATGAAACTTATAGGAAGTTCAAGAACAACAGCATTAGAACACAATGAAGTCGGTCCCAAGCGACTGGTTTAAATTATTGTATCATATGCGAAATCTTCTTCTTTTCGGCAGGTATTACTGGAAACTTTGCTCAAGTGATTGTTGATCTTCTGCTCATTAAACGCGTGGCCACAATTAAATCACATAAACCGGCTTCCATTAAAAATTAATTTAAATAAATACGAGGGTGAATCAAATATAAACGGTAATTTCATTTTAAACATTTATTGAATAATATTACACACAAACTATACTATGAACATTTTTCAATATAGTCTCTTGCGTGATATACGCACTTTTGCCACCGAATTGGAGGCTTTAATATCCCTTGTTCGTAGAGAGCTTTAGGGAGTTGTCAGCCAATTGCACATGTGCTCCTCGACTTCTTACTTTCAAATTATTTTCCGCCAACTGATTCCTTCAAGGGTGCGAACAAAAAATAGTCACAGGGAAACAAGTCTGGAGTTTTCCAACATTCAACATTCGTTTTTCGCCCTTACATCTAATTCCTCATAACCCTTAACTCAAATCCACAAATACATTCTCCCGTTAAAATAAAATCCCCGATAAACGAATCAAATATACACCCAATTCCTCATAATCCAAACAAACCCAAACACATGGCAAATCGAACCACATGTTCAATTTGCCGTACGCAAACAAAATCCAAATTCCAGTGCATATACTCATATGCACTACCATATCATGAGAATTCATAGAACTGAATTCTTATCTCAAAACAAACATTGGGCACCCCACCCAGCGTATCTAAATCGAGATTTTGCGTTCGAATGGATCGTTTCAAGATACAAATCTCGATTTGTTTCCGTTTAAAGTGAGCATACATCGTGATCTCCACGGCCAGTATTTTGATGTTCATTGTCCCTGGAGGAAGTACCCCAAGGGACCATCTGAAAAAAAAGGAATAAAAGGAAATCCAGATACTTTAATAATTTTGTTTCATTGAACAGACTGGTGAATAGAGCTGTGGCACACCCACAAAACCTTTTTAGATTTCGCTGTTGCTAAGCATTACTTGCCCCCACGGAAGCCGCTGGCTGTTGCCCTGGAAATTGCGGCACTATTTCCACAACGATCGATCGCTACCATTCCCGGTTAACTCCGGAAGCACGGCAGCGACCGCAATGGGCCTTGTCAGGAGCGGTCTAAAGAGATCCCTCATCTTTTTAAGGACAAGGAGACACGCTACCTGAGAGCAAGGCCATTATTACATTGTCTTCAAGAAGGATGACATCGCGAATGGGCATCCCTCGTCTTTTGTTTCGATATGCGGCTATTGCCATAGCTGATATCCGCTTCTGATAAGATTACCCCAACAGTTAAGCGGCGATCACTTTCAATAAACTCTCGAACGGCACGGATGTTGTCATCTGTACGACTTGTCCTTGAGCGTCGATCATGACTTTCTCTTTCGACACGTTCTTGTCCACTTTTAAATTCTATGGCCCACGTATACACACCATTCTGAGAGAGTGTATCATGACGAAACTGTTCCTTCAATCGAGAAAAAATTTCCGAGGGTTCAAAGCCTTCATTTGTTAAAAACTTTCTAATAATCCGTTCCGCAACAGATTTATGTTCCTCTTGCTCGTTCATGGCCGTACTGCCTACAAAGTCGATCGCAACCGCTAGCCAAGCGGGTTCCCCTACTCTTCATAAACCAGACAAGAGACAAGCACAAGATTATCTAGCTCGCAACTGATTGCTAAGCAAAAAAGTAAAAAATAATTAAGATAAATAGAATTGGTTTTGAGTCGTGGAAGTTCAATTTGCTCTAACCAACAGTAACGTTAATGAGAAAGCTCCCAAAAGAACAGTATGGTTCTACGAGAAAGTCAACTGGGAAGGTCTGAACGACTTTTTAGGGATGTTAAATTGGTCGTTATTTTTCCTCAATAATGATGTGGACTCTATAGCGGACACATTGACAGACACGATTCTACTTGGCATACGAACCTTTATTACACACAGGGTAAAGAGTACCAAACCCAAGAGAAATATGTGGTTCGATTCCGGGTGCAGAGAAGCCATTAAGGCTAAAGAGTTGAGCTTCCGGTTGTATAAGTCAAACAATACTGAGGAAAACCGAAAAAGATTTAAGAGGGCTAGAAATGACTGCAGTGCGTATATTCAACGTGTCAAGTTCTTGCATGACCAAAGAGTGAGACAAAAAATACTACACTCTCCCACAGGTAGTAGAAACTTCTGAGGATTCGTGAAAAACATCCAAAACTCGGTCTCCTCATCCACTCCTTCGTTTATACTCGATGGGAGACCAGTCACCAGTGCAATAGAGAAGGCGAATCTACTTGCTGCACTTTTAGCAGCCAACTCAACGCTGCCTGATACCAAATCAGTTCCGTCTCAAATTAAGCATAAGCAGCACACCATGATCCATATTTACTTCCGAACGCGTACTGTTGCCCGCGCACTCAAGAAGCTAACCGCAAACTAATCTGCTAGTCCGGCTGGAATTCCCCCAATCCTCTTGAAGAGATGTTCCCCTTCACTCGCTAAACCACTGCGGAAACTCTTCCATTTGTCTTATTCTACTGGCCGTTTCCCAAATAGATGGAAGTCAGCGAACATTCAGCCAATTCCCAAAAAGGGTAACAAATCATCCCTTTCTTCTTATCGACTCACAGCACTAACTTCTATTTTCTCCAAGGTATTGGAATCACTTATGTACCATCAAATTTCGAAATATCTGGAATCAATTGAACTCCTCAATGACCGCCAATATGGTTTTCGTAGCAACAGGTCCACAGGAGATCTGATGGGTGCCTTACCGAAAAGTGGAGCTTTGGTGGAGTTTATTGTCTTTAGATAGTGGGTTGGTACAATGTTCCGCCGAACACTGTTCGCACTGGAGAGAATAAAAACAACCAGAACACGGAGCGAATCAGCACAATAAAAACACGAACAGATCCTTTACGGCTTTAATCTTTTTTTATTCTTTAAAACTCAAATAAATGTCCCGACAGTATTTTAATTAAAAGCGCAGCGAAACACATGCACGACACACACGTAAGCGGATACACACGCTCGACCGTTCGCTCCTTTTACAGTGCCGCGTCCGATTAAACAAAGTCAACTCGCGAATTGAAAATAAACATTGATAAATAAAACATAATTTTTAATGTTGCCGTCGGTGGCAGTTCGGAAAGATTCTTAATCCTCATGTCCTTGCAGCTTCCCGTCGACCTCTTCGCTGGGGTTCTCCCTGGTGCTCGATCTAGACCACGCGATATAGCTATCAAAATCTGACTGAACTATCTCCATCCAAAAACCAAAACCTGATACAGATCGTATCTACATCTGCCAGGAGAAATCTTTCATTTCATCCGCTAACAGAATTTTCCACAGTATCTGTTAGCGGCATGTTATTAATGCCCATGGGTAATTTAGGTGCCTGAAAAGGAGAAAGTCCCTCGACGCATACATCCTTATACCATCATCACCATCCGTGGTGGTGATCGAAGTTCGGCTCGACGGTTGTCGATTGTGTGCCGCCTCTATTTGCATAGCACATCTGACGCGCGGCCGAAAGATATCCTGCAATTTGCATGGATGCATGGTTCATGGGTTTTGTTTGACTTTTGTCAATACACCCGAAATCCATTAGATCTTTCTAATGGGTGTGAAATACAGACAGACACCGTGGGATCGGAGTAGTTCCCTTGTAGGTTTTCAACCTCATACAATTTGAATTATCTCGTTGAGATAATTACGGTTGCCGTTTCTTTTGTTGGGTGATAGACTTGGTGGTCTTTGTGGTAGACCACCCGCACGTGCGTCCGTTATTCGGAAAAGTTGCTGGTGATGGCGAATCCTTGTAACATCGTGTAGATGTTCAGGATTTTCGATTGTGCAGTGTTGGAGTGCGGCGCATTTCGATCTTTATGGAAAAGATGAATGAATGCTTTTACCTTTGTTTCAGGTATGCTCCCTCGACTTGTTGCTTGATATTGAAAGCTTTGGGACGTTCAGTTCCTTGCTTCTTTTTATATCGGTTCGCATTTTGCAGCCTCCTATGACTTTTGTTACAGGTATTGTAATGACTATTGGCCGCGTGTCTGTGGGCACGTGCGCTGCGTTATCAGGTAAGTAAGTTCTTTGAAGGTAGGAACCTTACCTGCGCGGAATTGTGCGTTCGTAGAACGCTACAGAGCCATTCCATCCACTACCTCGGTAAAAGCAAGGTAGTCGCATTGGATATTTCAGAAGCCGTCCACAGAGTTTGGCATCCAGGTCTTTTGCCCAAATTGCGTTCATATGGAGTGGACAATTCCCTGATCCAATGGATAAGAGACTATCTTTCTGGTCGTTCAATTCAAGTGGTTCTTGATGGTGTCAAATTTGTCTCCCATCAAATTAATGCAGGTCTTCTCCAGGGGTCGGTACTCTCACCCACTCTCTTCCTGATCTTTATAAATGATCTCTTGTCAATTACTCACAACCCAATTCACTAGTTTGCTGATGATAGCACATTGAGTTTCTCATACTCATACGAACACTTCCGTCCAAACGCTTCTATCGTCACTACCAACCAGCAATTTATGCTTGATACATTGAATTCAGACCTCAAAAAGATATATCAGTGGGGATTATCTAACCGAGTAGAATTCAATGCCTTAAAAACTTAGTGCTGCCTCTTGTCGTCAAAGGGGAACCCCAAAGTAGATATACTGTCTATGAACGGCACTTGTATCGACGAACAAACGAAGGAACTATCAATCATCGGCAGTCGAATTAATCCGACTCTTAATTGGAGCGACCACATATTTGAAGTTGCGAAAAGTGCGGCCAAATGTATGGGGTCCAACCAATATGGAGTCCAACCACATATTTGGTCAGGCGTATCCAAAACTGCACTACACGTGCTCGACAGGATCCGAGCAGTGAAACTTATTGGGGACTCAGCGGTAAGTCGACCAATTCCGTCGTTAGAACACAAGCGCAGTGTATCATGCCTATCTCTCTTCTATAGATATTATCACGGCCGTTGCTCAACTGAACTTGCTGAATGTGCTCCGGCCTTTCAGACATTTTCCCGCGATACCCGTCAATGTGTGAATGTGCATCAGTTCAAGTTGAAAGTGGACTTCAGGCGCACAATTAAACATCGTCATTCTTTAGCCGAATGGCGCAAGGTCAATAACCTTGCCCGTAAAAATAAATTATTATGGAAAATTTAACAAGCCTCGACACTTGCTAAATAAGGCCAAGACCGGATCCCGGTTGTAGTGCCGATGATGATGATGATGATTATTCTTTAGCCGAACCACACGAATGTGGAATGTTCTGCCTGATCATGTATTTCCTGATCGTTGTGATGTCCAGATATTCAAAACCAATATACAGTTGTGGCGAACTAATTAAGAACGATACTAGAAATTTTGTTTACAATAATTTTTTATCAAAATGGTTTGCTATAAACAGTTTGTAAAATGTTTTTTATATATGTATTTTAGTATATTAATTAAAATATAAATAATATTTACAAAAAAATAACAAAAAAACATAAAATTAAATTCAAAAGGTTTTGTAAAACAAAATTAGCTGGCGATCTAATTAAGAACGATTTGTTTCTTTTTGTATAATTTCGTTTTAAACATAAATATTTGTTGGTAAATATAATAATTTGTTTGGAAGTAAACGGAATTATAAGTTCTTGCTTTGTTTTAAGACATTTGAACGAGATATGGGAAAGAAAAAAAGCTGTACAAAAAACATGAGAAGCGCTAATAAATCTTCGAAATAATGAAAGGTTGTCGTATAAAGAAATTTCAAAAAAGCTTAATTGCTCTAAAACAATGGTATTTAATACTATAAAATATGTAGAAAAACATAAGACTACAGAACTCGTAGCAAGGCGGAGAAGGTCTCGTAACACGACTGAAGCCCAGGATAGGCTTGTGGGGGTTTAAGTTAGGATGCCGTACATGGGCACTAGATTCACTTAACTCCAACGATGTTGCTCTGACGAAAATAGTTCACCCAGGAAGACAGGAACAATTGAAAACGCACTGGTGTAGTTTTTGTTTGATTTATTCTTTAATTTTTGTTTAAACTAGGGTTTTCTCTATTTTATACAGTTGTGATTTTTTTGTTAAAGAATTTTGTTTATTACTTATGGCTCTGTCATGTGCACACGCGATGGCGATTGAGTAACGACTGTGATGCACGCTCAACGTAGCGTCCGCGCGCGATGTTCAATAAATAGCGACTCTGGATGCAGCGTAGCGTGTGTACGCTGCTGAGGTTGGATAGTGATGAATAAAATCCGCGAAATTGATGGTGACGAGCGGCGGCGTGACCTTACGCTGTGGTGATTCAATAGTGACTGCTTGGAATTAGGCGTGAAATTCTATATTTCATTTCATCCACAAGAGACCACGCCTCTGCTCTCTCAGCGTCACGCTCGTCGTAGTGTGGTAACTTCGGTTAATTGATAATTGACGAACGTGGAGAATTAGAGAACAGAAACACGATGTACTGTGATCTCGAGGTGGGTAGGTTGTGTGTGCTGGTATCAAATGCAGCTACTGACATGACCTACTGATCCAGTGTTACGGCTATGGTGTACTCAGAAAGCATTGAACTATGGAAAGACAGAATTCCGGAGGAGAGGAAAATTTAGCTGGTGCTATTCACCTGCAAAAAGAGATCATTGATCCCAAGCGAATGGATGACCTGATGAACGTCGATAGGACGCTACATCGGCTAGGGAAATGGTACCGTGGGAAAACCTCTAAGGACTGTTGGTAATTACCCAAGCCAATGGATGATGATGCAACCGCGTCGTTTGATTCGACGTGGTTGTTGCTAACCAATACGAATGGAATTTCCGGTGGAAATTTCATGGTTAGAGGAATAGTATTGCCGAAAATAGTAACTAAACTCAATTATGCATTATCTACATAGGATAATGAGTTTAGCTATGCGTCCTTGGTGAAAACATGTTATTTCAGGTAAATAGCATATAACGGGAATGGATAGATATGACGCGCTGAAAGCGGTAGAAATTAGGTATGGAATTCCGGGTGGGTTCTCCATGTAGTATAGAGAAACCCCACAGTCTAATTGTTCGAGCTGCAGAAAAAAAAATCCATTTATGAGTTCAAAAGAAATACGAAAGGAAGTTTTCGACGAGGACCCAAATGCACTTTCAGCACACTCTATTAGAGAGCGATTTACTGAGAGCCAGCTTTTTGGAAGATCGGCTAGAAAAAAACCATTGCTATCATTAAAAAGCCGAAAAGGTAGGTTAGCTTTTGCCAGGGAACATGAGAATTGGAACATTTCACAGTGGAAAAAAATATTGTGGAGTGGTGAAACAATAAACCAACAGAGTCGATGGAAAGCAATATGTTCGACGGCCAAAAAATCAAGCATTCAACCCTAAATACACCACTGTCACCCTCAAACATGGAGGAGGAAGTATCATGCTATGGGGTTGTATGTCATACAAAGGAACCGGTCCGTTACATCGCATAGAAGGTATAATGAACGCCCAAAGCTACATTAATGTCCTTGAAGATGTAATGCTGCCCTATGCAGATAGAGAATTGCCTGTGACATAGAAATTTATGCAGGACAATGACCCTAAGCATACCGCGAGAGCAACGAGAGCGTGATTTTCTAATAATTCCGTGGATGTCATCGATTGGCCTTCATGTAGCCCGGACCTGAACCCAATTCAAAACCTCTGGATCGAATTAAAAAGAGAAGTAAACAAGCATAAAATAAGTAACCTAAATGAATTGTATGAGATTGCTAAAGCAGCTTGGGAAAACATAAGAACGAATAAATGTCAGGACCCTATTGCTTCAATGCCCAGGCGGTGTAAGGCAGCGATTAAAAACACAGGTTTTCCTACAAAATACTAAGCTAAGACATCAAATTTGGACTAAAAATCAATCCTTCTTAATTAGATCGCCAGCTAATTTTGTTTTACAAAACTTTTTGAATCTAATTTTGTTTTTTTGTTATTTTTTTGTAAATATTATTTATGTTTTAATTAATATACTAAAATACATATATAAAATACATTTTACAAACTGTTTATAGCAAAGAATTTTAGTAAAAAATTATTGTAAACAAAATTTCTAGTATCGTTCTTAATTAATTCGCCCCAACTGTACATACCCGAATTCGTCAACAAGCCGAAGGAGTTAAGGAATATGATGCGCGAAAATAAATATGACGCGTTCTGTTTCCCACGGGATGAATTATATAAAAACCCATGGGGCAGTGTCTATATGATAGTCATGAAAAGACTACACAACAACAGTAGTCAAAAGCAAAAGAGTAAAAGTGACGGGTGGAATGGCTGCTGTCCTCTTCCCGCAGTGTGATAAGATGACGAGTGCGCAAGCGGTGTGGAACATCACTGAAAGAGAAATACCTCCATTGACCACCGGAGAGGTGCTCTTGGTTGCAGAGGTCGTTAAAAACAACAAGATACCGGGACTAGATGGAATTGCTAACGTTGTCGTAAAGACTGCTTCAACATAAAAGCCGAAAGTCCTTAGAAGTTTTCAGGACCAACCTTTAAACAGAACACTATCCTCTACGTTGGAAGAAACAGCGACTTGTGCTTATACCAAAAGGAGTCAAGGAACCAGAAGCGCAATCGTCCTATCACCCGTTGTGCATGCTGGACATAACAGGGAAACTGCTTGAGGGAGTAATTGCTACTCGTCTGAAACAATTCACTGAGGGGACATCGGGGTTTTCTGAATGGCAGTATGGGTTCCGGAAAGCTAGATCAATCGGTAAGGCACTATCTACGGTGTGCGACATCGCTCGCAACGCGGTAGCTGGAGAACGATTTTTTTTTATTAGACTTCTCTCGGGAGAGGCGAACCTATAGCGCCGAGTGGGCGCCCCGAGATGCACCAAATAACTGTTGCAGTTCTTTTTAAACAGTTGCAGGTTATAACGCTCCGGGAACACTCGCGTGGGAAGGGAGTTCCACAGCTTCCCCGCTCTGAGTTCTGATGCAGAAATGTTCGCGCCGTCGGAAGATGAACCACAAACTGGTGCGATCCGTCGGATTGTCTTGTGGAGCGCATATACGCCGAATTGTACGGAACAATACCACGAATCTCTGAAGAACAGTACCCGTGATAATATTCCTAGGAAGAACCAAAAATAGATTGTGCAGTGGTGACACTAGACGTTAAAAATGCATTTAACTCTGTGAAGTGGAATCAGATACTAGAAGCGTTGGGCAATCTACTTGTCTCATGGTTTCAATGAACTTTCGCGGATGCTGAGAAATGTCAACTCCAACTTCACCCTGTTCGACTTTGACCTCTCTACCTATACAGTCAAGCACCGCTTCAAACCTTTCTCAGCACTAATCTTAAGTTTGTAGTTTAGTTTGTAGTTTGTAGTTTAGTGAGGGCAGAACCCTCATTTATTTAGCTTAATGCAAGCTTACATTAACTTAAATTAAATTAATATAAAAAGCCTTACAGACTATCTTAAATCTAGAGTAAGACGGAGAAAAAAAGAAAAAAACCATGAAGGTGAAGGTGACTGTGCGATGGGGGAGGTAGGAGGCTGGGGTGGTAAATTCGGTATTTGTGAGACAGTGACAGTACAGGGCATGTCTACGTACTGGTAGGGGGCGGGGTTGGTGAACTGGGGGGAGAGGTTGAAATTGTGGGTGGCGCTATCTACAGTTTCCTCTCTAACCTGTCCCTATCTCCCGCCCCTACACTTGCACTCATAATTTGTCCTATTTACCTTCGTTTAAGTTTAGTTAAGTTAGTTCTTACGTTATTTAGTTTGTAAAGTTATATACACTTTGGCTTATAAGTAGTTATATTGCTTAAATTAAGCCAATAAATTGGATCGTAGTCCCGCTAAACTAAACTACTTGGAGCGTATAATAGCTTGCTGTATCTCGGATAGAAGACTGCTCTAGGACACCGATGAGGGACCGCGGGAATATAAATTAACAGCGGATGTACCCCGGGGTCTGTATTGGTTCCACTGTTATGGAATATCATGGATGATAGTGTGTTAGGGTCAATGCACCAGAAGGATTTGAATCATTGGGTATGCAGGTGATGTGGCGATAGTGGCCGTGGCTAAAGATTCAGATAACATGCATAATATTGTGTCTCATACAATACAGAGCATTAGATATTGGCTAGATATGGCCGGAAAATAGAAGGACAAACCACCAGATCCAGTCCCTATATTAAATATCTTGATGTTACCCTCGACAAGAGGTTGACCTCCAAGGAACACCTGCAGAAAATGAGTGATAAAATGACAAGAGTCTGCAATGTTTTGACGAGACTGTTGCAATGTGGGAGGACCCCTGCCCTACATAAAGCAACCGATAACCAGCGTCAACACCTCCATTATAATGTATGCAGCCCACATATGGGCAGTAGCCGTACAGTATAAGTCCTACATGAGTGAATTGAAATCAGCACAGGCTGGCATCATTAAGAGTATGCTGCGCCGTCCGAATGGTATCCGAAGATGCCATAAATCTCTTGGCCACGTTGCGCTGCATGGGGTTATAGCGTTTGCGACGATAGTGAAGAACGTATGATTCGAACTGACACTATGACGGTTAGAATCACTAAAAATGGAACCAATGCTTAACACATCAGGCCACTGCTGCGTGTACGAATTCAATTTCTAAACTCAACTACATTCGGCTGATGTGAAATTGCTATGTTATTGCTTGGAATACGGCTGATGCATTTTCTTATTCGATTTCCGTTCGGTGTTCTTCACAATTTGCTTGTGTATTGTGTGTGCATCTGTTAGAAACGCCACAAGGTCTCACAAGACAATCGGTGGCGAATGCAGTCACAATTAAAACTCTCAAGCCTAAGATAATGGCAACGAAGGTGGGATCTTCTACCAAAGGTAGATGGACCCGCACTGTGATACCTGATATAGAAGCATGGGTGGATAGAAAACATGGCGAGCTGAACTACCACACGCAATATATCACATTCTGTACAATCACAACAACCACAGATGAATTGATTCACAAATTTTTCCCAATTATAGCACGGAATTACAAAAATCATCAGGTGCTTAGTGCATATGCTATATTAGAAGTCAAAACCAAAAGTCAATGCTATCAATTTCAGCATTCAAAATGGACACTATAATGCATCCAGAGGAATTCCTCAATTATCCAAATGAATTGTTAACTTTACCTGATTTACCAGACTTGCTGGGATGCCTTTTAACATTAAAAAATAGGGTGCCTCTTATTCTTCGGCGCACCATAAATCTGCCACAATTTTGTAACGGTGCCCGTACAACAGATGATAAACAATAGCATCGAAGCCAACATTTTGAAAGAAGAAGTATTGTTGCCACGTAAGATATCCCACTTATTCCGATAAAAGACAAGACAAGAACAATCAAAGCACACCATTAAAGCCGTATACCATAGCAATTATATAACACTTCCACGTCAGTCGAATGTACTTTAGTTTAGAAATCCAAATCGTACAGGCGGCAGTGATCTGACGTGTTGAGCTTTGGTTCTATCTTTTAGTGATTCTAACCGTGATAGCGTCGGTTCGAATCACACGCTCTGCACTATCGTTGCAAACGCTATAGATATACCATTCGAATTTAAATGTTTACAGTTTCTGGTGCATCTCGCATTTGCAATGGCCATCAACAAAGTAGAGGGACAATCGCTACAAGTGTATAGTGTATAAGTGTACGCGCCTGTCACGCGGGAGACCAGGGTTTGATTCCCCGTCGGGGAGCCTCTGGCGCAAGACTAATGACCTTGCCAGGAAAAAACAAATCATTATGGAAAATTTAACAAGCCTCAGGACTTGCTAAATAAGGCCAAGACCGGCTCCCGGTTGTAGTGCCGATGATGATGATGATGATGAAATATTAATGAAGAGGCTTTAAAAAACAAACACTTTCTTATAATATAATTAAAAAGTGACAATTTGTTTTCCTTGCCTCTCATTTTTTTTCCGTTTAAATATGTTGAGAGTATTATTATTTCACCTTGTATTTCTTTATTTTCTCCTTTCTTTCACTCTTCCTTTTTATTTTATTTATTTGACTCAGAAGATTTTTATTAACAGAAATGCGAGCACAAAAGGGGACTTTGAAGTACCCTTAAATGTCAGAGCAAATCGTTCTTAATTAATTCGCCACAACTGTACATCGAATCCTGCTTTCCTTATCCACTTCCTCTCCACCCGCTCGCACTGTGCTCAGACATTTGCGGGTACTTCAAAATCCCCTTTTGTGCGCGCGTTAGTGGGTATAAAAAAAAAAAACCAAATAAGTAAAAAATTTTTAAAGACAACCAGAAAAAATATTTGTATTTTTTAAATACGCGAAAAAAGCCTGAAGGGAAGGCTTCTTTTTGGCTAGACAGTCCTGGATTAAATAGACAAATACAGACCACCAGATAAATAAAAACGGGCATTTCGTCGGAACCACTGAGAAAAACTTCGTCCGCCCACAATAAAAATAAAGCCAGATAAATTAATGAAAAACATTAACGCATAAATGAAGCTAAATAAAGAATGCTTCAACACTAGAAATGCCAACAGTTGTACCTGTTTCTACCAAAACGGTCAAAATGGCCGGTTTTAAAATTTGAAAAAGTAAATCATAAATCATAAGATAAATTGGCTTACGAGAAAAGAAAATATATTTCGTTCAAATATTGAAAGTAGATGGGGTATTTAATTACATATATAGTAGTAATGTTATTTAGAGATCTCATTTGCCTTAATTTTTACGTATGGATATCTTTTAAAAGTGCATTTACCATCAACATATTTTCTCCACCGAACGCATACTTTTATGGTTCTATTTTAAGATGACCTTGCCCGGAAAAAACAAATCATTATGGAAAATTTAACAAGCCTCAGGACTTGCTAAATATGGCCAAGACCGGTTCCCGGTTGTAGTGCCGATGATGATGATTTTCTATATTATAATACTTTAAACATCTATGAAGAGACTAGCAGACCCAAAACGAGACATGCCGGTATCAAGGTATTTATATAATTTGTGTATTTCTATAAAATTGCTCTATTCCCGTAAGTATACCACAAGCCACCTGAACAAAATGCGACATCCTGATGTCAAGCACCCCATAGCCTACATAATTCCCATACTCCTATAACATCTCAGAAAAGACTAAAGGAGAGATTACCAATGAATTCTATAAATTTAACACTTCTGAAAATCCTATAATGACAATAAGATGAGAACCCAAGCGAAGAAAACGACTTATATTCTTATCTGCCAACAAGCATCATAAGATAATTTACTTAAAAACATGTCAAAGCCCAAAACGAATGCAAATCTGACGACCACCATGTACACGTAAATATGACATCCCAAGCGACACACTTGAATACACTAAAGCTATAAAAGGTACACCCTCTCAGTCACCCGACACACGTGGCATTGTGTACGCCGACAAAATGATAAACAAACAGGTGATTAGAGGAGAGTTGCGTCAATTGGTAAATGGAGCAGAACAAGGTGGAGGGCCATTAAGGTAACCGAACAACACCCTTTTTGACCTATATCCGCAAGTAATCCTTTTTATTCGCTCGCAACCATAAATATAATTACGTTGATGTCCTTAATTAGGGAAGTTATCTAGAAAACGCGCGAGGCACTTTCCCCATTTTTCTGTTTCCTATTCATGCCCGTTTTCTTCCCGATACCGGGAGTGCTGAAAAATGCAAATTAAGCGAACTGAGAATCATTGCAACCGAATGGAGATAAAAGGTCCTCAAAAAACCTACCCACCTGCGGATGATGAATCTTATATTTGGGTGACTGCTTCAGTAACCTACTTGCCCCTTGCCAAAGAGTTGTAGGTATTATTTCATTTAACTTTCTGAAAATGTGGCATCCCACCCCTCTGGGAATTGCCTTGGGTTTGAGATACAATAGATGCTGGCGTCCGTGCTCAGATTATAAGGAATCATTCTAATGAAAACAACTGAAGGGACTTACGTGGAAGATATTCCGTTTAACTTTGCTTAGCTGATGTCCTTGGTATTGCTGGTTTTTTCACAGTAGACTCAAATTCGCTTTAAACGTCGTACACTTTGTATTTGCGATAAGTCCGACGTAATATTTTCTGTTTGCGGAAATTTTCAATTTCACTTTTAACTAAAAACGACACAAGATTAGAACACTTTCTCAGAGCGTCTGAGACGTTTATTTATGTGCACTTGTTAATCATTTTTTCAGATACACAACAAAAACACTAAAGAATCTCTTTGTAAGGGGGAATTCACCTCCCGCCACCGAGGAACTAATTCCGGTGGAAGAATTCAAAATCAACCGCCAAAACCGAGTGTTTTCTCAAATACTGCCGTTATCTTGTAATCCAACGAACTTTAAATTAACACACAACCAACCGGGTCGATGAGCAAAGCCGCAATGGATGGGAAGCAAATGCGGCATTCAATTCTCCCGTCACGTTTAATTGGAAACTGGAAGATGTGCTCCAACTAAAGTTGTTTACTGTCGTAGACACTCAATTTGGAGTGAAATGTACCAGCTAAGAGAGGTGGGTACGGAGCTCTCTTGAGCGAATCGGTATGTATTTCAATCTGCTTAAGCAGAGGGTAATGCGCTTTGTTTTTTGTCAATACAAATTAGGTTTATTAATTTATTTGTTTATTATCAAGAGATTAATGTCTGACCCCTTCTTCTTTGTTATCGCAATAAACATTTTATTTAGGTTCAGTGTAAATACCCACCTAAAGAAGATATTCCCGGATCTGTGACCAAGGAGGAAAGCAAATGTAACTTTTAAGTCTTATTTTTTTTTAAGGTGAGTTGTATCGGGTGGGCCATACATTTTTACAAATGGCAACGGTTGATTTCTTAAAAACCGTTAGAGGGTGGGGCGCGCGAGTTACGGGAAGTTTTGCGTCGCTTCATTCAATTTTAGTCACGATGAAGCGCTTCACGGACAACAGCGTGCTTTTTGTGTAAAACAAGTTTACAAAAACAACGATTCCTACGTTACTGTACGACGCCTATTTAGAATTGAATAAGGATTACGCAGTGTAAGTGAGTGTCCAAGTGAAGTGGTAATTTAATCAAAGCAAACGCGATCGACAACGAATATTAAACAAACAGGGCGGCCACGTTCCAGAAGAAACAATGAGAACGTTCATCATCATCATCGGCACTACAACCGGCATCCGGTCTTGGACTTGTTTAGCAAGTCTCGAGGCTTGTTAAATATTCCATAATAATTTATTTTTTCGAGCAAGGGGCCTTCCGCCGAATGAGAACATTCGAGAGATTGAAATTTCCGTGCCTGGCAGCATGTGTCAACGAGTTTTGCAAAGTTTGCGTAGTCGATTGCCGGAGTGCCAACGACGAAACGGGGTGTGGGGTAGAAGTAGGTGCCTAAAAACGACACGGGTTCACTTCACTCCCCAAACAATCTAAAAGTTCCACCGAGAGAGCACCACAAGAAGAAACGAAACGCTGCAGTTGTTGGTGATTAGTGGTGAGCGTGGTAGACTCCGCTGGGCGGGTCACCTAGCTCGAATGAGCGAAGAGGAGCCTGCCCGGAAAGCCCTTTGTGGCAGGATGTATGGAAGGAGACAGCGCGGCAGACCTTGTCTGCGATGGAGGGATGGTGTAGATCAGAACGCCCAGAGCCTGGGAGTGCCAAACTGGATGACATCGGTTTGACATCGGGATCGGTGGAGAGATTTGTTAAATAAGGCTAAGACTGAATCCCGATTGCAGTGCCGATGATGATGATGATGTTCGTATCTCCTGGTTGAAGAAATGAAAAGTGGATTGATCCTTTTGATGTCCACCAAGTTGTCATCATAACGTTTTTTGGGTGAAGATCGGGCTTGGGGTGTGTTTTGGTTTTTCACCTGCATCCAACCACTGCCCAGGTGTTTTACGGTTATCATACAGAATGCATTTTTCATCACGGGTAACTATCCGGTGCAAAAACGGTTCAGTTTGGATTCTTAATCTAAGTGATTCACAGATTTCCTGACGCCCTAATTTTTAGGACTCGTTCAGTTCATGGGGTACCCACTTATCGAGTTTTTTTACATTTCCTATGAGAGAAAGGTGTCGTCTTATTGTCATTGGGAATACTCCCATGGTTTGTGCAATCTCTCGCACCGATTTCGTTGGGTCCGCATCTGCCGTTGCTCTTAAAACATCGTCGTCAGCTGACGTTTCCGGCTTTCCACGTGCTTCACTTTCGAGGCTCAAATCTCCCGAACGGAACTTTCCAAACCCACGTCCGTATAGTACGTTCGTTTGCCACTACATCCCCAAATGCGTCATTAATGTTTTTCATTGCCAATGACGCATTATGTCCCAGTTTAAATTCATAAAGGAAGAGGGTTCGAATTTGAACTGCCGTCAGCATAGTAACCAATTCCTAGAAAAAAAATAGCTGTACTTGTAACGAACCCTAAAATTCTCACACATCAAGCACACGTACCACTTTACTTTATAAAAAATGAAAAATTAACGTTCTGGCACAGATGTTCACTGAGAACTTCTTATTTCCGAGTGAACGAAAATCGAACAAATCATATGGTGCAACCCAACGCCTATAGTAGGCTGCGACGCTATCTTTAGTCGCAGCAAACGAGGATCTTTTTCGGACTTTACTACTCGAAAATCTCCCAAAGAACGTTCGCGAGATTCTTGTGTCCTGAACGAATTTAAGTATTAATGGCCTCGTTTTAACACACACGAAACAATGGAATCAAACATAGTCGTATCCAACACAAACCACCACGATCAATAACCCCTCGATATATCAAGCACCAACACCATCTCTAAACGATGTAGTTGCTAAAATGAAAACGGAACTTCAGGAACTTCGCGTGGAAGTTAAGCGGATTCGACCGGAGGATTCCAAATCTTTGAGTACAGTGACTTTGGTAGCTGTTCCACCTAAGTTTGTCTGGCCTCAAGAAATTGGGCCCACACTTGTATACAGAGACAGCAAGTGAAGGTTAGTAGGCACAAGGTGTTGCAACCGGCCTATTTCAACCCTCCGAGGCACGGTTCGCACACGTCTACATTGACATAATGGGAGCGCCATCGAGCTCATATATGTCAATTTCGGTATTCCATCAAAGCTCACCTCTATAGGGGAACGCAAACATATTCAAACAACAAACTTACTTGGTTGCCATAGGAGCCGACGATACAAATGCTTCATCTAAGGAGGCGAAGGAAAGTTGGCACCGGTCATTAATGGCTTCTTGAAGTCCGTCATAACGACAGTATATAGTATGGTTAAAAGATTTGCTCCCCGTTTTCCTGGACTTGGGAACAATCATCAAAAAAGATTTGAGAGCATTCTTCGTGGGCCGTGAGCATGATTTGCTGTAATGCAGGGCACTTCCGGTAACTGGACCTGACACCAAGAAGTCGTTCGTTCACTCCAATTTGAAGAGTTACACACACATTATCACCCGGATAGACTTAATCGATGTTGGCCGAAGACCGTGGACGGTTTAAAGAATCAAACCTTGTTTGTTCGAGCACGTAGCGGAAGTGACCACTAGATTTCATTACTCAAATTTATTATAGAAGGGGACATATCTGAAGACCTTTCGATGAGACACGTATCAGCGCACTAAGGACAACCACAACAGAAACAACAGAGTGTTCTACCAAAACCAAGACCTACGCAGACAAAGCACACGACATATAGCATACGAACGGCAGACCAAACACTTGTTATAAAACCGACAGAAATAATGTCCTTTAGAGACACCGGGCAAGGAAAAGGAAAACTGAGTTTCGCACCTGTAGTGATCCTAAATAACTACCCTTTTCCCATTACCCATAATCCTAATCCAATTCCCATGATGAATCATATGAGCGACAAGTTAAACCAAAAGTTAATTTGTCGCACATTGATTCAATTTCCAAGTACCACACATACCAATCCAATTGAATCATATGCACGACAAATTTAAACGAAAGTCCATTTATCGTGCATTAATTCAATTCCCTATAACCATGAAATTATGAAATATTCTAAATACATTTCATGGTTTCTCCTTCCGGGAATTTATTTAAATAAATTCCTATCAACTTCCCGGAATCCTATTCCAATTGAAGCACACAAAATCTTGTTTGCGCTTTTTGGAATGTTTAAATAAAATTTGACAAATCCCGATGACCCAGAGTATAAAAGGGCGTGGGCATTTTGCATTCATGATGAGTAAGGTTCCAGAGGCCAAGGCAACGGTCACAAGTGAATTACAAGAAACAAAGAAAATAAGATTAATAAATTATTAAATAAATAAAATCGTCTTTCACTATTGGACACCGCAAACAACCGGATCTCCCCAAGGAGGTAAGAAGTAATATACAAAAAATATAACCTCCACACACCGCTCCGTGGAGCCCACACAGCACAAAATTGAAACACGAAAAGAATAGTCTTTAATTTTGACTTTTATTTTTGTTTCAGAGTTTGGTCTCCACTTATGTCTGGGACACAGTTTTGGACGCACTTAACTTAGGTTACACCGTTTTTAAACTATCTTGAACCACACATTCGTAGTTATTTCTTCTTTTATTTTCTTTTTTTATTTTCGCGATATCGCAGCGCTGACCGACCTCCTTATTGGGTTCCTCTCTGTTCCACTATATCGGATGCTCGAAAAAGAACTTTCCGGTTCGACGGTATTCTCTAGACTCCATGTCTCCATCTATATCATTCAATCTGAACTTCTCATCCCGCTTCTGCAAAAGGAAAATTCCCCCATCCAATTCGCTTACAGACTTTCCCATAGTATCTGTTAACAGCATAAAATTTCCCTTTGCATCCCATAGGATCTGAAAAGGAGAAATCTTACCTCATAATCATCAACACCATTAGCTGCTGGTTATCGGAATCTTGTTCCGTTTGTTTAAAGATCGGATGCCGCCAATTATTCTCCGATCTTTCCGTGGGATATGTTTAGGTTAGCCATCTGACTTAAGCTAACAATGTTCTTGTGTGTTTCAGATGGGTAATAAAAGGAACCGTGGGATTGGTATAGTTCCTTTGTTAGGATTTTCGAATCATAAACGTCTGGAGAGCGATCTACGTTAAGATGTTTATGATTGGATGACTATTGAACGGCAGCGAAACGACTTGTTTGCACAAGTGTGCCTTTTGCGTTAGGGTCATGCAAGGGATTTAGGTGCTAATTGCTATTAGCTACCAGAGTATGCATCCGTTGTTCGGTTTATTTACCGACAATGGTATTTCAAGGGAAATATCGCATTGATTCTTAGGATGGGTGGGTGAGTGATTTTCATGCGACGCTCTCCTGCATGGCGAATTTGCTTAGATGCGATGCTTTGCTGCATTTTGGAAATCAGTTGCAATACAATGTATGGATGAGTTGAATTCGGTATTGGAAGCTTTTGAACGTTAAATTCCTTGCTTTCTGATATCGGGTTCAACGTCGTTGCAATGTCATATAACCTTTTGTTTCAGGTATGGTTACTGACTATTGGGACAAGTGTCTGTGGGCACGTGTGCTGAAAAAGGTGAGTAAAGTTCCTTTGCGGAAAGGATACCTCATCCTGTAGGGAGTTGGATGGTTCGTAGAACCGCTACAGTATGGTTACAAGATTTCCTCCCCGTTTTCCTAGACTTGGGAACAATCATCAAAAAAGATTTGGGAGCATTCTTCGTGGACGGTGAGCATGATTTGCTGTAATACAGGACACTTTCGGCAACTGGACCTGACACCAAGAAGCCGTTCGTTCACTCCAGTTTGAAGAGCTACACACACATTTTCATCGGGATAGACTTAGTCGATGTTGGGCGAAGACCGTCGACAGTTTAAAGAATCAAGCCTTGTTTGTTTGAGCACGAAACGGAAGTGCCCACTAGACTTCATTACTCAAATTACTTATAGAACTGGACATATCTGATGAGACACGTATCAGCGCACTAAGGACAACCAAAACCAAGTCCTACGCAGACAAAGCACACGGCATCAAGCATACGAACGGCAGACATAAACTTGTTATACAGCCGACAGAAATAATGTTCTTTAGAGACACCGCGCTAGGAAAAGCATTACTGAGTTTCGCATCGCTCCGTCTGCGAACTAACACGAATGTAAAATATTAGCAATGACAAGTTCAATTCTGGGTTGGAAAATAGAGAATATTGTGGGAAAAGTTGATAAGGAATATACTTTATACGAGGGTTGCCTCTTATGTTTCGGGATTTGGCAACCCTAGTGTTGCAATCCGGCAATTGACAGCTCTGTCGTAAAGTTGGACATTTTTGAGGTTATACGCACTCAGAACGTTTTGACATACGAGCGCTATTTGTGTTGTTTACAGTAACTTAAAAGATTCATCTCGACCCAAAAATGGAATTAAATCGTCAACATTTTCGTGCGATTATTTTTTACAACTTTCGGCGTGGATTAACTCAGCAACAGTGCATGGGTGAACTTAATTCAATTTTTGGCGATGAAGCTCCATCAAGGACCAGTGTTTATCGATGGTATGGTGAATTCAATCGTGGTCGTAGTTCACTCCAAGATGAATTGCGTGAAGGTCGTCCAAAATCAATTATTGTTCCGAAGACCACTGATGCTGTGCGCGAACTGATATTGGAAGATCGTCATGTGATCTATCGTGAGATTGAGACAACCTTAGGCGTTAGTGGGACCAGCATACATTCAATATTGCATAAACATTTGACTGTCAAAAAAATTTGTTCGCGTAGGATCCCACACAATTTGTCAATCGCCCAAAAAAAGGGTCGTGTCAATTGGTCGAAAGAAATGCTCAAAAAATACGGTCGCGGTGCTTCGAAACACGTCTATGACATCGTGACAGGTGATGAATCGTGGATTTACGCGTATGAGCCCGAAAGTAAACAGCAGTCGACTGTCTGGGTGTTTCAAGATGAGCCAAATCCAACAAAAGTTGTTCGCGCACGAAGCACTTCCAAGCAAATGGTCGCCTGTTTTTTCGGAAAAACTCGACATGTCGCAACCGTACCACTAGAACAACGCAGAACAGTCAATTCTGAGTGGTACACAACCGTTTGTTTGCTCTCACACATCGGCTGCGACAACTGCATTTTTGAGCACCCAAAACATCGATTTGATGGGTCATCCGCCGTATAGTCCTTACTTGGCACCGAATGACTTCTTTTTATTCCCTTACGTAAAGAACAAACTGAGAGGTCAACGTTTTTCGACACCCGAAGAAGCGGTTGCTGCATTCAGAATGCATGTGTTGGAGATACCTCAATCAGAGTGGCAAAAGTGCTTCGACAATTGGTTCAAACGCATGCAAAAGTGTATAGATCTTCATGGGGAATATTTTGAAACACAATAAAGTGATTTTCGATGATAAATATTTGTTTTTGTTCTCTAATCCCGAAATATAAAAGGCAACCCTCGTATATAGTGGAAAGCACACAAGCACTAAGTTATAAATAGGCAGGTTGAAATATCAATTGCTCCTCGATAGTGAGAAAAAGAAACACTTTCTGGATCGAATGGTGATTGGTGATGAATAATGGATCCTATACAACAATATCCAAAGCAAGGCGGTTGGGAAACAATATCATGAAAGGGTGGCACCCAAAAAAGAATTAGAACAATCGTAAAAAGATCATCTTTCATAATAATAAAGCGAAACGAATGTTGCCACACTATCCACATCTCGCAACAGTTCAAGTGGGAAATTCTGCCATACCCACCGTACTCTCTGGATTTGGCGCCATCGGATTAAAACTTTTTTTGATCGCTTGAAAAAAATTTAAATGGAAAAAACTTTATCACTGTGCGTCGCAATATACATTGTCAGCTTATTTGAAAAAAAAGGACAGACATTTTACGAACATGGAATTCCACTAGAACACTGGATAAACATTATACATAACGATGAGAATTACACAATTAATTGTTTTTCTTTCAGTAAAATGTCCACATCTATTTTTAAGTAAAAAAATACATAAGGACTTTTGCACTCATCCAAGAGTTCACTTAGGCTCTTTGATAGTATAGTGGTTAGTGTACCCGCCTGTCACGCGGAATACCGGGGTTCGATTCCCCGTTGGGGAGCCTCTGGCGCAAGACTAATGACCTAGCCCGGAAAAAAAAAACAAATCATTATGGAAAATTTAACAAGTCTCAGGACTTGCTAAATAAGGCCAAGACCGGTTCCCGGTTGTAGTGCCGATGATGATGATGATTAAATCTCAATTATTAGTATTAGTGACTGAGTTTAGTATATTGAGCGAATGACTGGTCTTTGGCTGGGTATATAGGTTAGCTGAGTGAAGAAATTGCACCTGAATCGATGAATGTGGCACTAATTGGCGCGAAACTCATGTGTCATTGCAACGGAACGGCTATATATGCCGAAACCCCCATAAAGGTCAAAGTGGCCAATATAGATGTTACGTTTCTGCAACACTCTAAAACCACAAACCAAATTACCACATTCACTCACCACACCCCCACTCACGTATACATTTCATTCCAGATTATGACATTTGTGGGACGCAACATAGGCACGTGAAAATGTTGTTTGGAGAAACGTGAAGTTTTAGTCACGAAAACGTTAATTCTGGGTTGGCATATATTAGAGCACAAGTTGATAAACCTAATCACTTGTTTTATATAATATATGACTAAGCCAATAGGAATAAACCGCAGGGTATGTTTAAAGCGACGGGTACTATTTTGTTGTAAAATAACAATTTAATGGTATTTTACGCACGGTTATACTTTCTGGCAGGCCAGTTGTAGTTTTTAATTAGAAAAGAGCCATTTACAATCAATCACTGGTTTCACGCATGCGTTCAGGTAGAAGGATTGTAGTTTGAGTTTTAGCTAGATTGTAGAAGGTGCTTAATTTGTAATTTACCCGTATTAACATCTGACCCATGATTTCATTGGATTTTCCTAACAGTTTTCCTACCCAAGCTCGCACAAATAGTTCTATCGAACGTTGAATATCTGCGCAATGACACAAAACAGTGAGATGCTGTCATTTTCCAACTGGGCTCATTTTTTTGAAAGCAAGAATTTCTTACCTTATCTGCAAACAGACAACAAAAGTAGGTGATACATTTTGAACAGGTACTATTTCGAGGTGCTTGCTCTTTAGACAATGGCAGGTGCTGAGCCCCTTTTGAGAGGCTTTTCTGAAATGGACAATGTGGCCTTTTTACCTCACCCCGTAATTGGGAATTAATGCGTCATTCTGGATTCTTCAATTGGAACAAAGTTGAAATTGAGTGATATAAAATTAGTGTACCTAAGCTATCTAAAGTACGTACTTCCGTCATTAGGCATTTTCTTTCCAATTAACAGCCTTTCAAATGCAAAGTTCTTCTAATGGATTAATAACATCTTGTAAACTACTTTTTGTACCTTTGTTCCGGCTCCTTAGCATTCTCATAATGAGTCCTTTAAACAATGATAAGCGCTCTCATGGAAGATAGGCGGGTTAAATGTGTTAATAATAAAAGTATCTCTGACTAATTTATGCCGTCGTTTTCGACTCTTTAAAATGAATTTGTGAATGCTTCTATATTGGCTTACGGTCATCCACAGATTTAAATTCTGCAGATGCTGTAACTGCGCATTCTGGTATTCAGTAAATTCATTCTTCATTATTTCTCTCTCCACTCTAATGTGTACTGTCTATTTGTTGAGTATCCACCATTCGACTGCTCATTTTATAATCGAATTAGTCGCGTGTAATTGGAGAAGAAATTTTATTGCAATGCCAGAACGGTGGCTAGTCTCTCGAATCTAAACAGGAATACATACCATCTAACGCGAGGAGTGCAACCAGGAAGTTGTCTTGATTATCAGCGGCAATTACCCGCTTCTTTATGTGCCTAACTACTTGGTACTCCTAGCTAAATTTGATGTAAATTATAGGGTTATCGTCTACGTTATTTTATGCGATAGTGGACCAGAAAAATGCAAAGTTTTTTCAATAGGGACTAACACAGGTGGCTTCTAGAAGTTTTTTATTCAATTCCTAAACAAAGCCGCTCTTGCTGAATTAGAATATGCCCGAGGATGGATATATTCATTTCAGTTTAAATTTTAAAATATTCTCATTTTGTTTGCAATCTATTTATAAGTATAAGACGAAGTAATTGTAGAAAGTGGGCAGCTTTATTAGAAAATATGAATAGTGAATATGTGTTGTATTGCATTGACACACATTATGGATGTAATACACTCAATGGTTCAGTTCGTAAGGTGCTTGTGGCAATTTTCTTCTTATAATTCGGAGGCATAGAAAAATGTTTTTAAAACCATTAACGCAAATATATTACACTGTGCCGATGGAAGAAGAGAAACGTTAGCGATGTAAATACGTTGGTCGTTGGTTCGTTAACTGGGAATAAGGAAACTGCCAGATATAGTGGTAGTTTCCAAAAAAAAGATGTACAACACACATTGACTGAAAATGCAAACATGGGAAAGCTGTGCACAAGGACGAATGAAGAACATTATTCGAAGCCACACTATGAGCAATTTATAACCGAAGCGTCAACGAATCAGACCACTCCCGCTTGTATACAAGCGTGTTTCAATTCGCTATATGTGCCGTGATTGCTACGTTATTGCTTTGGTATACAGCGTAGATGATGTTGGTGCTAAATTCTTCAGTACAGTAATCTTTTGAAATAGTTATGATATTCTGTGGGGTTAGTTAGAATAGAAAACCACCTCTCAGAACCATTTGAAATCCGGGACGGACTAAAACAAGGGGATGGCCTCTCACCATGCCTATTTAACCTTGTCCTCGAGTATGTTATCAGAAACGTATAAGATGACAACAGGGCCGGAACATCCCTGAACGGGGTCACAGAAGTGCTCGCATATGCGGATGACATCGCCGTTCTGGGCGATAATCCCGAAACTATAAGTAAAAACTGTGAAATCATCATGCAAGCGGCAGAAGAGATCGGCCTAAAAATAAACGAAGACAAAACGAAATACATAATTACGACGAGAGCAGGTGGACCTCAGAGAACACATATAAACGTCAGCAATCATGCCGATTGCTCTATACGGATGCGAAACATGGGCTCTCACAAAACGGGAAGAGAACAAATTCCGCGTATTCGAGAATAAAGTTTTAAGGGGTCTATTTGGCGGTAAATATGACGAGGAGTCAGGACAATGGAGGAAACTCCACAACCACGAATTGGAAAAGCTATACCGCAAACCTACAATAGTGAGAGTGATCAAGTCGCGAAGATTAAGATGGGCCGGACACGTAGCGCGAATGGGCGATGATAGGGCCGTGCATAGAATTCTTGACGGTAAACTAACGGGGAAGAGACCGACAGGACGGCCGCGACGGAGATGGGAGGACAATGTTAGATTGGACTTCGAGGAGATCGGATCGGATGGTCGAACGTGGAAGGATAGCCCACAGGACAGGGAACAATGGGGGAGCCGAGCCGGTAAGGTCATGAACTTCCGAGTTCCTACAGGCCAGTAAATAATAATAATAATAATTCTGTGGGGTAAGTAGTCGGGGCATCAGCATGGACGCGAGTTCTACTAGCAACCCACCATTCACTTAATGAATCACTGATTGTTCCACCTTTTATCACAGCAACAAAAGAGCACCAAGTTAATTGTTCACAAACGCGTAAGGATGACGATAACGCCCAGGAAACTGCGACACAGCAAGGAGACAAAACCGTTGAAATAAAACATACAATATTGTTCGGATAATCATCATCATCATCATCGGCACTACAATCGGGAACCGGTCTTGGCCTTATTTAGCAAGTCCTGAGGCTTGTTAAATTTTCCATAATGATTTATTTTGTCTGGGCAAAGTCATTAGTCTTGCGCCAGGGGCTCCCCGACGGGGAATCGAACCCCGGTCTCCCGGGTGACAGGCGGGTATACTAACCACTATACTATCGAGGAGCCCATTGTTCGGATAATGTCTAGATATTTATTATTCATTTTATATCACCGCCGCGAGATTTTTTAAATTATAGTACACACTGTACTAGCGACAAGACTTTGCCGCCTCACCACAAATAAAAGAAACTGGTGATAATGCGAGTGAATGTATTTTTAAACGCGACACAATAACCACGACTTCCTTTTAATTTGTTCTTAAATGTTTACTTATAGATTAACTTTCCCTTTTATTATAGTTCACTTAAACTACGACTTCGATAAATCTACGCTCAACTCAATGGTGACATATAAAATGTACGTACAGCAATGCCGAGTAATTCGGATTTATTTCGCCCACGACTCCGAATATATATATATCGCCGGAAGCCGAACCGACTTGCTCGGTTGGATGGTGGCAAACGACTTAACGATATTCAATCGTTTGGGGTGAAGATCGTTGGTAGTACACATGTATGTGTGTACATGGGTTCTTTCATGGGACACACCATGAGAACGGATCTAAACAAAGAAAAGGGCATAGAGTGTATTCATGGGATGCGAGTTCGGTAAAGCAAACAAACCGAATCTCCTTGGACGATATTTGGTTTCCTGTTTGCTCTTGCCGCTGTTGATGAGAAGCAGATCCCGTAATATGAAAAGACAAAGGAGGAAACGACCAAATGCATCGTTCGGTAATGCGGGTCATTGTTTACGCGAAGCGTCGTCGCTATTATCGACGTTGGGAAGAAAGGTGCTAATTGGTGGCAGAAACGAATCCCTTGCCTGCATTTGTATATGCCGGGAAATTAGTTTGTGGCGACGTACGAAATGGATCATTGTTTGTCTATTGAACAACGAACCGCCGATCGGCTTGCTGCAGCTGTAAAAACAAACCGTCTGATATTGCGTTTCAATTGATAACAATGGGTGCCGAATGGTTTGTATTCATGGTGGATATGCACATTAAGGAACTATTTTAACAATTTTAGATAATGCGTTGTATGCATTAAATGTCCTTGAAAAAGGAAAATGTTTTCAGGTGCCAATGCAAATGCATTGGCGGGAAACAATGGGGGTTGGGTTGTAATTATGGGGGGTTCAGCCTGATAAGTTAAGAAATAAATCTTACGGAGAATTGTATGCGAAGAGATGCATGAAAGGTAAGTTTTATTTTCCAGGGGCTTTTTAGATTAAGGATTTGATTGCTTTAATGCGTGGAGCCTTTAAGATGTTAATGCGATTGCATTAGTGAAATTAGGAGATTGGGTGAAAGTTGTGCGGGTTTTTCAGGAAAGCGAACCGCCACAATTCTTTTGTGCGGAGCCATGGAGAAGGCAGAGCGTGGATTGTAATTTCACAGTGGCGTATAATTATTATATATTGTTCGCTTTCAAAAGGCGAACAGAGCACGAGTATCAAACTTAGAAAAGAGAATTTCCTTTATCCTGAAGAGATTATTTATGGTCGATTAGAAGAATATAAAAAATATGTATTTTGAAAATTCAGTTGCTTAGTTTTCAGTCGGGCAGATATTTTTATTCCAGCTACTGGTGAATTAAGAAAAGAAATAAAAACAATTCACTTTATGGACGTCATGTCTGATCTACAATAAAATTCACCGTTCGCCCAAAACAACCTGTTCTTCGAGTCGGATCTTGATTGTTGGCTTGATGTCAGGTTCACCTAATCAAAGAGAACGTCACCAGTGGAGGAGCACCAGTGGAGGTGGACCTTGGGGTCCACGTGCTCTCGCCGTAATTATGTATTTTGTTTTGTCTTCATTTATTTCTAGGCCCACCTCTTCTGCCGCTTGCATGATGATTTCACTGTTTTTACTTACAGTTTCTAGATTATCGCCCAGAACGGTGATGTCCTCCGCATATCCGAGCACTTGTGTGACCCCGTTCAGGGATGATCCGGCTTTCTGATGACATACTCGAGCACAATGTTAAAAAGACAGGGTAAGAGGCCATCCCCCTGTTTGAGTCCGTCCCGGATTTCAAATGGTTCTGAGAGGTGGTTTTCTATTCTTCCTCGCCTTTTGTTTTCGTTGATGCAGATTTGAATGAAGGCGGCATATTTATTCGGGATTCCCAGCTGAACTACAATATGGTAAAGTCTTTGCCCTGCGACTAAGTCGTAGGCTTTTTTAAGTCAATGAACAGTTGGTGAACCGTCTTTCCGTATTCCCACTTCTTTTCCAGCAGTTGTCTTATTGTGAACATTTGGTCGCTTGTTGACGGGTTCCTATGGAATCCGCATTAGTAGTCTTCCACTACTTCTTCTGCGTATGGTGTGATTCGCGCCAGTATGACATTTGTTACTATTTTGTATGTGATTGGGAGCAATGATATTCCTCTGTGGTTTTCGCAGTTAGATCTGTCGCCCATTTTTGAAAATGGCGACGACTATTGAGTTTTTCCATTCTTCTGGAGTGATTTCCTTATTCCATATTGTTTTAATCAGTTGGTGGATCTGTGGGGAAGATAGTCGCGACGCCAGCATGGGCGAGAGTTCTAGTATCCACCCACTCGCCGCTAACGCTCCAATGTCACTCAAGATTGCTCCGCTGCCTACAAACGAACGATCACCAGGAAGAGGACAAATAAAACGCGCAGATTTAATTGGTGATCGCCGCCTTTTTTATTACTTTAATTGCTTGTTTCTTTTCACATTTTACACTATTGTATTTAGACCGCGGTCACAAGAGAAATTACCTTTAATTGAATATTTTTGCTATCAACTTAATCTGACTCAATTTTCACAACTCCGGTATATACGCGTCCTCGGCGCGCGACGAGGAGCGGGAGGCAAACCGACCGTCGCGAACGGTGGTTGTAATAAGACTTAGCGTTGCTTTGCTCGATGCAGAGCCACTTCGCAACTGGGGTGAGTTTCCTCGAGAGAGAAACTGTTTCTCTCGTGGTGAAAACAAGGAAGAAGGACTTGGTAATGTATCTGTATGTGTGATCATACACATCACCGTGTTTATCGATGCATTTAGCAAAGGATAAACGAAACCTGAAACGAGGGTAAAGGAACAAAGGGATCGAATAGATCATTGTTTACGCTGTGCATTGCGGCTTTCATAGACAGCAATTCATCGGAGAAATGGTGCTGAAAACAAATAAGGGCATCATTACAGTAGTGGATGAGTGGTGCGGATGCGAATGCGTTAATAGATGCATCGCCATTAGGAAAATGTGCTAATGGGTTTTAAATGTTTATGGCCTCTCTGACTGCAGTAGGAACCGAGCTCTTGTTTGTACTAGGAAAGGCTAGAGGATTCGGTTTCGATGATAATGCTTGGAATGCGGTAATTGTTTGTCGATTGGACAAGCGAATCGCGGGTCGGTTTATTGCAGCGGTATAAACAAGCTGTCCGACATAGCAATTTACGATGACAAGGGTGCCGAATGGTTTGGGATTTATGATGCCGTATGATGTGAAGAATTCTTTACAGGAAATTTGAATAACGCATTAAATGCATTAATGCAGTGAGAATTCTCTTTACGGATTTTCAGATAATGCGTTGTATGCATTAAATGTCCTTGAGAAAGGAAATGTTTCAGGTATGCTAGTGATTGGGATGAAAATATGGGTTGCGAATTGGGGGGTTCTTCAGGTGAGCTTTAAGAACCCCCACAGATCCTTCGAGCGGTTGGCTTATTAAGCAGGTTTTCAAAGTACTGCTTCCATCTTGTCACGATATTGTTTATTTCTGTCACCAGACAGCCGTTTATGTCTCGAATTATTTTGGCTCTCTATTTCTAATTGAGTTTATGCCGGCATACATACCTCTGATGCTCTTTGCTCTGGCATTTTCTAGAATTTTTTTGATCCGAGTCTTCTCCCATTCGGGTTTTTTGCGTTTGAAAAGTCTCATTGTCTCTCCGATTCGTCGCGTATCTTTCTGCGTTGACTTAATCATATCTTTGTAAGTGGATTACTCTAAGGCGTTTACTTTCTTCGATCTTCGCCCTGCACTCATCGTCAAACCAAGGTTTGGACATAATTGTTTTCTTAAATCGTAATACCTCTTGGGCTGTTTGTTTGATTGTGTCTCTGATCGATGCCCATTTAGTGTCCACACTATTGGCTTCCTCTTCCTCACGTCCCCCATTCTCTAAGATGATAAATCTATTCAACTCTTTTGGGCAGGTATTTTAGTTTATCGGTGTCGAACTTTTTGCTCGTCTCTCGTGACTGCCCATGTGGGTTTGCCGCGAGCCGACTTCTAACTTTGCCCATCACTAGAAGATGATTGGAGCCGCAATCTGCTCCTCTATATGATCTTACGTCAAGGATGTTCGAGTGGTGTCTTTTGTCTATGAGGAAGTGGTCTATTTGGTTACGCGTTAGGCCGTCGGGTGATATCCCCGAGGAGAATTTTAACATCGAATGATGAGATCCCATCAAATACTCCCTCTAGGGTCTCGTAGAACGTGTCCTTCGTTTCTTCGTTGGTAGATTCTTTT
This sequence comes from Microdon myrmicae, assembly GCA_963931805.1. Classification (NCBI taxonomy): domain Eukaryota; kingdom Metazoa; phylum Arthropoda; class Insecta; order Diptera; family Syrphidae; genus Microdon; species Microdon myrmicae. Next base: position 68,573,000 of record OZ007497.1, read on the forward strand.
GGGGCGTGTTCGTTTATAAATGCATAATTGTATCATGGGTCCTGTATTTTTAACACCGACATTCGGAAATTAATAAATTTCACATCTTTTACATGGGGCGTAATCTTCTTGCTTATGATGAAACCAGTTCCGAGGTTATGTGTATCGGTACCTCCATACGCCAGTGTGAACCCGTTGGTTTCGATTACTTGATGTGGGAATCGTACTTCCTGAAGCGTGACGATTTCCATTTTTTATTGTTTTGCGTTATCTACGACTGTCTACCAGGCGCGAGGTTTATACAATGTACCAAGATTCCACGTGCCGACGCGTATGTCCCATTTTTTCCGTTTTTCCCTGCGTCTCCTTTTTGCGGAGTCGGTGTTTTCTTGATCATTTGTTCCCTTATCGTAGTGTCGGCTCATCACATCTACGCCTATTTGTAATAAAATTAAACATAATAATGGGTGTGCAAGTAGGAACTCGGCCTTTTTGTCAAATTCACTTCAAGTTCAATTTAAATTCAAGTGATGTTGCTTGGTGGGCTCCTCGATAGTATAGTGGTTAGTATCCCCACCTGTCACGCGGGAGACCGGGGTTCGATTTCCCGTCGGGGAGGCTCTGGCGCAAGACTAATGACCTTGTCCGGAAAAACAAATTATCATGGAAAATTTAACAAGCCTCAGGACTTGCTAAATAAGGCCAAGACGGGCTCCCGGTTGTAGTGCCGATGATGATGATGATGTTGCTTGGTGAGGAACTCCTAATTGTTTTGCAAGCTCTTCTTGAGTTTGATATGACCTTTCATCCTGTAAAACTTGAAGTTGTCCGTCCTAAAAATTTGTTTATGCACCTTTCCGAATTCTTCCTTCAGGAGCGTTGGTTGAAATGTAGGGATATCGCAACACCCTTTTTGTGCGAAAATTACAAAACCAAAATGGGTGGAATATAAATAGATAAAGCAAATTACAGTAAGTAAAAGGACACGAATTTCTTTTCATTGGATAATGAAGTTGAAAAAGTCCTAAATGCATAAATGTATTGCTTACGACGGAAAAGCCAATGTTGCTAAAAGACAAATTTCTATTTTATGTTTTAAGTTCGTACAATAAGATCAAAATTCGTCAATTATACAAGTAAATTGGGATAATTTCTGGAATGTGCGAAAGCTTTTTTTATAATCCAGAAGATTTTCAATAGAGTTGAAATTATTTATTACGCCATATTGCGATTTGATTAATGCACTTACTAATGCGTTATTGTGGACAGTGGAATTAGTCTCTCTCTTCCTCCCTCTATCTTCTATCTACAATCAATAATGTTTCAGTCATTTCAGTAACGATAATTTTTTCATACTTAAGATGAAAACTGCACGTTTACTTCATTTCTAAATAAATCACTACCAATAAGCTCAAATATACTTGCCTTACTTTTACTTTATCACATCTGGATAAAAATGCGAGACTGCGCTTTGCTGCACCTTAATAAAACGACAAAACCAAAAATGTACCAATTATTTAATATGTGGATATGTATTGCGGTTTTACACTCTTTAAGGGAATCGTCACTTTACTGAAACAAGTAGCGTAAATATCACCGAAACCAACTTATAATCAAAGAATGCCGCAAAAGTCATCAAAACATACGATTTGTTTAGTCTATTTTGTAATTGTTCACATACCATTTGGGAAATATTCATTCTTTGTCTCTGGCGTATCCGTTGCCAAGGTGAGTTACCCGGGTACAACACATTCACAACAACCGACTGGTTAGCATTATTCATTTGCCCGCTGTGCGTTAAAATAATTTCCCAAAGCAAATAAGAAAACATGAATTATTACGACGAGGAAATTAAAATCGATGGTTCAGAAGCTACGAATATTAAATTGGATCAGAGTGAAAACGCGTCAACATCAAAGAGTTCCCGATCTTCTACCATGACTACGCCTAGCCGACAACCAATACGTCCTAATAAAAAGCCAGTGCGTATCCATACTTCTTCATATATCTTATTACTCATATTAACTGAATTTGACAGGAAGGAATATTGCATTCGTCGATGATTAACCCTGATGAGGAAGATGAACAGATGGAAGGAATGGTTAAGGATCTTGATGATAGCGACGTTAGTGAGTCAGAATCTTTAGATAGTACAGACTTTCCTGATAATCGCGACCAAAAAGTGCGACTTATAAGGCCATCGAACTGGGAGAATCTTATGGTACCTCAGGATATCAAGGACATGTTTCCTTTTATTTTGAAATACACACCACAAGTCACAGAACCAGAATACCGTTTACAACCATTCATACCCGAATATGTGCCCGCTGTTGGAGATGTCGATGCTTTCCTAAAGGTTTCCCTTCCCAAGGTTCTCGATAAACGTCGTGAACAAGCAGTTCAAAGTCATGTGCAGAAATTAGGATTAAATTTATTAGATGAGCCAAGCGGGCAACAGAGTGAACCAAGTTTATTAAGTGTAAAATTAGGCTCCGTCCTTACAGGGAGTGCAAAGTCGCTCTCCGCAGGTCCTGTAGCAAAAGCACCAAAAGATATCGACAAATGGATAAACGAAGTCGAAAAGATACAACTCGGACACAATAGTTTTGGAATGCAGCCGGAGAAGGATATTGACGGTATGCTTATTAATTGGCCTGAATCATATACAGCAGTGAAAAACGATTTGAAACTGGCTTTTGAGAATAAAAATTTAACCCTAGTGGAATATATTGGAATAATTTGTGAAAAGCTCGAAATTCCTTGTCCCCCTTCGACAGAGATTACCCAAGCTGAATGTATCCAAAAAGTGTTTACTCTTTTTAGTTTATACTTAGTCGTAAATAACTTATATGACTAAATATATGAGGGTGGTGATATTCCATGACATTTTATCTGGTTATGATTCGTATATCCTATTTTGAAAAATAACATTGTTCAACTGATAGATGAAATAAAAATTTATAACTTACATATCCTGAATAAATGGCAGGATAGTACTACACGAAAATGTCTCTTTGTTTCGGTTACAGCTAACAGTGGTCATAAATAGATTTCAATATGTTTTGTAAGCGTTTGATTAATCAACGAATAAGAACGTCTGCACGTAATCTGACAATTCTGTCCTATTGTGGTGATTGTGCAATATTTTAGTTTGGGGATAAAAAAATCGGCTTTTTTCCATTTGGTTAATTATAAAATCAGTTAACTGCGTCATCTGGCAACCTTTCTTGTGCGGTTAGATATGAAGTGTTGGAAATGAAGATGGGATATGCCATGTGAGGAGTAAAGTACGCAGATATAATGAACAGCGGCGAGTGGAAGCAGTGAAGGACGAAATTTAGCAATTTCGGATCCAAAGTCTGGGTGTGTGGTTACACAATGACCAGCGACGCCTTACTGCCAGCAAAAAGATCCAGACTCATCAAATAAGTAGAAAATCCATTAGAACAAAATCCAATCAAATCTAATAGTAGAACAAAAAACAGAATCACAAAAAGTCGTAGCGAAAATGACCAAGAGAGGCATGAAAAGCTCTTTCTTCCATGAAATCACATTAAAACCTTAAAATACAGATTCTGGAATTAGTGCATTTATATAAATATATAATAACAGACATTTTTATATAAACTATAATTCTAAGGATGAAATTGCGGGTCGCCATCAGATAATATACTCCGCGCGAACCGGATAGTGGAGGGAAAACCAAATTCAAGTGCGTTGAACCAGCCGTGCTGAAATTTTCTTTAGATTAATTCTGGTTGACGAGGTATTTGAGATTCAATTTTATAGGCTTGTTGATGTTTTTTTTTTTTATTGTCATTATTTACAACGAAAAAGAAGAGCAGTGTCTTAAGAAGAACAATAAGCCTATAAATTTAAATTTCAACATATCTCACCCGGGGTGACTTGCTTGATAGATTTTGAACTTCGCACAGTGAATGAACGTAAAATAAAATGGATTTAATTTAAAGGTCAGTCAAAAATTAACAATGAAACGAGGTTCAAAGCAGAACATTTCAAGATTGGGTGAATGAAGAGTTATCCCGAATATTTAACGTCCTCGCAGGCGTGCCACAAGGTTTCTTTTTAGACCGTAACCCATTCAACATCTACACATCAGATATTCCATGTTCTATGGATGGAATAATTCCAATAATTTACGTCGAGTTGAAAATCCGTTGTTTTCTTTTGTTTTACATCGGGCCAGTATAATTATTTTTATTTTCAACAACATCTTCATCGTATATTGCGAGCTCCAAAATAGGCATTGAATTTCTTCTATAATTTTCAAAAACTAAAGCAACAAATTTATTCTAAGTCGTAATCCTAATGTAACAATATGAGCTACACCCAATTTTTAGGTACTTTCATTGATAAACTGGGTCCATATTGGAAGGTATATGGACAAAGGAATCGGGATGCTCTAGGTACCATTCAAGCCAATATACGATTGGTGCTGCCCACATAATAATCATAACAGCAGCAAATTTAGAAATTGGGCCAATATGTTTCTACAAGGAATGTACAGAAATTCGTTTGTTTCGACGAACAAGCATATCAAGCTAATCGGATACGATTACTAGTCAACAGGAATGAGGTGTTTATTCCCCAATTCTTATACAAATCGCTTTGTTCTGTTCTAGTTACATAATGTTTGGCGTCTTCGTCAATTGAAGCCCAAAAAATCTTCAAGAGATTTCGTGTCTGTTGGCCAACCAAGTGGTATAAATATCTATTAAAATGGAAAGGGATGTCTATAAGTTCGAGGGTGGTATGAAAAGTTTCCGACCTAACAAAGATGTAAGACATTTTTTCTTAAAATTTATTTTTATTATATTACATACTCCCCTTGTAATGTTACACACTTCTCCCAGCGATGCTCCCATCTCTCTAACCCGGCCAAATAGTACTCGGCGTTTTTCTCTGCAAAATAACTGTTCACGAAGGTGATTGCCTCCTCATTTGACAAAAAATCTTGTCCTCCAAACGCAATTTTAAATCTGGCGAGTAAGGCGGATGGTCAAGCAGTTCAAACCGCAACTCATGGACGTTCGCCATGGCAACCGCTGAGGTGTGAGATGGCACGTTGTCTTGGTGAAACAGGATTTTTCTGCAAATATGGCCGTTTTTCAGCTATTTCTGCCTTCAGTTGGTCAAGTAATGATGCGTACTATGCTCCTGTAATGGTTTTTCCTTTTTGAAGATAATCGATTAAGATAACTCCATGACTATCCCAAAAAAACAGTCGCCATCACTTTCCCAGGTGAGAAAACAGTTTTTGCCTTTTTTTGGAGCTGATTCCCCCTTTACAGTCCACTGTTTTGACTCTATTTTTGTTTCGGGCGTATAATGGCGTATCCAAGTTTCATTGACAGTAATTAATCGGCGCCAAACTCGAATTTATTGCGCCTAAACAGCGCCAACAGAGCGTTGGTAATGTTCATTCGAACACGTTCTTGGTGCAACGTGTGGAAACGCGGCACCCAACGCATGGACAGCTTTCTCCGCTCTTTCTTGATTTAGTATGTGACAAACATGTTCTTTGGACATTTTCATAGCCTCTGCTATTTCCCTCACTTCAATTCGAGTTATCGTCGGCTGTTGCAGTTTTTGGACGTCCCAAACTTTCAAAGTCTCCCAAGCTCTCACATCATCATCATCACCGCCACTACAACCGGGAACCGGTCTTGCCCTTATTTAACAAGTCTCTCTACCGGTCCCGAATTCGAGCCGATGTCATCCAGTTTGGCACTCCCAGTCTCTGTCCGTACTGGTTTACGCCATACCTCCATCGCAGACAAGGTCTGCCGCACTGTCTCCTTTCATACATCCTGCCACAAAGGACTTTCCAGGCAGGCTCCTTTTCGCTCATTCGAGCTAGGTGTTCCGACCACCGGAGTCTACCGAGCTTGATTTTTCTTACAATATTAGCTTCAAGGTAGATTGCGTACAACTTATGGTTGTAGCGTCTCCGGAATCGTCCTCCCTCACATACGCGGCCAACAATTCTCCTTAAGACCTTTCTCTCGAACGCGGCCAAGAGTTCAGAGTGCCTTTTATTAAGCACCCAGGTCTCAGATCCATACATGAGTACTGGTAAGACCATGGCCGTGTACAGTAGTAGCTTGGATGTTCTGGATAAATTTCGGGATTTAAAGAGCCTTGATAGACAATCGTAAGCCTTGTTGGATTTGATCAGCCATTCGCATATTTCTTCTTCCATATTGTTTTCGGCTGATACTATTGACCCAAGGTAGTTAAAGGATTGCACTACTTCAAATTCGTGCTCCACTACCCTGATAGTTTGACCAACATTAGGTCTTCTCTTCGCAGAAGTTGCCACCATGTACTTGGTTTTCCCTCATTAATGTGCAGTCCCAGTTTTTGTGCCGCCTGCTCGATCTGGGTGAAGGAGTCCTGTACAGTCGATTCGGATCTACCGATAATGTCGATGGCATCTGCGTACGAAAGTATTTGGCTGGACTTGGTGACAATATTCCCCCTAGTTGTGACGCCAGAGTCAAGGATTGCTTTCTCCAACGCCAGGTTAAAGAGGAGGCAGGCCAGGCCGTCCCCTTGTCGGAGTCCATTAAAGATGTTTATTGGTTTGGACAGCAATCCCGCTACTTTTACTTGACTAGTTACGTTGGTCATGGTCAACCTACAAAGTCGTATCAATTTGTTTGGAATGCCGAATTCTCTCATGGCATTATATAGTTCTACCCTGGCTATGCTGTCGTAGGCGGCCTTAATGTCTATAAACATCCTTAATGTCTATAATCTTAATGTCTTAAACGCCTAAGGGTAAATATCTGATCAATCGCTGATTTGCCAAGGATGAAGCCACACTGATATTGACCAATGACGGCTTTAGCGTATGGGACTATCCGGTCTTGTAGGATAGTGGAGAGTATCTTATAGGTGGTACTCAGCAATGTTATACCCCTATAGTTGCTGCACCGTATGAGCTGACCATTTAGCAATTCATTGAAGTGCACTTCCCATCGCTCCATAATGCCTTCAGGATCGGTGATCAGATTACTCTCTTTATCCTTGCAGTAAGTGCAACGTGGTGTGTACCGCGTAATACTGCGAATTATTTGGTAGAACTTCCGCGCCTGGTGCGGACCTCACTCTCTACTTTTCTCTATTACACGGACAAGGTTCTTTTCCTTTTGTTTTGCATGTGGTCGTTTTTCAGATCTTCTGAGCTCTTTGTCCATTGTCATTAGTGTTCTCATGCAAAATATGGGAAACTGTGTAGTGCCTGAAAAACGGCTTCCGACCTATTTTCGCATTCAAATCACCAAGAACGATTTTCACATCTTATCTTGGGCAGGCATTGAGGGCTTGTTCGACGTTCTCATAGTATTCTTCTTTTTCGTTGTCAGGGGACTCCTCTGTAGGTCCGTGAACGTTTATGATGCTTATGTTCTTAAGCTTGCCTTTCATTTATTGCATTAAAACCGATGATGGCAGGCTTGTTTTTGGCTGACTAGAAAGCCTACCCCGAGCACATGGTGTTTTGCGTGACAGCTGTAATCAATATCATACTCTTTTCTTTGAAAAACACCACTCCCCGTCCATGGTATTTCTTGCAATGCTGTTATGTCAGCCTTATATTCGGACGGGGCATCGGCTAGCTGCTGTGCAGTTCGAGCTCTGTATAGTGAGCGTACGTTCCATGTAAAAATTCTTAAATCAATTAGCCATTTTCGTTTTCGTGGTCGTCGTCATGTATCCGGTCCATATCCGAAGCTTGTTAAATTTGCCATAATAATTCATTTTTACGGGCCTGGTTATTAGCCTTGCGCCAACCTTTCTCAGGATGTCGCTGCATGCATTGTTTCACTACTTGGCGGGTGTCAAAGTAGCTATCCAGGGGTGCCACGTCGAGACTGCATGTCAATTTGGATTAAACAGGGACAAAGATCGTCCTGGCCTTCGCCGGGTTGAAGGCAATCAGAGACTATGTTCGGACAGGCATGATTCTACTTGGTATGTGAACCTTTATTCTACACAGGCTGAAAAGTATCAAACTCAAGAGAAATATGTGGTTCGATTCCGGGTGTAGAGAAGCCATTAAGGCTAAAGAGTTGAGCTTCCGCATGTATAAATTAAACAATACTGAGGGGACTAACTGAAGAGAGTTAGAAATACATTCAATGCACATATTCAACGCGCAAAGTTCTTACATGACCAGAAAATGTGACAAACAATACTACGCTCTCCAACAGTTGAGTCTATAGTGGACACATTGACAGACACGATTCTACTTGGCATGTGAACCTTTATTCCACACAGGGTAAAGAGTAGCAAACTCAAAAGAAATATGTGGTTCGATTCCGGGTGCAGACAATACTGAAGAAAACCGGAAAAGATTTAAGAGAGCTAGGAATGACAGCAATGCGTATATTCAACGCGCAAAGTTCTTGCATGACCAGAGAGTGAGACAAAAACACTACACTCTCCCACAGGTAATAGACACGTCTGGGCATTCGTGAAAAACATCCAAAACTCGATCTCCTCATCCATTCCTTCAATTATAATCGATGGCAACCCAGTCACCAGTGGAATAGAAAAATGAATCTACTTGCTGCACATTTTGCAGCGAAGACAACACTGTGACAGATTCACTTTCGAACGCGTCCTGTTGCCTGAGCACTCAAGGAGCTGAACGCAAACAAAACTCACTTGCGAAAACAAACTGTTCCCAAGCAATCGAGGAACTGAACGCAAACAAAAATTCCCAGGTCCGAATGGCATTCCCCCAAATTTCTTAAAAAGATGTTTTTCTTAACTCGCTAAGCCGCTGCGGAAACTGTTCCATCTGTGCTATTCTCTCGAAGATTATGGAATCACAAAATAGCTGGAATCTAATCACCGCGAATAAGATTCTCGTAGCAACGGTCCATAGCAAACCTGATGACGTATCTTACCGAAAAGTAGAGCCATTTCATCCACTACTTCGGTAAAACAAATGTTGTCGGATTAGATATTCCAAAAGCGTTCAACAGAGTTTGACATCCAGCCGTTTTGTCGAAATTACTTTCCTATGGAGTGGACAACTCACTGATCCGATGAATAAGAGACTATCTTTCTGACCATTCAATCCAACTAGGCGTCAAATCTACCTCACATCAAATTAAAGCGGGTCTTCCCCAGGGTTCTGTACTCTCACCCACTATTGTGTGGTCTGTGACGGTTCCGCCAAACCCCACGGTCCACTTACCTGAAAACCCCCATAACTACTTCCCAATCGGCATAAGTTTTCGCTAATGCAATCGCATTAGCACCTTAAATGCTTTACGCATCTGGGTTATCAAATTTATAATCTAAAAGTCCCTGTTAAAGAATTCCTACCATTTCATGCATCTCTTCGTATACAAATTCCCTACAAGAATTCTTGCCATTATACAGGTGCATAAAACCAAAACCTATTCGGTACCTTCGGTTGCCAGGCAAATTCCAACCTTCCCACACCTGCACCGCAATCTCCCCGCAGCAAAAATATTTCCTTCCCAAGGATAATTAATGCTTTCAATGCATTACCTGGAAATGCCTGCAAAGAATTTTTCCTACAAGGGCATTCATACATGTATCAATGCATCTCTGCATAAGCGACCAAAAAACCGAATTCCCAATTAGCATAGATTTTCACACTAGAGTTCGACACTTGCGTCGCCATAGATGCCATATACAATTGACACAGATGGTAGCCGTATAACCGTCATTGCATAACCATCTAATCTGTTTTGCAAAAACTTGCAACTGTCTATACAGCTGCAAGCACGTTACCCAGAAATGCTCCTTTGTTTGAATCTCGAAACAATCATCGACTTCGCGCATACCCGCCGGATTGAATTCAAAGCATAAACAATGCCAATTTAAATCCGTTTCCTACAAAACGAATTTCCCTGCAAATACAAATGCAAGCAAGGGATTCGTTTCGTCCACCAACCCATTAACACCTTTCCCAATGTCTATTCGTATATTTACACAAGGGCATCACTCATCTAAGACTTTTATGATGGCCTCGTCCCATATTTGCTTTTAGCACATCTCTTCGATGCGTCGTCGTCTATTTTAGCCGCGATGCACATCATAAACCATGATCGCCCCGATTCCTTTGTACTTGCCGCCTGTCTGCTTTGTTTTTCCATTGCCTTCGCGCATGAGTAAACAACACAGATCTGAACGATCACACACATGCCATCATGATCTCCATTACGAGATCTAGTTTGCTATTCCACCATGAGAGGCTTTACGTTTCTCTGGTGGTAGTTAAAAACATATCCTTAGTGGAGAGGATATCTACCACCACACCACAAACTCACCACCAGGAGTCTAATTCCATCACCAGACCGAGCCAGACCGAAATGGTTGGGAAAAATCGTTGAGCGTATTTCGGAGCGTTACTGATGAACCCGGTTGGAAAAAAATAGTATCTCGGGCTGCCTTTCCTCGGAGAAGTCAAATGAAAAAAAATACAGTTTTATTTCAATTCGTTATTCGCCACATTTTTCTTTTCCAAGTACTCATTTTCACCCGGCCTTTTTCTTCACGACACTGAACTCCTTTAGTTTTATACTGTTTTGCAAAATTTGTATTCTTCTTGTATTTTTTTTTATTACAAACTTTATGCTGCCTTTCTCTTTTAACGTTTTACGGCGAATGAAAATTGTTTTTCTTGATTTTTATTTTTTCGTTTGAATCTATCTCCATGTCTACTCAATTTTTGTGTGCCAGTAGTTATTATTTTATTTCATTATTACAGTTTCGCAAGAGTTTTGAGGAGAGAGACCATACGACAATGTCTACCCGCTTATAAAAAATTGAGTTGCATTCTTTGAAGAGGAGTGAACTCTTGAATGGGGTATCCCGATATTTCTACTAGTGCAATTGTAGACTCTATTACCGCGTCATCTACTTCCTTGCAGGTAGTTATTATTTTGTTTTATTATTATTTTCTTTTTATTTGTACTATTTCGCAAGACTTTTGAGGAGAGAGAGAGATCAGGCAGGAATTACTACCCCTTTATAAAAAATGGAATTGCATTCTTTGAAGAGGAATGATCTCTTGAATGGGGCATTAGTATCTCGATATTCCTCCGTGGTTTCTACTATTGCAATTGTAGAGCCCATTACCACGTCATTTACTTCCAGGCAGTTCCCCTTATTCATAGTAGGATTCCAAACTGTTGTTGTGCACCACCACATTCCTTTTCCCTATTCTGATCAACGAATTTACAGGGCCTCTTATTGCCACTACATTATAGGGACCCCTCAATATGGGAGATAACTTGCCTCGTTTCTGGACGTTCCGTATCAGAACCTTATTGCCCACATGAACGTTGAAAGAGCGTACCATACAGTCGTAGTAATCTTTGGACTTCCTTTTGGTAGTTAATAGGATACGCCTTGCTATTTGCTACGTATGTTGAAGTTTGTACATCAATACTACTCTCTTCCTCATCTTTACAAATTATCCCTTGTCCATTACCTACAGCCCAATTTATTTATTGCTGAGAATAGCCTATTCTCATACGAACATTCCCAATCAAACTGTTCGAACCCTATTACAAATCATCAGGTTATGCTCAGACCTCAACGAGATATTTCAATGGGGAATATAAACGAGTAGAATTGAGTGCCTCTTGACGTCAAAGGCGAACCTCAAAACAAATATGCTATCGATGAACAACACTTTACTCGAATTATTACGACTCTTAATTGGAACAACCACATATTTGAAGCTGCGGAAAGTTCGGCCAAATCTATGGAGTTCCTTAAGAGATGCGTAAAATACTTCACTCCATCTAACCTGGCCACTATTTACAAGCCCTACACTCGCCCTAAAAAGGAATTCAACAGACACATCCAAAACTCCGCTGTACGTGCTCGCTCTATAGGATGTAGAAACGGTATAACATAGATATTATCAAGATCGTTACTCAACTGAACTTGCTGAATCTGTTCCGCCTCTCCATCTTCCCGCAATACCCGTCGATCTGAGAATGCGTATCAGTTCACGTTGAAAGTTAACTTCGGGTGTACAAATAAACATAGAGGGTCATACTTCAGCCGAACCACACGAATATGGAATGCTTTACCTGATCACGAGATTCCTCGCCGTAGTAATGTCCAGGTATTTAAGACCAATGTACATCGATACCTCCTTTCTTATCCACTAACTCTTTTCCCGCTTGCACTGTGGTCTGACATTTAGGCCTACTTCAAAAAACAAATTTTTTTCGTGCATTAGCATAAAAAAAAAATTCGTTCCTCCTTACAATTCTTCAATCTTTGTAATTAGAGACAGCATGCCTAACCCAGTAGAAACTATCAGAACTTACTTTTATTGCAGCCTTGCATTCTGATTCCTTCTCTCCTTGAATCCCTTCGAATCATACCATCACAATACCTTCTACAGCAAGGGTGATCAACGTTTTTAATCAACGAGCCAATTTAAATTGTAAATTTTTTTGGCGGGCCGCACATATAATAACACTTATTGATAATTTACAAAACTTTATTTACAATAAACATTAGAATATAAAAATATATAATTTACAAAATAGTAAAGATTTCATATACAAAATTGAATGCAAAATAAAAACAAACAAGAAAAGGACAGAAAAACGAATTTACTTGAAATTTTTAATGAGAAATTTGGCACCGTTTTTTCGATACAAGCTGATTAATATCAGCCGGAATCGATGAGGTAGCTACACGCACGCAGCTTTCTAATCGTGCATCACCCAGTCTTGATCGGTGATCAGTCTTGATTAATTTCATGGTTGAAAATAATTGTTCGCAAACATTTGTACTTCCGAACAGAGACATCAATTGCTTTGCATTTTTCGTCAAAAGCGGAAATTTCTCAGGGCTCACATACGATTTATAATTTTCGATGTTTACTGCGAAAAATACATTTTTTAATTCGGTATTATTCTGCATGTCAATCACTTCCATTTGAAAGTCTTCGGACGCTGTATCCACATCGATATTAAATGGCGAGGAAAACAATTTCATAGAAACCGCTGTCTTCTCAGCTTTGGACATTTGGAATCGTAATTGAAATTCGTTGATTAAAATGTATATATATTGTGCATATTTTTGAGAAGTAGTAACGTTTTCTTTTTCTAAATGTGGAAAGTCAGACACATTATTCTGCAAAAGATGTTGTTTCCACAATTTTAACTTGCGATCAAAGCCCTGATTTTTATCACACAAATTGTTAATAAACTGTCCTTTGCCTTGAAGTTCCACATTAAGATCATTGAGATGCTGAGTCATGTCGATAAGAAAACCAAAATCACTCATCCATTCTTTATTACAAAAATGAGGAAAGGCATATATCCAGGAACAATTGTATTTCGCTTTTTAAGTTGTATACTCTTTTTAGCATTGCACCTCTACTAAGCCAACGTACTTCGGTATTAAAAACCACGTCTCCATATTCAGTTTCTAAATCTTTCAGGAATTCTTTAAATTCACGGTGATTTAACGCGCGCGACTTTATAAAATTGATTAGTTTAATTAGTGGTACTGTGACATTTGGCAAACTCAATCGCACACAAATTTTCCTGGTGAATTATGCAGTGGTTAACGAATATTTCCCTTCCTGTGACCTTCTTAATGTCTTGAAATAGCCTTCCCGATACTCCTACCTCCATGATCGATATTGCTCGAGCTCCATCTGTCGATATACCAATAATCTTTTCTAATAAAATTGAAAATTTTTCCAACACAGACTTTAGTTCATCGTACAGGTCTTTGCCGGTTGTAGTCCCTTGCATTGGAATTAGTGAACACAATTCTTCGGTGATATTAAATTAAGTGTCAATACCACGTAAAAATATAGCCAGTTGTGCTGTATCGCTAATATCACAACTCTCATCAAGTATTCGAATTTTGCAATGCGTTCACGAAGCGTTGTTGCTATGCTCTTGGACAAGTCTTCAATTCTCCTTGCTATGGTGAATCTTGATAAACTAATGTTTGAAATAATATTTATTTTATAAGGAAATGCAATTTCTGCAACAGCAGTCAGACATTCTTTTATTATCTCTCCATCCGCAAAGAATTTCATTTTTTTTTTTGCTAGTACTTGACTAACAACAAAACTAGCCTTTACTGCCGTATTTGATAAAATACCTTAATTTTTAACAATAGCCCGTTGTTTTCCCGCGGTTTTCTCCATTTGATTAAACTTATCTATCCTTAGTTGTCCTGTTAAGTTTTTATATTGTTGTTCATGTTTTGTATCGTAATGCCTTTTTATGTTATATTCTTTTAATGTCGACACAGTCTCTGAGCATATTAAGCATACAGCTTTATCTCTAAAGAAAGTGAAAAAATTATCAAATTCCCATTTTTCTTGGAAATGCCTGTGCCCAGCCACAACCTTTCGTTTTTTTGTTTGCTTTTCCGACATGCTAGTGTGGGTTAAATATTTGAAAGTTAAAAAAAAATGTAGCAAAACGTAATTTTTAATGAAAAAACTCTAATATTACCTTTTTGACAATAATATTGCACTCACGCCTTTCAAGAATCACAAGAATTGCTAAAATGGCTAGTTAACAGCTTACCAGTCTGACTGATTGTGTAACAGAAGCACACACAAACAAGCACAGACGCGGCGCGTTCGTATTGCATGTTTGAACAAGTCGCTGACAAGTTAGTAACTCGTCACAAAAAACTGCTTCTGTTTAGCATGTACTACCATTTTATTATGATTAATTTTATAATAATATATTGATGGGAGAAAGTCGATAACATAAATTCAATTTTAGAAATACTTAGCGGGCCGCATAAACATGTTTAACGGGGGCCACGTTTTGCTCATCCCTGTCCTACAGTATAAAACTTAAGAAAGCACCCTTTCCAACAACACTCCCTATTTAATAAAGAACTCCTGGACCTCTTGAGGTCGACTGTTGAGTTAACACAGCCCCCGACACACATATATATTGGTGGCGAACGGACGGCCACCAATGACACAGGGGAAGTGAGGCGGCCAGGGAGATGACGCCCAAGAAGATCCGCTATAACTCTCTTCGGCAAATCACTGACTTTCCGTTAAAAACTCACGGACACGCAAACAAACTGGCTACACTGCAACCAACAATGTCTATCTTTAATATTTTCGGTATTTAGCTTAGTAAAGTACATAAATTAATCTTAATTTAAGGAGTTAGTATCGATTCAGTACCGTGACGCTGTTTGGAGCGAGAGAACATGAATTGCTCAATTACGAGCGAGTGGTGCACACACAATGACGAGCTGGCAGGAACTTACCAACAAACCGTTGGTCACATTTTAAGTGGGTGACAGTCCGAAGGCGTCCCCAGGCGCTGACGCTTTGTCAGCTGGCGGCTGACAGGCGTGTGGTGACTATGCTGGTCAGGGAGTGTACTAGACGGTGAACGTACTAGATTCTCCGCGCTGTATTTGGTTGCGAATCCGCAACACATATAAACTATATAAAATAACAAATCTGTACGCTAGATTTATAAACATAAAGTTTTAATATTTAGTACTGGTTGCGAACAGGTAAATACGAAGGTTATAAAATGTCTAGTCTTGGCCAGAGATGGTGCTACTATTATTTAAAAGATAAAGTTTTTCGTAATTGTGTTTAAAACCTTTCACAACAATACTCTTAGACTGTCAAGTCGCTACAAAGATAAAGTGATATTAAGAAGAAAATCATACAAGATCGATCGTACTTGGGAGTGGTAATTCTCGGAGTTTACGTCTTTGAAACTGATCTCCCCTATCACTAAGACTCTAATGCTGTCAACCTACTATCGGTCATCTGTACTGTGCGGTCTTTATTTCCATCATTCTTTGTGACGACAGGACGCTAACAATCTCCTCTCCGTTTCTATCCGCAGTGTAGAATGGAATTTAGAGCGAACTCGTATTCGTACCTGGTCAAAAAACACGTATCCACAAATTTGTTGATATATTCCATACAAGACGTCGTTGTACTTCCCTGTGATCACAAAAGTGTCAATTGAAAAGATAAAACCCTCTCATTGGATCCTTTATTCCAAGAATAGGCAGAAAGAAACCAAGTAAATGTGATACCTCAAAGAGAAGAACGAAGGCTCGTTAAATTTATTGATATCCTAAATACAAAATGAGCCTGCCATCTTATTATTTCGATTTTTTATTGAATAAAATACAAAATTATTAATTAACTAAAAATTATCTACTTAGTTCTTTTCAATTGGAGTACTCCGTCGTGTGTTCAGTTTTCTCCGAATTCTTAAATAACATTTCATTACAGGGTAAAATGTGTGCGTTGGCTCCGTACCAGGAAGTTTCGCTATACACATCAAACGCATATAAAATATCTTCCAATTTTTATAACAGTATTGTAACCTTCTGTAATGCCGATGTTCGTTCGAATCCCTTAATAGAAGGCACTTTATTAAAGACATTCTGCCAGGACAATCTTTTTTGAACTTGTGCCACAACATATGGGAGCAACATCGCCAAACGGGCGAATCTAAAAATGATAACCCGTACCATAATTCCATGCTTACTAACAGCGATCTTGGTAAGTCTGTTTCTTTTGAAAAATGTCTGACATAAAAAATACCAAAAATATAAACGTACATCCATGTAAGAACTCTCAAACTCAAGAGAAAATGATTGGTGAATTTCATGAATTTGTAAGCTCCAATTATGACCACTAATTCAATGAGGTCATAAGCAACTTTATATCCAACAAGGTACAGGTTTATTATTAGAAAAATATCTTGAAGATTGTACTGATGGATTATGAGTAAGGTGTGCACGTATATTACTTTAGGCATAGCTTCAGCATAATTAAGTTCATTGACATCCAAAACGCTAGAATGGATGTAAAACGACACAAGAACCATCAACAGGACGCGGTTAGCTTCTTCATATTGTAAGCAATCCGAGTGTGAATTCCCGCCGTCTGATCGGGTTTGAGTCATTTCCATTTGCAACCGTGGACCTTCCATAAGAATCCTCTCACTTTGGCCAACAAAGAAAATGAAGGCAAAACAGTGGAATGCGACTTTCCACATAAGATCGACAATTCGGCTCCGATGGTAACTGCGAACTTTTAAGTAATTTACTTTTTTTCCGAGAAGTGAACAGAATAAATAATATCCAACACTGATCCCCATAGTAGTCCAAAGGATGGAGCTCTGCAGATTGTTTGTACAAATTTCCATTAAACAACAGTCATTGTTGGCAGCTTCGAGAGAACACTGGCGAGTTTCTAAAGATGTCGTGGAGTTCTTCATCCCAGAAGCAATTTACGTTGGTTATAACTTATTCTGAAAAATGTACAAATAATTTAAGGAGCTAAATTGGAAAACATCACGTCCTCAACGTGAGCTTCTTTTGAATTTCCAATACCACACAATAGAAAATTGACGTATATAAACTTGACTTTTAAATTTATTTATTTTGTCACACAGGCAACTTAGGATTTTGATAAAATATTTCATACACTCTGCGCCTCCCACTGTTATTCGCAGTGTTACTTGTTGAGATATGTCTCTAACTCTGGAGTGTTGCAGTTTGTAGTTAAAGACTATTGAATGACGATTTATGAAAAAGCAAGCTGCTTGAAGACTATATAGTCATCCAAAGGTCCAAATTAAAACAAATAAGGCGTTGTCACACAAATATTCCTCATAGAAACACTACCTCACACTTAAATAAAGCGAGAATTCAAATTTAAATTCTGTTAAAACGTTTTTTTCTTCATACAATTGAAAAATGGATGAAATTAGGTTATCTAAATGACTTCAACCAGCTTATTGACATTGTTCAAGTCGGATTCGCGATTTATCAAAAACACTGTGTATTTAAGCGAGATGAAATACTGGTGCTGAAAACGTGTGGCACTCAACGAAATTAGCCAATGGACCACTGATTGGAAAATTAAACTAAACGAGATGAAATCTATTCACGTAACATTTACATTGCGACGATCAGATGACAATATGTCTACACATCTCAGTGGAATTCCAGTTCCAAAAGCAGATTCAGCGAAATATCTCGGTATACATTTGGATAGCAGATTAAACTGGAGACGTCAGGTGAAACAAAAAGCTGAAACGTAGAGAGATGTTTTGGTTAATCGGGAATCACTGTCAACTCAATCTCCATTGTAAAAGATTGATCTATCAATGTATCATCAAGCCGATCTGGATATGTGGAATCCAATTATGGGGCTGTACAACGCAACCCAATAGAGATATAATTCAACGAAGCCAGAAAAAATTCCTTCGCATTATCACCAATGCGTACCGTTTTGTGACAAATCAGGAAATACATGATGACCTGGAGATCAAGTGGATTTATGAAGTTATGCAAGAATATGCTGTCAAACACAAAAGACGCCTACATAATCATACTAACGTAGAAGCTATTCAGCTCTTGCATATTACCCACGAATTGAGACGGCTAAAACGGACGAAACCTCATGAATTAACATGTTAAAACCTAATATACTGTGACGCATATGACAATCAGTACTAGAATATTCGAGAAAGTCCGAAACAAAGTACTAGAATATTCTATAAAGTACTGGAAAACTGGAGACTATGAATAATAGAACATTCAAGGCTATGGAACGGACGGAAACGAAACACCAAATCAGAATGTGAGGAAACGGTATAAATACGTCCCACACAGATCATGGAGACAAGTAGTCGACAGTGAGAGCTGATAGAAGACACATACATAGTGAACATTAAAATTTGTTTTTAACAAAATAAATAAATAAAAAAAAATTTAAAATTTAAATTTAAAAAAAAAAAAAAAAGTTTGGGGAAAAAAAAAACTTTGTGAGTGTGAACGCGAAACAACTTGTGGTTTGAATATTTTTGATTTAATTTATATTTTACTATTTTTTTAATTTTATTCATTTTCCTTGCGCCCCACGCGTTTCTTGTTTCTTTTTCGTGCTCGATGTTTACGTGCTCGCAATAGATGGACACCTGCTCTTCTCGTGGTGTGGGCCATCAGCCCGATCAGGGCATGATGGCTCTCATAAAGAGATTAAGGGAGGACCTCGAGGCTCTCAAGGCTGAGAACGCTGTCTTGAAAGATAAATTGTCGCGACTGGAAGCCGCATCACCCGCATCCCCGTCCAGTGCCAGTTCGGGGGCTTCTGATTAGGAATCGGAGCTCGAGCCGAGAGTTCTGACGACTCAATGGACGACGGTGACTCGCGTACCCCCACCCCAAACTCATCTAGGGCCCCAAAGCGGAAAACACCACCTCCAATAATAAGCTACGAAGGAGGACCCTCCAATAAGCGTATGGCCACCGGCTGCCCGCCAACACCACCCTATCATCATCATCAGCTGTCCCCAAACAGTTGTCGAACCCCCGATAACTCCAATTCATGTGAAAGTCGTACCTCCGCAGGAGCCTTGCCCACCGAGGCCAACTCCGGTAATTAACCCAAAACCAAAGGCTGCTTGTGTTCCCAACACTGTTCAGCCAGAGGTCGGGGACCGCCCACCTGTTTCTAAGAAGAAACAGCAACCCGGGGTCTTTGCACGAGACCTCAATTTAAAAAATTTCGTTGGTGACATGAACCGGCTAGGGATTTCCAACTTCAAGGCAAAGACCGTCAGCCCACCCCTAAACAAAATCATAGCCTACGATAGGGAAACCTATCGCAAGGTTAACAACAACCTCAAGGCCAAGGAGGTGAATTATTACACCTTCACTCCGGCCGACGAAAAGTCAAGGACAATCCTCTTAAAACGAGTCGCTGCCTCTTGAGAAAAGGACGACATCGTAACTGCTCTTGAGACATTTCCTAATGTCGAATTCATTGACGTCAAAAAATTCTCTCCCCCACAACGGTTTGTGAACATCAGACCGCGAAAATACAGCAAGCTGAACATATGACAGCTTCACCTTGCCCCAGGAACCGACATAGATTCCATAATACGGACAAAGTCGCTTCCAATCTTGCATCAGCAAGTTGTCTTCGAGGTGTTTCATAACAGAGAAATGCCTCAATGCAGACGTTGCGTTCGTTGCGGAAAATCCCACGATATTAGCAAGTGCGAACTACCGCTAGCAAAATACGATCCCGCAACAAATGTGCTGGATGAAATAACACTGCCAAGTTGCAGCAACTGCGGCAACAAAGGGCATCCGGCTAGTTACAGGAATTGTCCTAATACAAGGAAATTATACAGAGATCCAAGGAGACTCGAGCTAAGCAAACAGCCAAGTCAGACTTTGGAAAACAGGCCACACAAAACCTCATCCAAAATGGATTTACATTTGCCGACATGCTTAGGGGACAGCAGGCAAAGAATATAAAAACTCTCCCAAATCCTCCCCCTCAAAAACATATTCAAGTCCCTAAGCAAGGCCAACACGACGCCTCAATTTCAAGCGACGGTGCATAAGCCTCCGAGGGGGCAATCTTCAATGCTCGAGAAACTACTTAGTTTCTCCCGCTTGATTGAAGATATTCGACCCCGATATGAGAATCTATCAACCCAGGCTGAGAGGGAGGCACTCCTTTTCACTGCATATGCAAGACATACCCTCCACAATGGATTCCAAAATTTAAGTTATCCTCATAAATGTCAACTCCCTTGTTTCGCATTCCAAGCCTATGATAGTCTCTGGCTTCATAAAGGAAAACCGGGCGGACGTGGTAATTGTAACCGAAACTAGGTTGCATCCATGTCACCGTCCCGTATTCCCAAACTTCTCCATGATTCGAAGAGATCGAACCCTCACTAGCCGTCCCACCATCAACGGAGGTGGCACTTGTATACTGGTTAATAGCGGTCTTCGCCATGAAGCTATTGACCTCCCACACTTTGAGTCAATAGAGGTGTCTGGGGCTGAACTGCATCTGGCTAATAATGGTAGAGTGAATATATACATCGTATACCACTCGCATAAAACCAATAATGGCCCCATTAATCCCGAAGATATCGGCAAACTAATAAGGACCTCGGGGCATACACCCTTCATCATAGGCGGTGATTTTAACTCCAGACATCCCCACTGGAACAACTCTGTCTCTTCCCCAAATGGCATAAAACTGTACCGATGGTACACCGAAACCACCTATGACCTCAACTTTGAAATAGTCGCACCTACGGTTGGTACTCGAGGTGACTCAATCCTGGACATATTTTTTGTGTCCAAAGACTTACTTCCACAAATCACTCCACCTCAAGTTTCAGCGGGTGTATCTGACCACAACGCTGTCGCCACATTCATTCGCGGCTATCGAGCATCCCGGGCTCATATCAGATACATACCCGATTATGAGCGGACAAATTGGGACAACTTCAATATTACATTGAAGGATAAACTCCACCAATTCTCTCTTCCCACTGACAGGAACCTAACGACGGTTGAGATAAACAACGCTGCAAAACGACTTCACGAGATTCTAGTTGAAACTTCGGAGACTCATGTCTCGAAGTACAAACTTGAAAAGACCTATCAGATCCCCCATGACGACATCACTCTTCGTCTCATCCGGGAGCGTAAAAAGCCCTGCAGAATGAGATTTCGTCACCGCTTCACGCAAAGGGAGCCATTATTGCGATCCATTATTCACAATATTGGTACACTGATAAAACAGACAATCCAAAACAATCGTACCCGACAATTGGAAGACAAGCTGAACGGTATTCAGATGGACCAGAACGTTTATAAAAATGTTAAAAAAATATGTGGCGCTTCCCGTATCACTGGGCCAATTATACACAATGGTGTTGTTATTAATAACGACACCAATAAAGCAAATATCATCGGAGAGACCTTCGAAAACAATCACAAACTTACTCTCCAAGATGGCGACCCGGATACTAATGCGGTCATTAGTTCAGAGGTCCACAGTAAGTTGGACGACTTCAACGAGCCAATTGTTGTCTTTAACCCAACTAACAGTGCATACTTCGATGACACACGTGATAATGGTCACGGTTTCATCGCACCAAATACCCTACAGAGCCTGGTTAAATCTCGAAACCCTAAGAAGTCACCCGGTATCGACAACACGTCATACCACTCGTTGCGAATGCTTTATGCCTTAATCTTTATAAAGCTCCACATTCTGTTCAATCATGCCTACAACATGGGGTACTTTCCCCAAGCTTGGAGGCACGCTATTGTTTGTCCAATAGCAAAAGTTGGGAAACCAACGTATCACCCCTCAAGCTTTCGCCCTCTTTCACTTCTCACTTGCAGCAAAATATGTGAACAATTCATATACGAGAAACTAAATAACTTTGTCAGTGCCAGGCACCTAATACCTGATTTCCAATTTGGATTTCGAAGAGCGCACCACTATGGCTCTCAACATATTTCAAAACCATCTCGCGTGCGACTCTTTAGTAAGGAACCCACCGTTGCGGTGAGCCTGGACATTGAAAAAACTTTTGACACGACTTGGATCGAAGGTCTCGCTTTTAAATTATTGAATACTGGCCTTAGTAGAACGCTATGTAGTATCATCTACCAGTTCGTTCGAAACAGAACCTTCCAAGTTAGGGTGAATGGAAAGCTTTCCCGAACTTTTCACGCCGCTGCAGGCGTACCACAGGGCTCCATTCTAGGCCCCATCTTATTTAATATCTACACCTCAGATATTCCTCGCCCTGTGGATGGTAGAGTAAACCAGATTTGCTATGCGGATGACGTCCTAGTGTATACGTCACCTAAAAGCCCAAAACTCGCAACAAACCGACTCAACCGTCATCTGGACGAACTGTATCAGTATTACAGTCGATGGAAAATTCGACTTAACCCATCCAAAGCAGTAGCTATAATTCTGAGTAGTAAACACTTCCAACCTACTTCTCTAGAGGGCCTGGCGGCCGTCATTACCCCAACTCTCACCTATACGAAGGCGCCTCCATTACCCCTGTCGACGAGTACTTGCTTCAATTAGCATACAAGTACCTCGAAAACATTCAGAACAACGAGAACCTACTTGTACGGGACTCTTGCGTTCTTGACCCTTCCCTCTCTCGATCTTTTCGGATCAAACCCCCACAATTTCTTCTTCAGTACAAAATTGAAGAAAGCACCCTTCCCAACAACATTCCCCTCTATAATAGAGGATTCCTGGATCCATCCCATAGGGTCTACTCTTAACAAACCACACACACACGGACGCACAGTACAAGACGGCACAAACACACACACACCGACCAAAGCGTGATCTGCGTTTACTACCGCACCCAAGACCTACCGGTCTTGTATGATTTCTTTCCCACCATCCCTCTATAAAAGTAGTTAGAGAACACCTGGACTAACACTGTCCACACTATCCTTGGATATCCCCCCTTTTTTTCTTTTCTTTTCAGATATCGCGAGACCGAGCCCAACAACCTCACGGATGTGGGTGATTCTGGTTATCGCAAGATGACCAGAAGTCAGAGACAAGATGAAGGACACATCTGTCCTTGTCTCGTTAAAGTCGGCCCTTTCGCCACCCATTTTTTTTTTTTCATGGAGACAAGTAATAAGTGAGAAGTAAGCAGAGTAAGCAAGCGATAAGCAAAGAAGCGATAAGTCAAGAAATCGTTAAGTGTACGGTAAAATTAACGGTTGTCATTAACGGACTAATAAAGTGTTATATTAATTCAAAATCGATTTAACGGCTCTTATTTATTAAAAAATAATTAGTCCACCGAACCCTAAGCTCGCTACAATACTAAGATCTACTTGGGAGCTGAACACTGATCCAGTAAACCCTTACACGTTTTACTTAATTAAACTAAATTAAGTACAATTCAAACATAGTATTAATTAAATCGTTAAGATTGTACTATTCATATCCAATAAAGGATGTTATTTAAAAAAAAACCAATGACACGTCAACACAATTTTAGATAAATGTTAAATCCATTAGCTCTTCGGAAGTACTGTGACTTATTCCTTCTGCAATTCATCTTTAGAAAATGTGTTCAACAATTTGATGACGTTTATACCTCTACCCAAAAACTGACCTAGCTGGTCGACATTTCCATATTGGAACAACATCAAGGTACAAGAAACTTTTATAGGATAGTTTGGTACGAAAATTGACGTTGCACATTTCTGAAGCCCGACGGTCAGTTAAGTCATCTGTATAAACAACTGTTGTTAGTCTCAAAATTCTCAACCAACCAAATAGAGGAACACGAAAATAAATTAATTCTCATAGAAACAGTGAACGTTTACTAAAACTTAGGAAAAGCCACAGCGGTCTACTGTAGCTTGTCAAATTCCGAACCCCATCCGTAAAAAAGAAAGACCAGCTATATAGATCTGTGTTTCTTTCAGCATTTACATGTGACATTCTAACCTTTTAGACCTATGGAGAAAAAGTTGGTCATATTTATGAGAGATTCTACACCATTAAGAGCTACTCCCACCTGATGTGTCACATTGATGTCATGCAAATAATTAACATAGCCTCTGGTGGACGAGGCACCTTGCCGTTACGGCTGTGGGAAGACCGATTGTAGAGCTATAGTATTTAGACAATAGATAAACATATTTTTTTTAGAGCATTTAGCACACAATTGCTGTGAATTGCAGTTATTATTACTGTTAATAACTAAATTCTTACACTAGTTAAACCACCAACATTTTGACAAACTACGTACGGATATAACATATAGAATGTAATCAGAAGGACAATCAACATTCCACCGATATGCGATCATTATTGTGACATCCCTTAGAGTTTGCCGCCTAGCATATTTCTGCAATAATAACATTTCGATTCGACACCCGGTCACGCTTTATACGCCGAGATCAAAAGCGGTGAAGCATGCTTACGTTTAAAATCGCATTGTCTTAGGAGCTTCTTACAAACAGCTCGAATGCAAGATTTTCTTTATTCATGCCATGTGCGATCAACTAAATATTTGGATTCAGTGGCATTAGCTTACCGACGCCTTATAGAATCGTCATCAATAGCCTCGAGTTCAAAATATGCAAATGCAATAAAATTTCCCCGACCGGCGGCATTATGTCCAGTATATGTGCCCCTGGAGTCAATTAGTTATGACGGTGTTTGCTAGGTGACTCATGATATGCAGATGGACTTTGGGTAGCTAATTTCGATCGTTAGGGCTATCGTGAGAATTCGAAGTGTATTTGATTTCAATAAAGGAAAGTTTAACACTAAATAACTAAGGGTATGAACTGTAATTGTTTTTATGCTGATGACATTAGCTATTTTCTAGTTTAAAACGTAACGATTAATGGTAATGAGTCAAATAGGTAAGTACAACTCAAATTCCCACACGAGCAAAGACGATTTGATCGTATTTTGTTGGCCTTTGTATTTAGAGATATAAGTATTTAATTTTAGGGACCTTTTGATTATCCAGTTGAACTTTTATTTCAGGGAAAAATTAAATTAAAGTAATTTTAGAATATTTTTAAATCAAAATTCTTAACAGATATTGAGAAGAATACAAATTCCCAATTGCAGCAGGTTAATGTTAAAAAAAAATCATATTTCGATCCAATAGATAAAAACACCAAAAACTAGCATTACCAACAGAGCTTAAAAGCAAAGTCATCATCATCATCAGCTGAGATGTAGGCAGATTGACTCTCTGAATCAGGATCTAGATAAGGTCCTGCAGTGGGGAAGGGCCAATCTCGTCGACTTCAATGCAGCGAAGACACAATATACAACATTCACAAAGAAAAGTGGATCGTCGGTTCCACAGCTGATGATGAACGGCCAGGCTCTCGAATCTGGAGAAAGGTTGAAATTGCTCGGCGTCACGGTCTGTGGGAATGTATCGTGACATAAACACGTGTCGAGTATCGCAAGGTCAGCCTCAGGAAAACTGAGCTACCTTTTTAGAGCCAAGAAATATTTTACTCCGGCCCAACTTCTTCTCTTGTAATTAAAATTAGACCCGCGCTCGAATACTGCTCTCATGTTTGGAGCTCGGCTCCTAAACATACCCCCGATCTACTTGAGAGCATACAGAGACGAGCGATCAGCCTGATCGGGGACTTGGCGCTGACGACGGGACTACAGCCGCTATCACATCGAAGGCGCGTAGCCCTTCTCTGTCTGTTTTACAGATATTATCACGGGTACTGTTCTTCGGAGATTCGTGGTATTGTTCCACGTAATTCAGCTTATATGCGCTCCACACGACAATCCGACGGATCGCATCAGTTTGCGGTTCATCTCCCGACGGCACGAACATCCCTGCATCAGAACTCGTTCCGTTACAGAGCGGGGAAACTGTGGAACTCCCTTCCCACGCGAGTGTTTCCGGAGGGTTACAACCTGCAACTATTCAAAAAGAACTACAACAGTTATTTGGTGGCATCTCGGGCCGCCCACTCGCCGCCATAGGTTCGCCTCTCCCGAGAGAAGAGTAACAATTTAAAAAAAAAAAAAAAAAAACAATTCTCTGACTACCGAATTTTTTATATAGCTTATATATTGTAGCGAGCTTAGGGTTCGCTGGATTAATTATTTTGGGTAAATAAGAGCCGTTAAATCGATTTTGGAATTAATATAACACTTTATTAGTCCGTTAACCACAACCATTACTTTTACCATACACAACGATTTCTTGACTTATCGCTTCCGTACTTATCGCGTATTTTACTTCTTACTTATCGCTTGCTTCTCACTCGAGACTTATTACTTTCTACTTGTCCCCATGAGTTGTGTGCGACGTATTTATACCAGTTCCCCACATTCTGATTCGGTATTTCGTTTCCGTTCGTTCCATAATCTCGAATGTTCTATTATCCATAGTCTCCAGTTTTCCAGTACTTTGTTTTGGACTTTCCCGAATATTCCAGTACTGACTGTCATATGCGTCACACAACCCTCCGCCTAGATTAGTTCGTCCCGAACTAAGTTCACTGGTCTTCTGGGTTAACAAAAGTCGCCAGTCGGTCACGATGTACCACTTTCATCTTGGCGTTCGGTCTTCCCCGAATCCTATAGACAATCTTATATGGTCCTTCCCAATGTTGCTGTAACTTCGGAGACCTCCCCTTTTGCCGATGAGGGTTATAAAGCCATACGCTATCGCCTGCATTAAATCCGGATGCGTTGGCTCGAACGTCGTACCTTGTTTTCATCCTGTCACTGGATACCTTGATTTGCTTTCGAACCAAATGATGAATCTCATCGAGGCGATTTCTCCATTCGGCTACGTAGTCTTCGGTCTTATCTATGGCGTCTGGAGGTATTCCGAATCGCACATCGGCTGGTAATCGTATCTCCCGTCCAAATATAATTCTTGCTGGAGAATGGCCCGTCGTATCGTGATTAGCCGATCTATAGCTCATGAGAAAGGTTTGTACATATTTGTCCCAATCTCGTTGGTGATCACTAACGACCTTCGATAAATACTCTTTCATTGTTCGGTTGAACCTTTCGACCATTCCGTCTGACTGTGGATGTAAGGGTGTGGTCCTGGTTTTCCTTACGCCCAGTGCCGCACAGATGCCTTGAAATATCTGTGATTCGAAGTTTCGGCCCTGATCGGAATGAAGCTCACAGGGGACTCCATATCTGCTGATCCAATTATTGATAAGCTGCTCAATGACGGTTGTTGCTTCTTGGTTTGGAATTGGAAGTACTTCCACCCACTTGCTGAAGTAATCCATGATAACCAACATGTATTTGTTGTTGTCGTTTGTTTTTGGGAATGGTCCTGAGATATCAATCGCAATTCGCTCGAAGGGGCACCCACGTTGTACTGCTTCATAGCGCTCCTTGGTCTTGCTGTTGGTCCTTTGGTCGCAGTGCAAGTTGTGCACTTCCTACACCAAGACTCGACGTCATCTCTCATGTGAAGCCAGTGGAATCGAGATCGTAATTTTGAAAGTGTTTTATTAACTCCCAGATGTCCACCGGAGGCCCCGTCGTGCATTTCTGTTAGTACATCTTTTACTTTTGATGGTGGGACTAGAATCTGCATTCGATGGGGTTTTCCGTCCGCGGCTTCCCATTTACGCTTTAGAATTCCATCTTCCACCAGCAAGGAATTCCATTGTGCCCAATATGCCTTAAATGTTCCACTCTTGTCGGAAATATTGTTCCAAGTTGGCCGCTCGTTCTTTTCTTTATATTCCAGAATTAGCGACATATCTTCATCCTGAAGTTGAGCTGCGCGTATAGCATCACTCGTCCACCCATCTAGTAGTTCTACTTGTACATTTCGCAGGTCGTACGCCCCTTCTTTCTCTTCCGCTCTATGACAATGTTTACAATCTGGCTTACATGGTCTTCTTGATAGAGCATCAGCGTTATTATGCACCTTCCCTTGACGGTGGGAAATTTGGAAATCGTACGTTTGAAGTCGTTCGATCCATCGAGCTATTTGTCCTTCCGGATTCTTAAAATTTAGCAACCATTTCAGGGCGGCATGATCCGTCCGAATGTGGAATCGACGTCCGTAGAGGTATTTATGGAAATTCTTAACGGCTTCTACGACAGCCAGCAGTTCCTTTCTTGTTGCGCAGTAATTTCTCTCTGGCTTAGATAGAACTCGACTATAATATGCGACAACTCTCTCTTCACCATCGATTTCCCGTGACAACACTGCTCCAATTCCTGTGTTACTTCCATCAGTATCCAATATAAACGGGCGATCCGCTCTTGGGAATGCCAATGTTGGAGTGTTACATAACTCGGCCTTCAATGTGTTGAATGCTGCCTCACACTTGTCTGTCCAATTGAATTTTTTGTCTTTACCCGTTAGTTCGTGTAGGGCTTTAGCCACGTTAGCGAAACCTTTAACAAACCGTAGGTAATATGTGGCTAGTCCCATAAAGCTTCTTAACTGTTGCTTATCTTCTGGAGTAGACCACTCTTGGACAGCTGCTATCTTATCAGGATCCGTTTGGACTCCTGCAGATGAAACGATATGTCCCAGGAATTTTACTCTCCTTTGGAAGAGTTCACATTTCTTCGAATTGAGCTTTAAGTTGGCCTGTCTTAGTCGTTCGAAGACGGAGCGCAGATTATTGATGTGTTCTGGTAAATTCCTTCCGACAACGATTATATCGTCCAAGTACACAAGACACGTCTTCCATGTAAGTCCCCGTAGAACACTTTCCATTAATCGTTCAAACGTTGCTGGAGCATTACACAATCCAAAAGGCATCACGTCGAATTGATAAAGTCCGTTTCCGGTAGTAAACGCTGTCTTCTCCTTGTCCTCCTCCTTCACTTCCACTTGCCAGTAACCGCTTTTTAGGTCCAATGTTGAAAACCACTGAGCTCCAGAAAGGGTATCTAGTGTGTCGTCGATTCGAGGAAGTGAGTAACTGTCTTTCTTCGTAACGTCGTTTAACCGGCGGTAGTCGACACAAAATCTAGTTGTCCCATCCTTCTTCTTGACGAGCACTACCGGCGAAACCCATGGGCTCGATGATTTCTCGATGACTCCTAGCTCTTCCATATCTCGAATCATGTTACCTACTGCTGATTGTTTGGCCAACGGTAGTCGACGAGGTGGCTGTCTTATAGGTCTTGACTCACCCGTGTCAATGCGATGTTTAACTATACCGGTGCGTCCGAATTTATCATTTCCTGTCACAAAAATATCAGAAAAATCGTTCAGCAGTGATTCAACGCTTGTCTTTTCTTCGTCTGTTAATCCGATTTTCTGGGGCATCAGCCTATTAACCACAGGGGGTGCACCAGAGGGCTGTTGAATTGAGTGGTCCTCTCCCCTTGTCTGAATTGAGCTTATCATTGACACGGGTGCACATTCTGCGATTACCTCTCCTTTTCTTATTGCGATCGGCTCCTTGGACGCATGTAGTACTCTGACGGGTACGATGTGCTTTTTCGCATCGATAAGGGCTTTCCCAACAAGGATGTTCCCCTTACGCTGATTTTGTACAGCTTCGGTGATGTAAAATCGATTGTCACCGGGATCACTCTCGAGACAGGTCCAAATTACCGAGTCTGAACGAGCTGGGATCTCATACTCCTCACGCACATAACATTTCAGTCTTCGCAATTGTTCGTCCTGCAATGTAATAGCAACCTCCAAGTTACCGATTCGCAGTGTTCTTTGACCGATATCTAGAACAACTTGGTGCTCCTTCATGAAGTCCATTCCAAGAATGCATTCGTCCGTAATATCGGCAACCAAAAATTTGTGGGAGATGGAAATATTGCCTAGCACTATTATGCTCTCGACTTCTCCGTAGACTGTCGAACATTCTCCTGTGGCAGTCGTCAAAGCGTATCTTCTATTTTTATTAAGGGCAATCTGGCCCACGACATCCGGCCGAATTATGGATCTCGTTGCTCTAGTGTCGATTGTCACTGTTGTCATCCTTGCATTAACAATCGTAGTTATAACCAAACTTTGGTTATCCCGTTGGAGTTGTGATACAGTTACGATGCTGGGGCTACACATTCCACCAGGCGACTTTCGCCCCGTAAAGTCTGCCGTTACAAGTTTCCCGAGCTATTGGCCTCAGGTTGGTCCGTTGATAGTCTCCTCTTATGATTAGCGCATGAACAACAATTCTCACTTGATGTTTCATTCATTCGTCGACGTTTCCTACAGCCAACAGAGATGTGGCCGACTTCGCCGCATGTCCAGCACTTCATAACAGGTCTCGGGGTTCTCCGTTGTACATGCCCGATTCTTTGGCAGGAACATTCTTGGACGAACCTTTCTCGAACTCTATATGTACTCCTGGTAGCCAGTTTAGCAGATTCATATGCCAATGCGAACGCCAGTATTTCATTAGTCGTCTTCTTTCCCGCCAAACGAACGGCCTGTTGCAAGTCCCGATCTTGGAGTGCGTTTATAAATGCATCCATTGCTACCTCGTTTAGAAATTCCTTAGCCATATTTGAATAAGACAAGTTTGCCAATCGCTCAATGTCTGCCTGCAACTGTTGAAGATTTTCTCCAGGTTTCTGCGTTCTGCTCCGCAGTTGCATGCGGTAGACCTGCTGCATATGGTTGTCTCCATACCTAGCTTCAAGGCCGTCTCTTACCGCTTGGAAATCTGTTTGCTTCCCTGCTGGTATGGTTTGTAGCAATTCTGCAGCCGCCCCGCGGAGTGACAAGATTAGTGATGTTGACTTTTGCTCATCCGACCACTTATTATAATTGGCCGCGGCGTCAAACTGACGTATAAATACGGAGAAGGGTCCCGTTCCATCGAAGGTTGGCGGTTGCATCCTTGTATCTTTGTAGTCATGTTGATTGCTAGGCGATGTCTTATTTCTCTCAACACACTCAAGTCTCTTTTCGATTCGCATTATTTCTTCGGTGACTTTTAGATCCAGATTTTCTACTTCGTTTCGAATTTCTGACTGGATTTCTTCCTTAAAGTGTTGAAAATTACATTTCATCCACTGCGTTTGAGCATCCAATTTTGCATTCAGATCTGCAGCTTGTGCGTCGAATTTTGAATTTTGGGCATCCAACTTTGCATTTACATCTGTAGCTTGCGCGTCCAATTTTGAATTTACGGTGTCGAATTTTGCATTAACATCTGTAGCTTGTGCGTCCAATTTTATCATCATCATCCTGAGCATTTCCGAAATGCCCAACTGTGGCGAACTCTTCTCCGTTACATTGGCACCATCTTGACTCGGTGTTTCTTCTTCATCCGGACAGTCTGGCGCAATCGCAAAAACATATGTGTCAACATCAATACCTTTTTCCTCCATTGCTGCTTGTAGACGCTGTCGAAGAATTTGCTTCTATCCTCTGCTATCCAGATTCCGGTCCTCTAGTTGCTTCTTCAACTCAGGAACGCGAAGATCCTCCAAATGTCGATCTGACATAGTCACAACACACTTTCACAGACTTATTCACTTAAACAATAATGAATCCCACTTCTGACACCAATTGTAGTGAGCTTAGGGTTCGCTGGATTAATGATTTTGAATAAATAAGAGCCGTTAAATCGATTTTGGAATTAATATAACACTTTATTAGTCCGTTAACCACAACCGTTACTTTTACCGTACACAACGATTTCTTGACTTATCGCTTCCGTACTTATCGCGTATTTTACTTCTCACTTATCGCTTGCTTCTCACTCGAGACTTATTACTTTCTACTTGTCCCCATGAGTTGTGTGCGACGTATTTATACCAGTTCCCCACATTCTGATTCGGTATTTCGTTTCCGTTCGTTCCATAATCTTGAATGTTCTATTATCCATAGTCTCCAGTTTTCCAGTACTTTGTTTTGGACTTTCCCGAATATTCCAGTACTGACTGTCATATGCGTCACAATATCATAATTGCTAGTGGACACCGTATTGAGGAATTCTAAATGCGATGATATAGGCTTAATTTTCATTGTACAGGATGTTCCAAAAATCCTTTTCAGTTTGTTTTGCTCCCGCTACAAACCTTACCGCTCTGAAAGAGGCATACGGCCGAGGCTAACCCTATACTTGGGAATTCAATCGTTATGGATCTTATTGTGGCGCTTATATAAAGCTATAGTTTAATTTCATTTTTGTTTTTATTACACTTCGGAAACATCTAGCGAAAATGTTTTTAGCAAATCTTGGCGCTCGGTTTCTATATAAATTATGGCCAGAAAAGTTAACCTGCCTAGTGAAAAACCGTGTTGAACTTGTAACATAACAAACCTGCAAACCGGATACCCACGGATGGAAGAAAAACATACTATTAGTGATCGAATGAAATTAAAACACTAAGAGCACATTGCCTACAATCCCACTGTAAGATGCAGAGATCAGGAGGAAGACCTAACCTCAAAAAACACCATGGCAACTTAAAAAAGTCAAGGCAGGACCTAAAGACGGCTATAAAAAATAGCAAAGCGAGATTTTTTTTTACACTGACGCGCGCACAAAAGGGGATTTTGAAGTACCCTTAAATGTCAGAGCACAGTGCGAGCGGATGGAGAGGAAGTGGATAAGGAAAGGAGGTGTCGATGTATATTGGTCTTGAATGTCTGGACATCACAACGGCCAGGAAACACATGATCAGGCAGAACATTCCACATTCGTGTGGTATATGTTTATTTGTGCGCCTAAAGTCCACTTTCAACGTGAACTGATGCGCATTCACAGATTGACGGGTATCGCGGGCAAATGTCTGAAGGGGCGGAACACATTCAGCAAGTTCAGCTGAACAACGACCGTGGTAATACCTGTAGAAAAGAGATAGGCATGATACGTAGGCCCCGTGTTCTAACGACGGAATTGATCGACTTAGTCGGCTGAGTCCCCAATAAGTTTCACTGCTCGTTTTTGCAGTTTTGGATGCGTCTGTCCAAATATGGGGTTGAACTCCATTTTTGGACGAATATACGCGAGATGATTTGGAAACATTTGCGCAGAAGCGAACATAAACCTCTCGGGGCGCGGCCTACACTAAAGGGACACAAAACTCACACATAGCTTGCTCGGACCGCTGAACTCAATAGTATAGCATCTCCTCTCTCGGAAACCCAACACGGAGTAGAACGTTGTAACAAACTCCGAAGCCGAGACCCTAGTAGATCTTGATGTATAGATGCTGGCAACACCGTGACAAACTTGCTAATCTCCTCCTCTTCTCAAGTATCAATGTAAGTGACAGTAATTGTATTTGAATAGCCGAAGTGCATGGACATGAAATAAAAGACATATGTACAATATAATGTACAAAGTGCACGTTTTTTAATTATCAAACAGCAAATACAACTGGTGCAGCCGGTTTAGGCAGTACAAAAAAAAAACAAGTTAATAAAGGAATAGAACAAAATAAAAATAAAACAATTTGACGGGAACAATGAGTGAAATGTGTTATCAAAAGCCAGGTCTGTTGTTAATGGACGATTATGTTAGAGAACTGGAGGAAATTATGGGTAGCGTTTAGTTAAGCGCCGCTTAAGATTGGCGGTGGAAATGGTAGAGGCGGTATTTGAGTGTATGGGTAGAGAGGTCGGAGGTATGTGGCACACCTACACGGTTGCCACTAAAACGATCTGCGAAAGTCAGACCATTCAAGTAGCTAAATTTTTATCATGTGCGGGTGAATGGGCGATTGGCTTTTTCGGGACATTGGGACTCACAGAAGACAACAAGAAATTGATCAAAGATGTCATCGGAGCCTTTCAGGCATATTGCGTACCACGTCATCAACATGAAAGAGAACCGTTCGATCAGCTATAACGGATATTACCAAGCTAGCGGAAAACTGTTTTGATACCCAAAAAGAACACATAATCAGAGATCGCATAGTCATTGTTGTAGCAGATCACAACGCGCGACTACAATTATTAAAACAGAGAGCACCAGAAATACATGGGTTACCAAACCAGTAGAAAACCGAATATACCATGCTTTAGATGCAATCGGCCGCACGCGTTAAGAATATGTCCAGCTGCGGGTAAAGGTTGTGTGGAAAGTTCAATCACTTCGCAATTGCATGCAAGGAGCCTAAAAATGAAGATAGTCAAAGATTCGAGCTTGGTAACAATGATGATGATACTGAAGATTATTTCCCTGATCGTGAAGATGATTCGGTGATGTGCGTAAGTACCGTGAATGTGATTAATTTTGCCCCAAATTAAAAAAAAAGGTTGGTTGCAAAAATTAAAAATTATGAATTGAGTTCAAATTGGATAGTGGTGTCGAAGTGAATTTCACAACAAAGAGCTTGGTAGAGAGATTAGATAAGATCAATGATATCCAACCTGTCTCAATGGAGTTAGAAGCGTATGGTGGCTTTCGAATACATACTGTGGATTCAATAGTATTGCGTACGGAACATAAAAATAAGGTAATTGACGTAGCATTATAGCGTTTGCGATGATAGTGAAGAACGTGTGATTCGAACTGACGCTATGACAGTTAGAATCACCAAACATTGAACCAATGCGTAACACATCAGGCTACTGGCCGTGTGTGCGAATTCGATTTCTAAACTCAAGTACACTCAACTGATGTGGAATTGCTATGTTATCGCTACTGTATACGGCTCTGATGCATTTTCCTATTGGATTTTCGTTCGGTGTTCTTCACTATTTCCTTGTGTATTGTGTCTGTATCTGTTAGAAACGCCACAGAATATTGTGTGGTTGCACCGATGTTAGGATTGAAATCTTGTATATATTTTAATTTGATTTGCAGAGTAGATGGAATAGAGAGTGGGGAGTAGAATGAGTTTCTAATCAGGAATAGCGAGATTTATATGGGGGGTG
The DNA here is from genome assembly GCA_963931805.1 of Microdon myrmicae. Taxonomy (NCBI): domain Eukaryota; kingdom Metazoa; phylum Arthropoda; class Insecta; order Diptera; family Syrphidae; genus Microdon; species Microdon myrmicae. The sequence continues at coordinate 68,608,183 of OZ007497.1, forward strand.
GGAAAAAACAACCAGGGCAAAGTCTCTGCTTTCAACCCGGCGAAGGCCAGGACGATCCTAGTCCCTGTTCAATCCAAGTTGACATGTAGTCTCCACGTGACACCCCTGGATAGCTACTTTGGCACCCACCAAGTAGTGAACCAATGCATGCAGCGGCAACCTGAGAAAGTTTGGCGCAAGGCCCGTAAAAATGAATTATTATGGCAAATTTAACAAGCCTCGGATATGGACCGGATACACGACGAAGACCACGGAAACGAAAATGGCTAAACGATTTAAGAACTTTTTCATGGAACGTGCGCTAACTATACAGAGCTCGAGCTGCACAGCAGCTAGCCGATGCCCCGTCCGAATATAAGGCTGACATAACAGCATTACAAGAAATAAGATTGAAGGGGAGTGGTGTTATTCAAAGAAACGAGTATGACATTTATTACAGCTGTCATGCAAAACACCATGTGCTCGGGGTAGGCTTTCTAGTCAGCTAAAAACTGAAGCCTGTCAGTATAGGCTTTAATGCAATAAACGAAAAGCTATGCACTCTTCGCATGCGAGGCAAGTTTAAGAACATAAGCCTCATAAACGTCCACGGGCCTACAGTGGAGTCCCCTGACGACGAAAAAGAAGAATACTACGAGAACGTCGAACGGGCCCGCAATGCCTGCCCAAGATAAGATGTGAAAATCGTTCTTGGTGATTTGATTGCGAAAATAGGTCGGGAGCCGGTTTTCAGGCACTACACACTTTCCCATATTTTGCATGAGAACACTAATGACAATGGACTACGAGTCATCAAACTGGCAGCATCCAAAAACTTGGTCGTTGCAAGTAGCAGGTTAGCGCGTAAAGATATCCACAAAGCCACCTGGGTATCACCTGATGGAGCCACTCGCAAGCAAATTGACCACGTGCTGATAGATCGCCGCCACTCCCCGAGCCTGATGACGGTACGAACGTACCGAGGTGCCAACGTCGACTCGGATCACTATCTTGTTGGTACAGTTTTCCGAGCGCGGATTGCCTTACGGAGGCGTATTGCATCCGCGGTTCAGGCTCGAATCAACACGGCTGCCTTACGCAATGAGAATACCAGCAACACCTTTGGTCATGCGTCGCCCTCGAAGAGCTCGACGGAGGGAAAGTAAGTCCTGGGGCCAGAATGCCGGGCGTAGAAGAGAAATGGACACGCCTTAAGAATACTGTCGTTATCTTAGGCAGTAGTCGTAGAGATCGGAACGACCGGTTTGATGATGAGTGCAAACTCGCGACTGAACGTAAGAATGCTGCATACCGGGCAATGCAGCAGTCTCATAGGACGCGGGTGCGTGAGGAGAAATACAAAGAGCTCAGAAGATCTGAAAAAAGACTTCACAGACAAAAGAAAAGTGCCTGGGAAAAAACTGGTCTGTGAAATAGAGAAAAGTAGAGAGCGAGGCCCGCACCAGGCGCGGAAGTTCTACCAAATAATTCGCAGTATTACGCGGTACACACCACGCTGCACTTACTGCAAGGATAAAGAGAGTAATCTGATCACCGATCCTGAAGGCATTCTCGAGCGATGGGAAGTGCACTTCAATGAATTGCTAAATGGTCAGCTCACAGAAGAATTGGAGGCTCCACTAATGCAAGATCAAGACCAAATGCTGTAGCCACCAAGCATTGAGGAAACATTAAAAGCCATAAGACAGTTCAAATCAAATAAAGCCCCTGGAGCTGATGGCATACCAGCTGAGCTGATCAAACAAGGAGGGACAGCGTTACATCACGCAATTCATGAGATCGTGGCGCACGTATGGGAGTAAGAGGAGATGCCGGAAGATTGGCGTCGCGGTATAATTTGCCCATTCATTAGAAAGGAGATATCACACGGTGCAGCAACTATAGGGTATAACATTGCTGAGTACCACCTATAAGATACTCTCCACTATCCTACAAGACCGGATAGCCCCATACGCTAAAGCCATCATTGGTCAATATCAGTGTGGCTTCATCCCAGGCAAATCAGCGATTCATCAGATATTCACCCTTAGGCAGGTGATGCAAAAATGTCTGGAATTTAGGATTCCATTATATCATCTATTTATAGACTTTAAGGCCGTCTACAACAGCATAGTCAGGGTAGAACTATATAACGCCATGAGAGAGTTCGGCATTCCAAACAAATTGATACGACCTTGTAGGGTGACCATAACTAACGTAACTAGTCAAGTAAAAATAGCGGGATTGCTGTCCAAACCAATAAAGATCTGTAATGGACTCCGACGAGGGGACGGTCTGGCCTTCTTCAGCCTGGCGTTGTTGGAGAAAGCAATCCGTGACTCTGCCGTTACAACTAGAGGGACTATTATCACCAAGTCCAGCCAGATACTTGCCTACGCAGATGACATCGACATCATCGGTAGAACCGAATCGGCTGTACAGGAATCCTTCACCCAGATCGAGCAGGCGGCACAAAAACTGGGACTGTACATTAATGAGGGGAAAACTAAGTACATGGTGACAACTTCTACGGAGAGAAGACCTAACATTGATCACACTATCAGGGAAGTGGAGTACGAATTTGAAGTAGTGGAATCCTTTAACTACCTTGGGTCAATACTATCAGCCGATAACAATATGGAAGAAGAAATACGCGAACGGCTGATCAAATCCAACAAAGCCTACTATGGTCTATCAAAGCTCTTTAAATCCAGAAATTTATCCAGAACATCCAAGCTACTGCTGTACAAGGCCATGGTCTTACCAGTACTCATGTATGTATTCGAGACCTGGGTGCTCAATAAAAGGCACTCTGAACTCTTAGCGCGTTCGAGAGGAAGGTCTTAAGGAGAATTGTTGGCACCGTATGTGATGGAGGACAATTCCGGAGACGCTACAACCATGAGTTGTACGCAATCTACCTTGGAGCTAATGTTGGAAGAAAAATCAAGCTCGGTAGACTCCGGTGGGCGGGACAGCTAGCTCGAATGAGCGAAGAGGAGCGTGCCCGGAAAGTCCTTTGTGGCAGGATGTATGGAAGGAGACAGCGCGGCAGGCCTTGTCTGCGATGGAGGGATGGTGTAGAACAGGACGCCCAGAGACTGGGAGTGCCAAACTGGATGACATCGGCTGGAAATCGGGGCCGGTGGAGAGACTTGTTAAACAAGGGCAAGACCGGATCCCGGTTGTAGCGCCGATGATGATGATGATACGAGCAGGAAAACCGGCGGTAAAAGATACGTGCTGGGGAACTTGGAAATTCGCGAGCCATTTAGACGATATAATGTTTATGAAATGCACGACGATAGTACTTTAATAAAATGCTGATCTTAATCAATTAAATCTGTTCACTGTTTTACTAAGAACTGTGTTCTGAACAAAACTTTTGGGACATGCTTAAATATCTTTCTATGATATAAAGTTATTTTGCTCCGGAATGATATTACGAATTTCCAAGGAAATATCCCAATGGTAATTTCTAAAGAGATACGCGTGATGTGATAATGGCTGTAGCCTTGGTGTCAGTGTTCTGGATTGTTCGTCTCTGATTGCTATCGACCAAATTGAAGAAGGTATGCTTAAAAGTACAGCTCCAAACACACAAGCAATTGTCGTATTCGGGCCTAACTTGAGATTCGTGGAAATGGACTGAAGTAAAATATTGTGTGGCTCTAAAAACCTGATTCCGATCCGATTTATGCTTTTCTTGTATTTAATGACCTGCATATTGTATACTGCGTCTTCGTCGCATTCAAGTCAGCGAGATTAGCCTTTCCACATAGTACGATTTTGTCCCGATTTCAATTTAAGGAGTCGAACTGGTTGCCTCAATCTAGCGCGACGTTGGGCGAGCATTCGAGAATGAGGAAATCAGGATACTATTGCTGAAAAAACTGAATAGTTTACTACCTCTTGATGCTAGCAATCTATTAACATGAAACAGAAATGTGATCAGCGTCAAAATAGAAGCCTGAGGCACCAAGGGAAAGATATTCGAAGATACGCCGTCTACAGCCTCAATTGGTCAATTTTCGAGGGAACTCTTCATTAAGATGCAGTGACTGGGAAAGGCCATGTGAACGAAGCGAATATAATGCAACTGACATTGATTCAGTGTTTTTCAATTCCAAATGTCCAGATGTCAGTCGCAAAGCCCAAAAGGTCTTCCGCGAATATTCTGCTGGGGAATTTGTATTGACACTTCAAACATTTTATCAACTCGGTGTAGATGAACATTTTTCATTACCTTCGACAATATGGGCAGTGAGACTGTGGCGTTTCTAACAGATACACACACAATACACAAGCAAATAGTGAAGAACACCGAACGAAAATCGAATAAGAAAATGCATCAGAGCCGTATACCATAGCGATAACATAACAATTCACATCAGTTGAATATACTTGAGTTTAAAAAAAAAATTGAATTCAAAACACGGCCAGTAGCCTGATGTGTTACGCATTGGTTCAATTTTTGGTGATTCTGTCATAGCGTCAGTTCGAATCACACGTTCTCCACTATCACCCCAAACGCTATAAGACTATTGGCCGATAATTTTATGGTAGTCACCTTTCTCCTTTGGGATCAATTATTCCACTCAATAGCGAGAAGAGATAATTTAAGAAAATTGTTGGAAGTCAGTAGCTCTTTTGATATCCCCATATCCTTTTGGTTGGCGAAGCAAGAATTGAGCTACAAAAACTACAACTTTTAATTTTGGCGAGCTCAACTACGGTGGCACAGTCTTTTATCATATCACAACCACTAGTAGTCAAGCCACATCCTTCTGGTTAACGACCAGTCCAAATTTTTGCTTACCAGAGGTTCCAAGTTCTAGCGATCATAAATTTGTTTCATTCAAATTTTATTATAATCTTTTTCTATGTATTAAAAAAAACAGTTTCGTTTTTATTCGTATTTAGTTGATGCGACATGTAATAATTATTTACTTGGAGAGGTTTTGCTTGGCTTCCTTGGCGTCCTGCAGAGATTTAGTTATGAATAACTTAGCTAGGGATTGTGAGCAGAATTGCGATATATGTTGCGAGTAAGTATTTATTTGTCCTGACGTGATGGTGGCATTCAAACGAATTGGCACTGGCAGTGGTCGGAATTGTTTAAGCACATCCTCTTCCGGCAGTGGAAACTCTCCCTTTGCAATACGAGCAGCATTCTCAGCGGCTTGTTTGGCTAATGCGCGGTGTTTCTCCTACAAAAACAAAACCAAATTATAAGTGATTCATCAGTGGAGCGCAACAAATCTAATAACTTACCGTCTCCTGCTTAAAGACCGATTGCTGATATTTATTGTACTTCATCGATTCTTGATACAATTCATCAACACGTACTATCAGAGACCGCATATGATTTTCCAACACAGACGCAGTTCCTAAATCTAAGAAGTTGTGACCCTGATCTTCTGGAACCATTTCGCACAGTTCACTCATCATGATGTTGGTCAGCGGTGAATTCTTTATGACGATTGGAATCTCAACGAACAAACTCTCGTAACCCACTTTCAGTTGTCGCAAAGCGTCTGGAGTGAAATCATTTTCCTTATATAAAGCGATTGCCTGGGGTGTCAGACGATATGCTTTCAGTGTAAGGAACCCTCTGGCAGATTTCTGCGTATCATATATGACAACAACGGATTCTTCAATGCTAGTTTGGTAGTGGTACTGTGATTCCAGCAACGGGAGCGACAAGAAGTTTCCAACATCAGAACTTTGATACCATCCCACGTGAAAGTGATCGACATTAACACGACGTAAACGACGCATCATGGTCAACTGGTATAATTCCTCATCCATTGCTTCATCTGAAGTTTTCGGGAATGGGAAACAATTGGTAATCTCCAGGCGTCGATCAACTACCAAGCCTAGAAGTGCACCTTGTGCCATGTCCATGTTGCTGGATTCCTCTTGGCAGTGTTTAACCATCTTCATTACAGCCTGCAATGAGGGGATAAAGATTTATTGAGATTGATCCTGGCATTGTAAGAGTATTCTAAACAGAAATGTGAGTAAAAGTTTGTTGCATTGCCTTCTCAGATTCATTAATATTTCCTAATAATTATTTAAGTGCAACTACTATTAAATTTACAATTATTATTTAATGTACGTCGCAGGTACACCTTAACCACTCTTGCAATGAGATGGCCATAAAATTTGTAAAGTACAAGTTAAATTAGATTAGCAGTACATTATGTTGACGAATTATTTCGCATTTTATTAATTAAATTATTTTTATTTAGCCAGCGTCCATTACAGGTGTAATGAATTAGACCATCGTGATGTCCGAACAAAGTGAGTTCAAGCGAAATACGAAAAACATCACATAGTCATTCTTTTAAAAGTAAATTCCTTCAATATTCTTAACATTATTAACTGCCAGGTAATCAACACGCCGTTCATTCGTGAAACGTCAAACCCATCAAAGCCACGATTCCATGTATATAGTTGAGATCACTTCGCGTCTTATAATAATCACAAAAATATGAATTAAATTTTATAAATTGTTTAAGAACCATTAACTCACCAATCCGTCACATTGTACATGAGTTATTGTATTATCACTTTCCGGTTCACGACGAGTATTAGCACTGCGACCCGCCATAATGAAATTTACTTTACAAAAGAGAAACTCCGACTGACGTTTGCCAAAATGTGTACTACTGACAATTGTCTGCGAAATGTCATTGTCATTTCTATAAGTGACAACAATAATTAAAGCTACGATTGCAGTGTTTTTTTTACGAGTAAGTCTAAAATTTCTGGAAAACCTGATTGATGATCAATAATTAAAGCTACGATGGCAGTTTTTTTTTTTTTTTACGCGTAAGTCTAAAATTTTTGGAAGGGGTGATTGATGAACAATAATTAAAGCTACGATTGGAGTGTTTTTTTTGGCAAGTGAGTTTGACATTTTTGGAAAGGGTGATTGATGATGTATATAAAGTGAACAAATATAAAAAGAAGGAAAAATGCGTAAACAACAAGCATATTAGTTTAAAAGAATGAGAAGAGGGGAATAGCCGATTTTTTCGTGATTTGGAATTGGTAATCTTCAAAAAATAAAAGTGGCCCGATTCCACTTGCCTGTGCTAATCAAATACCACTCTCGTACTACATACGGATTAAGCTTACCCACAATTTCCTGTTTATTGCTCCATAGACCATCTTTCGACCTTTTATCCGACGTATTTTGTTGCTATTGTTCTTTTTCTTCTGAATCTGCACGACATGGTAAAATTAAGTACTATTTAGATATCCTTACATCTAATACTTGATTATTTTATACATAAGGTAATAAATTGGAGTGTTCCAATCACACTTAAAGTAGTCCGGTCAATATATGTGTCTCGAGATCGAACGATAGTTTCTTGAACTTGGTTTCAGACTTGTCTAATGAAAGCTAAAGAAGGTGTTCTCATTGAAAAGAGACATTTCTAGTATAGTTAAGACGCTTCCATCGTTCGTTTTGAAAGGATCTGCCGTATGGTAAAAAATACAATATTGTGTCGCATATGACAATCAGTACTAGAATATTCTAGAAAGTACTGGAAAACTGGAGACTATGAACAGTAGAAAATTCGAGGCTATGGAACGGACGGAAACGAAACGCAGAATCCGAATGAGGAAACGGTATAAATACGTCGCACGCAGATCGAGTAGTAAGAAGTAAGCAGAGTCAAAGACGCGATAAGTACGGAAGCGATAAGTCAAAAAATCGTCAAGTGTACGGTAAAAGTAAGGGTTGTTATTAACGGACTAATAAAGTATTATATTAATTCAAAATCCATTTAACGGCTCTTATTTATTAAAAATAATTAATCCAGCGAACCCTAAGCTCGCTACAATTGGTGTCAGAAGTGGGATTAATTATTGGTGAAGTAAATAAGTCTGTGAAAGTGTGTTGTGACTATGTCAGAACGACATTTGGAGGATCTTCGCGTACCTGAGTTGAAGAATGAACTTGAGGACCGGAATCGGGATAGCAGAGGACAGAAGCAAATTCTTCGACAGCGTCAGCAAACAGCAATGGAGGAAGAGGGTATTGATGTCGACACATATGTTTTTACGATTGGGCCAGACTGTCCAGATGGTGAAGAAACAGCGAGTCTAGATGGTGCCAATGTAACGGAGAAGAGTTCGCCACAGTTGGACATTTCGGAGATGCTCAGGATGATGATGTCAAAACTGGACGCGCAAGCTACAGATATTAACACAAAATTGGACGCACAAGCTGCGGATGTTAATGGAAAATTGGATGCCCAAACGCAGTGGATGAAATGTAAATTTCAACACTTTAAGGAAGAAATTCAGTCAAAAATTCGGAACGAAGTAGAAAATTTGGACCTAAAAGTCACCGATGAAATAACGCGAATCGAAAAGAGACTTGAGTGTGTTGAGAGAAATAAGACATCACCTAGCAATCAACATGACTACAAAGACACACGGATACAACCGCCAACCTTCGATGGAACAGGACCCTTCAACGTATTTATACGTCAGTTTGACGCCGCCGCCAATTATAATAAGTGGTCGGATGAGCAAAAGTCAACATCACTATTCGTGTCACTCCGCGGGGCGGCCGCAGAATTGCTACAAACCATACCAACAGAGAAACAAACAGATTTCCAAGCGGTAAGAGACGGCCTTGAAGCTAGGTATGGAGACAACCACATGCAGCAGGTCTACCGCATGCAACTGCGGAGCAGAACGCAGAAACCTGGAGAAAATCTTCAACAATTGCAGGCAGACATTGAGCGATTGGCAAACTTGTGTTACTCAAATATGACTAAGGAATTTCTGAACGAGGTAGCAATGGATACATTTATAAACGCACTCCAAGATCGGGACTTGCAACAGGCCGTTCGTTTGGCGGGAAAGAAGACGACTAATGAAATACTGGCGTTCGCATTGGCATATGAATCTGCTAAACTGGCTACCAGGAGTACATATAGAGTTCGAGAAACGTCCGTCCAAGAATGTTCCCGCCAAAGAATCGGGCATGTACAACGGAGAACCCCGAGACCTGTTATGAAGTGCTGGACATGCGGCGAAGTCGGCCACATCTCTGTTGACTGTAGGAAACGTCGACGAATGAATGAAACATCGAGTGCAAATTGTTGTTCATGCACTAATCATAAGAGGAGACTATCAACGGACCAACCTGAGGTAAAGAAGCACGTTCTACCTGTCAGAGTACTAAATGTGTCCGAGGAGCCGAACGCAATAAGTAAAGGACAGTTAACCGCAGAATGTGCACCCGTATCAATGAAAAGCTCAATTCAGCAAGGGAAGGTTCATAATAACGCTGATGCTCGATCAAGAAGACCATGTAAGCCAGATTGTAAACATTGTCATAGAGCGGAAGAGAAAGAAGAGGCGTACGACCTGCGAAATGTACAAGTAGAAGTATCTGGGAGTTAATAAGACACTTTCAAAATTACGATCTCGATTCTATTGGCTTCACATGAGAGATGACGTCGAGTCTTGGTGTAGGAAGTGCACAACTTGCACTACGACCTAAGGACCAACCGCAAAACCAAGGAGCGCTATGAAGCAGTACAACGTGGGTGCCCCTTTCGAGCGAATTGCGATTGATATCTCAGGGCCGTTTCCAAAAACAAACGACAACAACAAATACATGTTAGTTATCATGGATTACTTCAGCAAGTGGGTGGAAGTCCATCCAATTCCAAACCAAGAAGCAACAACTATCATTGAGCAGCTTATCAATAATTGGATCAGCAGATATGGAGTTCCCTGTGATCTTCATTCCGATCAAGGCCGATAGTTCGAATCACAGATATTTCAAGGCATCTGTGCGGCACTGGGCGTAAGGAAAACCAGGACCACACCCTTACATCTGCAGCCAGACGGAATGGTCGAAAGGTTCAACCGAACAATAAAACAGCATTTATCGAAGGTCGTTAGTGACCACCAACGAGATTGGGACAAATATGTACAAACCTTTCTCATGAGTTATAGATCGGCTAATCACGATACGACCGGCCATTCTCCAGTAAGAATTATATTTGGACGAGAGATACAATTGTGGTGGGGTTTCTCTATTCTCCATGAGAAACAACCCACAATTCCAACCAACATTTCCACCTAATTTCGACCGCTTTCAGCGCGTCATACTTACCAATTTCCTTTATATGTATTCCCCTGTAAAACATTTCAAACGGACGTATAGCTAAACTCATCATCCTTTGCAGATAATGCATAATTGAGTTTAGCTACATAAATGTCATACGGCAACTCCATTCTTGCTAACCATCAGTTTCCCATCGGAAATCTCATAATGTCGGTTAGCAACAACAAGTCTAAAAGAACGACGCTGTTGCATCATAGCAAAATAGCTGGGGTAATTTCAGCGTCTTAGAGTCTGGTTCTCACGCGAATTATTTCCCAAACATCAGCGGCGTCCTATCGACTTTCCCTCAGATCACCCATTCGCTTGGGATCAATGATCTTTCTTTGCAGGGGAGTAACATCCGCTAGGTTTCTCTCTCATTCGTATTTCTTTCCACGGTTCAATGTGCTCCGACTACACCATAGCCGTACCACTGCGTCAGTAGGTCGTGTCAGTAGCTGCATCTGATACCAACACACACAACCAAAGCTACCCCGAGATCACAGCATATCATGTTTTCTGTTCTCTCATTCTTCATGTCCGTCAATTACCCTATTAACAAAAGTTACTCATACTTTGACGGGCGTGAGGTTGAGAGAGCAGAGGCGTGGTCTCTTTTGGTTGTCCTGTGTGTAGAAAGAAATATGAATTTCCACCCTAATTAAGTCAGTCGCTATTCAATTCATCATCACGGCAGTCACGCCGCCGCGCAAAGTTTAATTCAATACTTCGCCGAATAAACAGTCACTAATCATCCACATACGGTGCACAAGTGAAGGCAGTCGTTATTCAACCTCCGAGGAGTATAGCCAACACCACGTCGAGTGAAGATTTCTAAGTGTAAAAGTCGTGTGCAGTCGAACAGTCCGCTTGATCCAGAAACACATTAGAGAGAAATCATATAAAAATTATCTGTGATACCTAATTCACCGGACCATATTATTTAAGTACGGGAATCTGTGGAATTATCGAGATATATTAAGAACTAACCGTAGAGTGTGCTAAGTGTATATCATTATTATCGAAACAGAGAAAAAAATAAAAAAAGAAAAGAAAACTAAACAGCAAAAAAACCTCCAGTGTTATTTATTTATTCATCCTTCTTCCTGTGAACAATTTTTCGGAGTAACAAGTGTCGGGGGATTTTAAGTGAATCCTGTGCCATACGTTGGTACACGACTTCAACCCCCACATTGGTGACGCGACAAAAAATCACGCAACCTTCATCGAAAATTAAAAAACAATTAAAATTCCTTTAAAAAAAAAAAAAAATAGTTCAAAATTTTTAAACCAAAAAAACATTAAACAAAATTCAACTAAAGTGAAAAGCTTAAACAAAATTCTTCAACAAAAAATTCAAAGACAATTTAAAAAATTTTCAAAAAACCAAAACAAAAAATTTAAAGACGCTGAAAGGGCAAGTAGAGCCCCACCACAGCTCTAACACGTCCAGTTGACCACCAGCTATAACATCAGAGGACATAGCATCGTTAACACCACGGCGACTCCAAACCATACCGCCCACCGCCGAACTACCCAGCGTTGGACTACAGGTTTTTCGTTTATTTTTGCATTTTAAAAGTGGTAATTTCTTTTACGCTAAGCTTCTTCTGAGCCGCCAAACATAAAATTTTAAATTAATCAAATCGAAAAACATAATATCTTCAATTTCATAACTTAAGGATTTTAAAAAAATACAAGCCACATTTTTGTGTTCGTCTTTAATTTATAAAAAAGAGAATTCAATTTTTCTTTCCTTCATTTTTGTTTCAATTAAGTGAGTAAATTTCATTGAGAGGCGTAAGATACCGATGAATACAGAAACGAAAATCAATAAACTATACTGATCTAAAATTTGTTTAAAAAAAAAAAAAAAAAAACATCTACATGATGCGTTAAGCGTACTTAGCAAATGTACTTATAACTTATACATGAATGTAACTAATCTTAATTTAGTATTTTATTATTAACTAATATAAATTAAAGCAATACGCTATTGACTTTATCCTATTTATTCATCATATATATAAGTGAAAACTAAATACAGATATATAAACATAGGATCTCTACTTTAAGTACATACATTATAGACAAAAAGAAAAAAAAAGAAAAAAAGAAGAAGTAAAACTAGTCGAAATCGCAAAGCACCATACAATATTTAAAAATAATTACAAATAGTTAAATTGAAAAATTACTAATTCACCAAAATTCATATATTTATAATATAAAAATCGCGACGACTTTACACGACTCCAATTGCCTTTACGCGACTGTCTCTTGTGACTCCTCTCGACTCCATGCGTCCACTTGCGACCTCTTCCCACTTCCACAGACACGACTCAACTCTTCTCAATCCTCCAAATTCCCGGCTTCTCTTTACTTTTCGGCACAACAATGCCCACCACGCGAGCCGGTACATCCCAGCAGGCGCAAGCGCGACCGCAATCTCCAGCTTTCCATGACGCTTCCAGCGCCGAATTCCCATCCTCATTACAAAACGTAAAGCTTCATCCGTTCGACGAGGCGTATCCAGAGCTTTGGTTCGCCACAGCCGAACGTTTTTTTCGGTTCGCCAATATCTACGATGAAGAACATCGTGCTGTAGAATTGCTGCGGGTGCTGGATGGGACACAGCGAATGCATATTGCGCACGCGATCAGGTCACCGGGCCCTGATCCCTACAGCAACATGCGGGAGAATCTCCTTAACACTTTAGACCAACCCACCAGCATCAAACTACAGCGATTGGCGAGCGCGACCAATTTTTCAGGTATTAGACCATCCCTTTTCCTGACCCATTTACGCTCCATAGCGGGGACCAGGATCTCGGATGATCTAATTAGGCCTCATTTTCTGAGGCGTTTACCTCAACATGCCCGCTCGGCATTAACGGCCCAACCTAATCAGAGTTTGGGCTACCTAGCTAAGGTGGCTGACGCGATTATGGAAACCTTGGACCCACAGTCTGAGCTCCCTCCATATCAAGACGCGCCGGTTAGCCAACACGTCACACTGCCTACACGGCACCCACGGCACACATCACCTTCGTTAGCAGCACCACGGACTACCCCAGGGACATCATCCTCACAGACACCCACACCCTCCAGAAGGCACACGCCTTTCTGCACAACCTATCTCCACCAGAGTACCCACAACCGCGGGCCCAGCGAGTTTTCCGCAGACAGCTCCCCTGCGCCCGCCACTAGATCCGACCTTCAAGCGTTGCAGGCCACACTCCGCCGCGATTTAAATCAAATCCGCGCGAATGTTCGAAGCGTCCATCGAAACGCACATACCCAACGCGTAGGTCGACATTCGCCCCCTCAAAATACCACACCTGTGGATCAAACCACGAGGGACCACGGCGCTCGTCGCTTGTATCAGGTGACTGCACGCATCACGTGCAGTTTTTGCCATAAATTAGGCCACTTATACGACGAGTGCCGGAAAAGGCGAAACACACCTTTCTGCCGGAGTGCTGGCAGTATGGCCACGACATTGTATAATGTCGTGCGCGATGCACCACACTACCAGAGAATAGGTCACCGTGCCAGCAGAGGGAGTCGCAGGATAGAACACATCCGGGACCACAGCAATCCTCTGCCTCCAACAGTCCAGCAACATCAAACCCCCGTGTCTATAGCATTCGCAGTTGCTGCGAGTTGTGTGGCCGTACAGGTCTCACACAGAACATATGCAAAGACAGGGTAAAACGGGGATGGCACGGATTCGATAGCAGGGGGTCGCCAACAAGGTTAACGGCATACAGGTCTACAACTCCCGCACAAACGCGCAAGGCTAAGACTGTACGTCAACGCCAGCCTCCACAAAACTGCACTTCTACCAAGGGCGGCAAACAACTCCCCATATCGACGTATGGACGAAAAATGCCGACCCTAGACTCTGTTCTTCTCCATCCCGCACACGGCACCCCGTCGCTGCGGAGAAAAATTAACACTGGACGTGAAGCTCCTCCATCCCGCACACGCAACTTCGTCACTTCGGATGCGAGCGAGCTACCGATGGGTTACGACCTACTTGGATGTCATACCTGTTGGTGTATGCAAACAACAACAGGCCACTGGACCGCACCGCAATCCCTTTGTCCCCGTCGGCAACACACGCGGTACCAACCAGGTCCACTTCCATTACAGACCCAAGCCCAGCCACAACCCAGGAACACGTCTACACGACAGAGCCAAGCCTTACCACCACAACTACTGGGTTAATCCAAACCAGCCATACTCCAAACACACGACTCTCCTTCCGATACTTCACCTAGCGCTCCTTCAACCGTTCTACTCCTTCCGCCCTACCATTATTTCGTGACTACGTCACTGGTGGGGGAGTACTGTGCGCGGTTTCTCTATTCTCCATGAGAAACAACCCACAATTCCAACCAACATTTCCGCCTAATTTCGACCGCTTTCAGCGCGTCATACTTACCAATTTCCTTTATATGTATTCCCCTGTAAAACATTTCAAACGGACTTATAGCTAAACTCATCATCCTTTGCAGATAATGCATAATTGAGTTTAGCTACATAAATGTCATACGGCAACTCCATTCTTGCTAACCATGAGTTTCCCATCGGAAATCTCATAATGTCGGTTAGCAAGAACAAGTCTAAAAGAACGACGCTGTTGCATCATAGCAAAATAGCTGGGGTAATTTCAGCGTCTTAGAGTCTGGTTCTCACGCGAATTATTTCCCAAACATCAGCGGCGTCCTATCGACTTTCCCTCAGATCACCCATTCGCTTGGGATCAATGATCTTTCTTTGCAGGGGAGTAACATCCGCTAGGTTTCTCTCTCATTCGTATTTCTTTCCACGGTTCAATGTGCTCCGACTACACCATAGCCGTACCACTGGGTCAGTAGGTCGTGTCAGTAGCTGCATCTGATACCAACACACACAACCAAAGCTACCCCGAGATCACAGCATATCATGTTTTCTGTTCTCTCATTCTTCATGTCCGTCAATTACCCTATTAACAAAAGTTACTCATACTTTGACGGGCGTGAGGTTGAGAGAGCAGAGGCGTGGTCTCTTTTGGTTGTCCTGTGTGTAGAAAGAAATATGAATTTCCACCCTAATTGAGTCAGTCGCTATTTAATTCATCATCACGGCTGTCACACCGCCGCGCAAAGTTTAATTCAATACTTCGCCGAATAAACAGTCACTAATCATCCACATACGGTGCACAAGTGAAGGCAGTCGTTATTCAACCTCCGAGGAGTATAGCCAACACCACGTCGAGTGAAGATTTCTAAGTGTAAAAGTCGTGTGCAGTCGAACAGTCCGCTTGATCCAGAAACACATTAGAGAGAAATCATATAAAAATTATCTGTGTTACCAAATTCACCGGACCATATTATTTAAGTACGGGAATCTGTGGAATTATCGAGATATATTAAGAACTAACCGTAGAGTGTGCTAAGTGTATATCATTATTATCGAAATAGAGAATAAAATAAAAAAAAGAAAAGAAAACTAAACAACAAAAAAACCTCCAGTGTTATTTATTTTTCATCCTTCTTCCTGTGAACAATTTTTCGGAGTAACAAGTGTCGGGGGATTTTAAGTGAATCCTGTGCCATACGTTGGTACACGACTTCAACCCCCACACAATTACCAGCCGATCTGCGATTCGGAATACCTCCAGACGCCATAGATACGACTGTAGACTACGTAGCCGAATGGAGAAATCGCCTCGATGAGATTCATCATTTGGTTCGAAAGCAAATCAAGGTATCAAGTGACAGGATGAAAACGAGGGGTGTCGGGACGCGCCTACCACTCGGCATCTAGTCGCCTTTTACGATAACCCGGTTTAGGTATAAGTATATTCTAACGCCCTACTCATATTGGTGAAATTAGTTTACAAAGTAAAACGTGGAATAGATTTTGTTAAAAATTGTACTTTTTTGTATAACTCCCCCAAGAATTTTAATTCCAATTTTTCTTTTAAATCCTTCACTCTAAGTGTAAGATTTACTTGGCACAAAACTTATTTGGGCTTTTGATTTCGGATAAACCTACTATTATTCACCATAGTATTTTCTCTGGAAATCGGGCCTCAATTGAATTTTCACAAACTTTACATAAGCATTTAATAAAAAAAACTTTTTATGTGTTGTTCTTGCATTTGCACAAAAGCTTAGATAAAATGTTTTTGTATATTAAAGAAAAAAATAGAGAAAATATAACTTTTTAAAAATACTTAACACATTTAACCGTTAGTGGGAACGGAACGAACAGGATCATAGTTTAAACTTTGTTTTAAAATTTATAATATACTTCAACCTTTGGACAAAAACCATAATTTTGAATTTCTAATTTAGATACTTCCTTCAAGTCGTCCTGGCGCGTGCTGGTAAGGCAGTGCATGACATTTTAATATCCTTTAATGTCACTCATTGAATTTGAAAGGCCTGCGATATCTTTCGCCGAAGTCGTGCGCATCGGCAAATACGAATTATGTACCTATAATATTTCAAATAGTTCATTTGCGTTTCTGATGTCAAATATGAGAGGATATCGTGATACGGAGTATATGCGATTAATTGGCGAGCACAACAAGCGTAAGAAAAAGAAAAAAGGAACATATGGCGAACTAATTTTTAATACAAGTAATGTTGACGAGCTCTTACTACATTACGTGATTAGAGCTGATTTGGACAACGTCATAAAAACGCTTATCGATGGAGCGTGTGCAACAGCAATCGTATCTAGTGGTGTTACAGTAATAGGTCAAGCTGTGCAGGATAATCTACCTGAGATCTTACAAGTCCTCATACAGTCCTGCGAGGAAGGGGAATTTTTTTTTCGTAAATAACAGCAAACATCAAGTCGTACAAATAATCTGTATAGTATTATTTTAGGCTCATTAGCTGTACCTAAAAGTACGGAGGATGAAGACGATTCTACTCCTGAAGGAATGGACAACTTAGAATGGGACGATGAGATCGAAAGCAGCTCCTGCACGGCAACACAAAGTGATGGATGCTGTAGTATGTACATGTACTATGCTAAAACGTTTGAACGAACCGGAGAAATTCTTGTAAACACAACCAATAGTTCAAGTCGACAAGACCCGCACACCATCGATAACTTCAGTAAAGCGCCCATACATTATGCTGCGGCGTATGGTCACATTAGATGTTTAGAGATATTGCTCCAAAATAAATCTCCTATAGATATAACCACCTCTAATGGGGTAACTCCATTACATTTAGGTGTTGAACATGAAAGCGTTGTTCGATTACTTTTAAATCATGGGGCTAACCCGAACCGCAAAACATTCACGGATGGGGAGAGCCCACTGCATTATGCAATTAAACGAGGGAATTTTCGCGTGGTAAGATTTTAATATATAAGTATTCTTCATAAATTTACGCTGCTTGTCCATAGGTACAACTGTTACTTAAAGCTGGAGCATGTGTCAATGACATAAACTTTGTGGATCACACACCACTTATGCTTGCAATTAAATATGGCGAAGACGCGATAGCTCTAACACTTGTTGAGAAGGGGGCCAAAATTAATTTAGAAGACATGGCGGGACGCACAGCTTTATATTACGCTGTAGATACAGATAATATGATTTTTGCTCGGTACCTTTTAGAGCATGGTGCTCGTAAATTTGTTTCGCAACAACTTCTTCATCACTGCGTAGACAAGAACTATCGCGAAATGGCAGAGCTTCTTTTAAATTACGGTGAAAACCTGAATATGAAAAATGGGCAGGGGCATACGCCAATAGAAATGGCATTACATGAAAACAATGCGTATATGTTGGAGTTGTTCTTGGGATTCAGTGATCCAATACCAATTGATTTTAATTATGCTGTAGAGCAAGCTCCATGTACGGGGTCCTTTAAAGATGTGGCCAGAGTTTTATTAGAATATGGAGTCCAATTGAATCCATCCAAAATATGTTGTATAACTCCATTGATACGAGCTATACTTGGAAAAAAGATAACAGTTGCAGAAATCTTGATCAGAGAAGGCGCCGATGTAAGCATTATTTGTTCATTCCATATATTGGAGATACTACGAATGACAAACGACGCATCAACACAACATCTACACGTAATGTTAAGTAAGATACTGCAATATAAAAATAATTCTTTTTTCACTAACTTTCGAAATTATCTTCTGCACTTATTTCATAAATGTGTACTCATTGTAATAAGAATATGATGGGGTGGGTCATTCTTCTATAACGTTTTTCTACTATATTGTTATAGAAAAAAAATTGGCGTTTTTTGTTTTTCTTTTATAAGTAGAAACTCAGTATTTGTTGAGTTATACCACATGAAATGTCCGATTTTATAGTAAAAATTTAAAAGCCAATATTTTTTTTTCCGTACATTTTTTATTCAATCAAAATAGGATCCGTTGGTATCTATGACATTCTTCCAACGTCATAAATAGTCAAATATTACTTTTTCGTAGAAGTGCTGACTTTTTGAGGCAATGAAATCTTCAAAGGCTTTTATGACCTCTGCTCGGTTCCGGAAGACCTTCTGCCGGCAAAATGAATCCAGATTGCGGAAAAGATGGTAGTCCGTTGGGACAATGTCAGGAGAGTACGGTGGATGCTGAAGAATTTCAAATCCCAACTGCAACCGTTTTTGCACCGTAACTTGTGAGGTATGGGGTCTAGCATTGTCATGCAAAAGGATCGGGCCGTGCGTTGACCAACGCAAGTTGCTTTTCAGCAATATGTCGATTTCCTCACAATATTTGATAGCGTTTATCGTTTCTCCTGGTTGAAGAAATGAAAAGTGGATTTGTCCTTCCGATGTCCACGAAATTGTCACCATAATCTTTTTTGGGTGGAGATCGGTCTTGGGGGTATATTTTGGTTTTTCACTGCCCAGGTCTTTTACGGTTATCATACAGAATCCACTTTTCGTCACAGGTGACTACCCGGTGCAAAAACGGTTCAGTTTGGTTTCATAATCTAAGCAATGCGCAGATTTCCAGGCGCCGTCGTTTTTGGGACTCGTTCAGTTCATGGGGTGCCCACTTATCGAGTTTCTTTACCTTTCCTATGAGAGAAAGGTGTCGACTTATTGTCATTGGGAATACTCCCATGCTTTGTGTAATCTCCCGCAACGATTTCGTTGGGTCCGCATCTACCGTGGCTCTTAAAACTTCGTCGTCAACTGACGTTTCCGGCTTCCCACGTGTTCATTTTTGAGGCTGAAATCTCCCAAACGGAACTTTCAAAACCAACGTCGTATATTACGTTCGTTTACCGTTAGATAGTCAAATGTGTCGTTGATGTTTTTTATTGCCGATGACGCATTATGTCCCATTTGAAATTCATAAAGAAAGAAGGTTCGAATTTGAACTGCCGACAGCATTGTAAACAATTCCTAGGAAAAAAAAACTTGTAACGAACCCTAAAATGTTCACACGTCAAGCGCAAGTACCATTTTACCTTATAAAAAAAAGAAAATTTAACGTCCTGGCACAGATGTTCACTCGAGAAGCTCTTATTTCCGACTGAGCGAAAACCGGACATTTCATGTGGTAGAACCCA
The DNA here is from genome assembly GCA_963931805.1 of Microdon myrmicae. NCBI lineage: Eukaryota > Metazoa > Arthropoda > Insecta > Diptera > Syrphidae > Microdon > Microdon myrmicae. The sequence goes on from OZ007497.1 coordinate 68,627,867, forward strand.
ATACTATTTTTCATCATCATCGGCACTACAACCGGGATCCGGTCTTGGTCTTATTTAGCAAGTCCCGAGGCTTGTTAACCCTTATGTCAATGACCGGGTACCCGGGTACCCATTTCGTCGCAATTTCAAGATTGCTCGGCCTAGTAGACGAATTGACTTGACCTTGATTTTGGCCTTTTTTCTTCCTGTACTATCCAGGGGCGGACATGCTGTCTGGGTCGTCGGCACGAGCGGCCGAACCTTGCCGATGATGGAATCGATTGCAAGTTTTGTTGAGTTATGCCTCATGATTTGAACATTTTCCGAGCGTTCATGAATACTTGGCAGGACAAGTTGTTCGCTTAATTGGAGCAAAAACATACGACGGGCGTTCGTCTTTTTCGGCAGCATGGAGTTGTTCTCTTTATAAATGACGAACGCCGCGAGTGCGCTTACATCGAGGACATTGAAGAACATTGCCAAGGGGCACCTATTCGTCCGTCGGTGTGTCGTGTATCTGCTGGCCATTTGGTCCATTGTATCAACACCAGCTTTGTGCTGATTATAGTGCAAAATAATCTCGGGTTTTTTCTGTGCGTGGTCAGCGACTGCCATGTTCGAGTGCATCGTCGAAACCAGTATAACTGCTTTATTTTTCTTCGGCACATACGAACAAATCGTCGTTTTGTCGTGAAAGCCGAACAGTGTGAATAATTCTGCACGATCCTTTGATGCAGCCATCTCCTTTGAAATATAGGGTTTGTTTTTTCGTAAGGTTCCTACGACAGTCAATTCCCACGACAATAAAAGCTTTGCGAGCAGTAACGTCGTGAAAAAATTGTCCATACAAATATTTCTTCCACTCCCTTTGTACGGTGCTGCTAATTTTTGACAACATTTTCACCTTGATTTTTATCTCTAACATTGCCACTTTTCCCGGTGTAAATAATGCCTTTCAGAGGATATGCATTTTCAGCATCACAAATCCACCACACTTTGATACCATACTTGGCTGGTTTTGATGGAATATACTGCGTAAATTTGGTTCGCCCACGGTACTGATACAGCTGCTCGTCGATGGCAAGTTCTGTGCCGGGCCGGTACAGAGCGGACAAATTTGCATTCAACATCGCCCAGATCTCACTAATTGGAGCTGCTTTGTCCTTTCTGGACCGTTCCTCTCGTGTCCGCGCATCATCAAATCTGATAAAACGTAAGATATTCCAAAAACGATTGATACTCATTGTGGCCCTGTATAAAGGGAATGATGACGTTTTCCACATCTCTGTAGTACGGTCTTTGTTTCCATTATTGACCCCTGCTGCAATTAGAATTGCAAAAAACGAATACATCTCTTGACGATTAACATTTTTCCACGTTCTCGACGGTCGATTTGAATTGTTTGCATTCCACTCTCGGATAACTAGATCTGCCTTCTGATTAGGGTAACGAGTAATCAAATCCACTATTTCGTGAGTAAGAATCCTTTTGAATGTTTCAGCCGCTGAGAGTGTTTCGGTCGAGCGATGCGGACCAGCTCTTTGTCTCACAATATTGTGACGGAGAGTTTGAGTTGTGTTAGGAGGTGTTTTTTGCCATACAGTTTTATCTTTAGCGACAAACGTACGTCCAGTTGAATCTAGAAAAAAGAATAAAAATAATAAGAACGCGTTGTGCATGAAAAATTAATAAATAAAACGAAAAAAATTATTTTTACCTGCAGTTGAAACTGCGTCGACATCTCCGTTCGTATCATTGTCATCTTCGCTTTTAGAATCGTCAATGGCTGCTTCAGTTGTATCATTTTCGTCCGCGCAATATTCTTCGTTATCAGATACCTCGTTTTCATTTCGCTCGTCAGGAATCCAATCATTGTCATCACTATCAGAAAGGTTTACGCTCTCGTCGTCAGATTCACCACACACGCTTTTCAAGTAGGCATCTCGTTGTGCATTACATAATCTAAAAACAAAAATACAACAACAAAATTATTTAATATTATTAAATACATTAACAATATTAATTTTAATATTATTACCTGTTGAATTAAGCACGTGTCAACAAAGTCGTCATTGCACAAAGGACGCTGACTGAACCACGCTTTCTCTAATGCCGGATTCGAATGGTTTCACCATAAACTCGCAAGCTATAAATAGAAAGTTGACCGTACAAGTTATTCGTCAACCGAATACTCGAGATCCCTCTAGCAGGTATAATTGAATTTGTTACACACCTGCCGATCCTGACCTTGCTCTGCACCGATTTCAATAGGCCTTTTGTAGCCGCAGATAGTCAAAATTCTTTATATTTATAAAAAATAATTATATAAAATACTTAAAATATTCACAATATATTTGTTTCTGATAAACAAATTAAAATCTATTGCAAAATATTTGTTTTAACATTGTTAAAACAATGTTTCTATATGTGGGTACCCGGGTACCCGGTCATTGACTACTGTCGGTAAAGTTGGTCATTGACATAAGGGTTAAATTTTCCATAATAATTTGTTTTTCCGGGCAAGGTTACTAGCCTTGCGCCAAATACTATTTTTACTATAGCGTTCATCAACTTTCGGATTCCTATAGTTCAATAAATAGTATCGGGTTTTCCAATAGGGACTTGACAACTTTTTTCGCTAGTAAATTTTTATAATTTGCAGACGTTGTTCATTCTTGTACTTAACCATGATGAAAATGTTGAGTTTACTGAATAAATTGACAGTGACAGTTTGATGATTAGTGAAAGGGTGCGTTCACAAATTAAATTCAAAGTTGTCAAGTCCCTAATGTATAACCCTGGGGTTTTCCAATAGGGACTTGACAACTTTTTTCGGTAGTAAATTTTTATAATTTGCAGACTTGTTCGTTCGTGTACTTAACCATGATGAAAATGTTGAGTTTACTGAATAAATTGACAGTGACAGTTTGATGATTAGTGAAAGGGTGCGTTCACAAATTTAATTCAAAGTTGTCAAGTCCCTATTGGAAAACCCGATACTATTTATTCAACTGTAGGAATTTTAAAGTTGATGATCTCACGCTGCGCCAAAGTTCTCCCGCTCGCTCTTTGATCCGAACTCCTCAAGGTTACGCCTTATCTTTTCCTCCCATCCGCTTCGTGGCCCTCTATAAGTCCTTCCTGTTGTGTCTTCCGTCAAGGTTCTGACGTTGCCCATTCTCGCCACATGCCCGGTCTATCTTAATCTTCGTGAGCTGATGATTCCCACTATTGTAGGTTTGTGATATAGTTATAGGTATAGTTATCTGTATATGCGAGCACTTACGTGACTCCATTCAAGGATAATTCGGCCGCATTGTCTTATACCTTTCTGACGATATACTTGTGTACAAGGCTAAAAAGACAAGGTGAGAGGTCATCTGTTTTAATCCATCGCGGATTTCAAATGGTTCTGAAAGATGATTTTTTATTCACACTCGTTCTTTATTTTCATTCATGCAGATTTGAATGAGGACGACACATTTTTTCGGGGTTCCGAGCTCAACTACATTATGGTAAAGTCATTGCCTTGCGACTGAGTCGTAGCCCTTTTTGAAGTCAATGAAAAGTTGGTGGGCCTTCACTCCGTATTCCAACTTTTTTTCCGACAAGAAACATTTGGTCATTTCCTGTGGAATCCGCATTGGTAGTCTCCCAGTATTTTTGCTACATATAGTATGATTCTTTCCAGAGTGGCATTTGTTGGTATTTCGTGGTTGGAAGTAATGATATTCCTCTGTAGTCAAATCTGTCGCCCTTTTTGAAAATATGGATGACTATTAAGGTTTTCCATACATCCGGAGTGACACCCTTATCTCATATTGTTTTGAATAATTAATGGGTCTATAGCGATTGGGATGATAGTGAAGAACGTGTGATTCGAACTGACGCTATGATAGAATCACCAAAAATTGAACCAAAGCGCAACCCATCAGGCCACCGCCGTGTATAGAATTCGATTTCTAAACTCAAGTACATTCGACTGATGTGGATTTGTTATGTTATCGCTATGGTATACGGCTCTGATGCATTTTCTTATTCGATTTTCGATAGGTGTTCTTCACTATTTGCTTGTGTATTGTGTGTGTATCTATTACAAACGCCACAGGTCATTCGAGTGTTTGCTACTCCGCCAGGCTTCATAAGTTTCGCCGGTATGCAGTCGACTTCTAGAGCCTGGTTGTTTTTCAGCCGATTTATTGTGTTTACTACTTGGTTGAAGGAGAGCTCTGGGCCTGTGGCTCGTTGTATGTACGTCTGTTACATTTATTTGTGGTTGATTGATGCGCACATTAAACCGGTTTTCAAAGTACTGCTCTCATTTTGTCACGATGCCGTAACTTTCTGTGACCATACAGCCATTTGTGTCTCGATTTATTTTGGCTTTTCCATGATACTCGTTTCAAATCGAATTTATGCTGGCATACATTTCCCCGATGTTCTTTACTCTATCACTTTTTAGAATTCGTTCGATTCGGTTCTTTTACAATTCGCGTTTTTTCCGTTTAAAATCTCGTTGTTTCTTTCCGAATTGTCACGTGTGTTTCTGCATTCCACTCATTATATCATCCTGAAGCGTTTACGTTGATCGATCTTAGCTCGGCACTCATCGTCAAACCAAGGTTAATTGTTTTTTTAAAACCTAATAGCTTTTGGACTGTTTGTTTGATCACGTTTCTGATTGATTCGTCAGTTCGCCTTGATATTCTACTGTTTTGTTGTGATCTTTCAGTTTTTCAATGTTGAACTTTTTGCTAATCTCCCGTGAGGCCACGTCCGTTTGCTGTGAACCAATCAATTTTGCTTATCACTAGCGGATGGGCGAAGTCGCAATCAGTTCCTCTGTATAATCTGGTGTCTCTTGTCCATGAGGAAGTGGTCTATTTGGATACAAGTTACACTGCCGAGTGATATCCAAGTGACTTTATGAATTCTTTTGTATTTGAACATCATGCCTTTCACTACCAGATCTATTGACGCTGCGAACGTGATAATTTGTATTCCATTACCGTTTGAGTGGTCAAGTGGGCTTTCATTGGTTGGAAGTTATCTTCCTTTCCAATTATCGCGTTGACCTCACCGAGTAAGATTTTAACATCGAATGATGAATTTCCGTCAAATACTTCCTCTAGGGTCTTATAGAACGCGTCCTTCGTTTCTCAGTGGGTTGATTCTGTTGGGGCGTAAACGTTCATAAGTACATAATTGTATTCTGGGCATTGTATTCTTAGCATCGATCATTAATAAACTGCACGTCTTTTATATGGGGCGTAATCTTATTACTTATAATGAAGCCGGTTCCAAGATTATGTATCCCGCTTTTTCCGTTTTTTTCTACGTCTTATTTCTGCCGAGTCGATGTTTTTTTTTATGAATTCATCCCTTATGGTAGTGTCGGCTCAACACACTTGCGCCCTCCGTTTTTTTTATGTTTGTTGAATATGGTTTCCGTTTATTTTTGTTTGTTGTCTTGGGGTTTCAAATAGTCCACCATATCAGAGACCTCTTTTGATATGGTAAGGTCTACTTACTGCACTGATCCGACCTGATGACAAAACGGGCGCCGTTATAATATAACTGGTATACCCCTGACTATAAATCATCCAATAGGCACGTTGACGGGTAAGACCCCGGAGTAGGGGTGGTAGATATTTGTATGTTACTCCTCGCCAGCCTGTCTGACATGGGTGACCTTGCTTGAAACGTAGCCTTCCGTCAACATTGTTGATTCATTTTAATTTAAGCCCCCGCACCACGTCAAGGTTTCTGCCACTCGAGAAATTATAATTACTTCGTTTTTTTTTTTTTCGTTAAACACTAACGTGCGCGCAGAAGGGGATTTTGAAATACCCTTAAATGTCAAAGTACAGTGCGAGCGAATGGAGTGGAAGCGGATAAGGAAAGAAGGTGTCAATGTATATTGGTCTTGAATGTCTGGACATCATAACGGCCAGGAAACACATGATCAGGCAAAACATTCCACATTCGTATGGTTCGGTTAAAGAATGACTCTATGTTTATTTGTGTGCCTTAAGTCTACTTTCAACGTGAATCGATGCGTATTCACAGATTGACGGGTATCGCGGGAAAATGTCTGAAGGGGCGGAACACATTCAGCAAGTTCAGTTGAGCAACGACCGTGGTAATACCTATAGAACAGAGATAAACATGATACGTTGCGCCCGTGTTCTAACGACGGAATTGATCGACTTACGGCTTAGTCCCCAATAAGTTTCACTGCTCGTTTTTGCATCCTGTCTAGAACGTGTAGTGCAGTTTTGGAAGCGCCTGGCCAAATATGGGAGTTGAACTCCATTTTTGGACGGATATACGCCTTGTAAATACTGTCCAGACTGGATAGAATGAAGTATCTTTTGCATCTCTTAAGGAATCCCATATATTTGGCTGCACTTTTAGCAGCTTCAAATATGTGGTCATTCCAGTTAAGAGTCGAATTAATTCGAGTGCCGAAGATTGATAGTTCCTTGGCTTGGTCGATGCAAGTGCCGTTCATAGACAGTATATTTACTTTGGAGCTCGCCTTTGATGACAAGAGACAGCACTCAGTTGAGGGCATTGAATTCCACTCGGTTAGATAATCCCCATTGATATATGTTGTTGAGCTCTGAATTCAATGTATCAAGCATAAGTTGCTGGTTGGTAGTGACGTTCGAAGAGTTTGGACGGGAGTGTTCGTATGAGTATGAGAAAGTCAACGTGCTATCATCAGCAAACAAGTGAATTGGGTTGTGAGTAATTGACAAGAGGTCATTTATAAAGATGTGGAAGAGAGTGGGTGAGAGTACCGAACATTTTTGGCGCAGCGTTGATGATGCTGCTTTCCAGTTGCAGGGGGCGTAGAGCGTCGTGCTCCCCTGTACAGCTTCGGTCCGCTGCGGGTTGTCTGCCTTCTCGTCAACTTTTCAATTATTATTTCTTCAGATAATTCTTCCTGTATGACTTATATTGATTACGTGTCGTTCTTGAATTTTAATTTACGACTGCTCAAATACACGCTGGAGTAATGAATCTCTAGTGTAATTTTACGGCGAATTAATTAATTTTCATTGCTGTTGACGTTTATTTTTTATTTTCTCTACCAAGTAGAATTTGCACAAAGTAGTTTATGAAAATTAGCTACTTGGCGAGTTGTTCTCCTATTAGAGGTAGACAGGGGAAACCAACGAAAGGGGATAAGTGGATGTTGGGGGGACGTGGATGCGAGGTAGGTCCGTAACAACACCATCAAGAACCACTTGGATTGAACGGCCAGAAAGATAGTCTCTTATCCATTGGAGCAGGGAATTTTCCACTCCATATGAATGCAATTTTGACAAAAGGGCTGGATGCCAAACTCTGTCGGAGGCTTTTGAAATATACAATGCGACTACCTTGCTTTCACCGAGGTAGTGGATGGAATGGCTCCACTTTTCAGTAAGGCACGCCATCAGATCTCCTCTCGACCTGTTGCTACGAAATCCATTTTGGCGGCCATTGAGGTCATTCGATTCCAGATATTTCGAAAGTTGACGGTTGATAAGTGATTCCATTACCTTGGAGAGAATAGAAGTTAGTGCTATGGGTCGATAAGAAGAAAGAGATGAGTTATCACCCTTTTTGGGAATTGGCTGAATGTTCGTTGACTTCCATCTATTTGGGAAACGGCCAGTAGAATAAGACAAATGGAAGAGTTTCCGCAGTGGTTTAGCGAGTGAAGAGAAACATCTCTTCAAAAGGTTTGGGGAAATCCCATCCGGACCAGCGGATTTTTGTGCGTTTAGCTTTTTGAGTGCGCGGGCAACAGTACGCGTTCGGAAGCGAATCTGACACATGGTGTGCTGCTTATGCTCAACTTGAGCCGGGACTGATGTGGTATTAGGCAGCGTTGAGTTGGCTGAAAAATGTGCAGCAAGAAGATTCGCCTTCTCTATTGCAGTGGTGACTGGTTTGTCATCGACTATAAGCGATGGAATGGATGAAGAGACTGAGTTTTGAATGTTTTTCACGAATGCCCAGAAGCTTCTACTACCTGTGGGAGAGTGTAGTATTTTTTGTCTCACTCTCTGGTCATGCAAGAACTTGGCGCGTTGAATATACGCATTGCAGTCATTCCTAGCTCTCTTAAATCTTTTCCGGTTTTCCTCAGTATTGTTTGATTTATACAACCGGAAGCTCAACTCTTTAGCCTTAATGGCTTCTCTGCACCCAGATTCGACCCACATATTTCTCTTGGGTTTGATACTCTTTACTCTGTGTGGAATAAAGGTCTGCATGCCAAGTAGAATCGTGTCTGTCAATGTGCCCGCTATAGAGTCAACATCGTTATTGAGGGAAAATAACGACCAATTTAACCTCCCAAAAAAGTCGTTCAAACCTTCCCAGTTGGCTTTCTCGTAGAAGCATACTGTTCTTTTGGGAGCTTTCTCATTACCGTTACTGTTGGTTAGAGGAAATTTAGCTGACACGACACAGTGGTCTGAAGTGCCCAAGGGCGAAGAAGCTTCAATTGTATATTTGTTTGGGTAGGAGGTGAGAAACAGGTCCAGTGTGTTGGCGAAATGACCATATATATCTGGTACCCGTGTTGGCTCAATGACAAGTTGAGTTCAGTAAAAAGCTGGACAGTAAAAAGCTGGACATATTGACCTTCAGGCGTTGTGTGTCGGGAGTGACGAAGCCACTGAGAGTTATGCACATTAAAATGACCCGCAATAACGATTCCAGCGTGCGGATATAGGGTCAAGATCCTATCGATAGAATCAGACAGAGCATCAAATTCGTTAAAGGATGCGTTTCTATTCAAGTCTGAGCTTCTGTAAAGAAAGCAGTAATGTATGATATGCTTACGAAGGTGAAGTTTTAGCCAAGAAAAATTAAATTCTGGGTTGGAACAGAGCCCATATGTGGCTTTACCACGAAATGGAAAGAACAGAGGCACTAAGTTATATCCAGGTAGATTAAAATCGGAAATATCTGTATTAGTAATTACCTGGGTTTCGCTAAGTGCAAGGATAGTTGGATTCTGGCTAGAAACATGGGCAGACACAGAAGAGAAATTCCATCTCAAGCTGCGAATGTTACACAAATCAACGCGAAATTCCCACTCCATTGAAATGGCCCTACAGAGAAAACCAATACCGCCTCGGGAAAGGATGCAAGTCGGGACCAGCAATAGATAAACGAAAGCAACCACTACAGGTGTTATGCCCTTGTAGTAGGTGCCCCACTAGATCCGTGCCGAAATACAGGTCACATCCCTTCCATGATGAACATTATGCCATTCAGACAAAAAAAACTCTCCAAAGATTATTAATCAATCGAGAGTATCGATGCCTGAGGGACACAGACAAGGTGCGAAAAAAGGGAAAACAGACACAAGGGATGGAAAAGGTAGAGAGTTTTCCCGCACTGCACATCACTCGCGTGTATATTCTCGCACTTTTCACAGCACTAAGACGCGTGTGTGGAGATCCGTTTGTTTGCATAGGATCGCACAGAAAACTTTGTAATGCACTCGGACGCGTGTGTGAAGATCCGTTTGTTTGTTTAGGATCTCACAGTAAGACTTCCCGTCCGAACCGATAGTGCAATTGGGTATCTTATGTGTACGTAAGAATCCCAAAACGGATTGCACAATTGATCCGATGGTACGGATCACGAGACAGGAGCGCACGTGCTGTCTCGTTGGCGGTTTTCACACGACTGGGCGGAAAGGTATTTAACACCACAGTGGTTTGTGAGGTTCACTGGACCGCCACAGGTCTCGCGTAGATCGCCTGCTGTGGAATCTGTATTGATTAGTTATGTCTGTTATGCTCGAAATTTTTTCTGTTATCTGAGTTGATAAATACTTCACCTTGGATTATATGAATAGTAAGACTTCTTTGGGATCGACTGCCTGTGAGCAGTTTTCCAACAACTAGATTCGGTTTCCTGTCCATAGGTTATACGAAAAAATTTGCAAAAAACTGCGACGGTCTTGGGTGTAATTTTTAAAGTATAATTCCTATTATTTAATACGGTTTAGTTGTGTTTTGTAGTTGAACCCATGGAAGTTGTATTAATAAACAGTACGTCGTCGAAACTTTACACCCACGTCTGAACATTTTATTGGTGCAATTGCAGGTGGCTCTAGAGGAAGATGATCTAGAATGAGATTTGTGGAAAGCACATTCATGAAAATATTGGATTTTTGTTTCGAACTTGTGGGTATGGTCTCATTTCCTTTCTCTAACGAGAAAAATAAGAGGGACTAAAATGATTGCCAATAGTGTTGGCCATGGATCATAAGGGAGATGTAGACCAGTAGGTCACTTGATTAGTTTTGTTACATTTGACGCTGTAAACATTTTTCACAGTCTCCATCCCTTTTTTATTCTAATAAAATTGGTTCTGTACGATTCTGTTGAAATGAATCGACATGATTTAAAGCTCCACTATTAGCTGATGCGATCAGTTCGTTTTTTTTTGTTTTTTTTTTTTATTAGACTTCTCTCGGGAGAGGCGAACCTATAGCGTCGAGTGGGCGCCCCGAGATGCCATCAAATAACTGTTGGAGTTCTTTTTGAACAGTTGCAGGTTGTAACGCTCCGGGAACACTCGCGTGGGAAGGGAGTTCCACAACTTCCCCGCTCTGTAACGGAACGAGTTCTGATACAGGGATGTTCGCGCTGTCGGGAGATGAACCACAAACGGGTGCGATCCGTCGGATTGTCTTGTGGAGCGCATATAGACCGAATTGCGTGGAACAATGCCAAGAATCCCCGAAGAACAGCACCCGTGATAATATCTGTAAAACAGACAGAGGTCGGCCACGCGCCTTCGATGTGATAGCGACTGTAGTCCCGACGTCAGCGCCGAGTCCCCGATCAGTCGGATCGCTCGTCTTTGTACGCTTTCAAGTAGGTCGAGGGTATGTTTAGGAGCCGAGCTCCAAACATGAGAGCAATATTCGAGCGCGGGTCTAATTTGAGATTTATATAGGAGAAGAAGTTGGGCCGGAGTAAAGTATTTCTTGGCTCTAAAAAGATAACTCAGTTTTCCTGAGGCTGATCTGGCGATACCCGATACGTGTTTATGCCATGATACATTCCCACAGACCGTGACGCCGAGCAATTTCAAACTTTCCCCAGCCTCGAGGGCCCGGCCACTCATCATCAGCTGTGGAACCGATGATCCAGTTTTCTTTGTGAATGTTGTATACTGGGTCTTCGTTGCGTTGAAGTCGACAAGATTGGCCTTTCCCCACTGCAGGACTTTATCTAGTTTCTGGTTCAGAGAGTCAATCTGTCTACATCTCAGCTGGTGCGATGTTGATGCACCACTCGAAAAGGAGGAAACAAGCGTACTATCATCCGCAAAACTGAACACTTTGTTATCCGTTGTCTCCAACAAATCATTTATGTGAAGCAAGAACAAGGTTGGAGCTAAAATAGAACCCTGGGGCACCCCCGAATTAACAGGATACAGATCCGAACACTCGCCGTCCACAACAACCCGGATCGATCGATTCTCGAGGAAGCTCCTCGTCCAGTCGCAAAGCTGTTGGGAAAGTCCATATGAACGAAGTTTGCTCAGCGATGCCCCGTGCCAGACGCGGTCAAAAGCCTTGGAGATATCTAATGCGACCGCCCTTGGCTCACCATGCCGTTCAATCGCAGATGTCCATATATCGGTTATAAGTGTCAAAAGGTCTCCTGTGGACCGCCTGCTACGGAATCCGTATTGACGATCATTCAGAAGACCGTTGCACTTCAAATACTTAACCAACTCTGTATTGATGACTTTTTCCATTACCTTAGATAAAATAGACAGTAATGCTATCGGACGGTAATTTTGTGGGAGACACTTTTTTCCCGTCTTTGGGATTGGCTGAACTCGAGCGATTTTCCAGCAGGCAGGAAAGGTCCTCCATGCATAAGATAAGCGGAAGAGTCTGCCAAGAACCGGCGATAGTTCTGGAGCACAGTTTTTAAGGACTATTGCTGGTATTCCGTCCGGGCCGGTTGCCTTCCTACAATCCAGTTCACGTAGAATGCGTTGAATAGTGCGCGGACGAAATCTCACATCCCGCATGGAAGACTGTCCGGCGAGATCACAGGTGGCTCAAAAGGCCGGGATCGAGGTTTGAATTCGCGGAAAATAAATTCGCGAACACATTAGCTTTATCCTTTGGATTCGTGACTAACGTCCCGCTGCCTGTCACCAACGGAGGGAAAGAGGAGGAAGCAAAGCTACTGCTGACAGCCTTTGCCATTGACCAGAAGGAGCGCGAACCAGTTGGGCACCGAAGGAGCTTATTGATCACCCTGTCGTTGTGAGTCTTCGTCGCGGTATCAATCGCCTGGTTGCACGCGTTTCTGATTCTAACAAAATTCGTTCTATTAACATCGGTGGGATTGGAGCGCCATTGCTTAAAAGCTCTATTTTTTGCCGCTGTAATCAACTCGCATTTTTTGTCAAACCAAGGTTTATCAGACGAACTTCGTTTGATGGAATGTGGAATATACATCTCCATCCCCAGGAGAATAATCTCTGATACCGACTCCGCGCAAGCGTTAACATCGGAGTTTCCGAAGCACACCTCCGACCATGGAAAGGATGCGAAGAAATCTCGCATATCGTCCCAGTTAGCAGCCCCATACTTCCATACATGGCGAAGCTGCCTAGGCCGGTTATTCGCTTGGTATGCAAGTGCTTGCGCGACAGATACCAAGCAGTGATCTGAGTTTCCCAGTGGCGCAAAAACCTCTAGGGTATAAATACTCGGTTCGGATGTCAAAAACGGATCCAGGGTGTTCGCATAATCGCCTCGGGCATCCGGTACTCGCGTTGGCTCCCCCATGAGTTGAGTCAAGTTGTGGCTTACAGCAAACATCTCCGCCAGCCTCCCAGCCTCGTCGGTTCTGTTAGAATGTAACAACCAGTCGGAATTGTGCACATTAAAATCGCCAAGGACAATAATTTCAGAAGCTGGGTGGTTGTATCTTTTAATCAAACCAGAGATTCCAAATATAGTTTCAGGGCTTATACAACGCAGTCTATTAAGAGATTTTGATTTTATTCCAAATTTATTAAACATATTTTTACAATCTAAGAAAGCAAAATATAATTTTAACAATTTTGATTTTATAATAATAAATCTTATGGTTTTCACAAGAATTTTTAATTTAAATCTTTTTCATTTATTTGATCAATTTTTTCATTTATTCTATTTATTGCAACATATGGCCTTAATAAGAGTTTTATTCAAAATTCGGGTATTAATATCATGTACAATAATAAAAAATACAAATAAATAAGTATCATTGATTAATTTAGCTAGATCTTAAAAATCATTCTTTTGTTAGATTGGGATCAAGACTTGACCGACAAAAGAATATCATCCAACTGCGATAATCAAAAAGGATAATTCAGCTTTTTACGTTTGATTCCTTTCTAATACAGCTGTTTTTCCTGTTGTACAATCTAAAACTTGATCACAAAAGTATAAATCGTGCATATTCTTCTTCGTTCCACCGCACGCAAGTTCCAAATGTGTTCCTAATTGCACTACTAAAAAAACTAATGTTATTTACAAAAATTTAAATTTGCAATCATGAAAATATAATCGACCCGAAACTTTGAATTCAATTAAATATATATCTCTCTATTCTAATCCATTCATTCATCACTAACTTTTCTTTCGTATTTTGTTTCTAGTTAATGCTGGATTAAATTTGCACCGTCATGAAATTTTACTTAAAACATTGAATTGGCATACTAACCAGAACCCGATGTTAAAATGGGTAATATGTCAACTACAAAACCCAATGTCGTTACAAGGTTTATGCCGGATCAAAGTACGCAGGGTACTAATAGCGAACTTGTACAGTCCTCTTGCTAACACTGAAAATTGCAATATGTCCAGGCTTCAGAGGTTAATTCAGCAAACAGGAGTACCTGTACCATTGCAGAAATATCTCTGCGATATCGACAAAATATCTACAGTATGACTTTATCCATTGTAATTATTGTCTAATGTTAAGTGTAGTAAGAATTGGTCAATAAATGTTAAATGTAGTCAAAATTGGTCAATAAATCAGGAAAGTAGTACAAATTTAGATTTTTTAAATCGACTATTTATTTAATTTCATCAATTTTAATAACAGGATCCAGTATACGTATAGTCCCTCTGGTGAAGAGTATTTAAATGCGGTACAATCTAATTAGTGCTAAACACATGGTGGGAGAGATGCAAGTTTGGAAGTTAACACACGAGTTCATGGTTTTAGCAGAATTTTGAAATCGTCATTAGCATTCACTGGGATGACATCAAATGGTATCTGATTTTTTTTATCAGCTTTAATCTTAAGGCTTGGATTCACGTCGACCAAGTATTTTGAAACATCGACGTGACTATTAATCGCAGCGCGGTGAAGGGCCGTTTGTCCATCCTCGTCTTGTAAAAGAACATTAGCTTTGGCTTCTATAAGTAAGGTAACTATATCTAAGTGACCTAAAATAAACGTGTAAATTTTAATATATTACTATAATATGTGGCAATCCTTTATATATTTACCCATCATTGCGGCTCGGTGAAGTGGTGTTGCACCACTCTTTGTGGTTGCATTAACATCGGCCTTACCCTGGTCTATAAGAAGCCTGCAGACCTCTCGGTTGCCACTTCTAGCAGCGTAGTGAAGAGCGGTGTATCCAAAGTTGTCCCTATCCATTGTTTTCCCATTTGCAATAAAGTTGCGAATACGGTCGATTTCATTGTAAATCACTTCAGAAATAAAATTCAATATAATTTTTTAGTAATGGTTTTAACTTCTTTCTATTTAGTAGTATTTTACGAGTAAATGATCATAAGAACGAAAGAATTAAGATTGATTATAAAAAAAAAAAAAAATAAACACTGGGCTCTCGAAATCCTGTCCTTATATGAACAAGCAATCCGGGCAGGGTAGTCAATTTCATACTTATACAGCTCGTACCACTTTCGTCGTATTTGCCTAAATAACTGATAATTTTATTATTTAAAGACATGCCATTTGTGTTTCAGTTGTACCCTACTCGTGGTATAAATTGAATGCGAGAGTGTGATAACGTTCTTCCAAGTGGTGATTTTTAGAGCCTTTCAACAATTCAATGTGAATAAATTATTCTCGTTTCGAATCAAAGCTCGAAATCGGGAGATTGACCGAATTGCAAAACGCTTTGCTGGTGATTGAAAAAACTGTATCATCAACAGAACTACAGTGGTGGGAAAAATAATAGAAACAGGCTTGTTCTTCGATATTAATCGTTAAGAAAAAATGTATTTGGGGAAAAATAAGAATTAAAAATATTGGGACGCATATGATAATCAGTACTAGAATATTCTAGAAAGTACTGGAAAACTGGAGACTATGAACAGTAGAACATTCAAGGCTATGGAACGGACGGAAACGAAGCACTGAATCAGAATGAGGAAACGGTATAAATACGTCGCACACAGATCATGGAGAGCAGTGAAGTAAGCAGTCAAAGACGCGATAAGTACGGAAGCGATAAGTCAAGAAATCGTTAAGTGTACGGTAAAAGTAACGGTTGTTATTAACGGACTAATAAAGTGTTATATTAATTCAAAATCGATTTAACGGCTCTTATTTATTAAAAATAATTAATCCAGCGAACCCTAAACCCGCAAAAATTGGTGTTAGAAGTGGGATTAATTATTGGTGAAGTGAATAAGTCTGTGAAAGTGAGTTGTAACGATGTCAGATCGGCATTTGGAGGATCTTCACGTTCCTGAGTTGAAGAAGGAATTTGAGGACCAGAATCTGGATAGCAAAGGACAGAAGCAAATTCTTCGACAGCGTCTGCAAGCAGCAATGGAGGAAGAGGGTATTGATGTCGACACATATGTTTTTACGATTGGGCCAGACTGTCCGGAAGGAGAAGAAACCGCGAGTCAAGATGGTGCCAATGTAACGGAGAAGAGTTCGCCACAGTTGGACATTTCGGAGATGCTCAGGATGATGATGGCAAAATTGGACGCGCAAGCTACAGACATTAATACAAAATTGGATGTCCAAAATTCAAAATTCGACGCACAAGCTGCAGATATAAATGCAAAATTGGATGTCCAAAATTCAAAATTCGACGCACAAGCTGTAGATCTGAATGAAAAATTGGATGCCCAAACGCAGTGGATGAAATGTAATTTTCAACACTTTAAGGAAGAAATTCAGTCAAAAATTCGAAGCGAAGTAGAAAATTTGGATCTAAAAAACGAAGCTGAATTTAAGAAAGTCACCGATGAAATAACGCGAATCGAAAAGGGACTTGGGTGTGTTGAGAGAAATAAGACATCGCCTAGCAATCAACATGACTACAAAGATACAAGGATGCAACCGCCAACCTTCGATGGAACGGGACCCTTCTCCGTATTTATACGTCAGTTTGACGCCGCGGCCAATTATAATAAGTGGTCGGATGAGCAAAAGTCAACATCACTAATCTTGTCACTCCATGGGGCGGCTGCAGAATTGCTACAAACCATACCAGCAGAGAAGCAAACAGATTTCCAAGCGGTAAGAGACGGCCTTGAAGCTAGGTATGGAGACAACCACATGCAGCAGGTCTACCGCATGCAACTGCGGGGCAGAACTCAGAAACCTGGGGAAAATCTTCAACAGTTGCAGGCAGACATTGAGCGATTGGCAAACTTGTGTTATTCAAATATGACCAAGGAATTTCTGAACGAGGTAGCAATTGATGCATTCATAGGTGCACTCCAAAATCGGAACTTGCAACAAGCCGTTTGTTTGGCAGGAAAGAAGACGACTAATGAAATACTGGTGTTCGCATTGGCATATGAACCTGCTAAACTGGCTACCAAGAGAACATATATAGTCCGAGAAATGTCCGTCCAGGAATGTTCCTGCCAAAGAATCGAGCATGTACAACATAAGAGGAGACTATCAACGGACCAACCTGAGGCCAATAGCTCGGGAAACTTGTAAGGGCAGACTTTACGGGGCGAAAGTCACCTGGTGGAATGTGCAGCCCCAGTATAGTAACTGTATCACAACTCCAACGGGATAACCAAAGTTTGGTTATAACTACGATTGTTAATGCAAGGACAACAACAGTGACAATCCACACTGGAGCAACGAGATCCATAATTCGGCCGGATGGCGCCGGCAAAATAGCCCTTAGCAAAAATAGAAGATACGCTTTGAAGACTGGCACAGGAGAATGTTCTACAGTCTACGGAGAAGTCGAGAGCATAATAGTGCTGGGCAATATCTCCATCTCCCACCAATTTTTGGTTGCCGATATTACGGACGAATGCATTCTTGGAATAGATTTCATGAAGGAGCATCAAGTTGTTCTAGATATCGGGCAAAGAACACTGCGAATCGGTAACTTGGAGGTTGCTATTACATTGCAGGACGAACAATTGCGAAGACTGAAATGTTATGTGCGTGAGGAGTATGAGATGCCAGCTCGTTCAGACTCGGTAATTTGGACCAGTCTCGAGAGTGATCCCGGTGACAATCGATTTTACATCACCGAGGCTGTACAAAATCAGCGTAATGGGAACATCCTTGTTGGGAAAGCCCTTATCGATGCGAAGAAGCACATCGTACCCTTCAGAGTACTAAATGCGTCCAAGGAGCCGATCGCAATAAGAAAAGGGGAGGTAATCGCAGAATGTGGACCCGTATCAATGATAAGCTCAATTCAGACAAGGGGAGACGACCATTCAATTCAACAGCCCGCTGGTGCATCCTCTATGGTTAATAAGTTGATGTCCCAGAAAATCGGATTGACAGACAGAGAAAAGGCAAGCGTTAAATCACTCCTGAACGATTTTTCTGATATTTTTGTGACAGGAAATGATAAATTCGGACGCACCGGTATAGTTAAACATCGCATTGACACGGGTGAGTCAAGACCTATAAGACAGCCACCTCGTCGAGTACCGTTGGCCAAACAATCAGAAGTCGGCAACATGATTCGAGAGATGGAAGAGCAAGGAGTCATCGAGAAATCATCGAGCCCAGGGGTTCGCCGGTAGTGCTCGTCAAGAAGAAGGATGAGACAACTAGATTTTGTGTCGACTCCCGCCGGTTAAACGACTTTACGAAGAAAGACAGTTACCCACTTCCTCGAATCGACGACACACTAGATACCCTTTCTGGAGCTCAGTGATTTTCAACATGGGACCTAAAAAGCGGTTACTGACAAGTGGAAGTGAAGGAGGAGGATAAGGAGAAGACAGCGTTTACTACCGGAAACGGACTTTATCAATTCAACGTGATGTCTTTTGGATTGTGTAATGCTCCAGCAACGTTTGAACGATTAATGGAAAGTGTTCTACGGGGACTTACATGGAAGACGTGTCTTGTGTACTTGTTCGGTATCATCGTTGTTGGAAAGAATTTACCAGAACACATCAATAATCTGCGCTCCGTCTTCGAACGACTAAGACAGACCAACTTAAAGCTCAATTCGAAGAAGTGTGAACTCTTCCAAAGGAGAGTAAAATTCCTGGGACACATCGTTTTATCTGCAGGAGTTCAAACGGATCGTGATAAGATAGCAGCTGTCCAAGAGTGGCCTACTCCAAAAGATAAGCAGCAGTTAAGAAGCTTTATGGGATTAGGCACATATTACCTACGGTTTGTTAAAGGTTTCGCCAATGTGGCTAAAACCTTACATGAACTAACGGGTAAAGACAAAAAATTCAATTGGACAGAAAAGTGTAAGGCAGCATTCAACACATTGAAGGCCGAGTTATGTAAGACTTCAACATTGGCATTCCCAAGAGCGGATCGCCCATTTATATTGGATACTGATGGAAGTGACACAGGAATCGGAGCAGTGTTGTCAAAGGAAGTCGATGGTAAAAAGAGAGTTGTCGCATATTATAGTCGAGTCCTATCTAAGCCAGAGAGAAACTACTGCGCAACAAGAAAGGAACTGCTGGCTGTCGTAGAAGCCGTTAAGAATTTCCATAAGTACCTCTACGGACGTCGATTCCACCTTCGGACGGATCATGCCGCCCTGAAATGGTTGTTAAATTTTAAGAATCCGGAAGGAGAAATAGCTCGATGGATCGAACAACTTCAAACGAACGATTTTTAAATTTCCCACCGTCAAGGAAAGGTGCATAATAACGCTGATGCTCTATCAAGAAGACCATGTAAGTCAGATTGTCATAGAGTGGAAGAGAAAGAAGAGGCGTACGACCTGCGAAATCTACAAGTAGAAGTACTAGATGGGTGGACGAGTGATGCTATACGCGCAACTCAACTTCAGGATGAAGTTATGTCGCTAATCCTGGAACAAAAGGAAAAGAACGAGCTGCCAACTTTGAACAATATTTCCGACAAGAGTGGAACATTTAAAGCATATTGGGCACAATGGAATTCCTTGCTGTTGGAAGATGGAATCCTAAAGCGTAAATGGGAAGCCGCGGATGGAAAATCCCATCGAATGCATATTCTAGTCCCACCATCAAAAGTGAACGATGTACTAACAGAAATGCACGATTGGGCCTCCGGTGGACATCTGGGAGTTAATAAGACACTTTCAAAATTACGATCTCGATTCTATTGGCTTCACATGAGAGATGACGTCGAGTCTTGGTGTAGGAAGTGCACAACTTGCACTACGACCTAAGGACCAACCGCAAAACCAAGGAGCGCTATGAAGCAGTACAACGTGGGTGCCCCTTTCGAGCGAATTGCGATTGATATCTCAGGGCCATTTCCAAAAACAAACGACAACAACAAATACATGTTAGTTATCATGGATTACTTCAGCAAGTGGGTGGAAGTTCTTCCAATTCCAAAGCAAGAAGAAACAACCGTCATTGAGCAGCTTATCAATAACTGGATCACCAGATATGGAGTTCCCTGTGAGCTGCATTCCGATCAAGGCCGAAACTTCGAATCACAGATATTTCAAGGCATCTGTGCGGCACTGGGTGTAAGGAAAACCAAGACCACACCCTTACATCTGCAGTCAGACGGAATGGTCGAAAGGTTCAATCGAACAATAAAGGAGCATTTATCGAAGGTCGTTAGTGATCACCAACGAGATTGGGACAAATATGAACAAACCTTTCTCATGAGCTATAGATCGGCTAATCACGATACGACAGGCCATTCTCCAGCAAGAATTATATTTGGACGAGAGATACGATTACCCGCCGATCTGCGAATCGGTATACCTCCAAACGATAAGACTGAAGACTACGTAGCCGAATGGAGAAATCGCCTCGATGAGATTCATCATTTGATTCGAAAGCAAATCAAGGTATCATGTGACAGGATGAAAACAAGGTACGACGTTCGAGCCAACGCATCCGGATTTAATGCAGGCGATAAGGTGTGGCTTTATAACCCTCATCGGCAAAAAGGGAGGTCTCCGAAGTTGCAGCAACATTGAGACGGACTGCATAAGATTCTCACAAGAATTAACGACGTTGTCTATAGGATTCAGCGATGACCGAACGCCAAGATGAAAGTGGTGCATCATGACCGACTGGCGACTTTTTGTTAACCCAGATGACCAGTGAACTTAGTTCGGTACGAACTAATCTAGGCGGAGGGTAGTGTGACGCATATGACAACCAGTACTAGAATATTCGAGAAAGTCCAAAACAAAGTACTAGAGTATTCTAGAAAGTAATGGAAAACTGGTGACTATGACCAGTAGAAAATTAGAGACAATGGAACGGACGGAAACGAAACACCGAATCAGAATGAGGAAACGGTATAAATACGTTACACGCAGATCAGAGAGTAAGAAGTAAGCAGAGTAAGCAAGCGATAAGTACGGAAGCGATAAGTGAAGAAGTCGTTAAGTGTACGGTAAATGTAACGGTTGTTATTAACGAACTAATAAAGTGTTACATTAATTCGAAATCGATTTAACGGCTCTTATTTATTAAAAATAATTAATCCAGCGAACCCAAAGCTCGCTACAATATACTGGACAACACTTTAAACAATCTTATTTCCAGTCTACCACGAAGATTATTAACTATTATAAGAAATAACGGACAAAACATTCCATATTAAATAAATTATTATAAAAAAAATTAAAACATAAATGTCGAGTTTATACTTTCTCGCAGGCGAAATTATGGTTTTTTTTTCAGAAAATAAATTACCAAAGCAATAAAGCCATTAAAGGGTTTTCCCTGAGTTGGTGTCGGTTGACAATATTTTGTCACAAAACTAGTCATAAAAGTTTATTACTTATTCCAAGAAAACTGAAAATTTACGTTTGTGTTTATAATTTTTCCGGGCACTGTAGTTTTCCTGTATATCGGGTAGTATCTAAGAAATTGATTTGTTCGATCCACACCTTTCGTGTATATATTATATTCCAATACACTTTCAGGTTTTTGAATCGTACCATTAGTTTTTCGGCTTTTTTTTTGTGTGTCATAAATTGGCATTATGTATGATAGACATTTTCGTATCATTTTGTACTTCTCATCATCATCGGCACTACAACCAGGAACCGGTCTTGGCCTTATTTAGCAAGTCTTGGGGCTTGTTAAATTTTCCATAATGATTTATTTTTTTCTGGGCAAGGTCATTAGTCTTGCGCCAGGGGCTCCCCGATGGGGAATCGAACCCCGGTCTCCCGGGTGACAGGCGGGTATACTAACCACTATACTATCGAGGAGCCCACTTTGTACTTCTATGCTTTCCAAATTTGTGCGAGCACTTCACCTTTTCCTTAATACTTAGTTCCAAATTCATATAGTTTTGAGTCCTTCCATTTTGCCGGTACTCCTCTGTTTTGTCGCAGCATTCCACAAACCCGTATTTTCTTTATAAGCAAATTCTCTGCAAGTTCTACACTATTGTAGTAATTAACCAAGTATAGATCATCCAATTTTCCACAAAAATTTGTCAATATTTCCATCGCCCTTTAAATGCTGAATACCAGAGTATATTTTGAAACGGAAAATATAACCCGAAATGGAATCGCACAGCATCCGAACGCATATGGATTATATATATTAAAACTCAATCGTCCACGCCATGGTATCATTCTTTCATCAAATGAAATATTTTACCTTGGTCAGGATTAAAGTTTTCTTGAAACTTTTTTGCAGTTTGGTCAGCATTATCAGGTTTATTATTCTTATACGAAAAATGTAAAAATAATGATATCTGTCCAAGTCTATTACGAGGCATCATTTTGTTAAATATTAGTGTTTCCAATAAGAGACTAGTCGATCAATAATCGCCCATTCTTGAATTTTTTACGATTCCTATAAAAATAACAAACCATTTCCTAAGATCGGCTGCTGTAACATCGAACATTTTATCTAATGTCATTTTGTTTGTAGTATCTATTCGTTTTAGTAGTAATAAATTAAAATAATTCGTTCCGTATAAATAATTCCACAACATATGGTATATCTCTGGGAATTACGTAAGGACCCGGAGATCCTTCGAATTCAATTTTCCTTGGTAAATCAAAATCTGACCGCTCTACATTATCTGTTTCTTTTGCATCATTTGAAAACGGTAGCGTTCGTCGAATTCTTCGTCTAAATATTTTAGAGTCATCCGAAGATTCTGCTCCACTTTGATTTTCTAAAAGTGTAATGTCCTTCATTTCTTCGCAATCCTTAAATTCAAGCGAAACATCAAACAAGCTGTTCACACACTCAACATATAATCGTGTCTTCTCTTCCGCTTGCTATTATCAAAGGCCACAAGTATTATAAAAACAAAAAAACTTGGTAATATGTCTGTAACTTATTGTTACTTAATACTGGCGTTCTTTTGATCGCTTTGAACATGGCTTCAGCATAGTGCCACCGGCGCATGTTCAATTATTTTACTTATGTCACGAACGAGCTGCCATCGGTCGACATAGTGTTCATTTAAGCATCGTCTTTCGTATCGGCTGCCTACAGCGTTGCATAAGTAGCTGAAAAACCAATGAGGACCATTCGAGGTTTTATACGTTTGTTTGTGTTAAGTGGATTTTCGCAGTGTGAGTCCTAATCCTGGTTATGTTTCATTGCTCATATTGTTTGTCTTCACTCATATTGTTTGATAACGCAAAAATATAACCAAAATAAGATTCAATGTCCCCAAATACCACAAACTGTTGAAAAGAAACATTTCTATCAAGTTCTAGCGTAGAGAGTTAATGTTATAGGGATTGTCTTTCGAAATCAAAAACGGTTTGCAACAAGGAGCGGTACTGTGGGGGTTATTTTAGCTTATCCGAACAACCCCCCATAACTACAACCCAACTCCCATTATTTCCCGCTAATGCAATTGCATTACCACCTGTAAATGCTTCACGCATCAAGTTTTCCTAACGTATAATCTGAAAGCTCCTGGAAGAGAATTCTTACCTTCATACAACAATTCGCATTCAAAATTCCCTACAAGAATTCTGTCCATCTTATCGGATCATAAATCCAAAACCCAATTCGGCACCTTCGGTTGCCTGGCAAATCCCAATATTACCTTATGCATTTTCCCTAGATGAATTCCTGTAAAGAAACAATTCGGTTAACACATAATGTAACCATCATAACTAGGGAGAATAAACACTGCGTCGACTATTCCCAGCCTCACCATGCGTACAATAAATTCCCTTACATAAACATTGGCTGGCGACCTTTGCACCCAACGATAAACAATCCAACGCAGCTGCATACAATTAGCGCAATATACGCTAAAACCAATTTCCTTAGCACGCACCATGTGCAAACAGAAGAACGCTGTTCTTCAGCAGGCATTCCGGCGATACGTCAAACAATTCAAATTGTTTCAAGTATCCCAAATGCATCTAGCAGCTAATGAGTTGCAACTTGTTTAGTCAGTTGAACTCTCAGCTCATAAATTCCTTTATGTCTTCTAATTTTCCGGATCCGTTTCTCATGACCTCGCGGCATGAGCAAACAGAAATCCAATTAGCACCCAATGAGATCCGGCTTATTTACTTAGCCGAACTCACACCTCATTGATGCCCATTATCCCTTTCGATTTTTCCGATTCGTTTCTCATGGCCTTGTACCATGAAATAATCAATGTCCACACATACATGAATACCATCATGACCTCCTCCCTCTATGAGATCCGGTTACCTACCCCAAAGAGAGACTTTACGTTTCTGTTGTAATAGGAAAACACACCCTTTAGAGAGTCTGTACCGAGCCGGTCGGTTCACCTCACGCTATCCGTAGCGCTGCGGGTATGCGTACTGCGTAAAGGGGTGTGATCGGATTGTCATGATAAAAATTAGTCGGTTAATTAGTGCAAATGTCGGGAATAAAAATATAAGACCAAATCAAGTTATAATAAACACAACTTGTAGTAACAAATCGTTACAGATAAAAAGGACCTTTTTAACGTAAAAATCTATCGTATATGTAATTGTGAAATTCACCGTGACTACTGTATGCATGAAATAAAACAAATTATAATCAACAAACCTGTGTTTCATTTCTCCTGGGTGTGATGTTTCCTCTGCTGCTATGGTGATCAAATTGCAGCGGAATTCCAAGGAACAATCGGAGAGTGAAAAGTGAAAATTTTGTGGGGACGGAGTAGAACCCTGCGCCCATGCTGGCGCCACGACTTCGTCTTCCCCACAGTACTGTCTCCAATTCTTTCGAATATATGATGTACTCTAGTGACTTCAAATGTTCTCTTCATCATAATATTGTATACAGAGACAATCTCATATTCTACAGAACAGTTCCAACAATTTGCGAACTAATTTTAATAAAGTTCAGCGCTATTGCGGCAAACGGAAATTCAAAATCAACGTCCCGAAATATCCTATTTGCAACTATAGATAGTTAATATCGGAATCAGAATTCGAGCCTGAACTAGAAAACGCCACCGACAGTCCTGACGCCTCAATGGACGACAGTGTTTCACGTACCCCCACCCCAAATTCATTTAGGGCCCCAAAGCGCAAGACGCAGTTGCCACCACTGAGCTGCGAAGGAATATACGAATATACTCCAACTTTCTGACAGAAACCTGTGGCATCCGTGGCCTGCCATATAGTCAAGAGGAGATCACTCCTTTAGAACATTCTACCCATGACAGCACTGTTCGAGCGAATTGGATCCGTCACAACATTGCGTTAACCTCTACATATTTGAAAAATACCTTTCACCTTTAACGTCAGATTTTTGCATTATCCTGCTTGGTGACACACGAATCTTTACGAGGCGACACTCCCAGCATCCTATCTTACATGGCGACCCTGCCATAATAAACCAACAGCTTCTTACCCTACACATGTAATTGGTGTATAGTATTTCATATTGTACATCTTACTAGTTCTCATTACATTGGTATAGTAAAGGTGTAAGTTGCGTTATATTAAAGCAACACTCAAAAAAGAAAGTTATATAAAGAAATTGTGGAGAAATTGACCGATATTCGTTTAAGTAAGTTGAGATTTCGGGAATCCAAACCTTAAACTTTTGAAATTTTTATTTATCGGTCCAATATTTGTCGATATTTCAACGGGTGACAAAATCGTCATTAGTGGTAACCGAGATTATTTTTGTCAGCGCTTCGTACGTTCCCTAGGGACAAATTGCTTCAAAAGAAACACCTAGAAATGATCGAGCCGCGTTGAGTGTCCAGTACTGTTCAATGTAGGTTCAATTGATGTAAAAGATTCGGTATTTCGAAATATCTTAGATCTTGATATTGGACTTCTCGATCATAAAAAATACTATTCCAAATTATATAATGTGACCAACATAAACAAGACGAACTAATCCGAGTAGATTTTCCGAAAACTTTTCGGGGCCTATTATCTCAACACTACGTATTATGGGGGAGAACGTCACAACGACTTTGCACCAGCAAGAGAGATTCCTCCTTCCTTTTTTTATGAACAACTTTGTGGGGGTTCTTAAAGCTCACCTGAAGAACGCCCCATATTCGCAACCAATATTTGCACTTCAATCGCCCCGCATCAAAGCATTTCCTTTCACAAGGGCATTCTCCATGCATCAACGCATCGGCAGGAAATTTCCTAAAAGGATTCTCAGTCATTCATAATTCAATGCATCATATTTGCTTTCCTAGAAGAATTTCTTAAAGAACAAACCTCATATCCCTGATAGAAAACATATCGGTTACAGTACCATGTAACCATCATAGTCAGGGATAATGATCATTGAGTCGGATATTCCCAGCCTCACCATGTGTATAACAATGTTCCCCACATACACATTGGCTGGCGACTCTTTTGTCCAACGACAAACCAACTTGTGGGGAGGAAGTATTGTGCCAATACACGGGCACCCCGTTCACTTCCTCCTCCATCATAAATTGTTCACGCGCGAAGGTTCGTCCGTTCACATTCTTTGTTTAGTGTTATTTTTTATTTTAAAGAGGAAAAAACACTATTATTGTGATAACTAGTTTGAATTCGTGGATTATTGTTCCGTTTCATTTACTTATTGGATACTAACATTTTACGGTGGCACTGTTTGGAATATAAGAACTAATTCGAACACTGATTGTAAGGACTTGGGGTGCAACACGAACACGACTCGGAAATATATATGCGCGTCTTCGCAGTGACGGAGAGCGGGACTGACGCGTGACCATGGCGGTCAGTGGATGGAAAACGACTCAACGATATTTAATCGTTTTGGGATGAGTTTACCCAAGAAAGAAAGTTTCTCTGTGGTGGAAACAAGGAAGAAAGACTTGGCAATGTATGTGTATGTGTGAGTGAAGATCACATTGGTTTTTTTCATACACAAGGCCAGGGGAATGAACCTGAAACAAGGAAAGAGAAAATGTGCATTGCAGTTGAATAAATAAACCGCTAGTCATCCGGGAAATGGTGCTAAAAGCAAATTGGATGTTTATGGTAGCGCTAGTAAGGGTAGATATGGAATTCCTATTTGTATTTGTTTATGCTGTAGGATTCAATTGATACCAAGATATGCGGAATGCGTATTTGCTTTGGTTCCTTGGGTGTAAGTCGCCAGCCAATGTGTATGAACATTGTTGTACACATGGCGCGGCTGGGAAAATAGACGGCGCAATATTTATGGTCCCTGTCATGACGGTTACATTGTATGCAAGCCGAATCATTTTGTTTACAGGAATTTGTCTGGTACCGAAGGTGCCGAATTGGTTTGGAATCCCAGATAAGTAAAGCAAGAAATCTTACGGAAAATTGTATGCGAAGAGATGCATGAAAAGGTAAATTTTCTTTACGGGGACTTTAAGATTATAGATTTGATCTATATAATGCGTGAAGCATTTTTAGGTACTAATGCGATTGCATTAGTGAAGTTAGGAAATGGGCTGAATGTTATGGGGGTTTTACGGTAAGTAGACAGTGGGGTTTGGAGGAACCGCCACAAACTCCTAGCAGCCTATTGAAACAGCTGCATACAATTAGCGCAATAGCCGCGAACACCAAATTCTTTAGCACACATCATGTGCAAACAAAAGAATTCTGTTCTACTGCAGGCATTCTGGCGATACGTTAAACAATTCAAATTGTTTGAGGTATCCCAAATGGATTTCCCATTTAATGAGTTGCAGCTTATTTATTTAGCCGACCCTCATTACAGGCTGATGCCTTAGGTCGCTTCTCCCTTTGTTCTTTTTCCCTCGTTTCAGGTTTCGTTTATCCTTTGCTCAAATGCATCGATAAACACTGTGATCTGTACGATCACCCATACATGCATACACCATGATCTTCACTACGAGATCTGGTTTTCCATTCCACAAAGAGAGACTTTACGTTTCTCTGGTGGTAAGTAAATACATATCCTTAGTGGAGAGGATATCTACCACCACACCACAAACTCACTCCATTAACGAGTCGGCTCTGCACGAGCCGTTTATCGCTGAGTCTGATTACACCCATCAAAGCGGACGGGTCGTCCGCCATCCACCGTACCGGCGCCAGTACGGCGTGAAACGAAAAGTAGAGTTCGAGTCGAGCGCGTTATCAATTAAAAAGTAATTTTTCTTGGGCACCCTAGTATAAGGCTATACAAGTAGAGTACACTGTCTTACATTGTGTTTGCGCGTCCGTTTCACCGTCAGTGTAATTAGAATCGGCCCTTTGTAATCTAATCAAATTCAATAAATAATAATAAACTAAATCAGTGTGTTTCCTTTTCCTGTTGTGGACGTTGCACTGTGGAGTTCCGTTTGTGATTTTCTTTCGGTTTACGGCAGACACTTTAGAACTTGTGGGACGGAGTAGAACCCCGTGTCGTACGCCGGCACACGACTTCGTTCCCCACAGCTTAATACAGAGTATTTGGTATTTCGTTGAACGGTTCTATTAGTTAAAAGGCAAATAAAAATCTTTGCTGAAATCGGCGAATCATATTGTATGAGTGGCAAGCTTCTATAGGTTTAGCTTTTCTAAGTTTAAGGTCATGAACTTTAGTTTAATGTAGACCGCCAGTGCTGTGTATACTACATTAAAATGATGGTCATAAATCCTTCAGCACATTAACAATTACAACAACAACAAAAACTGTTAAACAATGGACACAATTTTAAAAAGCTTTTGAGCACTTACCTGCATTCCAAATTCCTCGTTCGAAATCCAGTTCTGATAAAGTTTGCTGTGTGGCACTCGCATGCTGATGACATCTGCACCCAGATATATGATCCATTTTTAAATAATCAAAATAATCTACTTTCTTGAAGTTGTTTAAATGTTATCGTGTACGTGCACTTAAAAACTAAAAATTCTCTAAGATCTGTTTAACTTGTCTTTAAAATACTGTTCGCTTTTCTAAAGGTCCACCTTCTTTAAAATTAATCCACAACAAGGAATAAACTTAAAATCAATCTAGAATTATTATCATAAAATCACTTATTAATTTCTACACGAAATAGTTAGACTTCACGTTGTAAAGTCCATACAATGTCCGCTTCTCCAGTGCTACAAATAACCTTGTAGTTCAACTGGCTCAATGCGTTAATTACGGTCATTGGAGCAGCATTTATCGTAACTCCATTAACTGTGTGTGTGGTGGCATTTTCGAAGCGTTTTGACAACGCTAACGCCTCAGCTTCATTCAAACCAAATAAAGTACAAAACTGATCGTGCAATGAGCCTTTGACACTCACGTAAGTATAGATGTCTTCTTGATTGACGATTGGCACTGGAATGGTAACGATATTTGGGGCACAATTAGAAGCTGATGCCAATGTTGCAGAAGATAATCTTGTTGGTTCTGCGGTTTGTGGAACAGTTGTTTGAGTAGAGACAGTTGCCGCACTGGATGTGGGAGAGATCGAGGTTTCTGTTGTTGCCACGTAAGATGAATGTACAGCTTCTCGCGTTAAACATTCCATAATAGAAGAGTATGCGGTTAAAGAAGTTTTTGATGTTACCTTCTTTTAAAATTTAAATTAGAATTGTAAAATATTCAAATCCCAGCATAAAAGATGTTGAGCCGAAAAGTGAAATAGAGGTGGTTATTGGATGTGGGTCTTAGCACTCTTGTTGAAATAAAGTAATTTATTCGGGCGAATCAACTTTTTGGTAATTCCCCAAAACAGCTGTTTCTCGACTGATGTTGGAGAGATTTTCGCGTACAACCAATGTGTCTGATGGTTCTATCGGTTCTGGTTCATTAAACTCTTTCCGCATAGTCCACATGTATTCATTATAGTCCTGCTTAACAGCTGTTGACGATGAAGCTACCACACGAAATCCGAGGACCTAAAAGGTTCAAATAGATTTTCAACATAAAGCAGTAATAATCAAAAGTACGGCTTACTTCCAAAGCGGATAATACTCGACACGGATGAACAAGGTAAACTATTGTTGACTCATCGCTATACCCTCCGCATGAAAAATGATTTAACTGCTTGATCTGGTCAGCTGGAAAGTAGTTATTAAGTAAAAATCGATCAAATTAGTCATGAAAACGAAGTGAAGTTCAATATGGAGGCACATGACACAAAAAATAACATAAATATTAAACTAAACAGAGCTATGGGTTAACATCTATACCGTTGGCACGCAAACAATTGCTATAATTGCTGGCAAAATATTCCTCGTCCTTAATAGCCACATAAACACAACCCACACTAGGACATTCGCTGGAATAATGATATTCATACATTTACGACCTAGTGGTATAGTGAATTAAACCGTGTCTCAGAGGAGGTCTATATGGGGTTTTTATTCACTGTAACTGCTTTCCTATTTAGTACCATTTTCTTGCTGATGACCAGGTCAAGTTGAATTGCGTGGTAAAAATATACTTTGAATTGGGTGGTAAAAATAATCAATACATTTTGGTAATGAATGGTAATTGCTGTTGGTCGAAAAATTCAATAGCTTATAATCGATGTTTCAAAATGGGCACTGATGGAAGTAATAATAAATCATCTTTCAAAACCGTTTCTCATTCCGTTTTTTAAGTACGACTATATTTATGGAATATGGAAAGGGCAACGAACACGTTAATAGCACTTCCTTCTACACTGTTAAAAGATTTAAAAAATATATGCTCTTATTACCATGTGCGCACCCAACAACCACAAATAAACGCACCAGACGTACATACAGCCGAGTCGCAGATCCCAGAGCCCTCTTTCAACGAAGTTGTAGACGCAATAAATCGATTGAACAACAAGGCTACCAGAGTCGACTGCATACCGGCAGAGCTTGTGAAACATGGAGGGGAGGCAACCACTCGGAAGATCTTTGGCGGTTTTTTTTTTCATTTGTTATTATCCGCCGAACATATGTTAGTCCATACCGAAAATAAATAAGGACGTTTTTACTGTTTTTTAAATTTTTTTTTATTTACTTTTGTATATTGTGTATATTTTTTTTTAATACTTTTTTGTTCGCGTGTACACACTCGCCCGTTTTCTCGAATGTTCCATTTTTCTCGCTTGCAACCAAGCAGCATTTAATTTCCTCCGAAAACCATTCCGGCTCACTTCCTACTTAAACCATTTTCCTCGTTTGTAACCAAGCAGCATTCAATTTCCCCGAAAACCATTTTGGCTCCCATCCTACCTAGACCATTTGACATAATACCAATTCTCCTTACTGGTAAGTCACCAGCACGATGCGTTGTATTTCTACGAAATAACCGTCGCAACGTTAAAGACCCATGTTCCTTTGTCTAACCGACAACCCATGCCCATACTTGGTTATGCCTCCGAAACCAATTTCTCCGTATACACGGCAACAGAAGAATCTAATTCAGCCTGTACGGCAGAAATTCCCCGAAACAAAATTCTCTATGTAGGCATAGCAACCTATAGCGTTAAGCAAGGATAGTGAAGAAGGTGAATTGAACACACGATGAAACGATTGAAAAGCGAAGCAGTGAAGCATCAGACTACTGACCGTGTTTTTCTTATTCGATTTTTTTCGTTCGGTGTTCTTCACTATTTTTGCTTGCTTGTGAATTGTGTGTATCTGTTAGAATCGCTACACACTCCCGCCGCAGTAACTTCGTTACGATCAGATTCGTATGCGGACGACGGACGAACGAGAGAGAAACGAGAAAACGTCGGAGGCTGGGCTCTATGCGGAAGTCGTGACCGTGTGTGAAGTTCTGCTTTACTATGGGAAGTGAATGCTGCGTGTTCAGATCACGTCGGGGTCACCAATTATATAGCGTTAAGCAAGGATAGTGAAGAAGGTGAATTGAACACACGATGAAACGATTGAAAAGCGAAGCAGTGAAGCATCAGACTACTGACCGTGTTTTTCTTATTCGATTTTTTTCGTTCGGTGTTCTTCACTATTTTTGCTTGCTTGTGAATTGTGTGTATCTGTTAGAATCGCTACAAACCCTTCCCCATGTCCCTAGTAAGTGGCAGTGAGCTTACTTAGCAACGACTCCACTGCCACGACACCCTGAATGGATTCTTGCATTCATTCAGTCAGTCGCTTCACAACCGCCGTTGCGTGCACACACGCCCCAGCGTTGTCCACCGCCACCGCGGTTTGCCGCGCCGCGCCGCCCACCGGGGAGTCTCTCTCCAACCATTGGAGCGCGCACACGCCACGTCGGACGTTCGAGTAAAGTCGATAATCATCCCTCAACCGGTGTACACAACATCCGAGTAAGGTTTTCATCCCACGAGTAGTGTGTATACCACGGGAATTAAGAGTGTATGTACGGGCAGTGTGTTGCTAGTTTATCATCGCGCGATTTCATTAATTGAATCTAAATTATGTATCTTGTATCACCTCAGGCTCCTTGATAGTATAGTGATTAGTATCCTCGTCTGTAATGCGGGAGACCGGGGTGTTCGATTCCCCGTCGGGGAGCCTCTGGCGCAAGACTATAATGACCTTGCCCGGAAAAACAAATTATCATGAAAAATTTAACAAGCCTCAGGACTTGCCAAATAAGGCCAAGACCGGTTCCCGGTTGTAGTGCCGATGATGATGATCACCTCAGTTCAAATAAAGTGACTTCGCGGTTCAATTACACGGCAACTGAAACTTTAAATCTAACGTACGTGAATGATAAATTTATTTCGGGCGGCGATACACTAATGGCCAAATAATAGTCACTGTTGAGGAGAACGAACCGAATAACAATATAAGAGACGTCGTGCCAGCGCAATAGTTCCTTAATCGTTCCATTAACTTGTTGCTGTGTTATACTAAAGTATCGTTGCTGCATTTCCGAATACACCCATGTTATTGATAGAGAGTGAACATTATAAACCGAAAATAATAAGGAAAGAAACAGTGTCAACCAAGAAGCAGAATAAAGAACATTTAATTAATCAAACAATCAGACTGCATTTTTATTATATTGTCTTCCTCGTTGGTGGATGTTACGGAGTTCTATCTGCCCAGCGGTGCGTTTGGGGATGTTACGGCCACAACCACCCATCCCATAATACTTATTCCTTTGGAGCTAGTCTCCACCACTAACGGCGATACACGCCAAAAACATTCCACTTAAAAGAATATGACATTTAGCTAAATCAAAGCATTACCCTATACACCTCGTCCCGCATAAATTGATAGCAAGCAAATCAAGCTAAAACGTGCAATTTGCGCTAATCAATTAAATGCCAAGTAAATTGAGCTGAACGCTAAATTTACTCACATAAAAGCTGAAAGATAATCATTGAACCAAGGATTCACCCAACAAAAACTCCTAAAAGGCAAATGTGCGGACCAGATGCCGTCGTCCAGTTTTCGTTCTAACCAAATTAAGTTAGAACAAACGAAAAGGCAATAAAGCAAAATAAACATGCGCCTCGGCACCATTGATCCTCCTTCATGAGTTTCCCACGGGAAAATTTCATTAGGCAAAAGAAAAACAATAGGCGAAATAAACGCACTATTGATTTTTCTTTGAGTTTAACACAAAAAAAGGGGACCAGGCAAAAAGGAAAGATCCTTTGATCTCGTGAAAAAAACCAGGTTTCACACCTAGGAAAAAGTACAATGGAAAACGAACAACGATAGTGGGATGAGAGTTGTTGTTCGGGCCATTGTTGAAGACGAGGTTTTGGGATCAAGTCCAAAAAAGGACATGAGAGTTGTGTTTCGGGTCAAGTCCAGAACGGACATAAGTTTGGTTTTGAGAGTTGGTTTTTGAATCTCAACCGAGACGGTGAGATATAAATAAGTGGGTTTTTAAGAGTTGAGCGGAACGGTTCCGGGTGTCAGTGTTAAAAAGGACAATTTGTTCACATACTGTAAAGAGCCGAGAAAATCCAAATGTAACTTTTAAATAAAATTTAATTTCAATTAAATAATTAATAAAAATAAAACCAAGAGTGTTGTTGTTCAAATGTGTAATAAGTGCGTGGTGTTAAATAGCTAACATTAAAGATTCGTTTTAAATTTAAAAAACAAAGATTGTTTTATTTTAAAGGTGTTTCAAGTGTAGGTGGTGTTCAATGGATTACATTATAGGGAGTTTGCCAGGCCCATACCTCACCCCCACAGACTATGTCACGTAATTAACAAATAATAATTTCCACCCATTTCCCCCTAAATAATTACGCAAATTCGCGTCTTTAATCCCACAATTACATACATACCATACACAAAACAACATTTCCCACCATGAAAAGTATCACATTTTAATTTTCCTAAAAAATACAACCCCACCCTAAAAGCCGCTTCAAGGCCAAACTTTTCGCTGTACGTAAGATGTACAGGCTATTCAGTTTTGAATAGCCACGATTTCAATGGAAAACACATACAAATATTTTTCAACCCTTTCATCCCCTATCTCGCAACGTGTCGTAATTCTTAAACCAAAAGAATTACAAAATTCTCTAAACGAGCCCCACGATACACACACACATATATATATATATTATTACAATGACCATTCCCAGCTAATTTGCAGTTACCTCTCCTGGTTCAGGTCAGCGAGACCCGAAGCCAATTTCAATGAATCGTTAAACGGAAAGTTGGAGGTAAATTTGTATCCCCATATAAAAGGGCGTGAATGACCGACTCTCGCTCTCGTTATGTCTTAAAGATCGTCATAGCAGCCCCATTGGACCGACCCCTGAAGCTAGTTTATCGTGTGTGCAGTGAAAAGGTTTAGTAATTCATTTCCATTCAAAAACAAGAAGAGGAAACATAAATAAAGACAATAAAAATACGACCCGAGTGATAGGAGAAACTTTCTGATCCTAAGGCAAATCTGTGATAAAAACCAAAGACGTTAGGAGGAAAGACCATTGAGGTGGCAACGGAGCTAGACCGTGAGTACTTTTTAGTTATGTTTATTTTGTGTGCAAAAATAATTTTGCAACAATTACTTTTCAGTCTACCCTCGTATATTCATCATCATCGGCACTACAACCTGGAACCGGTCTTGGCCTTACTTAGCAAGTCCTGAGGCTTGTTAAATTTTCCATAATGATCTGTTTTTTCCGGGCAAGGTCATTAGTCTTGCGCCAGAGGCTCCCCGACGGGGAATCGAACCCCGGTTTCCCGCGTGACAGGCGGGTATACTAACCAGTATACTATTGAGGAGCTCGTATATTAGTAATCCAAAAAAAATGATGTCAATGACATCAATTGCAGCATTCAAAATGAAATACCGGACGAGGCGACAACATACAAGTATATCTATAATGCATCAAGAATAATTCATCAATTATCCAAATGAATTCTTAAAATTCACTTGATTTGCTAGGCTTGATGGGATGCCTTTTAACATTAAAAATTTGCGTGCTTCTAATTCTTCTCCGAGCCATTCATCCACCACAACTTTGTAATGGTGCAGTAAAACAGACGATGGAAAATAGCATCGAAGCTAAAATTTTAAATGGAAAATTTAAAGAAGTCATATCCCATTCCCACATCCCAATGATTCCGATAGATAAACTATTTGAATGTAAACGTTTGCGTATCGCATTTGCAATGACCATTGATGATGACCATGCGCAAGGACAATAATTATAAGTGTGTGGGCTATATTTGGAAAATTCTTACCTCTTACGCGCCTCGATCAGCCTTTTCATTTATTAAAGTATACACCAAGTGGAAAAACAAAAAAACCGAGTGTATCTAAATAATAATGAACGGACAGTATGTTAGAACATAAATACTTTCTTTCGTCAAATGGCATCGCAACGCATGCTGAGAAACCAACTCGCCGAGGAAGAAACGTTTGGCAAGGTACTGAGTTTGCTCTGATAAAACAGTTGCGCAGATACAGACGGCATCACAAGTTGAGTTCGATTGGGTTCCGGTTGCCCTGTAAAGTGCGCATATCAAATTGTGAGGATTTTGTTGAAACATCCAAAGTGGTGGCTTACTTAACGTGGTGCGCTAGTCTGTTACTCTCCACGATCACCGTACGCTTAACAAAATAGAAACATCCTTTTGTGCTGTCCACACATAGTCCACCACACTGATCACTGATCAATTTAAATCTTTGTTCTCTCGAATCCAGAAAATTAAGACTTTCAAATCCCGGTTGGGAAACTTGGACATAGCAGTTTGAGTTGAATGCTGATTGATAAAGGGTGCGGTTCGGTCTTTAGTCTTGTGTGGATATCAGTTAATTGTTAGTTATGGGAATAAGTGGTTTAACATCTTACATTAAAAGTGCACATCAGTATTTGCGTCCTTACGAACTGCATGACTGTAAAAGCGTTATCGATGGATACAATGGATTGGATTCTTTCAATTGCTCAAGGATTGTAATATCACGCCGTTTGTTATTCTGGCCGGAACTATCAAGGAGCAGAAATTAGAAATTATGAAGAAGCATGTTTCCTCTGATATTAAAGATCTGAAGAAGTTTACTTGGGACGCCATGAAGAGTTGCTTGATCCCATTTACTAGAAACATTCTTCTGGAGCGGATGAAGGAATTGCTGCTTTGAGCGCAAAGCTTAATTGTCCAGTTCTGAGGGATGACTCAGATTTTACATTTGTGGTATTCAGGTTATACTTTTTTCAATGTTATCTACTACAACGGCTTACAAAAGGAACCATAAATTTCGTAAACGGAATGACACGAAAATTCGGTGAAGCGTCAGCTCCGGACGATGGCGTCCAACCAACCACTAAATGCAATTCGGAGTCTTGCCGACGAAAGATTACGGTGATGACATTCGGTGACCCTCACCGCAGATATTACACTCGTGCTTGTATTGTTTCAGGTAATCATTCGTGCGAGAAAGCAACAAATCCCAGGACATCACTCAAAGCCAATGGGACGCCCAGTCAGCGGTGGATCTCACATAATTACAGTGTAGGAATCTAAGAGGCTACCACCACTAAACAGTCTGTAGCGGCTCTAATAGACGCACACGCAATTCACAAGCAAAATAGTGAAGAGCAGCGAACGAAAAATCGAATAAGAAAAATACATCAGAACCGTATACCAAGCGATAACAAAAATAATTCACATCAGTGGAGTATAGTCGAGTTTAGAAATCAAATTCTAAACACGGTCAGTAGCCTGATGGGTAACGCTTAGGTAAATTTTTTTTCGTGATTCAAGCTGTCATAGCGTCAGTTCGAATCACACGATCTTCTTCACTATTATTTCAAACGCTATAAGTCCACCTCTCTTCCCTAAACTCAGCAATAAAATGAATGACAGGGAAGCACTCTTCTGCGATCAGTGCATTCTACTGACATCCAGACAGGGTGTCGTACCGGAGGTCTCTGTGTTCCGCAGTTCAGGTAAGCGATGTTGTAAGTATCGGGTTTCCCAATAGGGGCGACAACTTTGAATTTAATTTGTGAACGCACCCTTTCGCGGTGGCCATATGAACGAAGAGTTCCATTCATAAATGTTTTGATTGTACTTCAAGCCGATAATAAAGTTTTTGAAATATATCCGTTTTATTTTTTAATAAAAAAATTGTCAAGTCCCTATTGGAAAACCTGATATATATATATATATATATATATATATATATATATATATATATATATATATATCGGATTTTCCAATAGGGACTTGACAACTTTGAATTTAATTTGTGAACGCACCCTTTCGCGGTGGCCATATGAACGAAGTCGAGTTCCATTCATAAATGTTTTGATTGTACTTCAAGCCGATAATAAAGTTTTTGAAATATCTCAAATGGTTTGCGTTTTATTTAAAAAAAAATTGTCAAGTCCCTATTGGAAAACCCGATAAATCCTTTAAACACATATCGTTCATATTCCGTGTAAAGATTTAATTTTTTTGAATCATAATATTAGGTATAGTAGATACTACGGTTCGGCTCCTCGATAGTATAGTGGTTAGTATACCCGCCTGTCACGCGAGAGATCGGGGTTCGATTCCCCGTCGGGGAGCCTCTGGCGCAAGACTAATGACCTTGTCCGAAAAAAAAGCAAATCATTATGGAAAATTTAACAAGCCTCAAGACTTGCTAAATACGACCAAGACCGGTCCCCGGTTGTAGTGCCGATGATGATGATGATGATGAGATACTACGGTAATGCAATTTCATATAATCTGATGTAATTCCGTTTTAAAATACATGACACAATAAACCTTAAAATTACAAATAAACTAAATTTTTTTCCTCCACAGCTTGAGGTTTTTTGTAATGTTGTAACAAATAGTCTCAACAAATCAGCGACTACGATTCAAATAAAATATAACCATTTTTACTTCACCGCCCAGTAAATTAAAATTTAAAATGGAAACGTAGATATTGCAAAAACAAAAAATATATATAAATATAAAAAAATTAAATTTACCTTTCAATCCTGAGACGAGAACGCGCCAGGGATACTTATTACTGTAGGAACCTAAGTTGCCCCGGATTATGATGTATGGCATTGGAAATTATTTCGTTATGGCTCTGGGTAACACACACCACACTCTCACTGCCAAGATATTTATCCTTTAAGAAAATGTTCAAATAGTTTGTTTTATTGCATCAAAAGCAGATGCTAAATAAACTTATACAGGTATAAATAAAATTGTGTTTTTGCGGTGGAGTGAACGTAATATATGCTACTACTCAGCTCAAGTGAAAACTAAAAACTAAAACGAGTTCTGCAGTTTAGCATCTAAATCCATAATTAAATGTACGGTTTTCGGTGGTGTATGCACAAACCCAGCAAATAGTCAGCAATAAAATTATAATGAAGTGTGAGAAATAAACTAGTATCGTAATAATGACAATAATAATAACAAAGTGGTTAAAGTCAAAGAGAAAAAATGCAACATAACAGTTAAAAGAGATTAATATTCGTTGGCCAATGCGATTATAGGTGTGGGCGCAATAAAATAAAAAAAAAATATTTCATACAAGGACGGTGGTAATATTGTACCTGTGCGCCAATGTTACGAAAAAAGGACATTCTATGTTATTTGAAAGCCCACATGTTGGAAGGAAGGAAACCTGTTTCATTTTATTTTCGTTGTTCTTTTGGGGATCTTGAAACCAGTTGTCGTAAGGCGAGAGTGTGTGTCAACACATTTTGATTTAGAGTTCTAATAAATAGTCATGAAAAAACCCGACTATAATTTTATTTTTCAGTACGTATCTCAAATCTTTAAAATGTGGTGGGAAATATTGGTTAGTTTAATGTCATCATGATATCAAAAGCCGCAATGTGAACAGCATATGCGGTAAGAGATAGTGAGGACATCAAGATAAAAGCAAAAATAAATATATGATTCTTCTATATGTTTTTCTCTAATCCATTGCAAGAGGCATCGGATTTCGGTACCACATTAAAAAATATATTTTGTGATCATCAGTCAGTAAAAACGAACGTGCGGTCAAACAGTCCCGGATGTTGTTCCTGTGAGCTGATCCACCAAATAATTAATCATTTATGACCAATCTGTTACCACCTAATATATCGGAAACGTTGATGGGCAATTGTCATCCGAATAGGAAAATAACGGATTTTATTCTTTATAAAAAAAAAAAAAAAAAAAAATTGTATGTATGTTGTTCACGGTGCGTTTACCGTGCAATTTAAAAAGTTCAACGAAACGAACGACGACCAAATAACTAAACGAAAATGTTTAATGTACGACACTTTATTTTATTTTATTTTCGATTCGACAAACGACACAATAATTTATTTTCGAAACGAACAAATATTCAAAAGCAGGAATGAATGACAATGAAAACTCTCAAACGACAACGAAAATAACAAAACTAGCGTTGAGAGACGAAACGAAAACGTTGTGCCCTGCTCGTGTGCGACGACGAAGTGGTAGAGTTGAAAAAGGATCTTCAACGACAAGAATCCTTAATGGGCGCCATCTTGATCCTTTGATGAGCGGAAGTAGGCGGGGCTATTCCTTCCAGAACGTTAGCTGGACGAAACTCGACGAATGCTGTGGCGTACTATTGAAAGTTAAGGTGCCAATACAATGTTTATGATATTGTCTGGTCGAATTTTGTCGGCAGTTAATGTTCTCTACGCTATTTTGTGGAGCGAGATGCGACATATGTATATATATACAGTTGTGGCGAACTAATTAAGAACGATTGTAGCACCTCCTGGTGACACCGTTGCATCAATTATGAGAGATGACAACCATCATGAAAAGTACCGCTATTCCTACCTTCATCTCTATTCTCATGTAAAACAGCAAATACCAAAGTTATTGCAGGTTTAAATTGGTTCTTAAGTCAAATTTATCCTCTTTCAATTGGCGATATAATTAAGAACGATTTGTTTCTTTTTGTATAATTTCGTTTTAAACGTAAATATTTGTTGGTAAATATAATAATTTGTTTGAAAGTAAACGGAATTATAAGTTCTTGCTTTGTTTTAAGACTTTTTGGAAGGTCGGCTAGAAAAAAACCATTGCTATCATTAAAAAACCGAAAGGCTAGGTTACCTTTTGCCAGGGAACATGAGAATTGGAACATCTCACAGTGGAAAAAAATATTGTGGAGTGATGAAACACAAATCAACAGAGTCGGTTCCGATGGAAAGCAATATGTTTGACGGCCAAAAAATCAAGTATTCAACCCTAAATACGCCACTGTCACCCTCAAACATGGAGGAGGAAGTATCATGCTATGGGGTTGTATGTCATACAAAGGAACCGGTCCGTTACATCGCATGGAAGGTATAATGAACGCCCAAGCTACATTAATGTCCTTGAAGATGTAATGCTGCCCTATGCAGGTAGAGAATTGCCTGTGACATAGAGATTTATGCAGGACAATGACCCTAAGCATACCGCGAGAGCAACGAGAGCATGGTTTTCTAATAATTCCGTGGATGTCATCGATTGGCCTTCATGTAGCCCCGACCAATAGAAAACCTCTGGAACGGATTAAAAAGAGAAGTAAACAAGCATAAAATAAGTAACTTAAATGAATTGTATGAGATTGCTAAAGCAGCTTGGGAAAACATAACAACGTATAAATGTCAGAACCTTATTGCTTCAATGCCCAGGCGGTGTAAGGCAGTGATTAAAAACACAGGTTTTCCTACAAAATGCTAAGCTAAGACATCAAATTTGGACTAAAAATCAATCGTTCTTAATTAGATCGCCAGCTAATTTTGTTTTACAAAACTTTTTGAATTTAATTTTATGTTTTTTTGTTATTTTTTTGTAAATATTATTTATATTTTAATTAATATACTAAAATACATATATAAAAAACATTTTACAAACTGTTTATAGCAAAGAATTTTAATAAAAAATTATTGTAAACAAAATTTCTAGTATCGTTCTTAATTAGTTCGCCACAACTGTATATTAAAACACAATCGTCCACGCCATGGTATCATTCTTTCATCAAATGAAATATTTGATCTTGGTCAGGATTAAAGTTTTCTTGAAACTTTTTTGCAGTTTGGTCAGCATTATCAGGTTTATTATTCTTATCCGAAAAATGTAAAAATAATAATATCTGTCCAAGGCTATTACGAGGCATCGTTTTGTGAAATATTGGTGTTTCCAATAAGAAACTAGTCGATCAATAATCGCCCATTCTTGAATTTTTTACGATTTCTATTAAAATAACAAACCATTTCCTAAGATCGGCTGCTGTAACATCGAACATTTTAGCACATTTTATCTAGTGTCAGTTTGTTGGAATTTTGTTTGTAGTATCTATTCGTTTTAGTAGTAATAAATTAAAATAATTCGTTCCGTATAAATAATTCCACAACATTCTCGCGTTCTATATGGTATATCTTTGGGAATTACGTATGGACCCGGAGATCCTTCGAATTCGATTGTCCTTGGTAAACCAAAACCTGAGCGCTCTAAATTTTTAATAAAAAAAAGCGAGAAATAGTGAAAAAAAATATTGATTCCGGTTTTCCTGGGATTTGCTGGAAAAAATAATAGAAACAAATTAGTTTTTTGTTTGTGTTTTGTGAAGAAATAATTTACAGTAAAAGTGTTTCATATCCTTTTAATACTTAGTTGCTGCACTTTTGTTTTTAATGACTGCTTCGCATTTTCGTCCCATGGAATTGACTAGTTTGGTACAAGTCGCGGGTGGTATAGAGTACCATTCATCTTTTATTTTGGACCAAAGTTCTTCCTTATTTTTGGCTTTGCAGTCTCCGATCTTGCGCTTAAGAATCGCCCATAGGTGTTCTATTGGGTTAAGATCAGAGGACTGCGATGGTCACTCCATAACATCGACTTTGTTTTGTAGAAACCATTCTTTAGCCAATTTTGAGGTGTTCTTGGGGTCATTATCCTGCATAAACTCGCATTTAATAGCCAAGTTCTTTTCAGAGAATGGTAGCATAACGGTGTTTAAGATTTCTACATAATCTTTAGCACTCATTTTGTCCTTTATAAGAATAATTGGACCAACACCAGATGCAGAAAAGCACCCCCAAATCACTAAATTGCCTCCACCGTGTTCACTGTCTTTTTCGTATACTTTGGACCGAATTCTGAGTTCATTGGTCGTCTGACGTACATTTTTCCATCGGAACCAAACAAATTAATCTTGGTTTCATCCTACCATAAAGATGTTAGTCCAATTCGCACGGTGGAGGTGTTTTTTGGCAGAAACGAGTCTGCTTTATATTTTTCTTGCTCAAATATGGAACTTTTCTGCGACTTCTTCCAGGAAGACCTGTGGCGGTTCCGTCAAAACCCACGGTTCTTTTACCTAAAAAACCCCCATAACTTCCACCCAGCATACCTGAAACATTTCCTTTTACAAGGACATGTAATGCATAGAACGTATTATCTAAAATTCCTAGAAATAATTCTTTAAAGTGCATATGGCATCATGAATCCCAAACCAGTCG
Source organism: Microdon myrmicae (assembly GCA_963931805.1). Lineage (NCBI taxonomy): Eukaryota > Metazoa > Arthropoda > Insecta > Diptera > Syrphidae > Microdon > Microdon myrmicae. The sequence continues at coordinate 68,670,559 of OZ007497.1, forward strand.
GCAGCCTTTGTCTGTGTTAAAATCCTATGTCGGACAGATTGTTTTTACAGCTGTAATAAACCGACCCGCGATTCGTTTGTACAATCGACAAACAAATTCCCGCATCCCAATTATTATCATCGGAACTGGATCCTCTAGCATTTTCTAGTATAAACAAGAACTCGGTTCCTGTACCAGTCGGAGATACCATAAACCGTATTTCTACACATGTAAACATGCATAAGATCCAACTCATTGTTTGTTTTCCCACTAACAAACAATCTTCAATTCCTTTCCCTGCCGCAAGTAATTACCCGGCATATACAAAGGCATGCAAGGGATACGTTCGGCCACCAATCTAGCACCATTAGCACCCTTTCCCAACGTCTGTTGTAGCGACGATGCATCGCGTAAACAATGACCCGCATTACCGAACGGCGCATTTGGTCGTTTCTCCCTTTTGTCTTTACCGCCTGTCTGCTTCGTTTACCCATTGCCTTCGAGCACGTGTAAACAATACAGATCTGAACGATCACACACACACCACCATGATCAGCATTACGAGATCTGGTTTTCTGTTCCACAAAGAGAAACTTTACGTCTCTCTTGTGGTAGGTAAAACATATCCTTAGTGGAGAGGATATCCACCATCACCGAATCGAGGGTGAATCAATAACCAGATTCTAACTCTCGATGGAGTCGTTTTCCATCACCCGACCGAGCTGGTCGGTTCGTCGCCACCGCTACCCGTAGCGCTGCGGGTACGAGGGTTGCCTCTTATGTTTCGGGATTTGGCAACCCTAGTGTTGCAATCCGGCAATTGACAGCTCTGTCGTAAAGTTGGACATTTTTGAGGTTATACGCACTCAGAACGTTTTGACATACGAGCGCTATTTGTGTTGTTTACAGTAACTTAAAAGGTTCATCTCGGCCCAAAAATGGAATTAAATCGTCAACATTTTCGTGCGATTATTTTTTACAACTTTCGGCGTGGATTAACTCAACAACAGTGCATGGATGAACTTAATTCAATTTTTGGCGATGAAGCTCCATCAAGGACCAGTGTTTATCGATGGTATGGTGAATTCAATCGTGGTCGTAGTTAACTCCAAGATGAATTTCGTGAAGGTCGTACAAAATCAGTTGTTGTTCCGAAAACCATTGATGCTGTGCGCGAACTGATATTGGAAGATCGTCATGTGACCTATCGTGAGATTGAGACAGCCTTAGGCGTTAGTGGGACCAGCATACATTCAATATTGCATAACCATTTGACTGTCAAACAAATTTGTTCGCGTTGGATCCCATACAATTTGTCAATCGCCCAAAAAAAGGCTCGTGTCAATTGGTCGAAAGAAATGCTCAAAAAACACGTCTATGACATCGTGACAGGTGATGAATCGTGGATTTACGCGTATGAGCCCGAAAGTAAAAAGCAGTCGACTGTCTGGGTGTTTCAAGATGAGCCAAATCCAACAAAAGTTGTTCGCGCACGAAGCACTTCCAAGCAAATGGTCGCCTGTTTTTTCGGAAAAACTGGACATGTCGCAACCGTACCACTAGAACAACGCAGAACAGTTAATTCTGAGTGGTACACAACCATTTGTTTGCCAGTTGTCTTCCAAGAAATCAGGAAAACCAACCACCGAAGACGGATCACTCTTCACCACGACAATGCGAGCTCTCACACATCGGCTGCGACAACTGCATTTTTGAGCACCCAAAACATCGATTTGATGGGTCATCCGCCGTATAGTCCTGACTTGGCACCGAATGACTTCTTTTTATTCCCATACGTAAAAAACAAACTGAGAGGTCAACGTTTTTCGACACCTGAAGAAGCGGTTGCTGCATTCAGAATGCATGTGTTGGAGATACCTCAATCAGAGTGACAAAAGTGCTTCGACAATTGGTTCAAACGCATGCAAAAGTGTATAGATCTTCATGGGGAATATTTTGAAAAACAATAAAGTGATTTTCGATGATCAATATTTGTTTTTGTTCTCTAATCCCGAAATATAAAAGGCAACCCTCGTATGTGTACGTACCAAAAGTCGCAAATTAACACCCCCGAGTAGTTTTTTTTTTACACCAATTATTAACAGAGCGTTCTGCCAAGTTAGCGCTGAGTTTTTTCCGGTAAATCCATTTTCGCAAATGGCAGACAAAGAATGAGTCTCGACATTTCCCGGAACAATTAGTGTGTGATTAATAGTTCAGTGAATTTATAACCATTATCAAGCTTAAAGTGCCGTCTAAGTAAAATTATAACTTGTACTACAACATAACATTGAAACATACAGTTAAGACGGACTTAACATTCGAAGTGCACTTGTAATATTAATACAGAGAACAATAAAATAAATCATCAAACCAAACCAGTGTGTTTATTTTCCGGCAGCGGTTCCTGTGTTGTTCGTTCCGTATTTTGGTGTTCGGTTTGTTGGTTGTGAACAAACGTGGTGGCGTTTCGTTCATTCATGCTGCGGCTGAACTTTTGATCGATGGGGATGGAAGTGAACGTAGTGTCCGTGTTAGGCACAATACTTCCTACCCCACAGACCCACTTCTGTTAGTCTGTTTCTAATTGTACAACTCCTACAGGGTGCGTTTGTAATTTTTTTTTAATTCCGTTCAAGAAAAAAACGGCTTGTTCTTAGATAGTCGGATTAGCAGTTTGTCGAATCGTGAGGTTGTTTTTCTTTTTCTGCCTTTGGTTTCCATTTTGGGACCTGAATGAAGAGCTGTGAATATTTGTTTTCTTAGAGCACTTCATTAGCTTAGCTATTTTATCCATTGTTTTTACGTCATTTCTTAATTTTTTTATCAATTCACGATTGGAACTAGTGCAATGTACTCCACGATCCATTTTCACAAAATTTTATTTTTTCTAACAAACACTAAAACACAAGTCTAACAAATTTACGAAGATTTCAATAAAGACAAACCAGTAGTTTTCTTCACAATCACGATTGAAGACTGTGGTGATGGTTTGTTTCTATATATTTTTTTGCAGGCAAAATATCCCTTTCGCTTGCATTTTTTACTACTGATGCATCATATCAAAGTATTGTTAGGTACGGTTCGGGTATATAATTGCTGTCGAACAAAAACCAAATTGTACGAGGTTACTGATTGTCGATCGTTATTTAAACCTTTGTTTCTATTATTTTTTCCACCACTGTATATATATATATGTATACACATATACATATATAAATTTTTTTTTTTTCTCAGGAAAGGCGAACCTATAGCGATGAGTCGGCGCCCCAATATGCTAGTTTTTCTCGATCGGATCCATCAACCAAACTCCGAAAAATAATCAAGGAATTTGCCCGGCCATTTCACAGAGCCTATAGTTGGAGGGAATGATATTTCACCGGGCGACTGGGCTTTGAGACCCAATTTACCACTCAGTACTGTAAGTGTGAAAGTAAATTTGTGAGATTTCTTTTAAGTATTTTCCAACTTTATTTCTACATATCTTTATTTACGTGTAATTCTTAAGTAGTCTATATATTAGTTTAAACTTTAGTTTAGAATTTTTATTGGATAATACTCGGGAAACGATGCAACAATGTTTTATATATCTTATAGTATCGTTTCCATGTAATGGCTTATTAACATGTTATTATTATAAGTAGCACAATCTGTACCCTTCTTACTTTTTGTGCCGCCACAGGGTTTCTCCAGATATGGTGTTGCTGCAATTCTAAGAAAAACTAAAATCGTGGACGGCAGTTTCTCTAGCGACACCTCACTCTTTCACTCAGCGGACTGTATTTTCCGGCACTGGCCGGCCAACGATGTTTTTGTCAATTCGAGGGATTGTACCTCCAGAGCCGGACTCTTCTCTGGATGAAACGGGCATTTGAGTCTTGCCCAGTACAAATCCCTATTGAATTGAATATTTTATTATTTTGTTATTGTTTGATCTCTTGCGGCTGGTCTTGAACAAGACCTTTTCGTTAGGAGTTCCTTCGACGACTCCTGCTGCTTCAAAAAATGGAGTGGCGAGGGGCCGACTTTAGGGAGACAAGGACAAATGTATCCATCATCTTGTCTCTGGCTTCTGGTCATCTTGTGATAACCAGAATCACCCACATCCGTGAAGATGTTGGGCCCGGTCTCAAGATATATGAAAAGAAAGGGGAAGGACGTATCTAAGGATAATGTGGACAGGGTTAGTTCAATTATTCTCTAACTACTTGGATTGGGGGATGGTGGGGAAAGAAATTGTACAAGGCCGGTAGGTCTTTTTTTCCGGCCTAAATTGGACTCACTTATTTGCAAGATGTGCTTTTCCAACGATATGGTACATAACCTCATTTTCCCAATGCCCCAATGGAATTATTGCAAGAGAAGTTTGGTGGGTCTGTTATATTAATTGACCTCTAATTACTTGTGATTTAACATCTTTCGAATTTTTTCTTTGTGGGAATATCTATTTTTTGTGAGAATATTTATTTGACATTATACCCGATTTATTACAAAAAGTTACCGAAAATTGTGTTGAACGGGCTCCTCGATAGTATAGTGGTGAGTATACCCGCCTGTCACCCGGGAGACCGGGGTTCGATTCCCCGTCGGGGAGCCTCTGGCGCAAGACTAATGACCTTGCCCAGAAAAAATAAATCATTATAGAAAATTTAACAAGCCTTAGGACTTGCTAAATAAGGTCAAGACCGGTCCCCGGTTGTAGTGCCGATGATGATGATGATACCCGATTTATTACAAAAAGTTACCGAAAATTGTGTTGAACGATTTCGATCGTGTAAGAGAAATTATCATCATCGTCATTGGCGCTACAACCGGGATCCGATCTTTGCCCTATTTAACAAGTCTCTCCACTGGTCCCGATTTCGAGCCCATGTCATCCAGTTTGGCACTCCCAGAGTATGGGCGTCCTGGTCTATGCCATCCCTCCATCGCAGACAAGGTCTGCCGCGCAGCCTCCTTCTATACACCTGCCACACAGGACTTTCCGGGCAAGCTCCTCCCCCCTCATCCGAGTTAGGTGTCCCGCCCAGCGGAGTCTTGATTTTTCTTACAGCATTAGCCTCAAGGTTGATTGCGTACAACTCATGGTTGTAGCGTCTCCGGAATCGTCCTCCCTCACATACGCGGCCAACAATTCTCCTTAAGACCTTTCTCTCGAACGCGGCCAAGAGTTCAGAGTGCCTTTTATTAAGCACCCAGGTTTCAGATCCATAAATGGTAAGACCATGGTCTTGTACAGTAGTAGCTTGGATGTTCTGGATAAATTTCGGGATTTAAAGATCTTTGATAGACCATAGTAGGCTTTGTTGGATTTGATCACTCGTCTGCGTATTTTTTCTTCCATATTGTTATCGGCTGATACTATCGACCTAAGGCAGTTAAAAAATTGGACTACTTTAAATTAGTGCTCCGCTACCCTGATAGTTTGACCAACGTTGGGTCTTCTCTTCGAAGTTATGGTGATGTGTTATTCAAAATATAATTGTAAGTTTTAAGGTTGTATTTTAAAATAAAAAAAATAAAAAAAAACGTTTTGCTGTTATGCTGCTATGTTAAATATTTTGAAATCATCATCATCGGCACTACAACCGGGATCCGGTCTTGGCCTCATTTAGCAAATCACGACGCTTGTAAAATTTTCCATAATAATTTATTATTATGGAAAATTTACCTTGCCCGTAGTCCTTTAAAAAAAAAACGCCTTGTGTTTTATTAAGAACATGCGTATGCGCTTTTTTTTGATGATCCTTACTTATTTTGAAGTGCTTGACCCTGCAGTGGTTGGTGATTATTTAGTAGGTCCCAAATCACTACAGGCATATTGCCACAGGTTTGTGGATGAAAACAATTTATAAAACGGGTGTTCGTTTTGTGATAGTTTCTTCTAGTGCGTATACCAGAAACCATCTCTTCAAGTGAACGGGCCGGGCGATATGTGGAAACAATACATTATGACGCTCTTTCTTATTTCTCTTCTTTTTTGATATTTTTCCTAAACTTCCTATCCGGTTGAATAACCATGCCACTTTAACGCCTGTTTTATATTCTTTGATACCATAACGAAATTAATAATTCCTTTGGGTTTGCGCATTATTTAAAAAATAATGCGATAATAAGAAAATAAAGAAATGAGAATTATTAAATTTTAATTTACTTACAGGGAGCCACTGAGTCCATTCTTTGACAATTAAGAAAACAATTAATTTAAATGGATTACACACGTTGATGTGCCTATCGCCAACGACAGACCACATACTAAGTTGTATATACAGGGATTTATATTCGGTTTGGCAGAATAATTGTTTGGATGAATTATTGTCACAATACAATCAATTTGTAGTGTGTCCCAATAAGAATACCTAATGCCACTCCAATAAAATTCAGTGTATATAATTTCACACAATCCATACTTCCTACACACGTCATTATGATTTGAAGATAATTTGCCATTGATATCGTTTCACAAATCATAAATCGTAGTAAATAAAACAAGAACTCCAACCAAGTGACTAATGTGCTTTTGCTTTCTTCTTGTTCGCGTGACCACTATGAATTCTTGCAGAAAAAACCGAATAAATAACAAACCAAAAAAAGAGAAAAGAGGTCAACCAAGGTGCTTGGACTTACAACGAACCGGCTAAGCCATCCAATGGCCACAAAACAAAATGACATCATTGATGTTGCGACCAAGAGAAAAGAAAATGTTAAATTAAATTAGCAACTACAACGAAACAAGAATATTGTAATTGATAACGCGCTGCAAGTCAGGAGTTTTAATATGTTTCATGCAATAACTTGAACACTTACCCCAGGGCTAATGGTTGTCAAATGCAAATTCTAAATATACAACAATAATAATGATTATGACCACTTGTACTGCTTTAAAGAAATAGATAATCCAATTTTAAGTGACACAATCTCGCTCACAAACTTATAATTAGTTCTAGTCCGTAAACCTTTCCGACACTACAGTTCATTGATATCAATTGCAAATATCTAAAGTCAATGGCAGAGATTACCTTCCACACAAATTAATCCACCTACACGAGGTGTTTTTGACAACTTATTGACTTTTTAATTATTAAAATGCGCACGAAACAACTGTCGGGAGATGGCGCAAGCATAGAATTATCATTGGTGTGGAGATGGAATGAGTGGTTTAAATGTTTTGACATCCCGCCGAGTTGAGTACAACTGATATTCGTTCGCGAGATATGTAGATTTCAATTATTTCCTCTCATCGAATACATGAACTATCCGTTTTAGTACACACTCAACAATACAACTTAAGGTGGTAATCTAGTGTAGAGAGCCAAATTTGAATGTTTTTTAAAATTGTGTTAAAAACACCGAAAAATATTTTTATTATCGGAGTTATGCCCAATATTTATTTATAACATAACAAAATTAAAAAAACATTTAAACAAAAGTGCTCTGATATGGCGGACCATTTGCCAGAGTGATCCAATGAAATGACTGATCAATACACAAAAAACAATCTCACAAAAAACCCGGTAGGGGTAGGTGTGATGAGCCAACACTACCATAAGGGAACAAATCATCAGGAAAACACCGCCCCAACAGAATCTGCGGACGAAGAAACGAAGGACACGTTCTACGAGACCCTAGAGGATGTATTTCATGGGATCTCATCATTCGATGTTAAAATCCTCCTCGGGGACCTCAATGCAAAAATTGGAAAGGCAGATATCTCCCAACCAACTATAGGTAAAGAACGCCTACACGACGTTTCAAATGATAATGGAATTCGAATTATCACGTTCGCAGCGTCAAAAAATCTGTTAGTAAAAAGCACGATGTTCAAGCACAAGGAAATTCATAAAGCCACATGGATATCACCCGACGGCGTAACGCGTAACCAAATAGACCACTTCCTCATAGATAAAAGACACCACTAGAATATCCTTGACGTAAGATCATATAGAGGAGCAGATTGCGACTCCGATCATCTTCTAGTGATGGGCAAAATTAGGAGTCGCCTCGCAGCAATCCCACATGGGCAGTTACGGGAGACAAGCAAAAAGTTCGACGCTGATAAACTGAAAGACCTACGCAAAAGGGCTGAATATCAAGACGAACTAACGAATAGATTTAGCATTCTAGAGAATGTGAGCAGTGAGGAAGAGGAAGCTAATAGTGTGAACACTAAATGGACATCGATCAGAGACACAATCAAACTAACAGCCCAAAAGGTATTAGGATTTAAGAAAACAATTAAGTCCAAACCTTGGTTTGACAATGAGTGCAGGGCGAAGATCGAAGAACGTAAAAGCCTCAGAGTGATCCACTTAGAAAGATATGATGAAGTCAACGCAGAAAGATACGCGACAATTCGGAGAGAGACAATGAGGCTCTTCAAACGCAAAAAACGCGAATGGGAGAAGATTCGGATCGAAAAAATCCTAGAAAATTCTAGGGTAAAGAACATCAGAGGTATGTATGTCGGCATAAATTCAATTAGAAATGGCTACCGAGGAAGAGCCAAAATAATTCGAGACGCAAACGGCTGTCTGGTCATAGAAACAAACAATGTCGTGACAAGATGGAAGCAGTACTTTGAAAATCTGCTCAATGTACGCACCCATCAACCACAGATAAATGCACCAAGCGTACATACAGCCCAGCCTCAGATCCCAGAGCCGTCTCTCAACGAAGCTGTAGGCGCAATAAAGCGATTGAAAAACAACAAGGCTCCCGGGGTCGACTGCATACCGGCAGAGCTTGTGAAGCATGGAGGAGAGGCAACCGCTCGAAAGATCCACCAGCTCATCCAAACAATATGGGATAAGGAAGTCACTCCGGAAGAATGGAAAACCTCAATAGTCATCCCCATTTTCAAAAAAGGCGATGGATCTGACTGCGAAAACTACAGAGGAATATCATTGCCCCCAACCGCATACAAAATATTAACAAATGTCATTCTGGCGAGAATCACACCGTACGCAGAAGAGATACTGGGAGACTACCAATGTGGATTCCGTAGAAACCGGTCAACAAGCGACCAAATGTTCACAATAAGACAACTGCTGGAAAAGAAGTGGGAATACGGAGAGACGGTTCACCAACTTTAAAAAGCCTACGACTCAGTCGCAAAGCAGAGACTCTATCATATTCTAGTTGAGCTGGGAGTCCCAAAAAAATATGCCGCCCTCATTCAAATTTGCATGAACGAAAACAAAGGGCGAGTCAGTATAGAAAACCACCTCTGAGAACCATTTGAAATCCGGGACGGACTAAAGCAGGGAGATGGTCTATCACCGTGTCTCTTTAACCTTGTGCTCGAGTATGTCATCAGAAAGGTACAAGACGACAACATGGCCGGATCATCCCTGAACGGGGTCACACAAGTGCTCGCATATGCGGATGACATCGCCGTTCTGGGCGATAATCTAGAGACGGTTAGTAAAAACTGTGAAATCATCATGCAAGCGGCAGAAGAAGTGGGCCTAGATATAAATGAAGACAAAACAAAATACACGATTACGGCGAGAGCAGGTGGACCCCAGATAACACATATAAACGTCAGAGGTAAGATATTTGAAAAAGTTGAAGAATTTAAATATCTGGGAACAATACTGACGGCCAGTAATGAAATGTCGAAGGAAATTAACAAGAGACTGCATTCCGGCAACGCGAGTTGGCATGCACTCAGTAAACTGCTGAAATCCAGACTGCTATCACGTAACATAAAGATCCGTGTCTATAGAACCATAATCATGTCGATTGTTCTATATGGATGCGAAACATGGGCTCTCACAAAACGGGAAGAAAACAAATTCCGCGTATTCGAGAATAAAGTTTTGAGGGGCATCTTTGGAGGTAAATATGACGAGGAGGCAGGACAATGGAAGAGACTCCATAACCACGAATTGGAAGAGCTACATCGCAATCCTACAATAGTGAGAGTAATCAAGTCGCGAAGATTAAGATGGGCCGGACACGTGGCGCGAATGGGCAACGATAGGACCGTGCATAGAATTCTTGACGGTAGACCAACGGTAGGACGGCCGCGACGGAGATGGGAGGACGATGTTAGGTTTGACCTTGAGGAGATCGGATCGAATGGTCAAGCGTGGAAGGAGAGTGCCCAGGATAGGAAACGATGGCGAAGCCGAGTCGGCGAGGTCATGAACTTCCGCGTTCCTACTGGCCAATAAATAATAATAATAATAATAAACAAAAATGTCGAAAATTGCCGGTGGTGAAGTGTGGGGTTGAAACAAAAGCTTGCGTCTTGATTGACATGATTTTGACTCTTCTAATTATCTGAAAAAAAAAATGGATTCTTAATCAGTGGTGTTGCAATCGTCCCTACTTCGAAGAAATAAAAAAAAAATTTTCGCAAAATGGCAACTGTTTGAAAAAATTTTGATTTTTCTCATTATTTTTTCCGGTTCTTATTTTTTTTTTAAATATTAAAATTTTTTTTTTAAATAGCGTGGTAGGGTCTGTAGAATCGTTATATCAAGAAGGTGTGTACCGAATTTCAAGTCACGATTCATTAGAACTTGAGATATCGTGTTTAATAATTTCAGGGTATAGTAGCTTCAAGTGACATAATATTGCGTAATACTTACACTTTGTTAGTCGGTTTAGTAGATTTCAACAAATACGTCACAGAATACCGTCTGTTGCTGAAACGAAAAGAGAAAACCGAAACAACAAACGGCGCTTCGCTAGCGCTGCCTCAGTCTCTCTCCGAGTGGACTGTATTTCCGGCACTGGCCGGCCAACGATGCTTTTTCCCTAAATTTGAGGGATTGTACCTCCAGAGCCGGACTCTTCTCTGGATGGGCGGGCGTTTGAGTCTTGCCCAGTACAAAATCCTTAAATTTACCGAAAGTGAAAAAACGCTCAACGAAAGAAGACAAAGCCAGAAATACTATTAGAACGGGACTTCGCCTATGTTCTTTATTTGCTGAATTTTTATTATTTATTGATCTCTTTACGACGCTAGTCTTGAACAAGACTGATTGGGCAGGAGTTCCTTCGACGACTCCCACCGCTTCAGCGCCGCGCTCGCCTTTTATTGCCAGCAGCTGTCTCCTCGTTCGCTTGGTTTTGATAAATCACTCGTTTCCTGTTGAGTGATTTGTCGCGACTGGTATACAGCTGTCTGCCATGCTCCTCCTTCTTCCAAACTGCTCATTTACAAACAAATTATCAGGCCCACACTCACATACGCGTGCCCATTGTGGTACCATATCACTCCCTCCCAAATGGAGAAATTACGAGTATTCGAAAGAAAATGCTTTAGGTATGTCTCTGGGTTACATCGTCGTCCTAACTCCTATAAGTACTATAGTAACGTCGAACTCTACAATACCGCTGGTATTGAGCGCCTCGATAGACGATTCCTCGAGCTATCTATCAAATTTATCGAAAACCTACAAAATAATCCCAATCCCATAATAACCTCGCTGTTAGAGAACCCTCTAGATATCAGAACTAACTACCCCAACTGTCTGGTAAATGATTCAAACGAGATCATATACCACAACACCGAAGTTACCCCTAACCAGTTCAAATATTCTAACGTCCAACCATTTTCCAACATCCTACGTTTTTCCAACGAACAACCGGAAAGAAATACTCTTCCTCAAACCCATAACTGACCTCATTCCACATCCTTTAATTCATAAATCCCATTAATTATAAAACTTTGTTTTGTTTATAGCTCATTTTATAATAATCAGACAAAGTTAGGTTAAGTTATATTTATATTTATATTTAGGGTTAAGTTTAGATTAAGTAAAGTAAAAATAAGAAATTCCTGGTTTTCTGACCTTTTCCAGGAAGACGAAACCCTACTAAATGTATAAACACACATATAGCCTATAACTCTTAAAACATTGTTTGGAAAATGTATTATAATAATAATTACATGTAAGCAATTGTCACGAATTTAATTTTAAGTCAATGTATTACTTAAATGTACAAATTTTAATTATGGTTAATAAATACAGTTTTAAAAAAAAAAAAATCCTCCTTCTTGAGTGCTTGTGCGCCGACGTCGAGTGCTTGTGCGCTGGTGCCCAGTGGTTGTGTGTCGATGCTGAGTGTTTGTGTGCCGGTGTCGAGTGCTTGTGCGCCGGGAAGTATGCATCGCCAACACCGTCATGATTCATTTCAAAGCAATTTTTCCGAGACAAAGGGTTTGTATAGAGGGACCTCGGGCGTGCAGGTAGTTGGGGATTATGTGCCGTCTATTGTTCGATTCGTTCCGGCAGGACCGGTCTAGTTGCTGCGTCACTAAAGCAGCTTAACTTCGCCAATTATTAGAATTTTAAAATTTCCTTTGGACATCATATTCTTAAAAGTATAAACTATAAGAAAATATAAACAAAAATCGATTTTTTCAAAATTCTAGACCAGAATACCTTCTTAATTGGCTCGATCAAGTGCGAATAACAATTGAGTGATACAGTAGCCGTTGCACCTTAAGTAGACGTATAGCGTTTGCGACGATAGTGAAGAGCGAGTGATTCGAACCGACGCTATCACGGTTAGAATCACTAAAAGAACCAAAGCTCTTACCCATCAGGCCACTGCCGCTTATGTGAATTTGATTTCTAAACTCAAATACATTCGACTAATGTGGTAATAGTATATTATTGCTATGGTATACGGCTTTAATGGTTGTGCTTGGTGTTGTTCTTTACTAGTCGCGTGTGTATCTGCTAGAAACGCCAGAGACCTATTAAGTTGCGATGGTAATTAAGCAATGCGAATGACTCGTTACGGGCAATTGAAAATAATATGGGTCAAAGCCGGCTGAGCAGAGCTGCGGAGTGAATGAATTGCGTTTTTCAAAATTCTAGACCAGAATACCGCCATAAACGTAATAATGAATGATAAATTGATTTACTCTTTGTTGATACAGATGCAATGCTAGAGCTCCTAAATATTTTATAAGAATTTGCCTTCACCATGACAGATTTAAAATATTGTAGCGAGCTTAGGGTTCGCTGGATTAATTATTTTTAATAAATAAGAGTCGTTAAATCGATTTTGAATTAATGTAACACTGTGGCGTTTCTAGCAGATACACACACGACTAGTAAAGAACAACACCAAGCACACCCATTAAAGCCGTATACCATAGCAATAATATACCATTACCACATTAGTCGAATGTATTTGAGTTTAGAAATCAAATTCACATAAGCGGCAGTGGCCTGATGGGTAAGAGCTTTGGTTCTATCTTTTAGTGATTCTAACCGTGATAGCGTCGGTTCGAATCACTCGCTCTTCACTATCGTCGCAAACGCTATAACCCTTTATAAGTCCGTTAATAACAACCGTTACTTTTATCGTACACTTCACGATTTCTTGACTTATCGCGTCTTTTACTGCTTACTTCTTACTTCTTACTTCTTACTTGTCTCCATGATCTGTGTGCGACTTATTTATACCGTTTCCTCATTCTGATTCGGTGTTTCGTTTCTGTCCGTTCCATAGCCTTGAATGTTCTACTGTTCATAGTCTCTAGTTTTCCAGTACATTCTAGAGTATTCTAATACTTTGTTTCGGACTTTCTCGAATATTCTCGTACTGATTGTCATATGCGTCACAATATGTTTGATAAGGGTTTTTTCTTGTAGTTTTCTCTTAATTTATTATTTATTATTCATTAAAATTGTACTATTGTCATTATATAGATTTAAGATTATAGTTGTAAAGGAATTGCTGCCCTAAACCTCTTAAATCATCATCATTGGCACTACAACCGGGATTCAGTCTTGGCCTTATTTAGCAAGTCCCGTGGCTTGTTAAAATTTTCCATAATAATCTCTTAAATACTAGTTGTAAAATATACCATAAATGTAATTATCTACATAATAAAAATTGAATTGAAAATTGAATATGTTTGACAGATGTCATAGCAAACAAATAAAAAAAAAATATATAAGGGCTCGTTCACAACAAACGTTCCCTATCGACACATTTGTATCTTGACGTTCACTTCAAACCGGTACACCTGGTAGAGGGACCTCGAGCGCGCCGGTGGTTGGGGAGGATGTACTGTCTATTGTTCGATTCGTTCCGACAGGACCGGTCTAGTTGCTGCGCCACTAAAGCATCTGTAACTTCGCCAATCATTGGAATTTTAAAATTTCCTTTGGACAGTATATTCTTAAAAGTGGAAACTATAAGAAAAAACCAGAATACCCCCTTAAAGGTAATAATGAATGGAAAATTGATTTACTCTTTGTTGATACAGATGCGATGCTAAGAACTCCTGAATATTTTATAAGAATTTGCTTTAACCATGACAGATCTAAAATATATTTGCTGCAACTCTGATTGTTTGCTTCTTATAGGGTGTATTAACACACTGTCCGCGGTTACCGGCGAACGCTCATCGGTCATGTATTAATATCTTTTTGCAGGATGCACGCTAAGCGTTAGTAGAGCACTTTCTAATGTCCTTTCATTTAATGAATATTTTGTTTTGCACAACTCTTTGTAAGCAACCTTCAGATTGTTTTGGTATACCATGGGTCCATTTCTTGCTCCTAAAAACAAAAATAATAATAATCTTGGTATTTATTTCCTGGTGCAGTTGTTGGGGAGTCGTACCTTTAGAGAGAGACCCCTTGTTCTGAAAAGAGCAAGTGCTTTAGGGATCTCTCGACACCCGTTGCGGTCACTGTCGTGCTCCTGGACTAAACCTGGAAGAGTGATGACCGTTGCCAACTTAGTCTATTAATGGTCAAAGTATACTTGAAATGATTAGCGTCCACGCCACCCGGCATCAATCTGTAGATCTGGATATTGAATTTGTCAGATAATATTGTGACGCATATGACAATCAGCTGTGATATCTGGTATGTCTCCAAAAAAAGTACTAGGATATTTTAGAAAGTACTGGAAAACCGGAGATTATGAGCAGTCGAAAATTCGAGGCTATGGAACGGACGGAAACGGAGCGCCGAATCAGAATGAGGAAAAGCGGTATAAATAAGTCGCTCGCAGATCAAGGAGGGCAGTAAGCAGTAAGGAAGCTGTGGCGTCTCTAACAGATACACACAATACACAAGCAAATAGTGAAGAACACCGAACGAAAATCGAATAAGAAAATGCATCAGAGCCGTATATCATAGCGATAACATAACAATTCACATCAGTGGAATATACTTGAGTTTAAAAATCGAATTCTAAGCACGACCAGTAGCCCGATGTGTTGCGCTATGGTTCAATTTTTGGTGATTCTAACTGTCATAGCTTCAGTCCGAATCACACGTTCTTCACTATCATCCCAAACGATATAAAGCGATAAGTAAAGATGTAAGCAGTAAAGAAACGATAAGAAATAAAACGATGTCTCTAGTGACAGAAGAGTCACTGAATTATTAGCGAAATGTCAAGTAACGGTTGTTATTAACAGACTAATAAAATGTTTACAAAGAAAATCGATTTAACGGCTCTTATTTATTAAAATAATTAATCCAGCGAACCCTAAGCTCGCTACAATATTTTAAGTGATCGGTGTCCATAATTCAACGGACACCAATCTAGACTGATTGTGCAAATTAAAAAAAAAAAAAAAGAGTGGCGGGACGCTGATTTAAACGTGACATGGACAACTGCCCTTCATAGTGTCTCCGGGTTCTGGTCATCTTGCAACAACCGGAATCACCCACATCCATGAGTATTTAGGGCTCGGTCTCAAGATATCTGAAAACGAAAAAGGGCGGAGGTATAGAAGCATAGTGTCTACAGGGTTAATTCAAATGGTCTCTAACTACTTGAATGGTGGGGAAGAAATCATACAAGGCCGGGAAGACTTGAGTGCGTAGTAAATGCGTTGGCGTCTGATAATCTGCGCGGTAGCCGGTGTGTGTCTCTATATTTGTGATATCTTGCCCGTGCGTGTGTGTGTGGGGGTGAAGAAGTGTACCGGTCACAGGCACTTGGTTCACTTAAAATCCACCAACTCGACGTGGTACTAATAAGACGCACCAAACGATTGTTCCGCCCTAAATCCAGGAGAAGGTAGTAAATAATAATGCGCTGGTGTAGTTTAATTAGTTTTTATTTGTTCTTTTTATTTCGAATTTACACTTTTAAATTTGTTCTTTATTTATCTTTCAATGCGTGGCAAATATGTAATTGCAAACAGTCTATTTTGGAAGGCAACGCGTTTCTCTTTCTCAATTGACTAATGGCACACTACGTTCGTCTGACAACACTTCTCTTAGGTTCTGTATCGAGCGTGTGCACCAGTGTGCACACGCTACGGTAGTTGAATAACGACTCATCCCAATTAGGGATGAAATTTTGCACACAGGACAACCAATAGAGATCACGCTTCTGCTCTCTCATTGCCACGCCCGTCGAGGTATGGTGAATATATCGGTTAATTTGATAGTCGACGAACATGTGAGAATGAGAGAACAGAAACACAAAGTACTATGATCTTGGGGTGGGTTTGGTTGTGTGTGCATGAATCAATGCAGCTCTGAGGGTAGCCCACTGACCCAATTCGGTAAATGTGGCGACTTCAGCGTGCATTGACCTGTAGGGAGACAGAATTATGGAGGAGAGGAAAATGTAACTGGTGCTATTTACCTGCGAAAAGAGATCATTGATATCCAGCGGATAGAGTGTCTGGGGAAAATCGAAGTGACGCTACTTTGGCTAGGGTAATATTAACGTGGGAAACGTGTTATGGACTTCGATAATTACCCAAGCCGTTGCATGATTATGCAACAGCGTCGTTTGATTCGACTTGTTGTTGCTAACCACATGGATTGGAATTTCCGGTGGAAATCTCATGGTTAGAGGACTGGAGTTGCCGTATGGCAGAAAGGTTGCTGAATTCAATTATGCATTACTTGGATAGAATAATGAATTCAGCTATGCGTCCGATATTGCAACATGCTTTTCAGGTGAATAGGTAAGTAGGAGAAATTGGGGTTGGTTTGAGAAATTGGGTTTGGCGGTCAAAATTAGGCGGAAATAGTGGGTTGGTTCTTCATGTATTTAGAGATCCCGCACATGTGTGTGCAGTGTGTCAACAGTAGACCCTATGGGATGGGTCCAGGTATAATAGCAAATCTTAGGAGTCGCGTCTTCTTGTCTTTAAAAGGACGAGAGTATCTTTGTTAGACCGTTCTCTAGTTGCTCATTGCGCCCGCCACCGTGCTTCCGGATCCTCCCGGAAGAGTGACGACAGATTGTTGAATAGTGGCTTGGGAATCGACCGGTCTCAATTAAAAACACAAAAACTTTAATTTGAAATTAATTTTATTAATAGATTTAGTTTAAATTTAATTGATTTATTGGCGTTCTTGCCCCTCGGCCGCCAAGTGCAACTGATCAATACTTTCTTACCAACCTAGAGACTGATCCTCGAATCAAAAATCCATTGCCCTTTTAGACAAATCTTCATTGAGGTTTGTATATGAGAAGCTGGGGAAAAGGAATGGGAAATATATTTTTAGAACATACACATCTGGTTAAAATGCATATCGAGATAAGGATTTGTAGGAATTTTGTGTATACGAACCAAATGAACATTTGGTTCGGACATATAATGCATAAGACATGCGTGGGGATGTTTGGATTTGAGAGTGTTTCCTGGAATTTCATAATTGAACATTTGTTTCAATTTGTCTAACATTGGATTGAATGCTAATTTGGGGATATGGATGCATGATATTGTAGCGAGCTTAGGCTTCGCTGGATTATTTATTTTCAATAAATAAGAGCCGTTAAATCGATTTTGAATTAATGTAACACTTTATTAGTCCGTTAATAACAACCGTTACTTTTACCGTACACTTCACGATTTCTTGACTTATCGCCTCCGTACTTATCGCGCCTTTTACTGCTTACTTCTTACTTACTTCCCAATCTGCGTGCGACGTATTTATACCGTTTTTCCTCATTCTGATTCGGTGTTTCGTTTCCGTCCGTTCCATAGCCTCGAATTTTCTGTTGCTCATAGTCTCCGGTTTTCCAGTACTTTCTAGAATATTCTAGTACTTTGTTTCGGACTTTCTAGAATATTCTAGTACTGATTGTCATATGCGTCACAATATTGTGGGTGGATGTGTATGAGGATATTGATAAAATGAAATATGTGCGGGGGAGAGAAATGGAAGGGGTTTGTAGTACACTACAAGGGATCTTCTATTATAGAGAGGAATGTGGTTGGAAAGAGTGTTTACTTCAGTTTTGTACGGAAGAAGGAATTGTGGCGGTCGGATTCTAAGAGATCGGAGGAAGACCCTCATACAATTAGGTTCGCGCTGTTCTGAATGATTTCGAGGTACTTGTATGCTAATTATAGCAAGTACTCGTCGATAGGAAACTGGCTTCGAGTAGATACCATCTATTCGGCGCACCTGTTCCGTCACTTATTTTTCAATCATTTCGATTTCTTTTTCAAACGCAGCAAGTTGTCCTTGTATGGACAGTAAAATTGCCGTTATGTTTGTTTGTGTCTCCGGTTCAGGTGTTTTGGTGATGGTGCTGCTGTTATTGTCGTCGTTGTTGTTGTTTTCGTTCACATAATTGTAAACGCCGCTTATACCTTTTTTCCAGAGGTGCTTTTACTTCTCTGCACAGCTCATCTCTTTTTTTTGATAAGCTCGGTGTTGTCAAGCTCTTCATCCGGTTTTTTTCCGACGCTCCTTAACGCCCAAGTCTTTGTTCCCTGCTCCAGAGTAGTGAGCATCACTGGGATACAAATTTTCATCATTTTTACGTATTTTGCGGTCCTCGTCTGATTTATGACCTTTGGTGGTTAAATTCGGTTGAGGATTCACCCTCCTCTTTGTCTTTTTACCAAGCGTTGTAGCCTTTCTCTCAGGGAGCGAGTCTCATTGTCCTTAAAAGGACGAGGGATCTCTTTAATAGACCGCTCCTGAGAGGACTCGTTGCGGTCGCCACTGTGCTTCCTCAGACCTGAGGGAAGAGTGACGACCGATTATTGAATAGGGGGGATCGGACAGAACTAATAAAAATGCTTTTCAAATAAAATTCAACTCTATTTATTAATTTATATTTTAGTTTACTTTATTTAGTTTAATTTCTTGGCGTCCTTACACCTACGAGGCCGATTGAAACTGATCTTAAAATTTATTAGATTTTTTGGTGTCCTTTCCAATCGAACGCCCATCGAGACTACCCGCCACAGATGGATGATTAAAGGAAACGCTTTATGTTTTACTTGAGTTTTATTTCAAATGCCTTTATTCTTCCTTTATGTCCTTGGCCGTAGTTTGGCCCTCGGGATTTACTGATCGCCTTCTGAATTTCGACTAATCATGAAATAAATAAAAAAAAAAAAAAAAAATGGGCTGGCGAGAGGGCCGATTTGAGCGAGACAGGGACAGATGTGTCCTTCATCTTGTCTCTGGCTTCTGGTCATCTTGCGATAACCAGAATCACCCACATCCGTGAGGATGTTGGGCTCGGTCTCGAGATATGTGAAAAGAAAAGAAAAAAGGGGGGGTATCCAAGGATAGTGTGGACAGTGTTAGTCCAGGTGTTCTCTAACTACTTGTATGGAGGGATGGTGGAAAAGAAATCATACAAGACCGGTAGGTCTTGAGTGCGGTAGTAAACGCAGATCACGTCTTTGTGTGTATGTGCGTGCCGTCTTGTACTGTGCGTCCGTGTGTGTGTGATTTGTTAACAGTAGACCCTATGGGATGGATCCAGGAATCCTCTATTATAGAGGGGAATGTTGTTGGGAAGGGTGCTTTCTTCAGTTTTGCGCTGAAGAAGAAATTGTTGTGGTCTGATCTGATGAGATCGAGAGAGAGAGAAGGGTCAAGAACGCAAGAGTCCCGTACAAGTAGGTTCTCGCTGTTTTGAATGCTTTCGAGGTACTTGTATGCTAATTGTAGCAAGTACTCGTAGATAGGGGTAATGGAGGCGCCTTCGTATAGGTGAGAGTTGGGGTAGTGATGACCGTTAGGCCTTCTAGAGTGATTGGTGCATCTTCTGAGGAGTTTCCTTTCGAAAACTCGAAGTCTTTCCATTTGAGCTGAGGATATGCAGGACCATATGGGAAAGGCGTACGATGTTCCAGATCGGATTAGCTGCTTCTAGCAGAGAAGCTTAACTTTGGTGTCAACTTTGTCGCTCCACTTCAAGATGTTGTGCAGTTGTTTAGACCGACCGAGGCCCCTTTGGAAAATGTGGGTCACATGTTTGATGAAATTCATTTTGGGGTATAAATGATCCCAAGATATTTCATCCTGTCCTGTGGTCTAATCGTACTATCTCCCATTTGTATTCGAATATTCTGTGAATATCGAGACGTAGGTTGGAAGTTTTTAGTACTCAGAATTATAGCTACTGCTTTAGATGGATTGAGTCGAATTTTCCATCGACTGTAATATTGATGATACAGGTCGTCCAAGTGACGGTTGAGTCGATTTGTTGCGAGTTTAGGGCTTTTGGATGACGTGTACACTAGGATGTCCTCCGCATAGGATATTTGGTTTACTCTCCTGTCCACAGGGCGCGAAATATCCGAGGTGTAGATATTAAATCAGATGGGGCCCAGAATGGAGCCCTGTGGTACGCCTGCAGCGGCGTTGAAAGTTCGGGAAAGCTTTCCATTCACTCTAACTTGGAAGGTTCTGTTTCGAACGAACTGGTAGATGATACTACATAGCGTTCTACTGAGGCCAGTATTCAATAATTTAAAAACGAGACTATCGATCCAAGTCGTGTCAAATGCTTTTTCAGTGTCCAGGCTCACCGCAACGGTGGGTTCCTTATTAAAGAGCCGCACGCAGACGTGGTTTTGAAATATGTTGAGATCCATAGTGTGCGCTCTTCCAAATCCAAATTGGAAATCAGGTATTAGGTTCCTGGCACTGATAAAGTTATTTAGTTTCTCGTATACGAATTTTTCATATATTTTGCTGATGCAAGTGAGAAGCGAGATAGGGCGAAAGCCTGAGGGGTGGTATGTTGGTTTCCCAACTTTTGCTATTGGACAAATAATAGCGTGCTTCCAAGCTTGGGAAAAGAACCCATGTTGTAAGCATGGTTGAACAGAATGGAGAGCTTTATAAAGAATAAGGCAGAAAGCCTTCGCAACGAGTGGTATGACATGTTGTCGATACCGGGTGACTTCTTAGGGTTTCGAGATTTAAGCAGGCTCTGTAGGGTATTTGGTGCGATGAAACCGTGACCATTATCACGCGTGTCATCGAAGTATGCACTGTTAGTTGGGTTAAAGACAATAATTGGCTCATTGAAGTCGTCCAACTTACTGGGGACCTCTGAACTAATGATCGCATTAGTATCTGGGTCGCCATCTTGGAGAGTAAGTTTGTGATTGTTTTCGAAGGTCTCTCCGATGATATTTGCTTTATTGGTGTCGTTATTAACAACAACACCATTGTGTATGATTGGCCCAGTGATACGAGAAGTGCCACATATCTTTTTAACATTTTTATAAACGTTCTGGTCCACCTGAATACCCTTCAGTTTGTCTTCCAATTGTCGGGTACGATTGTTTTGGATTCTCTGTTTTATCAATGTACCAATATTGTGAATAATGGATCGCAATAATGGCTCCCTTTGCGCAAAGCGGTGACGATATCTCATTCTGCAGAGCTTTTCACGCTCCTTGATGAGACGAAGATGGAAGTCGTCATGGGAAATCTGATGTCTTTTCAAGTTTGTACTTCGGGACATGAGTCTCCGAGGTTTCAACTAGAATCTAGTGAAGTCGTTTTATAGCATTGTTTATCTCACCCGTCGTTAGGTTCCTGTCAGTGGGAAGAGAGAGTTGGTGGATTTTATCGTTCAATGTAATATTGAAGTGTCCCAATTTGTCCGCCCATAATCGGGTATGTTGAGCCCGGGATGCTCGATAGCAGCGGATGAATGTGGTCACAGCGTTGTGGTCAGATACACCCGCTGAAACTTGAGGAGGAGTGATATGGGGAAGTAAGTCTTTGGACACAAAAAAATGTCCAGAATTGAGTCACCTCGAGTACCAACCGTAGGTGCGACTATTTCGAAGTTGAGGGCATAAGTTTTTAGGTATAAAGTTTTGTGCCATTTTGGCAAAAGGCAGAGTTGTTCCAGTGGGGATGTCTGGAGTTAAAATCGGCGCCTATGATGAAGGGTGTATGCTCCAAGGACCATATTAGTTTGCCGATATCTTCGGAATTAATGGGGCCATTGATTTCCGAATCTGAAATTCATCACCCTTTTATTTAAAATCTTATTGGGAGTTTGTATTCCGAATGCATCAAAGTGCGAGCAGAATCTAGAACAAGATACTTGGCTGGAGTCAGATGTTTGTATTTTGAGATAAGAGTTCGGTAAGGCGAATTCTCGGAAACATGAGCGCGACTATGGAAATTGAACATTTGGTTCAACTTACCCTATGTTTGCTTTTGTTTGAGGATCATAGGAAATTTAATGTATGGATGATAAACGAATATTTGATTCGTTTACCAGGAATTTAGCTGGATCGGGATAATATATTTGTGGATTAGTTGGATGATTATGGTGAGTTGGGTGCAAGGGCGATAAACGAACATTTGATTCGAATTTAGAATTTAGATGAATGTTTTGTATGATTCTAAGTTTAGGTGTAGGGATTTGGAAGTATGTGCGGGGAAAGGAGATGGTAGGGCTTTTCTGAGCACTACACAATGACTCGACCTTCGTTTATGGTCAGTGCACCAATTTTTATTTTTTAATATTTTTCGCGGATATTTTATTTTAAATTGTTGTTTGTTTGATGACACACGTGATCGAACCATTAAATATTTGTTTATTAAAGACGTGCACTCATGCACTCTCTAATGCACCCACATCTTTTTTTGTGATTGACGTGTATACAATATCCATTGTTTACTGCTATTTGTTTTGAGCACGAAACATTATCTTTCCAACGCCATTTAGCGTAACCTTATCGCACTTAGATAACGCGAGATGTAGATTATTAAAGCCATCTATTGGAAAAATAACGATTTCTCTTTACTACAACTTATATTATACAGGCCTTGAAGTGTTTACAAAATATATGTGTACATATAAACTGTTTTTGCAAAAGGGAGCTCATTCAATAACCCTTCAGTCATTAAAATAGGTTTATTTAGTTTTATAACAAGTTTATTAAAGCCATATAATTCATCAATAATGTTAAACTTTCTTTATGATGACACTTGTACAATATATATCTTAAAAAGAAAGTTTACTTTAAAATGCCAAGCATTCGATAACAATTTAATAATTTGCGTCACAGATAGTTTTTACTAGGGTTACGTAATTCGCTGCATTGTCCAAACGGTTTCAGCTTCACCAGTACTGCAGACCACTTTATAGCCAAGTTTACTTAGAGCGTTTACCAAAGTCAGTGGTGGAATGTGCAAACAAAATCCATTGATTACGGGATCAACGCGACATCCGAAGTGCTTAGAAATAGCCAACGCCTCTGATTCACTAGCACCGAACAGAGTAGAGCTTCGGTCATGTAGGGAACCCTTAACTCCAACATATACATAAATGTCCTCTTGGTTAACTATTGGCACTGGAACAGTCACTATATTTCGAGTAACTGCAGATGGTGATGAAACTGTTGGTGAAGTTTCAGGTGCTCGAGTAGGTACGACTATTTCTGGTTTCTCTTTCACAGGACATTGCGGGGCATCCATAACGAGTGATCGGCTACCATTAACCTTTTGGATGGTAGAATAATTAATAATAATTATTTGTTTATAATTAATACGAAAATGGATATACATATATGCATAAAGTTATTGCTTCATTTATCTCATGTATTGTTCTGAATTTGTTTTCTTTTCAAACAAGTTATTTTCCAAATATTAATTTCTATAAATATTAGTAATGTAAATCAAACAAATTTTTGAAAAAATTTCATTATTTTGTGTTTCCTGCTAGTCTTGAGAAAAACATTGTTCTTAATATGAACTTACAAAAAATCCTATTGTTACGTTTCTACTCCGCACACGACCGTTAAACTATGTCCAGTTTAAACTATACGTTTCTTTGCGCGAGTTCGACCTCTGGATCGCAGGAGTGCTTCAATGTTTTCAAGGGCAACCTCTGTTTTCCTCCGTTAAATTCCTTAATCCGTGTTCTCTAGCTCTCCTTTTGAATCTCCTTGCGTATCAATGCAAACTCAACGTTCCAACGATCAGCAATTCAAATCCTTGGTCTTCGCCACGTGTCCTTTTTGTCGATCCGTCTGCTTCTGACGTTTTTGTCAGTTTTGTGTATTCTCCAGTATTCCTCTAGATGGCTCCAGAATCGGTGTGTTGATGTCGTATTAGTTGGCTTCAGGCTCAGTGCGACGCCATGAGGCCACGCTAACGGTTGACAACTGTGTCGGTTTTGAATTTGTAACACTATTAATGTCTATGTAGTAATGAGAGGCAAGCGTAGTGAAGATGGACAAAAGAATAATCAGAAAGGGTAAAAAATAACTTTGTGCTTATAAGAAATGTATTATACATTAGAAAATACTTTTTCTGTATGATTACCGGAAAGGTTCGTAACAACAACACACATTGTCACAAGACATTTGGTAAAGACCAATAGGTATTGGGGAAGTGTTAGGCCGGTACGGTAGAATGAATTGGCTGTCATAAGAGAAAACATTCGAGATGTTATTTGCTATCTGATTATCAACAACTACCCATTGCAAGACAATCTGTTGAAAAATGACATAAGACTGAATCGACTGTGGTCGAAATAAAACGATCGATCTGGCACCATGCCTTTAAGACAATTTAGGCCCACTGTGGGTACGTTCTAATGTCCTTTGTTAAAAATGATCGTTTGTGCAAACATTCTCATTTCACCAAATATGTTATAATTAATCGAATCGTTTCATATTTATTTAAAAGAAATTGATCTTCCTTGTTGATGGGCTAAGAAAAAGAAAACGATTTTGTTGTGTTTTTCGGTGGGTTCTAAACATCAAAGTCAACATCATTTGTGAATGTACGACCGCATTGAAATTTAGCAAACCATCCACAAACAGTTGTTTACATTGAAACCGATTCCTTATAACAGTTTGCAAGCTATTTTGTAGCTTTATCGATACTTTTTCCATCAAATAACGGCGTTTCAGCAACGTCCAAAACTCGTTTATTTTTCCATCGTTTTATAAATATTGTTGCGAGCTTAGGGTTCGCTTGATTAATTATTTTTATTAAATAGGATCGATTTTGAATTAATGTAACACTTTATTAGTCCCCTAATAACAACCGGTACGTTTACCGTACACATAACGATTTCTTGACTTATCGCTTGCTTCACTGCTTACTTCTCTCTTCTTACTTGTCTCCATGATCTGCGTGCGACGTATTTATACCGTTTCCCCGTCGGGGAGCCTCCGGCGCAAGACCAATGACCTTGCCCGAGAAAAAAAAAACAAATCATTATGGAAAATTTAATAAGCCTCGGGACTTGCTAAATAAGGGCAAGACCGATCCCGGTTGTAGTGCCGATGATGATGATGTGTACGTTTTAGTCTCGAATTTAACAACAACTTTGTACGATTTAGCTTCGAATTTAACAACAACTGTGCACGATCCCGATCGACTCTACGGCACTTGTGCACTCGTTGGATGACGACATTTGACTCCCCGAGTGGTTGTTGCACTCAACATCCCCTAGCAGCAGTGGTGAATTTCCAACGATATGGGAGGAGCCGAATCGGATCGTTTCTTTGGTGATAACCAATGAACGATCGATTGGGGTTTTTTTGGAAGAATTTCCCTGTGGCGACCGTACATGTCAGGAAGAAAACCCATTCGCTGGAAGCCAAGGCAAAGATCGATCCTGGAACTGTACAAACAAAGGAACCGGTATTGGGGGCTGCAGGCATCGTTGAGATAAGCGATAGCGAAGTTCGCCGAAGGAAGAAATAGGTTTCTGTGTGTTCTGTAAACAGAAACGCTATTTCGAGGGTCATACGATGAGATGCACATTGTTTGTGGTTTAGCCGATGCTACATGGGAACATTATCGTGTTTACTTATCGCTCACGATCATGCCGTTGTAGGCCATCGATTCTTCGGTGACGATAGGTCACCCCGAGGATTTGTTTATCATAGCAGTGGCTAGGGTAGCTATTGATTACGCTAATGTAATGGTACATGGGTACGATGGTGACGAATTTGACTTGCAGATGTGCAAGCCTATGCCTCACCCGGGGTGGCCATGGGCCGGCGGTTTGTAGGTAAAATAAACACAGTGAGGTTACTGTGTGTGTTTTTGTTTTCAGAAAGGAGCATCATAGGACATGATTGTGGGTATGATTGTCCCAACAACAATCATGTTCATGTCAAATCCTATAATCGGTTGGTGACCGATAAAAGGGAAATTGGTTGCAACTGTTGAAAACCTAAGGACATGGGGGCAATGTTTGTTTACTACTTTGCCATCGCATGTAGCATCTCTTTGATTAAAAATGGTAACATCTCATCAGTCGATGGGTCGAGTGTGTGTTTACATTAAACAACACTTGAATTCTCTTTTAGCTAACCCGCGGTGGGCTGTGTTATATATTGTCGATCGAACGATCGACCGATGGATCCGCCGATAAGGCAAGGGTGAACATATCATGCACGTATATGGAAATATGCTTCTCAGCTATGCGTATTGACATGTTCGGGTGTTAATGTCGGTAACATGATAAGAAAACCGAATTAGATTTCAGGACATGATGGTTGGATGTAAGCATGCCCCTGGGTGAAAGTCTGTAGATGCCAATGCGACTGCAAAATAGCAAACGGCAATCATTCTAGATGATTTTTCCGCGGGCCCATGTTTTCAGGTAAGTATTGTTGCAGGGGAGCTTGACTGCTCATCTGTAGGTAAGCTGCTGGTGATAGATAATGGAATTGCAGGTAGGGAAAGGGGAGTTGGGTTAGGCCGATGGGCGGTTCTTCGGACGCCTCAAAGAACCCGCACAGGTTAACAGCCCCAAAGTAAGCAAGAAACTAGTCGTCTGATCATTTGGTTCACGTCCTTTTTGGTCATTGGAAAAGGCTGATAACTTCAGTTTCTTGTCTTTCCCTCTGTAAGTGATGGATAGCGCAATGCATCGTCGATTTCAAGAATGCAATCCGGGTCGGACAGAATACCCGCGATATTCTTTACAAACACCATTTTTTCGCATTTCCTATGCATAGGAAACCTTTCCTATATGTTGGAAAATCGTTCGAAGTTAATGCAGCTCAAAAAAAAAAAGTACCCCAAAAATAAGTGCTTAGAAAAATTATAAACTCAAACGTAAATTTTCAGTTTCTCGGAATGAGTAATAAACTTTTATGTCTAGTTTTGTGACAAAATATTGTCAACCGACACCAACTCAGGGAAAACCTTTTAATGACTTAATTGTTTTTTTTTACCAGGAATGGAAATTAATTTACTGAAAAGAATCCAAATTTCGCCAGTGAAAAAGTATTGTGGCGCATATGACAATCAGTACTAGAATATTCGAGAAAGTCCGAAACAGAGTACTAGAATATTCTATAAAGTAATGGAAAACTGGAGACTAGGAACAGTGGAACATTCAAGGCAATGGAACGGACGGAAACGAAACGCTGAAACAGTATAAATACGTCGCACACAGATCATAATGAGAGAGTAAGAAGTAGAAAGTGAAGCAAGCGATCAGTGCGGAAGTAGAAAGTAATAAGTAAGAAAGTGAAGCAAGCGATAAGTAATAAGTAAGAAGTAATAAGTGTGGAAGCGATAAGTCAAGTAATCGTTAAGTGTACGGTATAAGTAACGGTTGTTATTAACGGACTAATAAAGTGTTAAATTAATTCAAAATCGATTTAACGGCTCTTATTTGTTTTAAATAATTAATCCAGCGATCCCTAAGCTCGCTACAATTGGTGTCAGAAGTGGGATTAATTATTGGTGAAATAAATAAGTCTGTGGAAGTGTATTGTGACGATGTCAGATCGACATTTGGAGGACCGGAACCTGGATAGCAGAGGAAAGAAGCCAATTCTTCGCCAAGCAGCAATAAAGGAAGAGGATATTGATGTCGGCACAGATGTTTTTACGAGTGAGCCAGACTGTCCGGTTGGAGAAGAAACAGCGAGTCAAGATGGTGCCAATGTAATGGAGAAGAGTTCGCCACCGTTGGACTTTTCGGAGATGTTCAGGATGATGATGGCAAAATTGAACGCGCGAGCTGCAGAGTTTAAGGCAAAATTAGATGCGCGAGTTGCAAAATTAGATGCGTGGGCTGTAGACGTTAATGCAAAACTGGATGCGCGAGCTGCAGACGTTAACGCAAAATTGGACGCGCGAGCTGCAAAATTGGATGCGCGAGCTACAGACGTTAATGCAAAATTGGACGCGCGAGCTGCAGAGTTTAAGGCAAAATTGGATGCCCAAAGGCAGTGTATGAAAGAATTCTTCGACTCGGAAGCGGAGGAATATGAGGATGAGGAGAAATTGGAGCCACATGAAAGGAAGAAACTCAGGAAGAGCAAAGCTATGCCCGACAGCAGTGAGGAAGAGGAGGAAGATGACGATGATGTGTTATGTGAAGAACTGAAGGATCTCATCGATGATAACCCGATTGAAGAGGACGGCAGTGGTGGTGAAGACACAGATGCTTCAGGCCGTTCCCCGAAACGGATTTATAATGATGATGACGACTTGGACTGTTACGGACCGACCTTGAGTCCAGGTCCCCCCAAAATCCACTAATTCCCGCTCGTTAGTTTCCCCTCTTTACCTATAAAAGGAGAACAACTCGCCAAGTAGTTAATTTGCATAAACTACTTTATGCAAATTCTACTTGGCAGAGAAAATAATAAAAACCGGCGTTGGCGCCGAATAATAAAATAAAACGTCAACGGCGAAAAAAATCATAAAATCATTCGACGTAAATCTCCGAACCAGCACGGACGAAATTAAATACACGAAGAAAACTACAGCAACGAATTGAGATCAATTTAAGCTTACAGATCAATTGAACGAGAGACTTAACAGGGGAGCAACATCTCAACGCCCCCTGCAACGAGCCAGCGGACCACAACAACAACAACAGCACAGCGACCGGTCAACGGTCGCACAAACTTAATTACAGTAAGTCCCCTTCTTACATTAACTTACATTAAAATAAACATACTTAAAGTTATATTCTAATATTAATAAATTGTTAACAACACGCAACAATTTTGGCGCAGCCGGTTACCACCAGCTGGAATTTGTATCGAATCCGTCGGGGATACAAATCCAGTGGTGGAAGAGCCCCGAGGCTCTAACGTCCCTACGCCGACTAGCGGAACTAGCGACTAGGTTAAGAGAAATAAAAGCCGTATAACAAAAAATAAATAAAACATAAATAAAAATATTGGTTCTCTTTTTCTCCGTTTCGTTTTTCAATTACAGGAAAGAGGAAGAACTCAACGTTGGGAAGAAAACTTAGAAAACTTTTACCCAAATATTTTTCGTTGTTTTAGTGTTCTCGTTTTATCTTCTTCTTTCTTTTTATTTATCTAGATTGGGTCTTGTCTCTCATCGGTGGGTTGTTTAAATTGATTCTTGCCTCGCATCGTTAGGACATTTATTTAAATAGAATTAATCCCTCATCGTTGGATTATTGTTCCACTATCGTGTTATCGTTCGCTACGGTTAAAAGCGAACAACGGGTAGAATAATCCGGGTAGTCACTCCATACGAAATTAATTAAACGCGCGTAAGCATTACCGTTAATGCAGACGAGGAGCCACACAAGGCATCTATCCGCGGAAATTATATCGGTGGAACCCGTTGTCGCTATGTTGGGTGCGGAGAATATTCTGGACCTAGTCCAAGCTAACGTGGAAGTATATAGTGGCCAGAAAGGGCCTAACGCAGCGAGGGAACTACATAGTTTCCTCGAAAGCTGTGACAGGACACTGGCAACACTGGTTGCCCATGAAATTAACTGGGAAAGCTCGCCGCATGTTCAAAGAACAACTCCCAATGACTTTCAAGGAGTTTGAACAACGACTCCGAAGCACAATACTACCACACGTGTCATACGAAGAGTTACACTCGAAACTCTCTCGTAAGCGACAATCCCGCGAAGAGGATGTCGCCGAATTCATCCACCGCATAACGCAAGCAGTAAAGGACTGCAATGAAGCGGCAACACGTAGGTATGGGACTACGAATAGTATACGATTCACCTTCCAGACCGAGAGATTAGCTAAATCGGTTCTGATGGTAGTCAAAGAGGCGGAGGTGACTATCTCAGTGACTCCTCTAGTCAAGGTAGGGACAAACGTACACTAAACCCATGGGTAACACGCATGGCTTGCAGCTTCTGCAATAGGAAAGGGCATGTATACGACGAATGCCTTCGACGCCGAAACACTCCAAAGTGTACAAAGTGTGATCGATATGGACACGATGTCCAGGATTGTCGGACACTAAGTACACAAAGGAAGGCGGACAATACCGAACCCACACCAAAGTCACAGAACCAAAGGATGTCACCTGTGAATACCTCAAACCAAGGGCAGGAACGACCATCCACATCGAAACAAGCAACGACATCGAATCGTAGAGTGTACAGCATTCGATGTTGTTGTGAGTTTTGTGGCCGAAAGGGTCACACAGGGGACGAGTGTCGTATCAAGGCAAAGTGGATAAAATCACAAAAGCCAACAGACACAACCAATGTGGTTAAGTCTGTACTTAGCGACCACACCCCACAGACCTGCACGGTCAATAACGAATGGCAAACAGTCCAAAAAAGGAAAAATTCAAAGGACAACAAACAGCCACGCGACAAAGGCGGTAAACAGACTCGAGCCAAGAGTAGTACTAGTACGAGCAGTACTGAACACTCGGAGGCTCGAAAAATAAAACAACGCCATCGATCCGAATCGAACCGTAGCCAGTCGAATTCAACCGCTACGGACGCGTCAGAGACGCCAAAAAAGAGGCATCGGCGACAGAAGAACGGGGAATGATGCACATTTTGCAAGCGACATAACCACACGGCGACAGTGTGTCGACTAAAAGCAAAATGGGAGAAGTCGGAAAACTCCCAGAGGTCGGGCCGGAATTCCCCAACCCGACCGAATTAAAGCCACCAAATAAAGAAAACTGTCCTCAACCGCCAACAAAAGTTCCAATAGTCCAGCTCCCATTAGATATCGGATGTAGAAACACTACATGTCTAATAGTGGACACAGGTGCGGAGATCAGCCTTCTTAAGCTGAAGGCACTCCAAAATGAAACAACACTGGATACCACAAAGGCCACTACTCTCCAAACGCTTTTTGGAAACGGAAAGTCTAGGGGTTTTTGTAAGGGAATATTCAAACTGCCCCAGCCAATCTCCTGTAACTTTCAGGTAATAGACTCCCTACCGGGATTGTCAGAAGATGGGTTGTTAGGAAACGACTTCCTAGCTAGGAATTGTAAAATCAACGGACCCGGGAATTGTTTGGAATTCTCCCAAACCAATGTAAATCCGGTAAGTTTTTCCGTTGAATTTACAAAAGATAGGAAGCGGACGCCAAGACATAAGGCAACCAGTCGGGAACCCGTGCCAAGGGGATCCATAGAGGTCCAAACAATAGACCGAATCATGGTGGAGTTACATCCAATGAAGGACTTTTCCACCTTTCCGCTGGAAAATGAGGACAACCGTTCTACGGAATACAATGCGGATAAAAAACCTTCGGAGGGAGAAAACCTCCAGTATATCCGACATTTATTCTCAGAGGAGGTATTACCAAAAGATCCAAGGTTGACACAATTACACGAGGAACTCCACTTAGGTAAAAACCTAAGTCCTCAAGAGTGTCAATCTATAGTGGAAATATGTGAGGAGTTCAATGATATTTTCCACCTTAAAGGTGACCTCCTAACATATACCAGTGCAATAACGCATGAGATACCCGTGATACAGGATCAAGTACCGATAAATCAACGAATGTACCGTCTGCCTGAGTGTAAGAAAGAGGTGATCAATGAGCAAGTACGGGATATGCTGGAGAATAATATCATTCAACCAAGCAAAAGTCCGTGGAACTCACCACTATTGGTAGTTCCTAAGAAAGCGGGCCCCGATGGAGAGTTGTGGTCGATTTCAGAAAACTGAACGACAAAACCATCGGAGATGCGTACCCTCTCCCTCGAATAGGGGACATATTAGACCAGCTCGGTCACTCACGCTATTTTTCCACGCTCGATGTAGCCAGCGGCTACCATCAAGTCTTAGTAGATCCGAAGGATCAAAGTAAGACAGCGTTCAGCACAAATTACGGGCACTATGAGTTCAAACGTATGCCATTTGGTCTGAAGGGAGTACCAGCTACGTTTCAGAGGCTCATGAACCATGTCCTAACCGGATTGCAAGGAATCGAATGCTTTGTTTATCTGGATCACGTTGTCATATATGGGAAAAACCTAGAACATCATAATGACAAACTCCGGAAAGTATTCGATCAAATTAGATACCACAACCTCAAGCTGCAACCGGAGAAATGCAAGTTCCTCCAGAAGGAAGTAGTATATCTGGGACACGTTTGTTCCGAAAAGGGGGCAATGACAAATCCAGACACGACAGCTAGTGTCAGGGATTTCCCCATTCCCAAAACGGTAAAGCACGTCCAATCGTTTCTAGGCTTGGCGAACTACTATCGAAAATTTGTTCAAAATTTTTCGAAGATAGTACGCCCCTTAACAAATTTGTTAAGGAAGGACGTCAAATTCACCTGGTCAGACAAATGCCAACAAGGATTTGATAACATAAAGGAATTATTGGTCTCGCCGCCACTGTTAATCTATTCAGATTTTACCAAACCCTTTAATCTGACCACGGATGCGAGCAACGAAGCACTGGCTGCTGTACTGTCGCAAGGCGAAATCGGTAAGGGCCAGCCAGTCGCATATGCTAGTCGAACCTTGAATAAGGCGGAAAAGAACTACTCTATAATCGAGAAAGAGTTACTAGCCATTGTTTGGGCGGCTAAGAATTCCTGTTGTTATTTACAAGGGAGAAAATTTAATATATACACGGACCACAAACCGTTAAAGGGAGTATTCAACGTGAAAGACCCCACGTCACGTTTACTAAGGTTCCATCGCAAACTACTGGAGTACGACTACCAAATCGAGTATAAACCCGGTAAATACAACACTAATGCGGATACCTTGAGCCGTATTCCGCAAATTTGTGATGAGACTCCCACAGAACCAAGGTGCAATGTACTAACACGCGCCCAAGCTAAAAAGTTAAGGGCAAGCGAAGGAACTCAGGATAGTCCAAATGACGATAAGTCCTCTCTTAACGAGGATCCCATTCCGGCCTGCACGGAAAAAGAAATGGAGATAACCAAACCTGAAGACATTCAGTTCCAACTCCGGGAATACCATGATCCTCCTTTGGGTGGACACCAAGGAGTGAGTAAAATGTATCACAAAATACGTAGACATTTTTGGTGGAAGAACATGATGCGCGACATTAAACAGTACATCAAAGTATGTAAAACATGTCAAACCATGAAATCTTCACCGAACATACGTATGCCCATGGTAATAACCGACATTGCAAAGAGGCCTTTCGACAAAGTATACTTAGATATAGTAGGTCCTCTTGATCGCACTCCAACCGGCAATCAATATATACTTACATTCCAAGACAACTTGTCGAAGTATATAGATTGCTACGCTCTCCCAGATGCGGAGGCAGAAACGGTGGCCACAGTCTTTTTCGACCAAATAATTGCTCGGTATGGTGTTCCGAAGCAACTGGTCACCGATCAGGGATGCAATTTCCTAAGCAGTTTGTTTAAAAGCGTGTGCAAACTGCTCCGCATTAAAAAACTACAAACCTCAGCGTACCACCCACAATCGAATGGAGCCTTAGTAAGAGCCCATCGTCCACTCGTAGATTACCTGCGAAGCATTGTGGATGGAAATTCCCAATCATGGGACCAGTACCTGAGAACGGCAACATTCGTATACAACACGAATGTACACGAAGGTTCTAAGCTTACGCCAATGGACTGTCTATTTGGGTTCACCCCGGAGGTACCGACGAGCATAAAGTAACCTCCGGAACCGGTATACAACCATGATAGTTACCATAAGCTATTGAAGTACAAACTTCAACATACGTACGAAATAGCAAGGCGTAACCTGTTAACTTCCAAGAAGAAGTCGAAAGAGTACTACGACCGTAAGACACGCCCATTCACGTTTCATGTGGGCGACATAGTTTTAATACGGAACGCACAAAAGCAAGGAAAACTAGCTCCCATATGGAGGGGTCCCTATAAGATAGTGCAAATAAATAGTCCGGTAAATAGCGTCGTTAAAGTAGGGAGACGAAATGTGGTGGTGCACAATAATAGGCTAAAACCCTACTACGAATAGAGGAAGCCAAAAGCAAACAAGGCCACGACAAACAAGGGAAGATAACACACCACAGACGGTGTAGGAATCAATGCTACAGTTTGATACTTTTGTAGCCAAGCTTCATTCCTCTTCTAAGAATGAAGCTATCACTAATTAAGGGGGGAAGGTATTGTTACGGACCGACCTTGAGTCCAGGTCCTCCCAAAATCCACTAATCCCCCTTCGTTAGTTTCCCCTCTTTACCTATAAAAGGAGAACAACTCGCCAAGTAGTTAATTTGCATAAACTACTTTATGCAAATTCTACTTGGCAGGGAAAATAATAAAAACCGGCGTTGGCGGCGAATAATAGAATAAAACGTCAACGGCGAAAAAAATCATAAAATCATTCGACGTAAATCTCCGAACCAGCACGGACGAAATTAAATACAGCAACGAATTGAGATAAATTTAAGCTTACAGATCAATTGAACGAGAGACTCGCCCCCTGCAACGAGCCAGCGGACCACAACAACAACAACAGCACAGCGACCGCTCAACGGTCGCACAAACTTAATCACAGTAAGTCCCCTTCTTACATTAACTTACATTAAAATAAACATACTTAAAGTTATACGAGTATTCTAATATTAATAAATTGTTAACAACACGTAACAGGACGACCGACTGGAAAACGACGACTGTGACCTTATTGAAGAGAATCTTGGTTTGAAAGTCGAAGGCAGAAAGCGTTCCAAGCGTCTGCGTCGTACACAGGACGAAGAAAGTGATGGAGAGGAACAGCACGTCGATGAAGGTTCAGCACGTGAGGCTATAGACGAACAGCTATTCGACGACGAAGACGATGTTGAACGCCGCTCTGAACGTAGTCACAGGGAAACTGAGGCGGCAAAACATTTCAATGATGAATTGGAAAGGGGTCACTTTACTGATTTGGACAATGAAATCCGTACAACAGATATTCCTGAGCGAATGCAATTGCGCGAAGTTCCGGTTACGCCTGTTCCAGAGGGACCCAATGAACTACAAGATGAAGCTGAATGGATTTACAAACAGGCGTCTTGTAAATCAACCGTTTCCGAACAAGAGAGATCAACGGATGTTGGAGGTCGAGACCGCTATTGTAAGCCACCACATATGGGGGGGAAGATCAAGCAAGCCCTAGATTGTAGGCATAATCAACAGCTAGAGGTGCCGTTCATTGCGTTCTACGGAGAAGAACACGTGAAACCAGGATTAACGTGCGACGATCTATGGAAAGTCTATTACTACGACCCACGATGGTGTTTACTGTCAGCTCCAAAGAACAAACCGCTCCAGTTATTTGAAAAGATGCGGAACTACCAGTTGGATACGGTTATGAAATCGACAGATGCTCCAATACCAGATGATATGCGTGTAATTAAAGATGAAGATCTAGATCGCTTACGTGATGCGCAAACTCCAGAAGAGCTTAAGGGTGTGCACATGCATTTTCTCTTATACTATTCGCATGACATCCCTAAAATGCAAGAGGAATTCCGTCGTCAGGAAAAGAAAGAATGGCGGCACGCTAGAGCTGACGCGAAAAGGAGAGCAGTAGAAAATTTGGAAGAAGGTCAAGAACTTCCACCGCCGAACGCCAAGATGAAAGTGGTGCATCGCGACTGACTGGTGGATTTTGTTGGCCCGGGAGACCAGTGAACTTAGTACGGGACGAACTAATCTTTTTGCCGATCGTTTTGTCTATTGATGGTCCTAAAATTTTCACCAAAACGATTTTCAGAGTTTGTAGGATTATTTCGGAATGGGTTACGCGTTGTTGTACCTTGTTGGTAATTTCTTGAAGACGCTCCATTCCTAGATATCTTGTATCTACACTCGTTCTCTGTGTGATTATTCCGTCCACAGAAATTGCATATAATGTTGTATTCTCTCTTTATGGGTTGAACATTGTTGGACTGCATGTTCCGATAACATGTGTCCTGTGTATGCCCTGGCTTACCACAGGTTTGGCAGGCTATTCGATTAAATCTGTCATTATAGTTATATGGCCTGGGAGAGTTGTCCATTCGAGCAGCATGTGATACTACATGTGCAATCGACTGCTTTAAATTGTTTCCCCCATGGACTTTAGCTAGTATCTTTAGCTGTTCGTTCTTTAGTCCATCTTCAAATGTTTGTACGGCCAATTTTATGTTTTCTTCTATTAAGTATTCCCTAACCATCGCGTCTGCTGTTATTTCACACGTGGCAGAGTTTAGAGTCCGCAGAGCATTCGCAACTCTATCGCCGTATTCCCGGACGGTTTCTCTGTAGTGTTGTTTCAGAGAAATCAACTCATTGTGTGCCGTCGACCGAGATTGCTCCTCCTTATGTTCCGATTCTAATTTTTCTTTTAAATCCTCCCACTTAGCGATTTTGCTATACCTAATCAGATCGTATGCATGACCCTCTAGTCTATTTTTGACTAGCTCCAGAAATGTTTCGTATATATCGGGGTCTACCTTTTTAATTGATCTAAATAAAACATCTCCCCCGGAAATAAATTTGTCTAGGTCGCAGGGTTTCCCGTCAAAGGTAGGAACGATTCTGAAAACATCAGAAATTCCGACAGAAAGAACCATTTCAGGGGGATTACTGTGTATCTGTTGAGAGTGGATTTGTTTTTCCCCCTGCCTAGCCGCCTGTCTTGTGTAGTAAGGACTCGTAATAGCGAAAATTTTAGAAGAAAGTATGGCAAAAATTTGTTATCACTTAAAAATATGGTTATGAAAAAAATGGCCTTTATGTTATTCAATATATATAGGAAAGAAAAATAAATTGGTCCCAAAGCTGTAAAGAAAGAAAATTCGACGAGAAAGAAAAAAAAAAAACGGAAATGTCGTCGAAATACTGAAATGAGAATTTTCAAAGAATATAGATAGAAATTTCTATCCAAAAAATTTTTTTTTTTTTTTTGTGAAAAGGAGAGCTTCCAAGTAGAAAATATTCAAATATTCCTAAAAGAGTAGAGAGAAAAGTCGCTAGTAAAAAAAATTGTTCTCTAATAATTGTTGTCGTTGTACTGTTGTTAGAAGTCTTTGTCTTGAGTGTTGCTGGGTTTTTTTTTCTTCAGTTTTCCTTAGTTGTTTCCTTTGTGTTTTTTTTTCTTTTTAGATTTTTTTTTCCTCTTTTTCGCCAGGTAGACTTCACTTCCTAAAGTTGATTTGCTTATCCTGGCCTTGGCTGCTTTCTTTTTTTTTTCTCTTTTTTTTGTTTTCTTTTTTTTTCGTTGTTTATGTTTACTTTGTTTTTCGTTGTTTTATGTCGGTTTTTTTTTTGTTTGGTTATTTCTCTTGTTTTTTCTTCTTTTTTTTTTTCTTGAAAAAAATGTTTTTTTTGTTTTTCTCTTATGGTTTGGTTATTTTTCTTGTGTTTTTTCTTCTCTCTTTTTTGTTTTCTTGAAACATTTTTTTTTCTTATAAAAAAATTTTTTTTTGTTGTTTTAAATTTTGTTGTCTGTTTTATTTTTTTCTCGGGATCCCGTTATCTGGGCATCCCACCGCTGCCACCAGTGTTGACGTCCGGCGCCGTGCTTCCTCGGTTGAGGGAAGAGCGGGGACCTTTCTCCTTTATTTATTATTCTGCTGTCTTCAATTCGCGTTTCATTTATTTCAATTGATAATTAATTATCAAAGAAAAACTATTTCTTCTCTTTGATATTCTTTAATTGTTTATTTTAACTTTCAAACAGATACCACAAACTCAAAAACTCTAACTCACAACTCAAACTAAACTAAACTTAAACTGATACTTCTCAAAACTTAACTCTTCTTAAATGACTTCTTACTCCTTCAACTCCAAAACTAAAACTGATTTTACAAATGAATTTTTTCTCTACTCATAGAACATTATGTTCTAATTTACTGGAAATTATAACATGAACAAAACAACTTTTAACAAAGTCTCTGTGACTTTTAACTTGAATAAAATTTGGACGAAAATCAAAGTTACTATGTTTTGAATGAATAAAAAGGTGCAGGTTATTAAATGTGCTGTAACTGGCAATATTGTGAATGTTTATGAATGGTATGTGTTATGTGAGAATGTAATATTTGTTAAGGGAAGGTTTTAAGGATGTGTAAGGAGATTCAGTGTTAAATTTAATAAAGGGTAGTATTCTGGAATACAACACACGCAAAGAATTGTCTTTATTTTGAATTTTATTTTGTGTGAGAATTCGATCTCCACTTGTACTAGGACACACTTTTGATTTATTCGCTTATATTAGTAGTTCGGGTAGAATATTACACACGAGCAACAACTTTCACTACGACCTTAATCGCATTACTAAATAACACTGCTTTTATTTATATTCGGTCTTCGTATTTATTGACCGCCTTCCTTAATTATTTAAAGCACAATTTAACTGTCCGATACACACCTTGCGCGTGAACGTTGAATATTTGCGTTTCTTTTATTGTAATACGCGGATCGGATGGGCCTCCTAGGTGGGGTCCTCTGAATGTTAACTCCTCGGATGCTCGATCAAGATCCAAAAAGATATCCCGATTCAACTCTGGTATCTGTATCCGTACAGGAGAAATATCCCTATTCGCTCTGCTAACAGAATTTCCGAATTTCTGTTAGCAGCATGTTATTAATGCCCATGGGGAATTTAGGTGCCTGAAAAGGAGAGAATCCATCGACGCATACATCCTTATCACCATCAGTGGTGGTGATCGAACTCAACTCCCAGGCCTTGTGTTTGCACAGCGCATCTGGCGCGCAGAACGGAGATGATTGTTAGGACGTACAGTCCGTGGGTTTGTTTGCCTTTTGTAAACACACACCGAAATCCATTAGATCCTTCTGATGGTGTGAAATTCAGAAGGGACCGTGGGATCAGAGTAGTTACTTTGTAGGTTTTAATCTCATAATTTTTCGAATTATCTCGTTGAGATAATTACGGTTGCCTGCCCTTGGCAGCGGATAGGCGACATGCTTTATTGCATGAGGGTGCCGTTTTCTTTGTTTGCCGATGGATTTGGTGGTCTTTGTGTCAGACCACCCGCACGTGCATCCGTTAGTCGGCTAATTTGCTGGTGATAGCAATTCCCTGTATCGATACCCGGAATTGTCGGTTCGATGAGGTGTTCCTGGGCTCAGGCAGAACGTCTGGCATTCTCATGAATTGCTGTTAGGAACAGGATGAATGTATGGCTTTTGTTTCAGGCATGAAGAACTATAACTGCTGAGTTTGACATTAAACGCTTTGGGTACGTTCAGTACCTTGCTTTTTGGTGTCGGGCTCAACGTTGGCTGCGAGTTGCAGGCCCTAAGGTGGGACTTTGGGACACCCGTCTGTGGGGCGCGTGCAACGTTTTCAGGGTAGGTATTTCCTTGAAGGGTAGGAACCTTACCTGGGTGGAATTGTGCGTTCTTAGAACGCTACAGCCTGTTATTTGTTCTAGGCCTATGGGCAAGGATGTTCCTTGTGGGAAATGGTTTGGGTAAACAAGCCTTTGAAGGATCATAAAATTGCAGACGTGCAATTTATGATTCTCAACAACTTTACTTGAAAGTTGTTCATCTGGTCCACAGATTTGGATCCAGGGGATTCTGCGTGTTGAACATATGGTTCGTTCTTTCACGTCTTGGATTCAACTTAAATTCAATATGGGCGCGCGGCTAAGAGTTCAGAGTGCCTTTTATCGAGCATCCAGGTCTCTGATTCGTACATGAGTACTGGTAAGACCATGGTCTTGTACAGTAGTAGTTGAATGTTCTGGATAAATTTCGGGATTTAAAGACCCTTGATAGACCATAGTAGGCTTTGTTGGATTTGATCAATCCTTCGCGTATTTTTTCTTCCATATTGTTATCTGTTGATACTATTGACCCAAGGTAGTTAAAGGATTGCACTACTGCAAATTCGTGCTCCGCTACCCTAATAGTTTGACCAACGTCAGGTCTTCTCTTCGCAGAAGTTGCCACCATGTACTTAGTTTTTCCCTCATTAATGTGCACTCTGCTCGATCTGGGTGAAAGAGTCCTGTACAGCCAAATCGGATGTACTGATGATGTCGATGTCATCTGCGTAGGCAAGTATCTGGCTGGACTTGGTGACAATAGTCCCTCTAGTTGTAACGCCAAAGTCACGGATTGCTTTCTCCAACAACGCCAGGTTGAAGAAGGCCAGGCCGTCCCCTTGTCGGAGTCCATTAGAGACGTTTATTGGTTTGGACAGCAATCCTGTTATTTTACTTGACTAATTACGTTGGCCATGGTTAACCTACAAAGTCATATCAATTTGTTTGGAATGCCGAACTCTATCATGGCATTATATAGTTCTACCCTGGCTATGCTGTCGTAGGCGCCCTTATAGTCTACAAATAGATCATATAACGGGATATTAAATTCCAGACATTTTTCCATCGGCTGCCTAAGGGTGAATATCTGATCAATCGCTGATTTGTCTGGGATGAAGCCACACTGATATTGGCCAA
The DNA here is from genome assembly GCA_963931805.1 of Microdon myrmicae. NCBI lineage: Eukaryota > Metazoa > Arthropoda > Insecta > Diptera > Syrphidae > Microdon > Microdon myrmicae. Next base: position 68,711,386 of record OZ007497.1, read on the forward strand.
TGATGACTTTAGCGTATGGGGGTATCCGGTCTTGTAGCAGTGCTATACCCCTATAGTTTCTGCACACTGTGACATCTCCCTTTTTATGTATGGGGCAAATTATTCCGTAACGCTAATCTTCCGGCATTTCCTTTTGCTCCCATACGTGCACCACGATCTCATGAATTGCGCGATGTAACGCTGTCCCTCCTTATTTGATCACCTCAGCTAGTATGCCAGCAGCTCCGGGGGCTTTATTTGATTTGAGCTGTCTTATGACTTTTAATGTTTCCTCAATGCTTGGTGGCAGCAGCATTTGGTCTTGATCTTGCATTGGTGGAGCCTCCAATTCTTCTGTGAGCTGACCATTTAGCAATTCATTGAAGTGCACTTCCCATCGCCCCAGAATCGGTGATCAGATTACCCTCTTTATCCTTGCAATAAGTGCAGCGTGGTGTGTACCGCATCATACTGCGGATTATTTGGTAGAACTTTGTGGCAGGATGTATGGAAGGAGACAGCGCGGCAGACCATGTCTGTGATGGAGGGGTGGCGTAGACCAGGACGCTTAGAGCCAGGGAGTGCCAAACTGGATTACCAATGCTCGAAAGCGGGACCGGTTGAGAGACTTGTTAAATACGGCCAAGACCGGATCCCGGTTGTAGTGCTGAGGATGATGATGATGGTCAAGATGTGATATTCCTGTTTTTCCATTTTTTTTTTACGAAGGCGAAAGTAGCGTCACTCAACGGGACTTTTCAGCCCCTGTAGTGCATGCTTGTATAACACTTCTTCCTTTAACTTGTGCCACAACTCTAGAACTAAAAACAATTTTGTTCTACTACGTTTTGTTGTGCCAGAAAAAAAAGGAGCAAATCAAAAGAATATTACTAAAGTACTGATCTTTATCTATGATAAAGGAAATATGAACTTTAACAACGGATAATCAGAGCGGTGAGGCGACAGTTGGAGGAAAGAAAATAAGATGTCAAAATTCGATCAACGACGCGGTGTCTTCTGTGATAAGTGAAAAAAACCTTGATTACGATGGTTTTGCGATGCAAACGTTTTGTAGAACACGCATTATAATAAAGAAATTTGAGAAATTACTGCAATACAAAAAATAAAGATCGAAAAGGGAAGAAGAAACAATGTTCTCCAGGGAGAACAGTAAATGTAGAATTTAGGGATTCTGCAGTCCTCAGAGGAGATTCTCAGCATCAGGAACTTCAACACATCGACCTACTGCAGCAGCAGTCGCAACAACAACAGCAACTGTTGCATGGTCACAAACATAGCCAACAGCAATCGCCACACCATTAGCAGCAGGCAGAGCAGCACCAAGCAAATCAAAGGAAATCAAATTTACGTCCATACACATCGAAGTGAGTACCAAGTTTAATTCAATAACATATATCGACAGAAGAGAACAAAAGGATTTCGAATGTAATTACCCAACACCACACACGGGGAAACGAATTAAGTGGAAGTTTCCATTAAGAAGTTTTAAAAAATCAATTTTGATTTTTCTTTTTTGATAGGTTATAGTGTGTAGAATGGCGCAAGACTAATGACCTTGCCCGGAAAAAAACAAATCATTATGGAAAATTTAACAAGCCTCAGGACCTGCTAAATAAGGCCAAGACCGGTTCCCGGTTGTAGTGCCGATGATGATGATGATGATAGTGTGTAGAATAAGCCCCAAAGCCGTTTTGGCGAAAATAATTTTATAAAAAAGTTACAGCATAATGAGGTCAAGTGAGGTCGTTAATTTTTCACTTCGCCGCGCCTTGTTCAGTAGGGTCTCAAATGTATACTAACAGAACAATCGACCTGAAAATTTATATACAAGCCAATGAGACATAGTGCTATAGAACCTGACATAGTAATTAGACCTCCTGGTGCCATCTGCACGTCAGGAAGGAAGGAAGGTTTTCACACCACACTCGTATATCATCTAGAAACTTTAAACGCGTTTTTCTTGAAACCATGTTTTTCACATTGATCTCCACGATATCTCAAAAACACACTGGGTGACATCGGCTCCAAATCAGGACCGGTGGAGAGACTTGCTAAATAAGCCAAGACCGGATCCCGATTGTTTTTTTTTTTTATTATTAGACTTCTCTCGGGAGAGGCGAACCTATAGCGCCGAGTGGGCGCCCAGAGATGCCATCAAATAACTGTTGCAGTTCTTTTTGAATAGTTGCAGGGTGTAACGCTCCGGGAACACTCGCGTGGGAAGGGAGTTCCACAGCTTCCCCGCTCTGTAACGGAACGAGTTCTGATGCAGGGATGTTCGCGCCGTCGGGAGATGAACCACAAACGGGTGGGATCCGTCGGATTGTCTTGTGGAGCGCCGATGATGATAATGATAGGGATTAATAAAGTTGAATTAAGACATATTTATTCATTTGTAGTGTAAAATTCTGTCTTGTTTCTGTCCAAAAAATTTTAGAATGAAATTATAACGGCGAACGGAATCTGTGAGCTGTGTTGTGATATTAACTTGGCCAATCAGACATCTAAGATGGGTATGAGACTTATTGCTGCTCGACACCATCGCTCAAGAATTGTACAACCGAGTGAAACGTCGAGGTAGAAGGGTCCCACTTTAGGTAACTCACAAAGTGGAGAAAAGTTATCTATGTAGGAACGGTTGTTGGTTGAGGTTTAAGTGAATAAGTGGGCTTTTACGCAAATGATTGTATCAAACATCAATAGGAGAGATAATATTAGAGACATAGTAAGCATTTATGAACAGTCAAAAATATTTGTAGACATGTAAAGAATTTCGTTGTTTTTCTGCAAAGCAACAAGTCTTTTTTCTTGAACCTCTCGTTTGATTATTGAAATAATGTCAGAATATCCAACCAACGCGATACTAATTTTCGTACATTTGTAAATCCCCACTCGAATATCAGAGATCATCTCATCATGGAAAAATGATGTCATTCATTTGACCTCTGAAATGTGCATTCGTTTATAAGGGGTATGAATTAAAAACAAAAAGTAGATCATATTCAATGACTATAGACAACCTCACACTGTTTCTCTTCTGCTGGAACATTGTATGACTAAATGACGAAACCATTTCAGATTAATATACTTTTCCTCTGCTATTAGCTGAAATATATAGTTTCAAGCTAACTTGGAATAAATGTACAGTCCGGTGAGAAGATCCGATATTCGCCATCCACACCGTTAATTAAACCAACATTATTATTATTGTTTATTCACTAAATAATAAATACAAATAATAGATTATATTTAGTATTGGATTGTGACATATGAAACTTACAGACACTGTAGATGTGAATATATGATGAATTTTATATTTTAAAATGGATTTTAGCTGAAGGTAAATTTATCTTCAAAAACAAGTACTTTATGTTATTTCCTTTTACGCTCAACGTTCATACGAAATGTTATTATTCAAATATTCGTAATATAAATTTGGAATATTGCACATAGTGTTGAAGGGTACTCTATAATTTTTGACAGCTGGTGTACATTCAGGGCATAACTTCGTAGTTAGTATTTTTAGATATTGGAAAATGTACCTGTCACATTATTTCCTTCTTTTTCAAGTATCTTTTTCCACTAAACACTCTTTCAATTTCTTTTAATTGATCTACATACTAAATATACGTGAATTATTTTAAGCTATACATTGCTATACAATCCAACGCTAATAATTTAAAGTACGGCTTTTAAATATTCAACAAAACGTAATGTGTATTAAAATGTATATTAGAAATGTGAAATAAAGAAATTGTGTTTCTATATACTGAATACCCTCAATGATGTCGACTGTTTTTCAAAAATAATATTAAACATATGCCAATTTATCAATACAATACTATTAATACATTTTGAAATCCTAACGGTATGAAGGAAGAGCTATAAAAAAAGAGCTCATTGTTTCGTCTGACTGATAGGTGCTATAAAATAGTCACAAAATATTGTTTATATCGCAGTTTTTGGCTCATGAAGTGAGAAATAATTTATTCCCTGGCTAATCACCTTAAAATAGATATTTTTTGTGTCATGTTTGGTGTAAATTCAGTATAATACCTGTAGTTCAGTGACTCCTAGGCCCTCAGGCAAAGTTTATTGAAGATTCTTTATTAATGTTCGGCAAACATTCGTGACTGGACGATTTATTGCTAATTTATTCAGTATCCTCCAGCCCACCGATCGGATAATTTCTGCCACATATCCACAAGACTGTTTTAGTGTAAATTGATTTCACGATGATTGCAAAAAATCTTGTAATTTGTATAGCAATTATTATGTCTTGTTGTTGCGCTGGCATATTCGGAGCTGTTGCTCATAAACATGAAAAGCATACGAGCAAAGAACGCTTGAAAGATGGAATGTTCATCCCAAGGGATTCCTACCACCATAAACATGAAGAGAATCATGTCGAGTTCGATCACGAGGCGATTATTGGTACGATTACAGGAACCTTTGAAAGAAATATTAGCAACTGAGGTGTTTTTACGTACTTTTTATTTTAGGAAACGTCAAGGAAGCACAGGAGTTCGATAGCTTGCCACCGGAGGAGTCGAAAAAGCGGCTGTTGGTGTTGGTAAAACTAATGGATAGGAATGGGGATCAGTACGTGGATAGGCACGAGTTGAAATCTTGGATATTAAGGTCTTTTATGTGAGTTGATGTTGTTAATCTGTATTCTATGTTTTTATATGCGATTTCTGGATGTGTTCAGCTAATTTGCTACATATTCCTCCTTGATTTGTAGGACAATCGCTGATAATTCTATAAGTTCCATTCATGCCTGTTGTTCTATTTATCCTAACGCAATTTTCCCACGTAAATGTTGCCATACTAATCTATGTACCAGATGTACCGGTATGAAGTGAGCGTTTTTTTTTTTTTAAGTAAAAACGTTTTTTTTTTGGGAAAGTAAAACACATTTTATTCGAAGTATTGGCCATTGCTTTCTACACATTTCGACCACCTGTCTGGCAATTGAATGGCAGGCCACGCCAATAAAAGCGGTCGTCTTTTGAGGCAAACCATTCGGAGACCAAATTTTCGACTTCTTCGTAGGAATTGAAGTGCTGCTCAGCCAATGCGTGTCCCATCGATGAAAACAAATGGTAGGTGTAAGGAGCCAAGTCTGGTGATTACGGCGGGTGGGGTAACACTTCCCAGTCGAGAGCTTTTATTGTTTCTTTGACGGGTTTTGCTGTATGACTCGGAGCATTATCATGCAACAAAATTACCTTTCCATGTCGTGTGGCCCATTCTGGTCGTTTTTCGACCAATACATGGTTAAAATTGATCATTTGTTGTCGGTAGCGTTGCCCATCAACAGTTTCGCCAGGTTTTAGAAGTTCATGATACACCACCCTCTTCTGGTCCCACCAAACACAGAACATTGCCTTTTTTCCGAACCGATCAGGCTTTTCAGTCGATGTTGACGCTTCTCCTGGATGTACCCATGATTTTTAAAATAAATCCATTTTTCATCACCAGTCACAATTCGATGCAATACTGACTGCCTTTCGTGTCGTAGAAGCAACGGTTCACATGTGGTGTTTCGCTTTTCCATCTGCTTGTCATTCAATTCATGTGGCACCTAGTTTCCACACATTTGGATCTTTCCCATAGCTTTTAAACGGCCGGAAATTGTTTGTTGTGCAACATTTGACATTTGTGCCATTTGTTTTTGACTTAAAGTGTCATCTTGATCCAATATTGCTTGCAATTCGCCGTTTTCAAACTTTTTTGGTGGTCTTCCACGTTCTTCAATTCGCACATCAAAATCATTATCTCTGAACCGCTTAAACCATCTTTTGCATGTTGCTTCCGATAGACCATGATCACCATAAGCCTCGACAAGCATTCGATGCGACTCTGCAGCACTTTTCTTCAAGTGAAAACAAAAAATTAATGCTTTCCGCAAATCATCAGTTTCTGGTACAAAATTCGACATTATTAACAGGATTAAAAAAAATGATGTTTGTACAATGACTTGAAGCATAGTGAATACGTTTGACAGATGTCATAGCAATCAAATAAAAAAAATATAAGGGCTCGTTCACAACACACGTTCCCTATCGATACATTTGTATCTTGACGCTCACTTCACACCGGTACACCTGGTATTATTATTTATGCTTATAATAATATTTTGAGAGCATTATTCATATACAATATTATTTTTCGACATTGAGGTTCTATTATGTTTGGGTTTTCGGTGATGTGCGCCTAAGCAAAGTAATTCTAATTTTTTGCAGACCGAATTGACAATTTTTTTGGGTATAGATATCACTTTCCATAAAGTATCATTCGTTAAGAAGTTTACGATTCTGGTTATTGTATCTTAAAATTTAGGAAAAAACGTATTAATTTTCGATGACTTCGCCGCATTACGGCTGGTAACTCGGCCAGGATTGGAGGAATGTTGGTTTTCAATCGCTAAAGTCTTTGGTGAGTCGGGCTTCCAGGAATTCGGTCAGCTCCTCGAATGTCTGCATCTTGTTCCTGCTGGTTTTTCGAGCCCATAACTGCCTAGTCTCACTGTCGAGCTTCTCGACTGTAGTGAAAACCAACCAACAACCCCAGTGCTCCACTGGTAGCTCCAATGCTCGAAGCCCGAACCTGCTCGAAGAGGCCGTTGACAAATCTGCGGAACTCCATAGCACCTGGTGTTTGGATAGCTGGAATCGTCATTAGTGATCGTAGATGTGCCTCCACGATGATCTTCCTTTTGTCATACCGCGAGACCAGTGCACCCCAAGCCTCCAGATAGTTTGCCGGCGTGGCCGGAACATTGCGAACCAATGATAATGTGTCTGCTCTTAAGGAAGTCCGGAGAAAAATTGGAATTTCTCTACTGCTGATAACTGGGGGTTGTCGTGGATGAGTGGTTTGTACAAATCCCGAAACGTTTCCCACTGCTTGTAGTCCCCATTAAAGGTAGGCACGTCGATATGCCTCAGCTTGATCGGTCGGGTTGCCGTTCCACCCGTGGAATCTGTTGCAGTGAGGTCCGTTGACCGGGCAACCAATTGTTCCACGAAGCTGTTCATGAGCGTCTGGCTGGATTTCAGTGTGTCAAGCAACCCCTCCATTCCTGGTTGCTCCGCTGTTAGCGTTGGAGTAGTTGCCGGTCCCAGGCTGTCTCCTAAAGTATCCAATGCGGTAACGTGCCTGTTGACACGTTCAACCGCTGGGTGAGCCTGCATTGCAGCGAAAAGTATCGCCCCTCGAAGGCTGCTCGCCCCTTGTTCTCCCTATCGATGTCCAGGTCCGGGTCGTTCTCCTCGATGCTTTCCTGGGGGCGCTCAAAGGACTTAGACGCGTCTTCCAGTTTGCGTAGTCTGCTTGCGACTTCCTCTCTGGTCACCTCATTCGCCTTGGTCGCAAACTCCTCCAACCGCGTGAAGAATCCCTTGAGGACTCCTCGTCTTCGCTTGATTGCCGGAACAGTCTGATCCGCCATTGCCTTGCTTGGCGAATCACTGCTAGCCATTGCGAGTTAGCTGCCTTCCTTTCGATGCTTGTGGATCGAAATTGCCACTAGCTGCTTGATTCCGACGCTTGTGGATCGGCCGTAGCTTACGCAACTGAGTGCGCTGCTGTTTGCTGCTGGCTGGTTAGGCTGCACGACCGTCTGTCTGCTTGGTCGCAGGGGGTGTGCTTCAATGCGTTGCCGTTGAAACGCTTGGATCCCACATTGCACAACGTTGTGTTGTCCAATCGGCAGCTGCCGTGTTTCCCTAGATGACTTGATCCGGCTCGAAGGACCAATTTGTAAATTCGTTTTACTTGAAAGGCGTGCATTACTAATTTAGTTGCTTTATTTGTCTCTTTATAAATATTGGTGGAACAAGCCCTTTAAGATCTCTTTGCTTTTGGTTAGCAGCGTTCGACTGCTTGACTTGTACTCGACTCAACTCCCCAACAACCGCTGCTTATATTCGCCCTTTTTTCCCCTTTCCCTCGTTCGCATGTTGTCACAGGAACAAAGAGAGCCAGAGTATAAAATGTGCGATGCTCAGTCCGCCAGTCGGCATTATCGTGACAGATCTCGTGCAGTGCGGACGTGTACAGAAACGTGTTTACACGTGTTTATGTTTACGTGTGTGAAGTGCACTGTTAAATTGTGTAGTGCAAGACAAAAACAAAAAAAAAAATTATAAAAAAAAAATTTTAACAACAGGAAAGCAGTTACTTACTACACAACTCCGATGGTAGGCGATGACCCAGGCCATCCACTGGAGTTCATAACAGAAAGAAAAAGGAAAGCTCTGGACATCTTACGGAACGCACCAGTAAATCCACAAACATGGAGAGAACAAGCAGCCCCGCAAATTATAAGCAAAAGTTCGAGGAAGCGTTGGAAACTATTAACCAATTAACAGTTAAAGTGAAACAACTCCAGGAACAAATATATAAACAAGATTCCATCAATAACACTTTTGACGTCCATATGGAAGAAACGTCCCGTCAACCCCTCAATTCGAGTCACAGCCAAGGCGAACTACCCACCAAACTTCCCAAACAAATAAAGCCCTCATCAAATCAAATACCGACTCAAGCCAGAGTAGAAACAACAGAGAAATCAACCGCGAAAAACGAAAGACCCCCGCCAATCTACATCAAAAACCTGACCAGCACCAAAGTTATAATTCAAACCCTGCAAAATGCCCTGGGTCACCGAAATTTCAGCACAAATACAAAAGGATCTAGGACTTCCATAACAGTCCGATCATTAGTCGATCATGATAGGGCACTTAAAAAACTGTTAGAGGAACAATATCAGTTCTTCACCTTCCAACATCCGAATAGCAAACCAGCTACCTTTATTATAGGGCATACCGATATAGAATGGACCAACGAAGAATTAGGACTGGAAATCGCTAGGATATGTCCACAAATAAAGATTAATAAGATGGACTACTTCCAAACACCATACATGAGGACAAACAACATAAAAAATCTCCGGATCATACAAATCCCACCAAATCAAGATATCAAGCAACTTAAACAAATTAAATATTTGTTTACCCAAAAAATCGCAATCGAGGAGCCCCACAAACAAGAAGTACTACATTGCAAGTGATGCCAAGACTCAGGACACTTGGCGGTCTCATGCTATCAGCAAAGACGTTGCGGCAGATGCGCAGAGGAACACGAGCTCGTTGAATGCAGGGTAAATCCACAAGGCTTGGAACCAGATACAGTACAAACCGCCAACGCCGATAGATCCATTACTACAAAGAAGATAACAGTAAAATGTTGTAACGGTGGAGGGCCACATCCAGTAAATTTCTTTCAGTGTCCTCAGAAGCTAAAACTTCTGCAAAAACGGAAATTAGCAATGTCAACAGTTAAACCAACAACAACGAAACCAACAGTATTGCAGGAAGCAAAGTTAACCCGACCCGGAATATCTTACACGGATGCAGCAAAAGGAAACCAACACTACCACTCCCTCGAACGACAATATTAAAAATTTCTATCTGGACATCATGGGATACATCCAAAGCCTACAGGCCATGCTTCCTTCGCTGCGGCATATGCCAGAAACTGAAAAAAAGGTCAGATTGTTTCACTAATAACTTCCAGCTCTCTTTAAACTAACCATTATCTCCCTCAACACAGAATCCATTTACTCTAATATACGTAAGCAACACCTCCGGTTGTTTTTTGAAAAGTTTTCCCCAGATATCCTCTTCCTTTCAGAGACCTGGCTCAAACCGAATTCCCTAGTTTCCATCCCCAATTATACTTTTGTTTCTAACCCCAGAACTAATGGATCTCACGGAGGAATCGGCATCTTAGTACACAAAAAATTTCAATTCTGTGAAATTAGATTCACCGATGTATTCAGCATTGAATACACGGCAGTTAAACTTTTTTGTGAGAACAATAAAGTACTCGTCTTAGCATCCATTTATATTCACCCTTCACGACAACCAGATTTCCCAGATGCTGACATTTCTCAGATAATCCAACAGTCTGTTCCCGCTCCATTTATAAACGGGGGAGACTGGAATGCTCGTCATACAGCATTCAATGATAATAAATGCAACAAATATGGTCGTCAGTTGCTAGCCCTCCTCCTGTCTTATCCATATACATATTGTAGCAAGCTTAGGGTTCGCTGGATTAATTATTTTGAATAAATAAGAGCCGTTGAATCGATTTTGAATTAATGTGACACTTTATTAGTCCGTTAATAACAACCGTTACTTTTTACCGTACACTTAACGATTTCTTCATTTATCGCTTCCGTATTTATCGCTTCCACACGTATTAGTTCTTACTCATTACTTATCGCTTGCTTGACCTTCCACTTCTTACTTTCTGCTTGTCCCCATGAGTTGTGTGCGACGTATTTATACCAGTTCCCCACATTCTGATTCGGTATTTCGTTTCCGTCCGTTCCATAATCTTGAATGTTCTATTATCCATAGTCTCCAGTTTTCCAGTACTTTGTTTTGGACTTTCCCGAATATTCCAGTACTGACTGTCATATGCTTCACACTACCCTCCGCCTAGATTAGTTCGTCCCGAACTAAGTTCACTGGTCTTCTGGGTTAACAAAAGTCGCCAGTCGGTCACGATGTACCACTTTCATTTTGGCGTTCGGCCTTCGCTGAATCCTATAGACAACGTCGTTAATTCTTGTGAGAATCTTATATGGTCCTTCCCAATGTTGCTGTAACTTCGGAGACCTTCCCTTTTGCCGATGAGGGTTATAAAGCCATACGTTATCGCCTGCATTAAATCCGGATGCGTTGGCTCGAACGTCGTACCTTGTTTTCATCCGGTCACTGGATACCTTGATTTGCTTTCGAACCAAATGATGAATCTCATCGAGGCGATTTCTCCATTCGGCTACGTAGTCTTCAGTCTTATCGTTTGGAGGTATTCCGAATCGCAGATCGGCTGGTAATCGTATCTGCCGTCCAAATATAATTCTTGCTGGAGAATGGCCCGTCGTGTCGTGATTAGCCGATCTATAGCTCATGAGAAAGGTTTGTACATATTTGTCCCAATCTCGTTGGTGATCACTAACGACCTTCGATAAATACTCTTTCATTGTTCGGTTGAACCTTTCGACCATTCCGTCTGACTGTGGATGTAAGGGTGTGGTCCTGGTTTTCCTTATGCCTAGTGCCGCACAGATGACTTGAAATATCTGTGATTCGAAGTTTCGGCCTTGATCGGAATGAAGCTCACAGGGGACTCCATATCTGCTGATCCAATTATTGATAAGCTGCTCAATGACGGTTGTTGCTTCTTGGTTTGGAATTGGAAAGACTTCCACCCACTTACTGAAGTAATCCATGATGACCAACATGTATTTGTTGTTGTCGTTTGTTTTTGGGAATGGTCCTGAGATATCAATCGCAATTCGTTCGAAAGGGGCACCCACGTTGTACTGCTTCATAGCGCTCCTTGGTTTTGCGGTTGGTCCTTTGGTCGCAGTGCAAGTTGTGCACTTCCTACACCAAGACTCGACGTCATCATGTGAAGCCAGTAGAATCGAGATCGTAATTTTGAAAGTGTCTTATTAACTCCCACATGTCCACCGGAGGCCCCGTCGTGCATTTCTGTTAGTACATCCTTCACTTTTGATGGTGCGACTAGAATCTGCATTCGATGGGATTTTCCGTCCGCGGCTTCCCATTTACGCTTAAGAATTCCATCTTCCACCAGCAAGGAATTCCATTGTGCCCAATATGCCTTAAATGTTGTACTCTTGTCGGAAATATTATTCCAAGTTGGTCGCTCGTTCTTTTCTTTGTGTTCCAGGATTAGCGACATATCTTCATCATGAAGTTGAGCTGCGCGTATAGCCTCATTCGTCCACCCATCTAGTACTTCTACTTGTAGATTTCGCCGGTCGTACGCCTCTTCTTTCTCTTCCGCTTTATGACAATGTTTAAAATCTGGCTTACATCGTCTTCTTGATAGAGCATCAGCGTTATTATGCACCTTCCCTTGCTGAATTGAGCTTATCATTGATACGGGTGCACATTCTGCGGTTAAATCTCCTTTTCTTATTGCGACCGGCTCTTCGGACGCATTTAGTACTCTGACAGGTACAATGTGCTTCTTCACCTCAGATTGTTCCGTTGATAGTCTCTTCTTATGACAAGCGCATGAACAACAATTCTCACTCGATGTTTCATTCATTCGTCGACGTTTCCTACAGTCAACAAAGATGTGGCCGACTCCGCCGCATGTCCAGCACTTCATAACAGGTCTCGGGGTTCTCCGTTGTACATGCCCGATTCTTTGGCAGGAACGTTCCTGGACGGACATTTTTCGGACTCTATATGTACTCCTGGTAGCCAGTTTAGCAGATTCATAAGCCAATGCGAACGCCAGTATTTCATTAGTCATCTTCTTTCCTGCCAAATGAACGGCCTGTTGCAAGTCCCGATCTTGGAGTGCGTTTATAAATGCATCCATTGCTACCTCGTTTAGAAATTCCTTAGTCATATTTGAATAAGACAAGTTTGCCAATCGCTCAATGTCTGCCTGCAACTGTTGAAGATTTTCTCCAGGTTTCTGCATTCTGCTCCGCAGTTGCATGCGGTAGACCTGCTGCATGTGGTTGTCTCCATACCTAGCTTCAAGGCCGTCTCTTACCGCTTGGAAATCTGTTTGCTTCTCTGCTGGTATGGTTTGTAGCAATTCTGCAGCCGCCCCGCGGAGTGACAAGATTAGTGATGTTGACTTTTGCTCATCCGACCACTTATTATAATTGGCCGCGGCGTCAAACTGACGTATAAACACGGAGAAGGGTCCCGTTCCATCGAAGGTTGGCGGTTGCATCCTTGTATCTTTGTAGTCATGTTGATTGCTAGGCGATGTCTTATTTCTCTCAACACACTCAAGTCTCTTTTCGATTCGTATTATTTCTTCGGTGACTTTTAGATCCAGATTTTCTACTTCGTTTCGAATTTCTGACTGGATTTCTTCCTTAAAGTGTTGAAAATTACATTTCATCCACTGCGTTTGAGCATCCAATTTTGCATTCAGATCTGCAGCTTGTGCGTCGAATTTTGAATTTTGGGCATCCAACTTTGCATTAACATCTGTAGCTTGCGCGTCCAATTTTGAATTTACGGTGTCGAATTTTGCATTAACATCTGTAGCTTGTGCGTCCAATTTTATCATCATCATCCTGAGCATTTCCGAAATGCCCAACTGTGGCGAACTCTTCTCCGTTACATCGGCACCATCTTGACTCGGCGTTTCTTCTTCATCCGGACAGTCTGGCGCAATCGCAAAACCATATGTGTCAACATCAATACCTTCTTCCTCCATTGCTGCTTGTAGACGCTGTCGAAGAATTTGCTTCTGTCCTCTGCTATCCAGATTCCGGTCCTCTAGTTCCTTCTTCAACTCAGGAACGCGAAGATCCTCCAAATGTCGATCTGACATAGTCACAACAAACTTTCACAGACTTATTCACTTAAACAATAATTAATCCCACTTCTGACACCAATTGTAGCGAGCTTAGGGTTCGCTGGATTAATTATTTTGAATAAATAAGAGCCGTTGAATCGATTTTGAATTAATGTGACACTTTATTAGTCCGTTAATAACAACCGTTACTTTTTACCGTACACTTAACGATTTCTTCATTTATCGCTTCCGTATTACTTCTTGCTCATTACTTATCGTTTGCTTGACCTTCTACTTCTTACTTTCTGCTTGTCCCCATGAGTTGTGTGCGACGTATTTATACCAGTTCCCCACATTCTGATTCGGTATTTCGTTTCCGTCCGTTCCATAATCTTGAATGTTCTATTATCCATAGTCTCCAGTTTTCCAGTACTTTGTTTTGGACTTTCCCGAATATTCCAGTACTGACTGTCATATGCGTCACAATATATTGACTCCCCATTACAGCCAACTCGTGTCACTAGCACAGCTAAGTCAACAATCGACTTCTTCCTCAAGTCCGATGATGTTCACTCAGCGGGTGCACCTACAGTCTCCTTTATATTTTCTTCTGAACATGGTTCCGTTCACACCACGATCCAAATCCCCCCTCTCGACCCACTCTACTCGTCAAACCCTGTCCCAAATTTCTCCAAAACAAAATGTCAATAGAGACATAGCGATAAGTTTCTCTAACTTGTATATCCCGGAAGCATCTAACCTACTTCCCACTGAAATTGATCAAGCATCTGTAAGAATAGAGCAAATTCTAAAGGAGGCTCTCAGCAATAAAACCCCGATAACCATTCCTCACAACTATTTAGGAAAGCCTTTGCCCAGCATCCTAACCAAATTATTGCGCCTTCAAAAGCAGCTCTGCCGAAAGCTTCATACAAGATATTGCCCCTTTATTAAAGGCCAGATCCAACTCCTATCCACTCTGATAAATGAGCAGTTGAAAAAGTTCGCAGATGAAAACTACATTTCCACACTTAAAAGTATCAAACCAAATCTTGATCTTTTCAAAAACATCAACCAATTAACTGGTCGTAAATATAAACCCCAAATTGATCATCTCATCAACCCAATCAGCAATAATATTGCCCAATCCGATATGGACATAGCAAATTGCCTCGCAGAAACTTCTCAAAGATTCATCAGCAAAATAATTCCCTCTCAAATTCTGGCTTCGAGGACACCGTAAACGAATACATCTCAAACAGGTTATTCCCAAATTTTACTCCTTTCATCGGCGAATTTAACAACACAAACATAGCTTGACACCCCTTAGACACCACAACTTTTCTAACTGCAGACGAATTATCCGAGATCGTAAGATCAGGAAATAACAAAAGGCCAACTGGATTAGATGGAATCCCACACCTTCTATTTAAAAAGCTACGCCCGCCGAATCGGCTTCCCATCCTCGTTCTCCTTAATCATATGATTAATGCATCACACTTCCCAGAGAATTGGAAAACTGCGGTAGTAATTCCTATTAAGAAGCCCGGTGGTAGTAATAACCCTTGCAATTATCGTCCAATATCCCTATTAAATGCACTAAGTAAGATCCTTGAACGTAAGATCTATCAAAATCTTCTCTCGTTTGCCAATGAGAACGCTCTCATCCCTAACTCTCAGTTCGGATTCCGTCAGCGACAATCCACATGTCACGCTCTACTAAAACTTACACACGATGTTACAACTGGTCTCTAAAACCAAAGCCCTACTGTGTGTATATATCCCGATATATCTAAGGCGTTTGATTGCGTCTGGATCTCAGGGCTTCTGTACAAACTGCACTCCATATTTAATCTAAACTCCCACACAACAAAGCTCTTAGCCTCTTATCTTTCAGACAGAAAATTCGTTGTGAGAATAAATTCTTCCGTCTCAGAAACTCGCAACATAACCGCGGGTGTTCCCCAAGGCTCTATTTTAGGGCCAATTTTACATCTGTTATATACCGCGGATATTCCTCAACCCGTATCTCCCAATGATGATACATTAATTTACTCTAGCAGCAAATTTGTTAAGGCTGCAAGAAACCGCATTAACAAATTCCTTCCTAACAACAACATATTTCAATAAATGGAAAATTTTCCTTAACCCAAATAAAACGCAGCTCATAGTGTTCAAGGGCAAACACGAGCACTGTACAAACAAAACTAGATGCTGCCACAACAAAATTAAACTTAACCTAAACAACACTCTAATAAAACCCTCCAAAACCCTAAAATATCTGGGAATCACTTTTTCTAATAACTGGTCTTTTTCCTCCCCCATTAAAAATTCCCTTCATAAAGCCACAATTCAGCTTAATCTCTGTAGAAGAGTAATGTGGAAACTTAATAGTCTCTCTCACAAAGTCAAACTGCTCATTTACAAACAAATTATCAGACCCACACTCACGTACGCGAAGTTGCGAACATTCGAGAGTGTGGCGGTCTCAACTAACGCCATTGCCCGCCTTATCCAGGTACGACACCAAACTTCCATTTAGGGCATCCAAAAAACCTATAAAAACAAGTATAACGGCAGTTCCATTGAAACGCCATTACTTAACTTGCAAGTAAGCATACCAAATCCTCCACCTAAAAATCTTCCATTACCTGTAATTACCTGCAGACATTTCTCCCTTTACAAGTTTCCCCCTTAAGATGCATTCAACGCATCTTCGAAACCTCCTAGGAAGAGAAATCGTATTCATGCATTTACGAACCACCGCGGGGCGCCATCAATATTACTTAGAAAGCATAATTACACCGAACGCGCCATATCCTAAAAGTAATTCGGTTGCATCAATAAGCAACCGACATAACTCGATCACTGCGGTGCATATATCCCTTGCCGAATCCTACAACACACAAGCAGGAGATATTCTTGCTTTACTTCTTTGCTGTGACCATAGCGGTCGCCAAACCTAGCGACAAGCAAATGCATTGGCCCCAATAAGCATGCCCTTGAAATTCAATTCGGTTATGACACTACATATGGCAAGTCACATCCACAGACCCATCGGTCGATCCTTCGAACCCAATGCATAGCATTCCTCACCGCTGGCTCCCGAAGCAAATCGAATTCTCGTTGATGTAGATACACATACGAGAGTTCGACCCTTGCCAGACGCCATCGATATGTGCACGATCAGCGTAAATGCTGTACGCAACTGCTGATCGTGTAAACACACAGATATCCTTTCCTGATGACTTACCCAGTTGCAGATGCTCTTCTCGGTTGTTTATGCGATTGCGGGTCCATGGCTCGCATGCTGGGCGACACACTGCATGAACAACGATTTGGTCATCGTGTGTGTGTTTGCCGCCCTTTGCTGGGACCAATGTGTGGAGAATCTTCCCCTATTGGTCGACGAGCGAAAATCAAAATTAAATTTTCTGTATAAATTAATCTTAAAACAGATTCCGTGGAGACAGGTCGTGTCCTCCGCGATAAACGTCGAGTTGAGGGTTGAGTGGCGACGCGTAGTGTTGTGCGTTTGAAGTAGTATAGTAACGTCCAACTCTACAATACCGCTGATATAAAACGGCTCGATAGACGATTCCTCGAGCTGTCTATCAAATGTATGCAAAATCTACGAAATAATCCCAATCCCATAATAACCTCACTCGTAGCGAACCCTCTAGATATCAGCACTAACTATCCCAACTGTCTCCACACAAGAGTTATGTTCACCTCAGGCAGACTGGTAAATGATTCAAACGAGATCATATACCACAACACTGAACTTACCCCCAACCAGTTTAAATACTGTAACGTCCAACCATTTTCCAACATTCTATGTTTTTCCAATGAACAACCGGAAAGAAATACTCTACCTCTAACCCATAACTGACTTCACTCCACATCCTGTAATTCTTATATCCCCTTAATTATAAAACTTTGTTTTGTTTTTAGCTCATTTTATACTAATCAGACTAAGTTAGGTTAAGTTATATTTATAATTAGGGTTAGGTTTAGATTAAGTAAAGTAAAAATAAAAAAATTCCTGGTTTTCTGACCCTTTCCAGGAAGTCGAAACAATACTAAATGTATAAACACACATCTATCCTGTAACTCTTGAAACATTGTTTGGAAAAAGTATGTATTATTATAATAATAACATGTAAACAGTTACAAAATTAATTTTAAGTCACTGTATCACTTAAATGTAGAAATTAAAATTACGGTTAATAAATAGTTTAAAAAAAAAGTCCGCCAGTCGGCCGTCTTGTGCTGCTCCGTCTCCAACAGAAGGCATTATTTTACATGGTTCGGATTGTTCGACTTGGGTCAAATAGGGACCGTTTTCTTCAATAATTTGTTTCCATTTCAAAGGCAACTCCATAATGCTTCTATCAATGAGGTTCTGATCCCAATTAGTGAAAAATTGAACAAAAGTATTGTGACGCATATGACAATCAGTACTACAATATTCGAGAAAGTCCGAAACAAAGTACTAGAATATTCTAGAAAGTACTGGAAAACCGGAGACTATGAACAGTAGAACATTCAAGGCTATGGAACGGACGGAAACGAAACGCCGAATCAGAATGAAAAAACGGTATAAATACGTCGCACACAGATCATGGAAAAAGTAAAAAGTAAGAAGTAAGCAGTAAAATACGCGATAAGTACGGAAGCGATAAGTCAAGAAATCGTTAAGTGTACGGTAAAAGTAACGGTTGTTATTAACGGACTAATAAAGTGTTACATTAATTCAAAATCGATTTAACGACTCTTATTTATTAAAAATAATTAATCCAGCGAACCCTAAGCTCGCTACAATTGGTGCCAGAAGTGGGATTCATTATTGGTGAAGTGAATAAGTCTGTGCAAGTGTGTTGTGACGATGTCAGAACGACATTTGGAGGATCTTCGCGTTCCTGAGTTGAAGAAGGAACTTGAGGACCGTTATCTCGATAGCAGAGGACAAAAGCAAATTCTTCGACAGCGTCTTCAAGCAGCAAAGGAGGAAGAGGGCATTGATATCGACACATGTGTTTTTACGATTGGGCCAGACTGTCCGGGTGGAGAAGAAACAGCGAGTCAAGTTGGTCCCAATGTAACGGAGAAGAGTCCGCCACAGTTGTACATTTCGGAGATGTTCAGGATGATAATGACAAAATTGGACGCGCAAGCTACATACATTAATACAAAATTGGACGCGCAAGCTGCAGATCTGAATGCAAAATTGGATGCCCAAACGCAGTGGATGAAATATAATTTTCAACACTTTAAGGAAGAAATTCGAAACGAAGTAAAAAATCTAGAATTAAAAGCCACTGAGGAAATAACGCTAATCGAAAAGAGACTTGAGTGTGTTGAGAGAAATAAGACATCGCCTAGCAATCAACATGACTACAAAGATACAAGGATGCAACCGCCAACCTTCGATGGAACGGGACCCACCTCCGTATTTATACGTCAGTTTGACGCCGCGGCCAATTATAATAAGTGGTCGGATGAGCAAAAGTCAACATCACTAATCGTGTCACTCCGCGGGGCGGCTGCAGAATTGCTACAAACCATACCAGCAGAGAAGCAAACAGATTTCCAAGCGGTAAGAGACGTCCTTGAAGCATGGAGACAACCACATGGGGTAGGTCTACCGCATGCAACTACGGAGCAGAACACAGAAACCTGGAGAAAATCTTCAACAGTTGCAGGCGGATATTGAGCGATTGGCAAACTTGTCTTATTTAAATATGACTAAAGAATTTCTGAACGAGGTAGCAATGGATGCATTTATAAATGCACTCCAAGATCGGGACTTGCAACAAACCGTTCGTTTGGCAGGAAAGAAGACGACTAATGAAATACTGGCGTTCGCATTGGCATATGAATCTGCTAAACTGGCTACCAGGAATACATATAGAGTCCGAGAAATGCCCGTCCAGGAATGTTCCTGTCAAAGAATCGGGCATGTACAACGGAGAACGCCAAGACCTGTTATGAAGTACTGGACATGCGGCGGAGTCGGCCACATCTCTGTTGACTGTAGGAAACGTTTTCGAATGAAATGAAATGAAATATCGTGTGAGAATTGTTGTTCATGCGCTTATCATAAGAGGAGACTATCAACGGACCAACCTGAGGTGAAGAAGCACATTGTACCTGTCAGAGTACTAAATGCGTCCGATGAGCCGGTCGCAATAAGAAAAGGAGAGTTAATCGCAGAATGTGCACCCATATCAATGATAAACTCAATTCAGCAAGGGAAGGTGCATAATAACGCAGATGCTCTGTCAAGAAGACCATGTACGCCAGATTTTAAACATTGTCATAGAGCGGAAGAGAAAGAAGGGGCGTACGACCGGCGAAATCTACAAGTAGAAGTACTAGATGGGTGTACGAGTGATGTTATACGCGCAACTCAACTTCAGGATGAAGTTATATCGCTAATCCTGGAACAAAAAGAAAAGAACGAGCGGCCAACTTGGAACAATATTTCCGACAAGGGTGGAACATTTAAGGCATATTGGGCACAATGGAATTCCTTGCTGGTGGAAGATGGAATTCTTAAGCGTAAATGGGAAGCCGCGGACGGAAAATCTCATCGAATGCAGATTCTAGTCGCACCATCAAAAGTGAAGGATGTACTAACAGAAATGCACGACGGGGCCTCCGGTGGACATCTGGGAGTTAATGAGACACTTTCAAAATTATGATCTCGATTCTACTGGCTTCACATGAGAGATGAGGTCGAGTCTTGGTGTAGGAAGTGCACAACTTGCACTGCGACCAAAGGACCAACAGCAAAACCAAGGAGCGCTATGAAGCAGTACAACGTGGGTGTCCCTTTCGAGCGAATTGCGATTGATATCTCAGGACCATTTCCAAAAACCAACGACAACAATAAATACATGTTGGTCATTATGGATTACTTCAGTAAGTGGGTGGAAGTCCTTCCAATTCCAAACCAAGAAGCAACAACCGTCATTGAGCAGCTTATCAATAATTGGATCAGCAGATATGGAGTTCCCTGTGAGCTGCATTCCGATCAAGGCCGAAACTTCGAATCACAGATATTTCAAGGCATCTGTGCGCCACTGGACGTAAGGAAAACCAGGACCACGCCCTTACATCCGCAGTCAGGCGGAATGGTTCAACCGAACAATGGAAGATTATTTATCGAAGGTGATCACCAACGAGATTGGGACAAATATGTACAAACCTTTCTCATGAGCTATACGTCGGCTAATCACAATACGACAGGCCATTCTCCAGCAAGAATTATATTTGGACGAGAGATACGACTACCAGCCGATCTGCGATTCGGAATACCTCCAGACGCCATAGACAAGACCGAAGACTACGTAGCCGAATGCAGAAATCGCCTCGATGAGATTCATAATTTGGTTCGAAAGCAAATCAAGGTATCATGTGACAGGATGAAAACAAGGTACGACGTTCGAGCCAACGCATCCGGATTTAATGCAGGCGATAACGCGTGGCTTTATAACCCTCATCGGCAAAAAGGAAGGTCTCCGAAGTTACAGCAACATTGGGAAGGACCATATAAGATTCTCACAAGAATTAACGACGTTGTCTATAGGATTCAGCGAAGGCCGAACGCCAAAATGAAAGTGGTACATCGTGACCGACTGGCGACTTTTGTTAACCCAGAAGACCAGTGAACTTAGTTCGGGACGAACTAATCTAGGCGGAGGGTAGTGTGACACATATGACAATCAGTACTAGAATATTCGAGAAAGTCCGAAACAATGTACTAGTGTATTCTAGAAAGTACTGGAAAACTGGAGACTATGAGCAGTAGAACGTTCAAGGCTATGGAACGGACGGAAACGAAACGCCGAATCAGAATGAGGAAAGGGTATAAATACGTCGCACACAGATCATGGAAAAAGTAAAAAGTAAGAAGAAAGCAGTAAAAGACGCGATAAGTACGGAAGCGATAAGTTAAGAAATCGTTAAGTGTACGGTAAAAGTAACGGTTGTTATTGACGGAGTAATAAAGTGTTACTTTAATTCAAAATCGATTTAACGGCTCTTATTTATTAAAAATAATTAATCCAGCGAACCCTAAGCTCGCAACAGTATTTTCGAATTTGCTCTTGTTACCTCTTTCTTATCACGAAACAATTTTTGTAATGATAAAAAGGTAGCAATCGCTTGGTGTAACATTCAGACTATTAAATGGTCCGTAAACTTCCAAATCAAGCTTTGATCGTTTTCGCACAATATTGTAGTATATGACCAATTTCTCATCTCCAGTCACTATCCGATTAAGTAATGAGTCGATTTCGTTCCGTTTAGCTAAGGCTTCGCAGATAGAAAATCGATTCATGTTTTTATTGCACCAATTCGCGCGTCGTTTTGAAGGCAGCTTTATTTTCCTCAGTACGGAATGTTGCCTTGCCAACGCACAAAGTTTGTTATCAATACTTTATGTGGTATTTGTCACTGTATCCATCTATCAGATGGATAATGGATTATAATAGTAGTATAAAAGAGCTGCCCCTAAAAAATTTTCCAATGTTTATATTTGTTCTGTTTTATATCTTTAATTGATGTCCTGCTGCATTGTGCACTTTTAGTCACATTTGAATCCTTTCTTTAATATTTTAGGAAGCTATCGGAAGAAGAAGCAGCTGATCGCTTTGAAGAAATAGACGCAAATGCGGATGAAAAAATAACATGGAAAGAATATATGCTCGAAATTTACTCCATGGAAGATGAAACTCATAAAAAGGATGTCATCGAGTACGATAGCTATGACGAAGAAGAAAAGATGATACGTGATGACAAAGAGATGTTTCAAGTAGCAGATTTAGATCAAGACGGTTCATTGAATCTATCAGAATTTACACTTTTCCAAAATCCAGAGGAACATCCTCAAATGCTTCCAGTAGTTATGCAACAAACAATGCGAGAAAAAGATAAAAACAAAGATGGAAAAATTGATTTCACTGAATACCTGTCAGGGTCTGCTGAACGCAAGGATCAAGAGTGGCTTGAACTTGAAAAAGATCGTTTCGATACAGACTTTGATTTGAATAGTGATGGAGTGTTAACCGGTAATGAAATACTTAAATGGATAGTACCGAGTAACGATGATGTAGCCAATGATGAAGTAGATCACTTATTTGCCTCAACTGATGATGATCATGACGACAGACTTTCGTACAATGAGATCCTTAATAATCATGATACTTTTGTAGGTAGTGAAGCAACCGATTTTGGAGATCACCTTCAGAATATCCACCGTTTACAAGATGAGCTATAAATTTCAAGGTTAGATTAAAATTCTCATACATTTTATATAAGATGAAATGTATTAATTTGAGTGAGCATTTAAAACACTTGTATTGCCATGCATCAACTTTGGTGTTTAAATTATTGTATTTATTCTTATGTAATTTGTATTAAGTGGTAAATAAAAATAGTTACAGGCGTGTAAAAGTGTAATTTGAAATGTAGCCTTTCATTCATATGATACTTCAATAGCGTTAGAGAAATGTGCTCATTGAAGGGGAGATATCTGTGGCGGTTTCTGCTAGTGCGTCAACACGGACACTGATTCAACAGAAACACCATCGGAGTTGTCGTATAGTTTTCTTTTTATTTAAGATTGTTTTAGTATACTATTTCACTTAAACTACGTTTCCAATAGCACTTAATTTTGGGTTGATTGCCAAAGCCAAATTTCGCAAATCGATTTCAATTAATAACGAATGAGGACTTGTGGCGGTTCCCTTGAACGCCACCTATCACCTTCCCATTGCCCCATTTAAAACTCCCACCTGGGGCATATGGAAGCCTGAAAAGAATGACTTACCTGCGCATAACGACCAACCACCTCTGAAATGCTTAACCGCGCTGAGGTAAAACACCATCAGCAACACAAGCGTTTCTATAGGAAGGGCAAATTGGTCGCACATCTAGCAACCAACATTACATTGGTTCCTACCAACGAGGTATCTCCTAAAGAAGACGGCTACAACGCCACAGGAGATATTTCGTACTTTGGTTTCTAAACCACGCCACAACGGTTGGTCACATGAACGGCAGATACATCGTAGCATACGGCTGTCAACCCAGGCGTTCGGGTTCTTTAAATGGAAATTTCCCAGCAAGATACCGATTGCTGGAAGTTGCCGCCAGTGTGTACACGATCAGCAAAATTGCTATAGGCAGTCGCTGATCGTACGAACATCAAAATATGTTTCGACGATGTGTGCTGCACCAGCTGCAGACATGCCAACTCATGTTCCCCTTGTGGATTTGCTTAATCCACGTTTCGTTTGACCACGCACACACAGCATCCAAAGGGATCACCGTGTGTGTGTGCGTGCACATTTTCTGCGACCGATGGGGAAATCATCCCCTATTGGTGTGGAAGCGATAGAATTTAGTATTCTGTCGTTTTCAAACAGAATGCAAAGATAAAATTTCCATATATGGTCATCGGGGCAATAAAGGAATGTTTCGTGGTTCTGTTGCTTCGGTGGTGGTCTGAGGGAGTCTTCTGAAAACTGTCAGTGAGTTCAAATGTGACCAGAGCTACATCATTCGAAGTATCATTCGTTTTGTCTATTGACTATCTTGTATACAGTGATAAATTGCGTTGAGCTACTTAAATTATTAACCCGTACCAATGTCCTTTGACTATCTTGACTACTGTGCTTAAGTCTTAAACTACTTTAATTAAATATAATCTCTGTGTGAACAATTGCAAAGTTATTAACTGAATGTAAATAAATTTGGATACTGTGCTCAAGTCTTAAACTACTTTAATTAAATATAATCCCAGTGTGAACAATTGCGAAGTTATTAACTGGATGTAAATACATTTGAATACTGTGTTTAAGTTGCGAACTACCTTAATCAAACAATATAATCTCTGTGTGAACTATTGCAGAGCTGTTAACTAAATATAAATGAATTTGGACCTTTTGCTTAAGTTGTGAACTTTATTACGTGTAACCACTGTATCCTGAATAAAAGCTAAAAAAGAATTGGAGTTGTTTGTTTAATCTAATAGTGACGTGCGGGGACCGACCACAGAGTTCTTAGTTCCTGCACCCGTGATCCATGACTAGGAAGTTGGGGAAGCCGTAGTGAACTTGTGCCCCTGTGACACAAAAGTCTACGCTCTACCCCACCGACTTTTGAAAATAACGATAAGCAAGACAATTTCTTGCGCAAGGGGACGCGTCGGTAGATGAATCTCGACTCCTCGGTGTGAGTGTACTCGGCGAGGGATAATTAAAATAAACTCAAAGCGCAACGTCCCCGGGACGTGTGCGTTGTTCGGTGGATACGATCTGACTCCACGATGACAGTTTCACTCCACATCCGCTAGCGGCCATCGTGATGGAATTTTCTATGCCGTTGTGGTCAGGTACAATACCCATTGCTAGAAATGCGGGCATCGATCGATCCTGCACTTGTTCAAACAAAGGAACAAGCATTAGGGCTGCTAGCATCGTTGAGATAAGCGATAGCTAAAATCGCCGAAGGAAAAATGAGGTTTCTGTGTGTTCTGTAAATGGAAACGCTATTTCGGAGGGTCATACGCTGAGATGCACATTTGTTTGGTTTAACCAATGCTGTATGGGAACGTCGGCTGTATCATAGGACATGATCATCAAGATGATTATTTGAACAACAATCGCGGTCATGTCCTATTCGATGATCGGGTGTCACTTGGGCGATCAATGGTCGGAAAAATCCGCTGCAGCTGTGTCAACAAATCCGCTGGCCAGCGTGTGGTTATAATTGCTGACAAGCTGAGCCGATTGGGTTGATATGGTTCATATAATATGAACGAAATGATTTGATGATGTGCAAGCTTGCTGGGGTTTTATTTTCAGGTGAAAGCGAATGAAAGGTAGCTTACGCTGCTCGATTGCAGGTAAGTAAAGTGGCTTGTGGAGTGAGGGAAAGGCAGATTGGTTTAAGGAAATGGGTGGTTCTTTGGGAATGTTTTAAAAAACCCCCACATATCCATTTCAGGTATACGAAAAACCCGACACAAACTTCAGGAGGTATTTGCTGTTCTAAGTCTCTTGTCTTACATATAGTGAACAATTATTTTGCAAATATTCAAAGTTCAAATATCTTTGCATATATCAGAGTGTGATCATAAAATAATTAAAGTTTAAAAAAGTGACAAAAAGTGGGTTTGGTGTGTTTTTCCGCAAATCTTCGTTTGTTAAAAATCGTATATCCCCGAAAGTTCTTCACCGAATGCTTTAAAATTCTGGTACAACATTGGATTCGAATATGCCCGTGCTTTTATATACCTATATTATATATAAGGCCACACATGACAGGTAAAAACCTGCTAATTTGAAAAACAGAGTCATATGTTGGACGTAAAAACAATTCACGCCAGAATAAAAATTGTACCGAAAAATGTATCATACACCCGGATTCCTGTTTCCATTCCCAGCTGACCAACATAAAATTATACCATCGGTAATCATCATCATCATCGGCACTACAACCTGGAACCGGTCTTGGCCTTATTTAGCAAGTCCTGAGGCTTGTTAAATTTTCCATAATGATTTGTTTTTTCCGGGCAAGGTCATTAGTCTTGCGCCAGAGGCTCCCCGACGGGGAATCGAACCCCGGTCTCCCGCGTGACAGGCGGGTATACTAACCAGTATACTATTGAGGAGCTTACCATCGGTAATGACTATGATGAATTGAGTGTAAGCCGTGGAACTTCTACCGGTATAAAAATGTCCATCCTTCTCTAACTGCATGAGCTTTTTCACAAAAAAAAAAAGAAGATAATTTAGTGCATTTGTTCAAATTAGCAACTGAAAGGATACCATTTGATATACACAAAATTATTATTCATGTTGACAGAACAGTTTCCGGAGAACATGTGCGATGATTCAATGTTCCAACTATAGACGAAATGGTAGTCGCCATAGTTCGAAGTCAATTTCAATCTAATGATACTAGTATAACTTCTCGTGGTGCATCACCGTGCTTCCGGTTCCCCGGAAAAGTGGACTACCGTTGTTGTCCTTTATTGATGTGTCGAACTCGTGTGTATTTGTCTTTCCGCGCACTGTCGAAGCTGCACGATTCCACTGATTCATAGGCAATTGTCCTTACACACACGAGAAAATAAATACCGGTTTCTACAAGTCACTTTCATTAAACTAGAGAGAAACAACCAAATCACTGTTTTAGTAAATGCTGCGACCAACGAACTTTCTTTTCGAACGGAAGTTAAAACTCAAACACAATTGTTGCTTTGTTAAGAAGGACTTATTTAATACTCGGATTTACGATGTAATATATACGAGGGTTGCCTCTTATGTTTCGGGATTTGGCAACCCTAGTGTTGCAATCCGGCAATTGACAGCTCTGTCGTAAAGTTGGACATTTTTGAGGTTATACGCACTCAGAATGTTTTGACATACGAGCGCTATTTGTGTTGTTTACAGTAACTTAAAAGATTCATCTCGGCCCAAAAATGGAATTAAATCGTCAACATTTTCGTGCGATTATTTTTTACAACTTTCGGCGTGGATTAACTCAGCAACAGTGCATGGATGAACTTAATTCAATTTTTGGCGATGAAGCTCCATCAAGGACCAGTGTTTATCGATGGTATGGTGAATTCAGTCGTGGTCGTAGTTCTCTCCAAGATGAATTTCGTGAAGGCCGTCCAAAATCAGTTGTTGTTCCGAAAACCATTGATGCTGTGCGCGAACTGATATTGGAAGATCGTCATGTGACCTATCGTGAGATTGAGACAACCTTAGGCGTTAGTGGGACCAGCATACATTCAATATTGCATAAACATTTGACTGTCAAAAAAATTTGTTCGCGTTGGATCCCACACAATTTGTCAATCGCCCAATGGTCGCCTGTTTTTTCGGAAAAACTGGACATGTCGCAACCGTACCACTAGAACAACGCAGAACAGTCAATTCTGAGTGGTACACAACCATTTGTTTGCCAGTTGTCTTCCAAGAGATCAGGAAAACCAACCGCCGAAGACGGATCACTCTTCACCACGACAATGCGAGCTCTCACACATCGGCTGCGACAACTGCATTTTTGAGCACCCAAAACATCGATTTGATGGGTCATCCGCCGTATAGTCCTGACATGGCACCGAATGACTTCTTTTTATTCCCGTACGTAAAAAACAAACTGAGAGGTCAACGTTTTTCGACACCTGAAGAAGCGGTTGCAGCATCAGAATGCATGTGTTGGAGATACCTCAATCAGAGTGGCAAAAGTGCTTCGACAATTGGTTCAAACGCATGCAAAAGTGTATAGATCTTCATGGGGAATATTTTGAAAAACAATAAAGTGATTTTCGATGATCAATATTTGTTTTTGTTCTCTAATCCCGAAATATAAAAGGCAATCCTCGTAATAACATGCGGCTCCTCGATAGTATAGTGGGTAGTATACCCGCCTGTCACATGGGAGACCGGGGTCCGATTCCCCGTCGGGGAGCCTCTGGCGCAAGACTAATGACCTTGCCCGGAAAAAACAAATCATTATGGAAAATTGAGCAAGCCTCAGGACTTGCTAAATAAGGCCAAGACCGGTTCCAGGTTGTAGTGCCGATGATGATGATGATATAATAACATGTAATATATAATCAATTTTGAGGAGCTCTTACCTTCCGTACATTACGTACTGACTCTCTTTTCTTACTATCTACTACTTGTCAATTCCGACTCTCGATTCAGACTCTATCTGTATCTTGTTGTTATCTTTTCGAAATCCGGACGCATCGCCACTTATCACCGATCCTTTTTGGGGTTTTGTTTGTGTTAACCATCTGGCAACACAACAAGAGTTTGCGCGCACTTCAGATGGGTAACACAAGATTCGTGGCAATTGAGTGTGAAATTAGAATCTGGGAACATTGGTCTGTTTGCAACTCATAAAACATCTGGTTACAATGCGTATGCATTGCGATTTTTGGATTGCTGGAATTGTGTGTCGGCGGATCAAATAGACATGTTTTTTTTAGACCCATGTTCATTTTCAGTTTTGGGTTCTGGGATTTAAAAGTGTTAATTGCACATACCATACATGTGAAGACATGCATTGTGCTTTTTGGATTTTAAGGAGAATTGAAGGTTTGGTTCAATGTGATTGATATTGAATTCAAAGTTATCCGTACAGGATCGTTCCGCTTGGGAGCCTCGGTAGATTCCGAACTAGCAGAACTAGAGCGGTACTGGCCCACTTTGGGCCGACCGTGCTGAGCTCGCAGCTTCCGACTCCCTGATTGGCTCTGAACTGACAGGGCTGGAACAGCTTTGCTGGAGGTATTTGTGGTATCGTAGTTTGATGCTTTGGCGAAAGTTTGTTGTCCTTCGGTTGAAGGTTTTGGTTGCAGCCTTCCGCCGAATACTGCTAACACACAGAACAATACGAAGCGAACAGCACAATGAAAACACGGAAAATTGTTTTTCTATTTTTAATTTTTATTGTTCTCGTTTTGTACAGTCTACGTTAAACACTTGAAAGCACAGTAAGCTTTTATTAGAATTAGAATGCACGGATGAATACACTAATATACGTATTTTTATAAACGGAAACCGCGCTCACACTTTACGTCGTTTATTGCAACCTTGCCGGCGAGTATTTTCCTCACTGAACCGTTACTTTATGTTTTCTTAAATACGGCCGCGCGAACCGGCCTTCTTGTAGGATTCCTCTCCGTTCGACTCCTCTTCTCCACCATTCGATATAGACTAACTAATCAAATTCTAATCCCCCATCCGAAAAGGGAAATTTCCCAAAGTATTTCCGCACAGTATTTCCCACAGTATCTGTTAAGCAGAATTTTCCTTAGTATCTGTAAAAGGAGAATTTTTCATTATCATAATAATCATCATCATCACCATTGTAGTGGTGATCGAAATCCTGTCCTTCTTTGTCCGTTGATCGGATGCCGCCGCTTATTCTCCGATCACACGCTGGTTTGTTTATCCAACACATCTGGCATGAGGAAAAGGGTCCCATGCAATTCGGATGGGATAGGAACCATGGAATGTAACGCTTTTGTTTACCTTTCACTCATAAACATCTATCTGGGATAGTGTTTAGAGTTTATGGCTCTATGGCTGCTAATTAGCAGCACAACGATAGGTTTTGTTTGAACAATCTGCCTTAGAATTATAGTCATACGCTGATTTTCAATAGCCACCAGAATAGGCATCCATTGTTCGGTTTATTTACCGGCAATGTAATTCCATCGTGCAGGTGTTCAGGATTGAAGATTGTGCATTGCTGGGCGGCGACGCATTTCTGCCTTTTCTATTGTTTTTGCATATGATGGATAAAAGCGTCGCAATCCTCACCTAACCTTTGTTTAAGGTATGGTCTATGAAACGTTGAACTCGATGTTGGAAGCTTTTGGGACGTTAAGTTCCTTGCTTTTTGGTATCGGGTTCAACGTTGTTGCTTGTTTCAGGAATGGCTATGACTCTTAGGACACGTGTCTGTGGGCACGTGTAATGGATAAAGGTAAGTATGTTCCTTGGCGGAAAGGACATCTCAACCTATAGTTTGTTGTGTGGTTCGTAGAACCGCTACACAGCTACTGCCCGCTGAGAGCCGAGGTAATTGCGGCTCGGCCGCCAGTCGTTCGCTGTACATTATCGCACCCGCTCCGCCCTGCCTATTGATTTCTTGAGAGTCCGAAGCAGCAGGGTCAGAGCTTGAGTCGGAATTTACCACATGGTTCTCACTGGTCCTACGGTTCCGTCGCCGGGGGTTTTCGGCGCTTACCGCAGTTGTTTTATTTAAATAAATTATATGTATTTACTACGTTTCTAATACTACTGCTGGTTTGTATTTTGTCCTCCTGTTGAATTTAATTTATACATATGCCCCTGAATATGAGTGGTGATTGGTAAGCGGTGCCACGGAATAACATAAACTAATTACAGCGAGCGAATGTGCAATTACTCTTTTCGATCAATAAACAATAGTTGAATTTCATATTTTTGCACATCGCACTGCGACACATTCGCCAGACTTGATTCTGCTAAGGTAGCCTTCCTGTTGTGTTAACTAGTTACACACAACAGTTACCGTCTAGTCGCTTAATTCCCTGTGAATAGAACATTAGATATTCACCGTTTACCTGGGTACAGCTGCAATGCCGGGTAAAATGCTGCCGGGCCAAGATTCACCAGCCAGCGGCTCCCATCCTGTGGTAGTTCCAGCGCGAACAGTAAAACGAGATAACACCTCCAATATACATCAATATATAATTTATTAGTAACATGCAACGATTACTATTTTTTACAAAAACGTTTTCTTAAATTTATTTATTAATTCAAGTCCTTTACTTTTTCTTTACTTTTACTGGAGAACTTCCCGTATCGTTTTTTGTTTCTTTTTAATTTCTTTTTTTTTTCGTCTCGACCAGCGCGCATCAGGTCTTCGACACTTCTCGACTACACCTCGAACAAGACTCCTCTACTCACTCTCTCCACCTCTCCGAAGAGAAACGCGCTGCAGCTGTTTTCGCGGAATCCACAACCTAACGAATGTAGGATCGTGCATTCGCTTGCAACGAATGCCAATCCAAAATGTGGACCGTGGGCTATAAGTTTTCCCTTATCTCTGCACATCCTTAATGGCAGACCAACTTAACTAAAATTTAATCTCCCCGCTCGGTGGGACAATGGGGATGGGGAAGGTTACCACGTAACAGCTGTCAAGTCTTGGATTCGAAAAAAGCCTAAAGAATTTGTCAGTGAGGGTATAAAAAAAACTTGTTGCACGTTGGGAAAAATGTATTAGCCTTAACGGTGGCTATGTTGAAAAATAAATATGTGAGTTTGAAACCTAAGAATTGTATTCTATTATATTTCTTGTCCGATGTTGCTATTTTGTTTTTGCTCGTGCTCCATAAGCATGTGTGCATTACTTTTCAGCTTATATTCGCATATTACTTGGAACTGCAAGACTCTGACCAATGTCCGCAGGTAACCGGTAGAGTACAGAGGTATATTGAATTCTGGTGTGCTACTGAAATTCATCACTGAATGGACGGCAAAACGGTGGAGTTTGATGAAGCTCCCGGTGAACACGAGAATCTTAGCTAATGATCAAGGCAAGCAACAAATCACACGAAGAGTATACATGAAAATGAGATCGCGAGAGAATTCTTTCATGGCAAGAAGTAAGGATCGTATTCTATTCAAGATCGTAGTCGACCAAGCAGCGGAGCTTAATAAACGTAATCACTTGGTTAGTGCCCAACAACACCCACTTACCAGATATTTAATAAACCTGCCGCCATTGTCATGTTAATTGGCGTAGACTTATATTTCAAACTTTTACCGGTTGGACAAATGTGATTCGGACCCCAGTTGTCTGTGCCACAGAACACGATATTTGGATAGACAGTCGCATACCCGACACTAAAGACTTCAAGGGAATTTCAGATTTTTGGCCTAATGACTTCCCATATTACCAATGAGCAGCAGAAGAAGAGATTATGGTGTACTGAAAATCCATCAAACTACAAAGTGATGATGACGAGAGAAAGG
The DNA here is from genome assembly GCA_963931805.1 of Microdon myrmicae. Classification (NCBI taxonomy): domain Eukaryota; kingdom Metazoa; phylum Arthropoda; class Insecta; order Diptera; family Syrphidae; genus Microdon; species Microdon myrmicae. The sequence goes on from OZ007497.1 coordinate 68,743,338, forward strand.
AACTGCTAACCACCTTACCACCAGACTACTACAAGAAACGGGGATGGTCGATCCACTGTGAGTGTTTCGTTTAAAGCAAACCCTACCAGACAGAGAGACTGTAAGGATATCGCCTTACAAAGAATGTTAGCCTTGGAGCTCGGCAAGACAGAGGACATCACAAAGCAGCGGCAAATATTCTTGCAGGAGTACGAAACGTTGAGCTGCATGGAAGAGGTAAACAAGCCTTATCACTTCCTATTACATCATCCCGTGATTAAACGCAAGAGTACCACGACAAAGTTCAGGGTATTATTGTGGCGGGGAAGTATGGTGCGTCGGCGTACGACGCTGATTCACTTCCTTCCACCATCGTCATTATAAATTCCACGGTAAATAGTTCCGGACACAACACTGAGCAACGCCGCAAAAATGCTCACCAAAAGTCGCCAAATTCAAGTTCAAAACACAGGATCAACACTGCACAGCAATAAACACACTGGTATTGTTATTTCGATGTATTTTTATTGTTTCCTGTTGGTATAGTTAGTTAACATTTATTAGTGATCACTTAAATACACGTTGGTATGTAACACTTATACGTCTCAAAGGATTACGCGCGTTTGTATAACACAATTATGGACGACTCAAGATACGCATTGCGGCTGGTTCAAACTCGACTGCGGGATGTGTACGCACCGTACCGGCCCCGGTACGGTGGATGAGGAACGCGACCGCTTCGATCTGTGGTTGTAATCAGATTCTCCGAGGATGGAACTCTGACATGAATTCCATCTTAGGTTAGGGCTAAGAAACAAGGGAAGAGAGAGAAATAATTTTCTCTTAAGGGTGCGGCCGCTGTAGGAAATGCACTCTTTCAGTGCAATGGTGTGTGTGCATGGTTCTTTCATGGATGAGACGAACCTAGAACAAAGAAAGGGCATAAGTGCATTCATAGGATACGATTTTGGTAACGCAAATAAAACCGAAATCGTCGGATGCTAATGGGATCTTTGTTGGACATGTGCGTCGCGGCTAAACAAAGAGTCGACGGTACGATGTGGAAATGGGCTAATTGGTTTTAGCTAGGTTATTGGGAAATGATGTTTATGGCATCGCTAGTAAGGGTAGGTATTGAATTATTTGCGTATCGCCAGAATGCCTGATGATGAACAGCGAACTTTTGTTTACTCATGGTGTGAGTTAGGAAAATAGGCTTCAGCGTCGATTGCGCTAATTGAATGCAGCTGCTGGTATATTATTGCTGAGAGAAAAAGGTCGCCGGCCAATGTGTACGTTAAGAGATTTATCATATACATGGCGAAGCTGAAAAATAGACAGCACAATGTTTATGGCCCCTGGTGAAGGTTCCATTATATGTAATTCAAATCCTTTTGTTTACAGGAATTCGTCTAAGGAGATTTGCTTGACACCGAAGGTGCCGAATTAGTTTGAGATTCCTGATAAGGTAAGAAAGAAATATTACAGAAATTGTATGCGAAGAGATGCATGAAATGTAAGTTTTCTTTTCCAGGGACTTTTAGGTTATATCAATTTTATTGTTTTAATGCGTGGAGCATTTAAGATGCTAATGCGATTGCATTAGCGAAAGCTTATGCAGACTGGGTAGCAATTATTGATATTTTTTTAGGAAGGCGAACCGTGTGGTTTGGCGGAACCGCCATAGTATCAGACACATCAGCAAAGACAGAGCAGGAAGGAGAGTAGTCGGAATATAAAATCTGGGCTGGTCATCATCAAGGAAGAAAACATTCCCCATATAACTCTGGAACAAATGAAGGATATTGTCACAAATTCAAAACCGACAGACTTGTCAACCGTTAGCGTGACCTCATGGCGTCGCACCGAGCCTTAAGCCAACTAATATTATCACAGGATAAGGCAGCGTCGCAGGAGTGGCGGCTGACGTGTTTCGACGAGCCATCCACAGACTACCTACGGCTGACGACTCCATGTCCAAACACAAATACGATACCTCTGACAGGTCGAATTCCGTGGAGATATATTAAGCATTAGACACGATGATGCTTAGATGGCAATTGAATTCATGGCAGTGCGGTTCACCCAGACCGTACCGCAATAAAACTACTACCGGGAAGCGTGTCCTTGGCCGTGTATTTATGTCGGCTACTGCTGAGTGAGTAGAGAACTCGGATCAGCGAATCCTTTGCTCAAGGCAGGAATTCTTCAATAAGGTGGAAGACCTTACACTGCCTGAGTTTATACCGTAGAGGACCTCTCTAAAAAATACGTATTCATGAAATCATGCATACGTTTTTATCTTTCACTGAGTTCGTGTTTTCCTTTAAGACAGACATTACTGCGGATTCTAATATTCATATGCCAGTGTACGTTGCACATCAAATGTTTTGATTCAACTTAAGCTTTTAATAACTCTTCAATATCAGCTAATTGCAACTATATAAAGCTACTAATAATTAATTTCTATGCTCCCTACTATTGCATAGTTTATCATAACTTGGAGTCTATACGTGTATACTCCTGGATTACCAACTACAAGTGTGCGTTCCCCCGGATGTATGTTTTTCATCAGCCTGGACACAGCAAAAGCTGAATAAATGCTATTAATAGATGGGTGTACATTGCGAGGTGGAACAGGACATATTAACTCAACAGTTGGGAAAAAAATAGAGCTTTTCTTGTATCAGTGGGAAACGCCTAGCAATGAGATTTTCATCATGTTTTATACCATCCTCGCACAGTTGCCAGGGATATGATCAAGTGAAGGCATGCGTTTTGTTGGTTTGAGCATAAAATGTAGTTTCAGCAGGTAAGTTTCTCGGTAAAAAGAGCTGCAGTTATAAAGTGGGCAATGGGAGCTTGCATAACATAGGTGTACACAGGTGTACTTTCGAAAGTTTTCAACACATGTGTTTGTGTTTGTAAATGCAGTATTTTTTCATGTATTAATATACATTTGAATATATAGTTGAAACTATTAATTCATTGATCCCCTGATTGTAATAGACAAACCAGGGTAAATTATTTGAAAAAAGCAGAACCCAATCTTAACATATAAGCGCATCTAATCATACAATCAAACTAACATTTTGTTGATTTTCGATAAAATAGCGATGGCTCGAAACTAGCAGAAAACTGCATGTATAAAACGTATTTCTTTTTGTTTCAAATTAAAATTTGTGTTTTTAGATATTAATTTTCAAATGTGCGGCAAAAAATACGTATGGGTCGTGTACTTGAGTATTGAACTATAGGAAACTTGGAAACGAAAAAATTATATATTGCTATAATTTTCTTAAACGATACGAAGTTTTTGACGCTGGTACATAGGTCATCCAGTTCTAGGTAGGAAAAGATGTATTGTTGTAGGAGTTTAAGCATACCAGCACAAACAATAATTGCTGATCGTTTTTGTAAGACATAAAAAAAAATTCGTCGTGTCATTCAAAATAAAAGGAGGGCAATCCTGACGAAAGGAGTGTGTTTTATCACAACACTGCGCACCCGCTTAACTCTCGTGGAATTCTGGCTCAATTCGGGTTGGATATAGTCCACCCACCGAAATTATATGGAATATAGTAAAGTATCGCATACTTGTGCAACACACGAGAGCAATGAATCATGGGTTTCTCAAATAAGGAATTATTTTACTTTATATTTCCATGATATCGTTACAATACGGAATAAAAAATTTTAACTCTAAACGAATCACTATTTTGTTGCTGTGCTTAAGACGTTAAGGAATACAACTAATTAACGTATTCAACTAAACCCATGTCGACACAGCACGAGCAACTAATAACCACCATGCAGAGAGCAAAAACAAAAACCGAAGCCATCGAATTTTCCAGAGAATTCTATTGATGAGGAACGAACGTTGATTGATTGGCTCTGCTGTTATTTGCTCCAACTTTCGCAGTTTATTCATGAATGTTTGTTAAGTGTCATTGTATGTAGAAAAAACTCTAAGTTTTTAGGGTGGCGTACAAATTATTGGGGACAATATTGGAAACCAAAAATACTGTTTCAAGAAGAAAGTTGCTTTCTCCTATTTTGTGCTGAAGAAGGTACTGAGTGATTATATTAAAAAATATCGAAAGATTGATGTCGCAGCATGCTTGCGTCTATATTTGTTTAATCTAAATGTCCTAAATAAGTTAATTTATTTATAATTCTTAATTGTTATCTAATAATTCTTTATAGTGGTTATAAGTACCTGCATGTTTGCCAGCACTTTTTTGGTTTGTTACAACTTTGTTTTGTCTGTCATGTAAATATGTAAATCAAGGATTTTTTCGTTGTCAATTCATATATATCAATTTGAATAATAAGTCTAGTTTGTTGGAAATATATATAATCTCGTTTTCGTTATAACATTTCGTGCATTTGCAAATTATTTGTCGTCGCTCGTTCGCTGAACATTTGTTCATATTGCACGGTAAATGCACCGTGCCGAAACAATTGTTCTGCGAACCCCACAAAACCCCTGTACAGCCAAATACATTTTCTCCTACTAAAAGGAGCCATATACACTAGTGTCCTTCGCTCCACGTATTTTGAGACAAGTGGGTCACTTTCCTCTACCAATCGATTACGTCTGTACGGCTACTGAAGGACACAGGATCAGAAAACAAATTTGTTTGTTAACCCATTTGCTGGGTAAACACAAGTGGGCAAGCTTGACATCGCAAAACGCCGACAGTCATCGGAAATCCCATGCGATAACAATGCGACCAAGAAACAATAATGTTTTACAATGTTCTCTTGAGAGCGACCAAATGTTCACAATAAGACAACTGCTGGAAAAGAAGTGGGAATACGGAGAGACGGTTCACCAACTGTTCGTTGACTTCAAAAAAAGCCTACGACTCCGTCGCAAGGCAGAGACTCTACCATATTCTAGTTGAGCTGGGAATCCCGAAAAATTTGCCGCCCTCATTCAAGTTTGCATGAACGAAAACAAAGGGTGAGTTAGAATAGAAAACCACCTCTCAGAACCATTTGAAATCCGGAACGGACTAAAGCAGGGAGATGGTCTATCACCGTGTCTCTTTAACCTTGTGCTCGAGTATGTCATCAGAAAGGTACAAGACGACAACATGGCCGGATCATCCCTGAACGGGGTCACACAAGTGCTCGCATATGCGGATGACATCGCCGTTCTGGGCGATAATCTAGAGACTGTTAGTAAAAACTGTGAAATTATCATTTGATGTTTTGCTCTTTAACGTGGAATAGAAAAAAAAATTATGAAAAAATCGAGTAGTTTTTGAGATATCGTGGAGATCAATGTGAAAAACATGGTTTCGAGGAAAACGCGTTTAAAGTTTCAAGATGCTATACGAATGTGGTGTGAAAAGCTTCCGCCCCGACCTACAGATGGCATCAGCGGGTCTAATTACTATGTCAGGTTCTATAGCACTATGTCTAATTGACTTGTATATAAATTTTCAGTTGCTCTGTTAGTATACATTTGAGACCCTACTGAACAAGACGTCGTGAAGTGAAAAACTAACGACTGTAACGTTTTTATAAAATTGTTGAGGACTTATTCTACACACTATGAGCTATCAAAAAATGAAAAATAAAAATCGATTTTTTAAAACTTCTTGATGAGAACCTGTGGCGGTTTCCTTGAACGCCACCAATCATCTTCCCATTACTTAGGTAAAAACCCCCATCTAGGGGATACAAAAATGAATAAAAAACAAGTATTGGTGCAGTTCCATTGAACGCCACTACTTACCTTACGGCTATGATAAAGAAATTGTTTCCTAAAATACATTAAAAACGTGTACTTACCTTCCATAGTCGTATCTATAATATCGGAAACACCTTGAAGCATTAATTCCAGCTGACATAAAATTTCATCAGCAACAATGTTAATTTCCCTGAAAGCAGTTTGGTCGCACCATCACGCAACCAACATGAAACGAACCAAATGCATTGTACATGTCTCGGTTCGATTTTCATCATCTGACACGCATCCTCGACACGTAAGCGCAATTTGGTTGCACTTTCTAACAACCAACATTGCCCGTACAATATCCATGCGATACTCCCTTCCGCGCCAGCCGCACACATGCAGAAAATGTTTATTTTTCCTTTGCGTATCATGCCCATATCTATCGGTCACCCGACCGACCAATACATGAAGGCATCCGGCCGATCGGCCAAGCAAGTCGAGTTCTCAAAATGGAAATTTACCATCGAGAATTCGACTACGCGGAGATGCCAGCAATATGTACATGGTCAGCAATAATGCTTTACGCAGTCGTTGATCGTGTAAACATTTCTACCCCTTTGATGGGATGCTTGTACCAGCTGCAACCTTGTCGATTCGATCGATTCTATGTTTGCATACTTGTGCACACACGCGAAGAGCAGCAGAGGATATCATCATGTGTGTGTTTCAACCCTTTTTTGTAGAACAATATGCAAAAGGGAATTTTACCATATATGGTCATCGAAGCGATGAATGCATTTTTGGTAATTCTGTCGCTTCGGTGGCAGTAGCAATCGCGTTACGGATTCCGTGGAGGCAAGTCGTGCCCATGATATTGATGTAAGCCAACTAATAATAAATAAGAAAGAAAGGAGTCACACGGAGTTTCATTTTGTCGACTGGAAAAGCAGAAACTGGGTATAGCGGTGGACCTGTGCCCCCGAGGCACCTTACCAAAGAATACAAATACCCACGTTGGTACTATCAGTACCACAAACCTCCCCTTAATTGGTTTCTCGCTGTGTCGTGTTGGGTAATTACATTCGAAATCCTTTTGTTCTCTTCTGTCGATATATGTTATTGAACTAAACTTGGTACTTACTTCGATGTGTATTGGCGTAAGGTTGAATTCCTGTAATTAATGTTGCTTGGTGCTGGACTTCCTGCTGCTGATGGCGTGGCGATTGCCGTTGGCTATGTTTGTGACCATGCAACAGTTGCTGCTGCAGTAGGTCGATATGTTGAAGTTCCTGATGCTGAGAATCTCCTCTGAGGACTGCAAAATCCCTAAATTCTACATTTACTGTTCTCCCTGGAGAACATTGTTTCTTCTTCCCTTTTCGATCTTTATTTTTTGTACTGCAGTAATTTCTCAAATTTCTTTATTATAATGCGTGTTCTACAAAACTTTTGCACCGCAGAACCACCGTAATCAAATTTTTTGACTTATCACAGAAGATACCGTGTCGTTCTTCTTCTCAGTTCTTAATGTGTTCGTTATTTTTGATATGTTATTCTTTTTCCTCCAACTGTCGCCTCACCGTTCTGATTATCCTTTGTTAAAGTTCAAATTTCCTTTATCATAGATCAAGGTCAGTACTTTAGTAATATTCTTTTGATTTGCTCCTATTTTTCTTCTGTCACACCAAAACGTAGTAGAACGAAATCTTTTTAGTTCTAGCGTTGTAGCACATGTTAAAGTACGAAGTGTTATACAAGAATGTACTACAGGAGCTGAAAAGTCTCGTTGAGTGACGCTACTTTCGCTTTCGTAAAAAAATGGAAAAACTGGAATATCGCATCATCATCATCATCATCATTGACACTACAATCGGGATCGGGTCTTGGCCTTATTTAACAAGTTTCTCAACCGGTCCCGATTTCGAGCTGTGGTAATCTAGTTAGGCAGTCCCAGGGTCTGGGCGTCCTGGTCTACGTCATCCCTCCATCGCAGACGAGGTGTGCCGCGCTGTCTCCTTCCATACATCCTGCCACAAAGGACTTTCCAGGCAGGCTCCCTCATTCGAACTAGGTGTCCCGCCCACCGGAGTCTACCCAGCTTGATTTTTCTTACCTGGTTGGTGCATCTCCGAAATCGTCCCCCTTCACATGCGGGGCCAACAGTTCTCCCTAAGACCTTCCTCTCCAACGAGGTTATGGGTCGGAGTGCATTTTATTGAGCACCCAGGTCTCCTATCCATACATGAGTACTGGTAAGACTATGGTCTTGTACAGTAGTAGCTTGGATGTTCTCGATAAATTTGGAGATTTAAAGAGCCTTGAGAGACCACAGTAGGCTTTGTTGGATTTGATCAGCCGTTCGGGTATTTCTTCTTCCAAATTGTTATCGGCTGATATTATTGTTAAAAGAATGCACTACTTCAAATTCGTGCTCCGCTACCCTGATAGTTTGATCAACGTTACGTCTTCTCTCCGCAGAAGTTGCCACCATGTACTTAGTTTTCCCTCATTAATGTGCAGTCCCACCTTTTGTGCCGCCTGTTCGATCTGGGTGAAGGAGTCCTGTACAGCCGAATTGGACCTACCGTCGATGTTGATTTGGTTTGCCGGTGTGCAGACTTTATTACGTTCAGTCGCTAGTTTGCACTCATCATCAAACCAGTTGCTCCGATCTCTACGACTATTGCCTAAGCTGGAGTTGGCAGTACTAATGACAGTAAGCCGTGTCCATTTCTCTTCTACGCCCGGCATTCTGGCCCCAGGACTTACTCTCCCTCTATCGAGCTCTTCGAGGGCGATTCTTAACGCATGACCAAAGGCGTTGCTGGTGTTCTCAATGCTTAAGGAAGCCGTGTTGATCTGAATCTGAACCGCAGATGCAATATGTCCCCGTAAAGCAATCCGCGTTCGGAAAACTATACCAACAAGATAGTGATCCGAGTCGTCGTTGGCACCTCGGTACGTTCGTACCGTCATCAGGCTCGAGGAGTGGCGGCGATCTATGAACACGTGGTCAATTTGGTTGCGAGTGCCTCTATCAGGTGATACCCAGGTGGCTTTGTGGATATCTTTACGTGGAAACCTGGTACTTGCAACGACCACGTTTTTTGATGCTGCCAGTTCGATGACTCGTAGTCCATTGTCATTAGTGTTTTCATGCAAACTATGGAAACCTACGTGGTGCCTGAAAACCGGCTCCCGACCTATTTTCGCATTTAAATCACAAAGAACGATTGTCACATCGTATCTTGGGCAGACATTGAGGGCCCGTCCAAGGTTCTCGTAAAATTGTCCTTTTTTGTCGTCAGGGGACCCCTCTGTAGGCCCGTGAACGTTTATGAGGCTTTAAGCCGACAATGGCAGGCATCAGTTTTTGGCTGACTAGAAAGCCTAACCCGAACAGATGGTGTTTTGCATGACAGCTGTAATAAATGTCATACTCGTTTTTTTGAATAATACCACTCCCCGTCCATCTTATTTCTTATAATGCTGTTATCGTCAGCATTATATTCGGCTAGGGCATCGGCTAGCTGCTGTGCAGCTCCAGCTCTGTATGGTGAGCGGACGTTCCATGAGAAAATTCTCAAATCGTTTAGCCATTATCGATTCCGTGGTCGTCGTCGTGTATCCGGTCCATATCCAAGGCTTGTTAAATTGGCCATAATAATTTGTTTTTTTGGCCTTGTGCCAATCTTTCTCACAGGACGTCGCTGCATGCATTGGTTCACTAATTGGCGGGTGCCAAAGTAGCTAGCCAGGGGTGTCACGTGAAGACCGACTGTCAATTTGGATTGAACAGGGACAAGGATCATCCTGGCCTTCGTCGGGTTGAATGCAATCAGTGAGTTTACCCTGTACTGCCTGTTTGCCCCGGGTGCTCAATAAAACGCACTCCGAACTTTTAGCCGCGTTCGAGAGGAATGTCTTAAGGAGAATTGTTGGCCCCACATGTGAAGGGGGACGATTTCGGAGACGCTCCAACCATGTAAGAAAAATCGAGCTCGGTAGACTCCAGTGGGCGGGACACCTAGTTCGAATGAGGGAGCCTGCATGGAAAGTCCTTTGTGGCAGGATGTATGGAAGGAGACAGCGCGGCACACCTTGTCTGCGATGGAAGGATGGCTTAGACCAGGACGCCCAGAGCCTGGGACTGCCAAACTGGATGACATCGCCTCGAAATCAGGACCGGTGGAGAGATTTGTTAAAAAGGCCAAGCCCGGATCCCGGTTGTGGTGCCGATGACGATGATGATGATGACAAATTATAGAAAGTGAATAACAAAGTCCGGATTTGAAACAAAAAATATTTGATGACTTTAACTTGAGAAATCATAACATATCTATGTTCTTGGTGTAGTTCTTTGTTCTGCCTTATCTCACGGATCTTCATCCGAATAAGCTTCCTTCAGGAGATGTTTAAATCTACACCCGTCGCAATAGGGACGTTGTGGAAGCGATGAGGTTACAGTGGCTGGGTGTTTAGTTCGATTATCCCCACAGGGCTACGTTGTTTAAAGATTGAGGGAGTTGTGCAGGGATGGGTGATCGCATTCGCAGCGTTGCGGTCTTTTTCGTGATTTCTGTGACGCCCGAGCCGAGCCGATACCGACGGGGTACAATATCGGAGGAATTCTCGGAGCTGCTATGATTTTGTGTGGGGAGGCTGAACGTCTAAGACAATTTCGACTCAGCCCCGGAAACCCCAGTAAAACGTTATCAGAACTTGCGGTTGCTCAAGGATAATCGTCATCATCATCGGCACTACAACCGGGAACCGGTCTTGGCCTTATTTAGCAAGTCCTGAGGCTTGTTTAATTTTCCATAATGATTTGTTTTTTTCGGGCAAGGTCATTAGTCTCGCGCCAGAGGCTCCCCGACGGGGAATCGAACCCTGGTCTCCCGCGTGACAGGCGGGTATACTAACCAGTATACTATCGAGGAGCACACACGAGCCAATAGTTGTCTTTAACTCAGCTAACAGTGCATACTTCGACGACACACAAGGATAATCAGTTCGGTCTATTATTCAATCAACCATCACTCACACATGAGTCGGCTGACGGAATCAAGGCGCTGGCGGACACCACAAACGAAGCCAAGGATTTAAACAAATCAACCAGAATGTTAATCAAATATTTACGAAATCGTTGCCGTGGCTGATGGTGCAGATATCGCCTTTAAGACACCTCCCCTCCAACATGTCGGAGATTTACAAATGTCGACAACTACAACAGCTATGCCAGCCCAGAACATTCAATTGTCTTGCATGGCCTCACCAGCAGTCTCCCTTCAATCGCAAACGGTTCAGCCAGTAACCCCTGAACCAGCTAGAATTTCGACGATAGTTAGTCTGGGAAATGTGATGTCAAGTTCACAATACACCAGCAATGGTAAATTAGTGAATGTATTCCACAATCAGAAACAAAGACGCACGAGAGCCCCATACACAAGGTTAGAATGCGGAGACCTAAATCACGTAAAAGGAAGAGAAAAACAAATCCTCCTCCTGCAGCTGTGTTAACTCTTTTATCTTAATGAGACCCACAACAACAAGAACAACGACGGCATTACCTTAAACTACAATATATTCTAATTCTGTTAGTGATTCAACAGCCACCAATTTAACACAAATACCTGGTAATCAGGAAACATCTCCAAAACCTGATTTCGGAAATATGATGGTGCTTGGTGGCATTTTGGAAGACGATGATGATTTTATTGATTGTGATGAGCAGATGCAGCATGTACAATCGCTGCAACAAGACGAATCCAGGAATACACCAGCTTCCAATGACCTTGTGGCGGTTCTTCTGAACGCCACTGCTTGCCGTACCATCAAGTATCCGGCTAACTGCTCCCTAGAGTACCAAAAATACCTGAAATAGAAAACCATTCAGGTACTTACCTTTCCAATCGCCCACATATAAGGTGTTAAGAATCTTAGCCAACGAGTAGCGCTAGAGAATTAAGCATACGCGCCAAATAATGGCTTCGCTTCAAGCAATTTGGTCGCACTATCCGTACATTACCAAGTCATGTCGGTCGCCGATCACCCGACCAAGCGAAGCAAGGGCACCAGCACAGCATGCCCCTAAGAGCCAACTCGGTACAACATTATGTAACCGACATAATCCCTGAACTTAACCATGCACACGAAAAGAGAGACATTTTCCACGCATGTGCATAGCAGGTCACGTAACAAAGCCACCGGTCGATCGTATCGATCGGCATTGGTATACCTTTTCAAGGGACACAAAAGAAAAACCAAACAAACGCAGCATCAACGAGATGCTGAGCAAGGATGTATAATGGTATAGACATCCAACGTTCCCCTATACACCATATCGCTCTGTCGCAACCCTTTTCGACAGTAATTGCTGGTCTGAATTATTGGCTGCCTGTGGATATAGACGGCGAAACGGCGCAAATACTGTACGCCGCTACACCCTAATGTAAACATGCTGCTGCCCTTGCAGAATGACTTGCCAGCTGCGGATCGTTGCTCGTGGCGTTCCCCTAGTGGAAGTGATCAAGCCACTGCCCGCGTACCTGCAGACACACACACCATGGACAGAAGATGCAATCACCGTGTGTGTGTTTCACCCATTTTTCTTGTTTGCTGGTACAAAGCTGAATCTTACCTTATATGGTCACCGAAGCGATGAAAAGAATTTTTGGTATTCTGTCGCTTCGGATAGAATAATTAATCGCGCTTAGGATTCCGTGGAGACCAGTCGGGTCTCCACGTTAAATAAAAGGAGTCTTCGGTGAACAGCCAGCGAGTAATAGCGGACGGAGCTTTGTGATTCGAAATTAGTAATCAGTCGCCTTTAAACAGTGTGAATAATTTATGCGTTTATGTTGAGTTGGACAAAGTGCACCTAATGTAGTAAATGAATATAATTCTGTTTTGAGTTTAACAAGTGCACCGAATAGCAACAAAGCGCACCGAACTATTGTGAATAATTTATACGTTTATTTTGAGTTGAACAAAGTGCACCGAAATTTAACAAAGTGCACCTAATATTGTAAGTAAAATACAATTTTGTTTTGAGTTTAACAAGTGCACCGAATAGCAACAAAGCGCACAGAACATTGTGAATAATTTATACATTATTTTTGAGTTGAACGAAGTGTACGGACATTGTAAACGAAATATAAAGTAGCTTTAATTAATTACTCGACACTAAGTGTGTGTGTCCAACAAGTGTGGGACACACCTTCCACTAACACCGGGTTCTTGTTGTGTTGTGGGCTGGCGTCAGGAACAATGCGGTCTTCTGACGTGATGATTGTCGATGGGGAATATCCCGATGTTTTGGGACTGGATGTGCAAGAATCAAAGGCGGCCGCAACGATGATGCCTGAAACCAAATTGTGCTATTGAACGAAAAAGTGACCTGAATACCTGATCAATTCCAGCAATATTCCTCCAAGTGAAATAACAATTCAGTATTTAGTTTACTGTGTTTAATTTTTAAGTTTATTGATTAAGATTAATACGATTTATATGAATTCCAATTCTTGCGACCTGTATCGCTCAGCAGTTAACGAAGAAGAATTTATTATATGCTTGACAACCAAAACAATTGATTATGTCAGCTCGTTGCTGACATTTGTCATTCGGTTGCCACGGGTAACATTCAGTTGCGAATTCGCTGGTTGTGTCCAGTGTGAATCCGCAACAAAGTGCAACGATCAGTTGGTATACTGTGAAATTGGTTGGTTATATGTTGATGCCATTGAATAAAGAAAATAACCTGTTTAAGTTGCTTAACGTCTCTTATCTTTCATCAAGGGGTCAGTAGCCAAGTACTTTCATCGGACCAGACCTTTGGTTGCCAGAGTGAGTGCAATAGGAGTGGGTCCGTCGTGTGGGGCCACGAGTAGCGAAACCGTGCAAGGTGGCACATTGCTACAACGACGTTTATTGCAACCACCCACAACCTCATCATATCAATTCCCGGCCAAAACATCGACATCGACATCCCATTTACATTATCTATTCCCATCACATCGAATCAACCAACGATTAGTGAATCTCCTAAGTCGCAATCAGACATGCGATTATAATCCGATAGCGTGGTTGATGTGAACAACATGGAGTCAAGGCAAAGGGGTCTTATAAGGATCGAGCAAATGATGCGGCCCAACAAGTACTATTTAAATTCCAAAATTCCCCACGTTAGTAGAATTCCAACAATAGCAAAGAAGGCAACTACAACGTTAGTACCCAATGGCCAACTTGGCCTTCTACCCCCCCCCCTCGCACACACGATCAAAATTAAAAAGCAAAGGCTAATTACTAATCCTGCGCGAGAGCTGGTCGAGATCATTGCTTGCCTTTACGATAAGGAAGTGGAAAATCGCTTAAAGAAGCCATTTACGGCCGTTGAAGCAAGCAATGGAAACGTGCAAATCCAGCCAAAGCAAAACTCGCACACAGACGTAAGCAGGGTCCTGGGGCAGATCAATGATGAGTCACCCAATTATAATTGGTTTACAATTGGCCAGGGAAGTAGGAAGTGGGATGCGAGGTTGGAGGGTGAAGAGGCGGAGGATGGGGATACTGGGCCCGGATGCTATAATGATATCCAAAACCGGGGAAAAAACATATGCGGATATACTGAAGTTTATGAAGGCCAAGTCCGAGCTAAGTCAACTCGGAAATAATGTAAATAAAATTCGAAAGACAGCAAAAGGGGAATTGCTGCTAGAACTGAAATGTCGCCCAGTGGCCATCACCGAGACACTGAAAGCAAAGGTACAATAAGTACTAAAGGAAGATGCTAATGTTAAAACAGTGTCATAGGAAATCACGGTTGAATATCGTGATTTAGATGAGGTGACCACTGTGGAGGAAATCCTGACAGCGATCGCTATAGAGTTCTCTGCCCTGAACGCGATCCTAAAGGCAGCGGTAAAGAGTTTAAGAAGGATACTAGAGATGACACACAGGCTGCATGATCGGCTTACCAAGAGAAAAGGCTAGCATGTTGCTGGCTACAGGTTTACTACGGCTTGGATGGGCGAGATGCAGACTTCGAGACTCACACGATGTTTCAGATGTTGACAATGCGGTCATGTGACGAAATCCTGCAAATCCGAAGAAGATCGTTCGGAAAACTGTTTGAAATACGGTGAAAAAGGCTACAAACCAATGGGTTGCGAAGCACAACTCAAATGCATGTTCTGCGAATCAGGATACGAAGGCGGTAACCACCACTCTACAGGGAGTTACAAATGCTCTGTACTCACAGAGTGCTTGAGAGTCGAGACCGCACGAACGATTTTGGAGAGACATATGAGACGTACACTTATTCCGACAGGAGTATTAGAATACATGCTAAGTTCCAAACGGGCATGCTCCGTAGCAAATGATATTCTCTGTGAAATGATGCAGCGGTTGCGATGCGACGAGCGAAGTAACAGGTAAACTCCGTCCCGCCCCGCGATAGAATATATCTAAAAGAAACTTCCGCGAGGATCAACGGGAATATGTGGCTGGCGGGAGGTGTTTTTAGTCGGTAAAAACCCGGCATGCCTCTGGATCGGTCCAGAGGTATCTTTTGAAGACTTCTACCTTGCTACCGAAACAAAACAAAAAAAAGCACAGACACCCACACGCACCCCCCGCGATGGAATATTAAAAGAAAGTTCCGAAGGAATCAACGAGAATATGTGGCTGCTGGGAGGTGGTTTTAGTCGGTAAAAGTCCGGCATGCTTTTGGATCGGTCAGAGGTATCTTTTGAAGATCTCCACCTTCCTACCGCAAACAAAAAAAAAAAAAAAAAAACAAAAAAAAACATATGAATCACGAATCATTGCGAACATAACAAGTATATATAATAACTTAAACCCAACTGATCGAATTATAAACAATCTAATTAATTACTGCCACCCTACCTTTACACCGTGTTTCCCGTACTAATCGCGGCCAAGATCATCACTGCGTTGATATGCCTCATTTTGACAACAGGAAGGAAGAGCCACCCACTGATGCATCGTCGCCGGCCCTGGAAGATGTTGCGGAGCAACAACACAACAAACTAGGTGCAACGATGTTCAAATGATTCAAATGATCCATATGATTCAAATGACTCTTCGTACGGCGCCTAGGGGTAGGCAATAGAAGACTGGTTCTGGCAAGGTCGAGCTCAGGGCTGTGCTTTCATGCCATCTGTTCATTAGGAGAATTTCGAAGTCAGCCTTCACGCAACGGAAAAGGCACTGAAGTGATTTCTCAGTTGGATCTGTGGCGGTTCTTTCGAACGCCACTACTTACCTTCGCACCAATTATCCGAAAACTTCCACCTAGAGCATCCAAAAACCCTACAAAACAAGTATTGTTGCAGTTCCATTGGACGCCACTACTTACCTTCCAACCTATTATGAAGAAACTGTTTCCTAGCGCACTATAAACTCTGGAAAACATTTACTCACCTTTCAGTTATCTGATTAAAATGTCTCCTAACCACCTAATTTTCGCTAATTCAATAGCATGAGCACCAAGAGACATTTTCCTCAAGGGCATGATTGCACGAATCGCATCATGTGCCTAGAAAGAAATTCGGTCGTAACACCAAGCAACCGACCTAAAACTCGAACGACATCAATGCTAATACCATCCAATAAATGCCACCACACACGTGTGCGGCGTATTTTAATACTTATCCCAAGTCACAGCAAGTTTTGTCCAACCAACGAAACTTGCTCCCCTATCTCGCGCCCAGACGCCGAGAAGCAAATTCGGTGGCATTAAAACATGCACACAAGAATTCTGGGTAGGCCACCAGCATCGATACGATGGCACAATCATTGTTGTGCGAGTGTCTTGTTCGCTGATGGCATATGTCGCCCCATATACGGGCAAAGTGATCATGCACCCCTGTCTATACAAAGTTCTGCCCAGCTGCAAATCATTGCTCATGGTGTTCCCCCTATTGATTTGGTTTATCCACGGTCCGCGTACTCGTGGACACACACCATAAGCAACAGAAGCAAACATCGTGTATGTTTCGCGCCCTTTTTGCTGGGCCCAATGCATAGAATATCTTCCCTATTGGTCGACGAGCAAAAGATGAACTTTTATTTCCTGAAATTGATTAGTCTTAAATCAGATTCTGTGGAGGTAAGTCGGGCCCCACGTTAAAAGTAAATTACAGTCGAGATTCAGAGTTGGAAGTGTGTCCGTCGAAAGATATCTAAATTACAGTCGAGATTCAGAGTTGGAAGAGTGTTCATCGAAAAATATTCAATTTACATTAAATATAGTGCGCCGCTTTTGTTTTTACATTAAATATAGTGGACTGCTTTTATGTCAACTGTGAACATTAAATTACCTTTACCTTACCTTAAATACAGTGCATAACCTTTATATCATAAGAGAACATTTAAGTTACCTGTTTTAATTCAATTTATATTAAATATAGTGCGCCGCTTTTGTGTCAACTGTGAACATTAAGTAGTTCATTCAACTTACCTTAAATACAGTGCACAGCTTTTATATCATAAGAGAACATTTAAGTTACCTGTTTTCATTCAATTTACAGTAAATACAGTACACCGCTTTTATATCAATAAGTGATCATGTGGCGGTTCCGCCACACCCCACGGTTCGCTTTTCTAAACAACCCCCGTAACTTACACCCAATCTTCTAATTTCACTAATGCAATCGCATTAGCATGTTAAATGTTTCACGCATTAATGAAATAAAATCCTTAATCTAAAAAGCACCTGGAAAAGAAAACTTACTTTTCATGCATCCCTTCGCATACAATTCTCCGTAAGATTTCTTTCTTAACTTATCTGGCAGAACCCCATTATTATAAACCAATCCCCATTGTTTCCCGCCAATGCAATCGCATTGGTACTTGAAAACATTCCCTTCCCAAGGATAGTTAATGTTTCCAATCCATTACCTGGAAATGTCTGCAAAGAATTTTTCCTATACGGGCATTCATACATTATCAATGCATCTCTGCATTAGCGACCCAAAAATCGAATTTCCAATTAGTGTAGATATTCACACTATAGTTCGATCCTGCCGTCGCCATAGATGCCATGCATAATTGACACAGATGGTATACACAACCGTCATTGTGTATCCATCTAAATTACTTTCCGAAGACTTGCAACTATTGATTCAGTTGCAAGCACTTCTCGCGGAAATATTTCTTTGTTTGAATCTTCAAACAATCACCGACGTCACGCTTTGCCATCGGATTGGATTCAATAGCATAAACATATGCAAACAAAAGAATCCGATTCTCCCAGACGGCAGAGAGACGATCTCTATTGTATAAATTATCGCAATCCCTTTTAGCATCTAATGAGTGGTTGCTATTTAGACAGCTGACCCTCATCACCGAAAGATGCCTTAAGTCGTTTCCCCTTTGTTCTATTTCCCTCGTCGTAGGTTTCGTTTATCCTTTGCTAAACGCAACGTTAAACACGGTGATGTGTACGAACACATACATACACCACCGCGTCCCAGAGATCGCCTAAATGAGTAAGCAAAACAATTAATATTGCAACCTCCAGCCGCCGGTATTAATTGTACAATTCAGAAACAGCCTGTCAAACAAATAAAAACCATATTTAGTGTTACATAAATGATTGACTTCAATAAAAAGAACCATCTCAAACAATTTCCAGTGTGTTTCATTCCTGTGCTGTGTCCGCTCCGTGTCGTAAACTCACCGTCATTCCTACTTGTCTGGTGAACGTTGTGTAGCGTTGTGTAGTATTCGATGGGTGACAATGAAATCATGATGAAGATGGGAGTTAACCAGTGTCCATGTACGGCACATATCCTTCCACCCCCACAATCATATTTATGATTTTTTAGTTTAACGGAGTTGTTTCTTTTACGTCAAGAATAAATAAATTAAGAAGAAGACGAAGAGGCTATGTTTCATTATTTATCCTAGGGAAGAAAACCAGAGATACATAGTGATAACAAACCACATTGGTGACTGTCCAGTGGAACTCTCAATGACGATGGGGATAGGAGTGAACCAGTGCCGTAAGCCGGCGCATCACACTTCTTACCCCCTTAGATCCACTGCCAACTGAATAATTTTCTCATCGGTGACTTGGGGAAAACGGGTCCCTGTCCATTAACCTTTGTTGCAAATCAAATAATCAAACAGAAAACCTGGTTTTTATTCTTAAAACTGTAACAAAAAATATTATATACAAAATAAATATTATTTAGCCCTGTGAGTAGGGCGTTAGAATATACTCACAGCTAGGCCGGCTTGTCGTAAGAGGCGACTAAAGGCCGAGTGGTAGCCGGGGTCCCAACGCCCTGTGCGCCCGGTGAAATACTATCCCACCAAGCTTTAGGCTCCGTGAAATGGTCGGGAGAAATCCCTGGCCATCTTTCGGAGCTTGGCTGATGGACCGGTTTGAGAAAAGGTTGGTTAGGTGGTAGTCGGTCCCAAGGTGAGATAACACCCCATCACGCTGTACATTCCGCGATATCGCCGAGAGAAATCCTCGACGGTGTTTCGGATGTGTGGCTGATGGCCCGGACTGACACGGAGATAAGTCATGATGGTACCTTCTGATATAAAAAATTCCGGAGGTAAACTAATCTCCCATTCGGATATCCGGGAGGACTATGTCAGGGGGAACATCATGCAGATATCATGATAAATAATGGAACTTTAAGAGGTTCGTCATCGCATAACCGGGCTCGCTCTCGAGGCTCTGCCCACGCTCGACTGGTGACGGCATTTTGTAACATCAGGGGCATCGGTTTCACCAATACGAACGTAAACACCGTCCACCAATATTTGCAAACCCTGAAGCTTGATATCCTTGCCCCAACTGAGACCCAGGTCGATTCGTGAACTGATTCGACATATCTTCGTTGCTCAGAATACGACTTACATTCGGGATTCCGTTTTAAGGGCGGAGTCTGCGTCTTCGCGTGGTCCGATCTGGCTTGCCAGAGGATGGAGGCGTTGGAAACCAATAATATGGACATCATATGGTTGAGGGTCGTGCTGGGGAATTCCGTTAAATTTCTTTGTTGTCTTTACCGCTCCCCGAATGACGATCGACCGGCGACATTTTTCGAACATCTTTCACATACTGTCGACTGGATACAGTCTTCTGAAATTGTTGTCCTTGGGGATTTTAATGTGCGCAATTCCGGCTGGTTGTTACATTCTAACAGAACCGACGAGGCTGGGAGGATGGTGAAGATGTTTGCTGTAAACCACAACTTGACTCAACTCGTGGGGGAGCCAACACGAGTGCCGGATGCCCGAGGCGATTATGCGAACACCCTGGATCTGTTTTTGACATCCGAATCGAGTATTTATACCGTAGAGGTTTCTACGCCACTGGGAAACTCAGATCACGGCTTGGTATCTGTCGCGCAAGCACTTGCATATCAAGCGAATAACCGGCCTAGGCAGCTTCGCCATGTATGGAAGTATGGGGCTGCTAGCTGGGACGGATTGCGGGATTTCTTCGCATCCTTTCCATGGTCCGAGGTGTTCTTCGGAAAATCTGATGTTAACGCTTGCGCCGAGTCGGTATCAGAGATTATTCTTCTGCGGATGGAAATGTATATTCCACATTCCATCAAACGAAGTTCGTCTGATAAACCTTGGTTTGATAAAAAATGCGAGCTGATTACAGCGGCAAAAAATAGAGTTTTTAAGCAATGGCGCTGCAATCCCATCGATGTAGACAGAACGAATTTTGTTAGAATCAGAAACGCGTGCAACCAGACGATTGATACTGCGAAGAAGGCTCACAACGACAGGGTGATCAATAAGGTCCTTCGGTGCCCAACTGGTTCGCGTTCCTTCTGGTGAATGGCAAAGATTGTCAACGGTAACTTCGCATCCTCCTCATTCCCTCCGTTGGTGACAGACAGCGGGACGTCAGTCACGAATTCAAAGGACAAAGCTAATGTGTTCGCGAATTAATTTTCCGCGAATTCAAAACTCGACCCCGGCCTTTTGGAGCCACCTGTGATCTCGCCGGTACGGTCTTCGATGCGGGATGTGAGATTTCGTCCGCGCACTATTCAACGCATTCTACGTGAACTGGATTGTGGAAAGGCAACCGGCCCGGACGGAATACCAGCAATAGTCCTTAAGAACTGTGCTCCAGAACTATCGCCGGTTCTTGGCAGACTCTTCCGCTTATCTTATGCACGGAGGACCTTTCCTGCCTGCTGGAAAATCGCTCGAGTTCAGCCAATCCCAAAGACGGGAAAAAAGTGTCCCCCACAAAATTACCGTCCGATAGCATTACTGTCTATTTTATCTAAGGTAATGGAAAAAGTCATCAATACAGAGTTGGTTAAGCATTTGGAGTGCAACGGACTTCTGAATGATCGTCAATACGGATTTCGTGGCAGGCGGTCCACGGGAGACCTTTCGGCACTTATAACTGATATATGGACATCTGCGATTGAACGGCATGATGAATCAAGGGCGGTCGCATTGGATATCTCCAAGGCTTTTGACCGCGTCTGGCACGGGGCATTGCTGAGCAAACTTGGTCATATGGACTTCCCCAACAGCTTTGCGGCTGGACGAGGAGCTTCCTCGAGAATCGATCGATCCGGGCTGTTGTGGACGGCGAGTGTTCGGATCTGTATCCTGTTAATTTAGGGGTGCCCCAGGGTTCTATTTTGGCTCCAACCTTGTTCTTGCTTCACATAACTGATTTGTTGGAGGCAACGGATAACAAAGTGTTCAGTTTTGCGAATGATAGTACGTCTGTTTCCTCCTTTTCGAGTGTTCGGCCGATTGGTGCATCTGCGTCGCATCAGCTGAGATGCAGACAAATTGACTCTCTGAGTCGGGATCTGGATAAAGTCCTGCAGTGGGGAAGGGCTAATCTCGTCGACTTCAATGCAGCGAAGACACAATATACAACATTCACAAAGAAAAGTGGATCATCGGTTCCCCAGCTGATGATGAATGGCCAGGCCCTCGAGGCTGGGGAGAGTTTGAAATTGCTCGGCGTCACGCTCTGTGGGAATGTATCATGGCACAAACACGTGTCGGGTATCGCCAGGTCAGCCTCAGGAAAACTGAGTTATCTTTTTAGAGCCAAGAAATATTTTACTGCGGCCCAACTTCTTCTCCTATATAAATCCCAAATTAGACCCGCGCTCGAATATTGCTGTCATGGTTGGAGCTCGGCACTTAAACATACCCTCGACCTTCTTGAGAGCATACAGAGACGGGCGATCCGCCTGATCGGGCACTCGGCGCTGACGTCGGGACTACAGTCGCTATCACATCGAAGGCGCGTAGCCGACCTCTGTCTGTTTTACAGATATTATCACGGGTACTGTTCTTCGGAGATTCGTGATATTGTTCCACGCAATTCGGCTTATATGCGCTCAACAAGACAATCCGACGGATCGCACCCGTTTATGGTTCATCTCCCGATGGCGCGAACATCGCAGCATCAGAACTCGTTCCTCTACAGAGCGGGGAAGCTGTGGAACTCCCTTGCCACGCGAGTGTTCGCGGAGCGTTACTACCTGCAACTGTTCAAAAAGAACAGCTCCAGTTATTTGATGGCATCTTGGGGCGCCTACTCGGCGCTATAGGTTCGCCCCTCCCGAGAGAAGTCAATTAAAAAAAAAAAGTGTTTTTGAATGTTATAGCTAAGTTACTGAAATTCGTGCGATATAAAACAAGGTATATTAATACACGATTTAATTATAAATTATAATAATTTAAATATTAATAAATTTGCCCTTCTTTTCGGTCAAATCCGTGGGGTGTGGTAAGATTATGGAAACTGGTGTCTTTTGCAGTTCTACTGTAGGTTTCTTCAAATTGGACTTTTTCGGACTAACTGGAGGTTTTGGAAAACTAATTGATGGTTTGTGTTGAGTTATGATTGATTTACAATGCGCCACTTTGATGGCATCGTCGCCACTGGAGTTGCGATTTATAGGTCGACCTCTTGGATTCGAAGAAGCTTCAAACATTTTCAGGGTTTGTTTCACTGGGTCAGGCGGAGGTCGTTCGGTGTCAGCAATAATGGACGCCAGCCATTTCGGGGCATTATCACCTCCTACAACGTATACAGATACGATTTACCCTTCCAGTATACGTGCGCACAACCTCTTCGGATTGAACTAGGATTCGAATAATGATATACGATATACTTTTTACTTTGCTTTATTCATTTAATTTTAGAATCCAAAGGAAATACCTCGATATATTTTTTACTTCTTTATTACCCATTTTTTTACTCGAGTTAGTCGGGAGTTTTTCTATCCTCCATTGTCGCCGCTGAGATCTTTGTTTTCCTTTTTTTCACTTGTTTGGTGTCGTCGAACCCCAACCTTCTTCGTTCCTTTGTTCTCCTCTTATTTCAGATCAAGATCAGTAAGTTTATACTATTCTCTTGGGCTGTCTTCTTTTTCTTAGGCCACAACCAAATCACATCTCTTGGAGAAGGGAGAGTGTGGGTCTTCCTTGAGCTAGAATCTGTTCGGGTGTTGTTCTAAAACATATGTCCCGTCAGGCATTGGGACATGTGAAAGTTTACCTCACCCTGTGGTCATTTTGTACGTCCATCTTCCTGTGACGACTGTGCCATTCGCAAGGGTTTGTTCTCTAGTTCTAGGATTTTCTCCACAAGATAAGTGTTGAGTGTTGGACAAGAATATGTTTATAAAAAATATTTTATTATACCAATACTTACAGGCGCAACAAGGGGTATTAAATTTGTGCTGGCTTTAATCCAAATGTCTACATATTTATTATTTTAAACTCTGATTCACACTGTTTTGTCTCATAACCAAAATATATGATCGAAACAAAGTTCATAGTAGAATGCATTTGTTATATTATGTTTATGTAATCATTCCATCCGTCACATTTGATGCACGATTTCATCATCTTCGTAAGATAATGTCTTCAGAAAGAAGTAAAAAAAGCAGCTTTTTGTGTTTAATAAATTAGTTTTATTTTTTTTATATCCCTAATCAATCGATAATAATTGGTAAACAATTGGACGTGGACTACTCAAAGCATTTCTGGAGCAATTTTAATTTACTGGGAGTAAACTGAAAGTGAAAATGATGGTATCTGGCGCAAGGCTAATAACCTGGCCCAGAAAAACTAATTATTATGGAAAATTTAACAAGCCTCATACTTGTTAAATAAGGCCAAGACCGGATCGCGGTTGTAGTGCCGATGATGATGATGATGATGATGATGATGATGATGATGATGATGATGATGATGATGAAAATGATGATGATTGTGGGGGATTTCAATTGTTTTGGTCTGGGTAGTCCGCGTCATGCTCGGAATTGTTTTAGTGTTTCTTATTCATAAGAAGCAAGAAAAGAGTTCCGGGCCTGTCAATTCGTTTAAAGTAATTATTTTCTTATGCTTATATATAATTCAATATATTACATTTTATGCTACATATAAACACAAGAAATACTCCAAATTAATGTAGGCTCTAAACGAATCAAGAGGATGGTTGATTTCATTCGTAATGTTAATGCCATTATTTAAAAAAATGAATATGGACACGTATTAATTATTTACATATGGAATTTACAATGATTTTTTGGCTACACTTAAACACTAAAAGTCGATGATAAAGTCAGAGCGTTCTACTTGACGCCAAGGCAAATCCTTTCTATATTCTTCGGTAAGGTATCTGATTATTTGAGTCGGAAGGTTGAGTTTGGTGATTTCCTCTTGACTTCTTATATGGTTGATAATCGCAGCCTTACATCGATCCTGTAGATTGACGAAATCACGCCGAGTACACTTTAACGTTATTTCCGTTTTCGCGACTGATGAGGAAACGGCAGGATAGAGAGTGTTTTTTACCTGTAAGAATATGTGAAGATGGTGTATTAGAGTGTTTCTACATCATAGTTGGTATCTAAATGTATTGGAACAATTGTCTGAATTTGTAATACAATCCCAATGTACTCAGTAAGAATTTTTAAAAATTGTGAGTTGTTACAAATAAATTTTTATTATAGCTAATGGAAAATCTAACTCAATCCCTCAAAATCCTTTATAAACTTAACAATGGTCAAACATAGGAAATGTGTGTTTGTAAACTTCTTGAGTTATCGTATCTCGAGTAATATACAAGTTGTTCAAAAATAACAGTTTTTGTTAACAATTTGTTGACGTCCGGCGCCGTGCTTCCTCGGAATGAGGGAAGAGCGGGAACCTTTTCTTTTCCTGAGGATGGTAAGACGTCTTCTGTACGTCTTCTTTCTGGTTTAAATAATTGGTTTTACTTTCCTTTTATATTTCTTTATTTTTATTCTATGCTGTTTATTCTATTCTTAATAACTTTCTTCCTTCTGGTTATTCTATTCTTAATAACTCGAACTCTCAATTTTACTTCTATAACTCAACTTACTACCTCTACTCTCTAACTGATGACTCAAACTGTTCTCTCTAACTTCCAATCTCAAACTGATTTTACAAACGAATTTTTTCTCTACTTATAGAACATTATGTTCTAATTTACTGGAAATTATAACATGAACAAAACAAATTTTAACAAAGTATTCCTTTAGTTTCTGTGACTTTTAAATTGAATAAAATTTGAACGAAAATCAAAGTGCTCTGTTTTGAAATAAAAAGGGGCAAGTTATGAAAAGGGGCATGTTATTAAATGTGCTGTAACTGGCAATATTGTGAATGTTTATGAATGGTATGTATTAAGTGAGAATGTAATATATGTTAAGGGACGTTTTTAAGGATGTGTAAGGAGATTCACTGTTAAATTTAATAAAGGGTAGTATTCTGGAATACAACAAATTTTTATTTTGTTTAACAATCTCTATTAAAAACGCTGGCACAGGGTTCCATCTAGAATTTAAAAAAAACTCATCTCAAGGCAAAAAAAACGTCGCAAATACGGAAACAAAAATACTTTATTTTTTTAAAATCGAATTAATAAGCTCATGAAATTCAAAAATTACCGTCGTTTATTGAGCACACCCCGTGAAGCGCACGAAACTAAACAATCTGGAGTATTTTCGGAAAACTGTCTAAATTGTATCCATAATAGGTGAATCAATGTCTGAAGATTACGATGATGAGAAAAAAAAAAAAAAAAAAAAAAAAAAAAAATTTAATAATAATGTATACATATAGATGTAAACGAGGAGTCCCTCTAATATATGACTTATTATATATATATATATATATATATATATATATATATATATATGTATATATATATATATATATATATATATAGATATATATATATATAAGAAACAAAAATAAAAGGATGTACGCCGAAAGGCATATATAAAAATCAGGTTGTAATGTGTAATGTAGAGAGCTCGCATAGAGCCAGTAAGTTAATTTAAGGACTGTGATTGTAGAAAAGGGTTTAACATTTACCCCTAATATTATACATGTAAAAAGAATTAGGAAAATAAATGTGGTTAAAAAACTAAAAAAAAAAAAAAATACGATGATGAGGAAAATGTTAATCATGGGGAACTATAGGGTTTTGCGATGATAGTGAAGAGGATGCTATCCGAACCGATGCTATGATGGTTAGAATCACTAAAATATGAAACTAAAGCCTTGTAGTGCCCTACAAAGCCCTACCATCTCTTTTCCCCACACACACATCCAAGTTCTAACACCTACAGGATGATTCAAACATATCAATCACCCAAATTCAAAAATACAAACTCCCGATAAACGAATCAAATATTCGTTTATCATCCATACACCCAATTTCCAGTAATCCCCAAACAAAAGCAAACATAGTAAATTGAACCAGATGTTCAATTTCCATGCCCATGTGTCCGAGAATTCGCCTACCCGTATTCTTATCAAAAAAAAAAAAAACAAACACAACTCCAGACAAAGTATCTAAATCAAGATTTTGGTTTGAATTCGATCTCTTCGAGATACAAAATCTGGATTTGGTTTCATTTATAAGGGTGATGAATTGCAGATTCGAGGATCAGTCTCAATTGGCGTCCTGGGTGTAAGGACGCCAATGAATGTATCTAAACTAAACTAAAATAAATTTAAAAGTAATAAATAAATATAAATGTAAATTCTATCATATATTGATACTGTCTTATTATTGAAATATTTGGACCGTATTCAACAATCGGTCGCTATTCTTCCCCCAGGTCCGAGGAAGCACGGTGGCGACCGCAACGGGTCCCCTCAGGAGCGGTCTAAAGAGATCCCTCATCCTTTTTAGAACAAAGAGACACGCCCCCTAAGAGAAGGACTGTGGCAGAAATTTTCGTCTTGGTGCCGGCGTTGGCACAGGTTGTACGAAGATTCTCCATCATGAGTTCGCTGGACACAACAACAGAATAAAAGCACACCGTAGATACCCGGATAGCGTTTCTATGACGAACACACAGTTGATTAACGAATTCGAATTGTTTTTATTTATTAATTTATATGAATGTGAACAGTGCACGGCAAACCACGATCTTTACATAAAGTTAAACCACATTGTCACGATTTGAACTCTTCCACTTGTTGACACATTAAATAATGAAACTATCCACCAAGGAGAGGAAAATAAAACACTTGTTTTGTGGCTGGTGATCACCGCTTTTTTATTTTATGTAAAAACATTTATATTTACTTTAAAATTATTGGTGCAATTGACTCACACGATTCGACTCGACTATTATTAACGCTCGGGGGTGTGAGCACCCCCGTGTGCGCTCTACCAGGATGAATAACGACGCGCACTGATCGGTGGTTGGAATACGACTCAGGGATTCAATCCTCGTTTGGGGTGAGTTTGGTGGTGTGGAGAAAAGGAAATGAAATTTCCTTTGACCAGTGACCAATGGCAGGCGATCTCGGGGACGGGGTGGTGTATGTGTGTGTGTGTACACATCACCGTGTTCATCGATGCGTTTAGTCAAGGATAAACAGAACCTGGAACGAGGAAAAAAAGAACAAAGGGGAAACGACCTGAAGCATCTTTCGGTAATGAGGGTCAACTGTCTAAATAGCAGCCACTCATTAGATGCTAAAAGGGATTGCGATATTTCATACAATAGAGATCGTATATCGTCTCTCTGCCGACTGGGAGAATCGGATTCTTTTGTTCGCATATGTTCATGCTATTGAATCCGATCCGACGGCAAAACGTGGCGCCGGTGATCGTTTGAAGATTCAAACAAAGAAATATTTCCGCGAGAAGTGCTTGCAATAGTTGCAAGCCTTCGGAAAGTAATTTAGATGGGTACATAATGACGGTTGTGTATACCATCTGTGTCAATTATGCATGGCATCTTGGCGACGGCAGGATCGAACTATAGTGTGAAAATCTACACTACTTGGAAATTCGGTTTCTTGGGTCGCTAATGCAGAGATGCATTGATAATGTATGAATACCCTTGCAGACGCAATTCTTTTAGGATTGCGATTGAATTGGCGGGGGACAATGGGAGTTGAGTAGCGGATATGGTGGGTTTTCAGGTAAGTGGGCCGTGGGGTTTGATGGAACCCCCACAGGGCCACAACAAAAAATTGTGACAGCGGTGGGATTACCAAAATCCCCTACCAGACGTTCCATTCGGATTGGCTGGGATCCGACATCATCATCGTTATCCGCATCCGAAGACATATTATCATATGCTAGCGGCAGATGTGTTGCCTTATAGGGCTCAGCAGTTGGCTGAATCAAGTGTAACATTAATCACACTTACCCCAACATCACCTACCGAGGACGACATTGACGACACACCAACTCAACAACAAATTGATTGTGTATAACTCCGCGCTGGCTCAAAAATTGATACAAGTCAAACCATAAGTGAAAAACAGGATTACAAACAGATGCTTTTGTTTTCAAGTCGAGAGGAAATCAACTCCACACTACTGGTTCCATTGAGAAAAGCTTGCTACAAAAGTCTATAACCTGGGATGCTTGGCCAAATGAAATGTGAAGTAATTTTCGAAACAACAACTGGCTCCAGTTCCAATAAATTGGTCCACAGAGGAAGCCACGACTGTCTATTACCCCGTGGATAATGGTTCAAAGTGTAGCACAATGGCATACTACAGCAACTATAGGCAAATGCAGGCAACCAATAGAAGACATCAGAAGTGTTCTGCAATATAGGCCGCAACAACGAGGTGATCACAACGTCAACTGCAGCTACAACAGCCCCGTCACATCAGACCACTACCGCGTGTACGAATTCGATTGTCATTCTTGAGGGCACTCCACTGACGTGGAGTTGCTATGTTAATTCCAATGGTATATGTCTCAGATACTATGGTTACTCGCTTTTTTTTCGGTGTTGTAATTCACTATTTGGTTGTGTATTGTGTGCGGCTCTGACGGATATGCTTTGATTTTCCTTTCGGTGCTATTCTTAATTGTTGGTTTGCGTATTGTGTGTGCTTGTCAGAAACGTCACACTACGCCCTCCCTAGTAGGATTGTTATGATGAACTTCATGTGAGAACGATGGTGCGAAGAGTGAGTAAGGGAGAGAACGTCGGATAAGGTGCGTGAGCCGGTGTTCGACACGGAAGCGATCGTAGTAGTAACGTTCTGTTTACGTATGAGCGATCGTGTGTTGTGTTGTATAGATCACATCGGGGTTGCAGCGTTTAGCAACAATACTGGAGAAGGTGATTTTAACGCAGGAAGAAACGGGTGAGAACAGAAGCACTGAAGCATCAGACCAATGCCACGTGTGGCCGGGAAGACCTTGGGCCGCTCATCGGTGGTGAATTCAAACTCATAGGTCTGCTCTAAGTGATAGAACCAAAATTAGGGGTTGTGGCGGTTCCGCCAAATCCCACGGTTCACCTTCCTGAAAAAACCCCCATCCATACAACCCAGTCTGCATAAGCTTTCGCTACTGCAATTGCATTAGCATCTCAAATGGTTCACGCATTATATAGATCAAATCTATAATCCAAAAAGTCCCTGTGAAAGAAAACTTACCTTCATGCATCGCTTCGCATATAGTTTCCTGTAAGAATTTCTTTCTATCTATTCAGGAATCCCAGGCAGATTTCAATTTCAATTAGTTTTTATTGTGCACATGTTGAGGCTGGAATAAGCCTACTCAAGGGTAAGATTCCCTGTTTATACGGTTGTATTATATGTAAACCGATGAATTTTCTTTCAGTGAGTTTATGATAAGTTAGGAAGGAATTCTTATAGGGAATTTGTATGCGAAAGATGCATGAAAGGTAAGAATTCTCTTCTAGCTTTTAGATTATAAATTGCTCTATTTAATGCGTAAAGCGTTTAAGGTGCTAATGTGATGGCATTGGCGAACTTAAGGAAGTTGGGTAGCAGTTATGGGGGTTTTTCAGGTAAGTGGGCCGTGGGGTTTGGCGGAACCGTCACAGAGCTGCTGCGCTTGCTGCTATTGTGTCGGTCGCGCCTTCGCAGGGATCGAGCAATTGTTGCTCGAGTAATTAGCACTTCCCTGGAAATGCGACACAATGTTGTTTTGTTGCAGCGTCTGCCTGTATACTTGATAGGATAGTTTTTTACACTGTTATTGTCCAGCGTCTGGTGGTAAGTGCTGGTTTTATTTCCCTCGATGCGACGTCTTGCTGTTGTTCCCCAGGGCGGCGACTTCCCTGAAGTTGGGAAATTAGTGGTCCTGGGAATCCCGCGATATATCGGGGCGGCGCCTCTAGAGTGACGGGTCACTAACAGTGCTGAAGAGTGGTTCATCTGATGTCCAACTGGGCAAACGACGTCGAGATGATGTTGTCCGAGAAGTCTCAACACCGGCCCATATGGCTGTGATATTTACATCGAATTACCTCCTTCCTATTTGTATGCAACACTAGCAGAAAACAAAAATCTTCTATGCAAAGATTTTATGGTGTCTTTTGAAGGTGCACTTTTCACTCTATTTTATTCCCATGCACGTTCACCTTTCATAATATATAAGTAATTTTAAATAAATGTACAGCTGAGCAGTTTCAGCACTTTCGATAGCAAAAATGTCCCAACATTATAGACGGATGTTCAAAAAAATGTCAAAGATATAGTATTGTTTATTGTTTTCGTTTTAGTTGGATCACTCTGTAAAAAGTATATATTCGACATCGTTTCTATGGTTTTTTAAGTTTACTTTCTTTGCGGTATTTGATTGTCTTTTTTGCCCATAATTGTATAATGTGCAGTTATAGTCCTTAATAACATATTACGATTCTCTTTTAATCAATAACTTCCCAGAAAGGAAATCAAGGTTTGTATTAATAAAAACCATTTCAAATCGAAGAAGACTTTTTCCAATTAAAGCTTAATTGTGGTATGCTTTCATTATATGTGGTTTAATGGGAAGAAGTGATAGAGATATATCAGGGTTACCTTGGATTCCAGATTTTGTAATGAGGTTGATTCATGTCATTATTATTTTACTTGTGTGACATTGAGTGCTAGTATCGATTAGTTATACACCTATATTACTATATAGACTTTCGGATACACACGCGCATGATAAGGTATACATGATAAGAAATACTACTACACATAACTTCAATAAGTACTTACCTTGTCGAGACCGCGGAAGGCGACGCCCAGGCCAACTCCATCCTTATAGTACGTCAGAGTGCCCTGTATTCCATCGAATAGGATACCGATGACAGTTGCTTCATTCTCTCTGAAACTTTTCGTGTAAAATGATGCTCGGCCGCGATGCCAAAGTATCCCCTTATGTGATAGCCCCCAACCATGTTTGTCTTCGCCGAGGAGGTTACAGAATTTATCAGTATGTAACCTAGTATACTTTGTTGCAATTCCGAACATGATGCTCGTGCCAAAAACTCGCTCCGACACATGTAACTCCCAGTAAAAGCGACCATGATTTAAGGGCTGAGTTCCAATTATAGCTGCTGTGCCTCTGCTACCAGTGGGATGAAAGAATACTGTACGGTCGTTGGGCCCACATAAGACAACTTGTTTGGGTCCATTGTCGTACGACCAGGTCCAGTTATCCTCACAGCCATTTTTCATTGGATTGTCGGGTGGCATTTCTTAAACTATAAGGGTGCTCTGTTTCTTCTGTTCATAAAATACCGAATTTCCGTCAAATATCCACTGAGACGTTGGTTGTTGGCAATTTAATTCGTCTTCAAGGACATCTTCCGGAAGCTACCGACAGGGATAAGAGCTTTTGTTTTTCCTTATAACCATGTTCGCTTTCAGCTAAGATTTCAAGAGGAAATCACTTTGGAAACCTTTCGTTACGTCGAACTCGCCGATTTGTAGTTACTACTCCAGTTATGCAATCTTCGTTGTTCAACGGGTGGCCACTGCGGGTGCCCCAGGATGTTCGGTTTGGACGTCGGGTAGATGATATATTCCTGTTATGTCCATGAGTACAACTCAAGCATGCACATGAGTTGGATGGATTTTGGCGGTTTTTTACAGTCAGATATTCCGATGGATGTGAATGTATAGAAGCTTTGCCGGGTTCACCGAATGTGTGTTCTTTATCGGTAGCAATAGTAGCACTACTATTCCGAGTTATCAATCGTTTCTTTAAGTGCCTTAGTGTAGGCAGATGTGGGCTATGATGGCGACAGTATCCCAATGGACTATTGGAACAAAAACTGCAGCCAGGAACTGGATATTTAGGTTTCAGTGCGAATAACTGCAGCCTTTGTTGTTCTCTGTCGATAAGAAGTCTAGCGTGTTTAGGATTTAACCATTTGTCATGGACGGTTAGGACAATTTTTTGTAAATATAAACAGAGTGATTGGAAAAAGAGCAAAAGGACGATAATCATATGTGGATGTGGTCGTGGATTAAGGAGAGGGTGACTAACTAAATAAAATTTAAGGGGAGAAAACAAAAAGTACCGGAAAGGAAATGGTGATAACAGCAAGCCACTAAACAATTTATGAATAACTTTTTTGCACTAAAATAAAAATAGGAATCTAATTACTTAGTATAATTAACTAGATATCTTATTAACGTTTACGGTGTTCGAGTAAACTATGTGAAAAACACAGGATAACTGCGAAGAGAAAAACAACCCGCGTGCCTTTATTACCTCAGTTGCAAAGTTTTTGCGATCTTGTGCGCATGCCAAGTGCAACAAGAAGGGTAGAAAATCAATAAACAACCACCCCATGGAAATTGTATTCTGGTCTATTTGTGTTATTTGAAATCTACCTCCCTCGTTGCGTGTGAGTTTTTAAGAAGCTTTTGGGTTCAGTTGTCGCATGTATAGGGGTGAGTTTATTGGGGAATAACTTCATCTGGTGCACAAGTGTTGAGAAAGATTGGCTCGTCAGATGCTTGTGGATATGAGAAGTAGTAAACATATGTTTGATAAGAGAGCGCATCATCCACCAGAAGAAGGTGTACATAATCATTTTGCCGGGCGTATACTTTGATCGTCCTATATCGATTTGCTACATATACCTGTATTAATTTTCATAATCATTTTGATATATATTCTCTACCTATCTGTTTTTTACCCTCTCTCTCACATTGAAATTTATGTTCAAACGTTTAATAAAATATGTAATTTATTCAAAATAACCAGATAGTTTTATTTAATATTAACGTAGTCATGTTGCAGTTAATAATGAGAAAAAAAATCACATAAGTGACTACCTCTTACAGCTCTGCGAGGCTTCAAGTTTCTGGCAAAATTTTCCATTGTTGTGTTTGTGTCAACTATGTTTTCTTTCAGATGGAGTCGAAAAAAAGTTCAAAAACTCATAAAAATAAGTCCTCTTGGTATTAGTTTACATGATCTTAATTGATGGTATTTTGAATGGCGCAGTTTATTGGACAATCTGTTCTTCCGTATTTCGTACGACATTTTCTTCCGACTCCTGCAAAACGTTCACCAAATTTATAATAATTAAAAAAAAATAAAAGCAAGCAAAATCCTTAAAGCCTCAAAATGAGTAATTTCTTTTCAGTGTTTTTAAAGGTGATTAAATAATCGTATCATTTTGGACTTTTAACATCATTTTATTTGAACTTTCAAGAGTACAAAAACACCTTATTTTTTAATATAGAGGCTCAGTAAAATTTGTCCTCAGACGTCCCTGGCACGGGGTCCAAAACTTGCGCTTCTTACCGTCTGATATCCGCGAGAAGGATAAAATTATAAAACGATAAAAAGTTATAATATAAAAATATGTATTAACATTTTTTAAAATTGTAATGAAATGTTCAAATTTTGTACTATTGTGGCGATTCCGCCAAACCCCACGGTTCACTTACCTGAAAAACCCCCATAACTTCCATCCAATCTCATAATTTCCCTAATGCAATCGCATTAGTGACGGCCACACTGTGTAATCCACACTTGTACACTTGCACTCGCGCATCGAATTTATTTATTTATTTTCTTTCTTTTCTTTTGCTTTCTCCTGTTGTCAGATATACGTCTTATCTCTTTGACGTGCCGGTAACGAATGCATAATTGAATTCAGCCCTTTCTTGCCATTCGGCAACATTAATTAATTAATTAATTTATTTATTCGGCTTAATACAAACTAATTACACTAAATATAATTCTTATAAACTAACTTAAAACTAATGTACTAATTCAAAAAAAAAAGTATATATATAATTTAAAAAATATGTAATTAAAAAAAATATAAATAAGAAAGAAAAAAAACAAGGAGGAAGAAGAGGACTTCAGGGTAGGGGAAGTAGGAGGCTGGAGAAGAGCGAGTGTATGTGGGGGTGGCAAATGTGGCATCTGTGAGACAGCGAACAGTGAACGGCATGTGTGTTGGAATAAGTACGGGTTGTGAGGCTTTAGACTGTGGGCGTGGCAAGGTCAGGAGGGGAAAGAGAGGAGACGAAGTTTGAGTGCAGTAGATGTAAGGTGGAAATCGAAGGAGGTAGGGTAAGAGCTTGCCCACCTCAGCATTCGCGAAATGGGTTCGTTAGAGCCGTAAGAAGTGTGGTGGGTGGGCAGATAGAAGATACGAGGGTTTCGCAGGTTACGGGGGTTAGTGTGAAGTGCAATGATGGATAGCAAGCAGTTGATTGCGCCTGAAAGGAGACGGTGGATGAAAAGGATATCGGCATGAGTTCTGTGCTCCTCAAGTGTGTTGAGGTTAATCAGATGGGGCCGGCTTATGTATGGGGGGAGAATCCGAGGATTCTCCAAGTTCAGTTCGCGGAGGGCAAAACTCAGAAAACGACGTTGCACGCTTTCGATTCTACAGATATGGGACGAATAGTGTGGAGACCAGACCTAACTAACGTATTCAAGAAGGGGGCGGACGAAGGCTATGTAGAGAGAACGGGAAACGTAAGGATTAGAGAATTCCTTAGAGCAGTGTTTCACAAACCCAAAGGCAGAGTTGGCCTTAAGAATAATATCATCAATATGCGAGATGAAGCTAAGTTCCCTGTCAAATAAGATCCCGAGGTCACATATCGAGGGTACAGATGATATCTGCTGGTTTAGCAGGAAGTAGGGATGGGGGGGGGGGGGGGGGTGATGGCGTGACATTTGACAACTTTGAATAGGAGGCAGTTATTACGACACCAAGTTGAGAACCTGTCGAGGTCCGTTTGGGGAAGTGAGGAGTCGAGAGGAGTGTCGGGTCGCGCTTGAACTAATGAGTTCAAGCCATTTGTTCATCGTCGTTTGTTTTATTGTTATTATTGTTTGTTAATATATTGTTAGTCGTTTTGTTATTACATTGTTATTTAATATGTTTTGTTATTAATTTGTTATAATTTATAATTAATTTGTATGTTTGGCAGCACTTGCCCTTTTTGTTATACATCGTTTGTTATTAGTTTTTGTGTTGTCATAGTTTCGGTTGTTATTGTTGTTGTCAGTTTTGCATTATGCAAATTAGAGAGTTTTTCGTTTATCATTTGAATCAATCGTTTTGTCGTTCAAATAAACATTTATATATCGAAACGTTCATGTGTTTTATTCGTCATCGTGGCCGTATTCCGGTAAAGGAACCGGAAGTAAACAATGGTCCTTTGAGCCGGGCCGATTTCAAATTAAAATCGTGCTCGTGAATCGGTCCTTAACTTTTGATTGTCTGGTCGTAGTTCGAAAACGACCAAAAATATCGAAAAATTAGTGTTCTGTGTTCATTGACAATGAAAATCGTATAAAATTCATTTACATTAAGCTCGAGACAAATTCGCAAAATCTTTTTCTCTGAAAAACACACTTATTGCTAAGATAATTGAAATTAGCGAAGTCCAGTTCCCTATCAAGTGCCAAATGATAGAAAATTTATTATAAAGGTTCGATTAAAGTGACGCGTTTAGAACATTAACATTATCGTCACCATCGCTCTCGTAGTCGGTGCAACTGTCGTTATCGTCGCCATCGCTCTCGTCGCTGCTGTCGTTGTCGTTGCTGTCGATCATCCAATCGTTTAATTTTCAATCATATTTTGGACGACGATTTTGAGAAAATAAATTTGTTGCTCGGCAGTTGTATATTTCGAACCAAACTATACTTAAACGGATTGCGATATAAAATAAGAAGAAACAATAACAAGAAGGAACTATATAAGATAAATATAATAAAGGTGAAACAAAACAAGAGAAAAGGAGTGACGCTGCTCATCCAGAGACACCCACTAGAAGGTAGGGGTGATAATCAGCTCCAACCGGAGAGAGTGGTTAAGGTCAGTGGCAGCCAGCGGAGAACCCGGTGAACTGCAGGTGAGTCGTGTTTTAGTGGATAAGTAAGTTAAAGTGGTTACCCTTCCTATTTCTATATATTACATTCCCTAACAATTCCCACATCTCCTTTCCTTTGCCCCTTCAATATTTCCGTACGTTCGATAACATATAGCTTGAATTTCATTTAACATTGCCGATTCTATTCAAAATGGCCGAAGATCAAATCAGATCCTTGACCAATAAAAGAGCTGTCGCCAAACGCGCGTTGACCAGGCATGTCAATTTTTTAGCAAAGTTTGATTCCGCGACTGATGATTTTTTCGTTCTAGAAAGGAGGTCGTCTGAGATTGAAAAGGTTCGTGAAAATTTTCTGCTCTTTCAGGAAGCTCTCGAGGAGTTGCTCGAGCCAACTGATGAACTGGATGAACATCGAACTGCCTTTGACGACCAATACTTTCAGGCTTGTGGCTCCGCCGCTGGACTTTTGAGCGAGCACGCCAAAATTGTTGCTCCGTTAGCAGCAAAGATAATCGAGCCGAAGGATGTTGGTGCCGTCGAAGGTAGTCCCCCGCCAAGCCCTTCAAAATTGTCTTCGTCGCTTCACGAGGTGTCCCAACCTGAAATTAATACCTCACAAAATACGGAGAACTTAAGCAATCAAGTACTCTCCCAATTGTCGCAAACCATCTTAGACAATTTTCACACGTCCCAGTTGCCCACTATTTCGTTGCCGTCTTTCGATGGTTCGACTGAATCCTGGCTAGGATTTCACGATTTATTCGATGCCTTAGTTCATCAAGAGTTGAAGATTGCACCGATCAAAAAATTATTTTATTTGAAAGGCTGCTTGAAAGGTGCCGCGGCAGAGGTTATTGCTTCCATGGAATCCTCGGAAGCAAATTACCAAGTCGCTTGAGATCTCTTGAAGGAGAGATATGACAATCGCAAGGTCATACGTGAGTGTCACATCAAGGCCATTATCGATTTGCCGTCTATATCAAAAGAGATCTCGTTTCAAGAGTTCATAGACGCGTTAAGCTCTAAAGGAACCCATCGAGTACTGGGATTCCATGTTAATTGTAATACTGAAGGAAAAACTTAATTCCTCATCTCGTGAGCGGTGGGAGGACTGTAGTTGCAGCATAGCGCAACCCACCATAAAAATATTCATTGACTTCCTGAAAAGGCGTGCTCAAGTGGAGAGTACCCGACCACAACAAGTCGCGAAGCCACGCTCAGTGTCCGTTACACGTCGCGAACATCGGACCCAACAGGCATTCATCGCGTTCACGCACGCTTGTGTTTTTTGCGAGTACACTAAGCATCAGGTGTATTCCTGTGATAAGTTTGCGTCTTTGTCTCCGCAAGCTCGATTTGAGGCAAGTAAAGTTGGCCGTTGGTGCATACAATGCCTAAAGACAGGACATCAAGTTTCGAGTTGTAAAGCACAACAATGCAAAAAATGCAAACAACGTCATCATACCCTATTACATTTCGAAAGGGTAAATTGTTTAAATTCGGTTACGTCACACTTCGCGACTAACATGACGAGCATGCAAGATCAAACTACCTCCCACGGGGTGTTAGCCACTGCTTTAGTCGATATTGTCAACAGTCAAGGCAGGAGCAAGCTGTGCCGCATATTCTTAGACGCAGGTTAACAAGTCCATTTTATGACTCAGGATACAACTGAGTTTCTGAATCTCGTCCAAATACGTGCCAACATTGGTCTTGCCGGAATTGACAATACCTCGACAATGGTTCGGCATTTAACTCAAGCAACCCTGCGGTCTCGGTTCACAAGGTATGAGAAGGCTGTTGAATTCTTAATCGCACCTCAGATTGGTCAGCCTTCGACTACGATTAATCCAATTAGTTTCGAATTACCAAAGGATATCTCATTAGCTGACCCCGAATTCTTTAGAGCTTCGAAAATTGACGCGTTAATCGGCGTTAAGTTATTTTATAAATTGCTCTGTACTGGGCAAATAGCGTTGAGGAAGCAGCCCAATCTCGTACTGCAAAAGACGCAACTAGGTTGGATTGTCGCGGGCGATTTAAATCCCAGTTTTCGGGCATTAAACGTGTCGTGCCATCTAACAATACAGTCTAACACTCCAAATGTTAATACAACCACTGAGGAGCGTTCCATTAAACAAACTCGATCAGCTGAAGACATATATTGTGAGGATCACTACCCTCTTCACATCATTAAAAGCCCTGACATTAGGTTTGAGGAACAACAACAACTGGCTAGTGAGAAAGATTGCGTAGAAAGTGTGTTTATTACAGTTCCAAATACCACAGACGAGCAGGATTCGCATCTACAATTCCAATGTGTCGAGCTGAAGTTGAAATCGGATAAGGTATCGCCATCCTCAGACGACATATGTGAAATTAGCTTCGAGTCTGGAATACCGAACCAGAATGCACCTTCTCACATTCCGGCACGTGCATCAGCATGGACGATTCGTCGAGATTGCTTGGAGTTGCAAAATTTTCCCAAGGGGACTTTGCCTCGTGCATTGGCACAATACAAAGAAAATATCGATGAAAGTAATTCAAATCATAACTAATTGTTCACAAATCGTTAAAAACACTTTTCGTTCCACAAACATTCTTCGTTGGATCTTCTCGTGGGAAACTTGCATCTCACACAGATCAATTAATCGATTGTCGCAACAAGGTTATCCAGAACATGTACCATAGCTGTTCTACAATTTCGTGTCGAACCTTCTATATTAAAGAAAAGAAAACATCACAACAAAGTTCGGTGGAAGGTTTACGATTAGTTGCTGGATTCGCCACCGAGTATTTGAGCGCTAGCCCAAAGCTCCTCTATCGCAAGCACAAAATCGCAAGCACAAATCGCTTCCTTTTGGGACGGAAAGGGTCAGTCGAGATCCACTATGATATTGGAACTTTGCTCATGGGGCATCAAAAACCGGTAGTTAGTTTTCTTATTGGTCAAGGAATTGATTGGCACATTATTCCGCTAAGAGCGCCTCCCTTGCTTAGTCATGAGCAAGTAGTAACGTATATTATCGAATTGGAAGAAGTATTGAATTCCCTTCCCATATCACCCATGTCCTCCTCCTATCCAAAGAATCTTGAACCTTTCAATCCTGCCCACTTCCACTTCCCAGTGAGTAGCCCTTTAGCTTCTTTCCAGCAATTCGACTTCGCAGGTAAGCTAGTTAATCGTATATCCGACTGGCGGTACGCGCAACAATTGACGCAACATGTGTAAGGCATTTGCCTCGCGAAGCAGTGAACATATACACTACTTTGTTTAACAACGCTCTAAACAATGCACACTATCCAACCCATTGGAAGACTGCAGTAGTCCACTCTATCCCCAAAAAGGGTAAGGATAAAAGCAATCCAGCAAATCTGCGCTCGATCAGCCTGCTTCCCAACATCAGCAAGGTATTCGAAAAAATTATAAACAAAGCACTGATAGGTTGGTGTGATGGAAACGATATCATCCCCAACAACCAGTTTGCCTTTTGAGCGCGACGTGATACAGTTCATGCAGCGACGAAACTTGTTTCCGATATACAGTGGAACAAGGCAAAGCGACAATGTACAGGCGCCTGCTTGGTTGACTTTGAAAAGGCTTTCGACACCGTATGGTTAGAAGGACTTGTCTATAAGTTAACAAACCTGGGTATGCCGCAATATTTGTTATACATCATTTATGATATGATAATGGACAAACATTTTGTGGTGAAATGCGGGGACATACTCTCCAACAAGACCTTCCAAATTAAAAATGGCTTACAGCAGGGAGCTGTGAATTCTCCCATTCTATTCAATATTTACACTAGTGATCTAGTGAGTTCTCTCGAAAACGCCATTGCGTACGCCGATGACATAGTGGTGTACAGAACAGGAGGAAAAATAGACGTCATCAATAAGCACCTTCAAGATGACTTCAACAAAATAAAACAATTTTGCGACGACTGGCAATTAAAGATTAATTTCCAGAAAACCGAGGCTATCCTTTTCTGAACGCCCCTATCCAGGGCCTCGAGGGATACAAAATACAACTGGAAACACTTTTCGATTGTAGGTAACAATAACCTTCCACTGCAAGTGAAAACTGTAGTTAGATACCTTGGTATCTGGCTAGACCAGTATTTATATTTTGACAAGCACATAGCAGCGTCCCTCTCCGCAGCTAAAAGCGCATATACTATTACAAGAAGTCTATTCCGGAGTAGTCTTCTTGACCCCAGAGTCAAAATAATTTCGTACTCGGCATTCATCCGACCAGTTTTGATTTATGGCTGTCCAGTATGGTATAATATATCTCCACTTTATATGGAGAAGTTTCGTGTGTTCGAACGGCAGTGTTTGCGTTCCTGCCTCGGACTTTATAGAACACCAGAGTCGCAATACAAAAAATTCTATCCCAACAAAATCCTGTATAACAAATCAGGGTTAAATAGGATAGACAATTTCATAATTAAAATTATTCGTGGTCACACAGCAAGGGCAGTGTGCAGTGACAATAATCTTATCTCGGGAGCATTCTATCCCAACGATATGTATCTGGAGAATACCCTCCAGAATGTGTTTATTCCCCCAGAAGCGTTCCCTTTCTTGGATCTTCCTCTTGTCCCCCCTCCCTCTGCCCACCTTTCACCATTACTTTTTTGTAGCTATTCTGTTTTATTTTTTATTTCTTATTTTATTTTTTATTCATTTCGTTTTGAAGTTTTTGTTTGTTATAAAAAAAAAAAAAGAAAAAAAAAAAAGAAATTGTAACAAAAAAATTGTAAAAAAAATTTGTAATAATAATGTATACATATAGATGTAAACGAGGAGTCCCTCTAATATATGACCTATTTCATATATATATATATATATATATATATATATATATATAAGAAACAAAAAAAAAAAAAGTACTCCGAAAGGCATATATAAAAATCAGGTTGTAATGTGTAATTTAGAGAGCTCGCATAGAGCCAGTAAGTTAATTTAAGGATTGTGATTGTAGAAAAGGGTTTAACATTTACCCTTAATATTATACATGTAAAAAGAATTAGGAAAATAAATGTGGTTTAAAACTAAACTAATCAATTATGCATTATCTGCAGAGGATAATGAATCCAGGTTATGTGTCCTTTTGGGATATACCTTTTTCAGGTGAAATAGGCCGACGGAAGAGATTGCGCTTGAGGTGGTGAGCGATTAGCGGCGAAATTTAGTTGTAATTGTGGGTTAGTTCTCCGTGTAGTATAGAGAACCCTCACACATCTACATGTGGTCTCTGTTTATGCTCCCGAAGCTCCCCAGTGTACACAATTTATCACTCAACTCTTTTCCGTAGTCTCAAGTTAGACTCAGAAAATATATATTCCTTTATGGCGGGAGATTTTAATTCCAAGCACAGTTCTTGG
This sequence comes from Microdon myrmicae, assembly GCA_963931805.1. Taxonomy (NCBI): domain Eukaryota; kingdom Metazoa; phylum Arthropoda; class Insecta; order Diptera; family Syrphidae; genus Microdon; species Microdon myrmicae. The sequence goes on from OZ007497.1 coordinate 68,785,041, forward strand.
GGTAACTTTATCTCGAATACAAGAGGCAATACGTTGTTCGACTGGTGGAAAAGAAATGTCATCGAACATAAACTAGAATTGTACGCCACAAGTTCGCCATCTTATCCAAAAGGAAATTCCTTCTTGGAGTTGCTTATGTTGGACGAGATACAATTACTAAATACGGACCTAACTACTTGAAATTATCTTCGTACAATCGACTATGATAGTGATCATTACGGACTAGGTGACGTAATTCATGTTACAAATGAACGTCCACTGTTTGAAGAAAACAATAAATTGATACTGTATAAATTGGAGTGCTTGGGAAGAATGATAGGTATAAAATAGAATTTAACAGTTAGTCTTAGGTAAAATCTGTAATTGTATTGGATTTAAATGTGAATTTAAAACCAAAAAAACTGCCTAAATGACAAGTCACTGCGCATGAAAGAAGAAGGGGAGGACATGGAAAAGAAGTATCGTTGCACATTAGGCTCAATTACTTAATCAAAGCAATAACGATGAAATACAGAATAATAATAAAGCACCAAAAATATCTCTCCATGTTTATAAATACATCCGAAGTTAATTTATAAGATGAACTGGTATGTGCTCTATGACTATTGACTATTGCGGGAAAACATTTCGAAAACCAAGATGTATTCGTGACTCCACGTTTTCAATTATCGTAATAGTAATTGTAGAAAAGAGATGCACAAAATATGTTATGTTTTTATTCTAACGCCGATAATAACCGGCTTCCGCTTGAGTACCCAATGAGTTTGACTGTCCGGTTTTGTAATCCGTGCAAAACTGTTTGAAACTTCATTACAATGACATTAGCTATCATATGTCTTTAGTATGGTTTGACTATAAAATAGTTGTACTTTAAAAAAAAAGTTTACTTTAATCTCAAATATAATGTGCTTTATTTAAATTTCAAAATATATCGCCCTTGTTGGGAAATGAAACATATCGTATCTATAGGGAAGCACATTGTACATAAATGGGAATAGTGGATGATACACTTGCAGTCATCAAATCTAAGTTAGGAGAACTGTGTACACCTATGTAATGCAAACTCCCATTGCCCACTTTATAACTGCAGCTCTTTTTACCGAGAAACTTACCTGCTGAAACTACATTTTATGCTCAAACCAACAAAACGCATGCCTTCACTTGATCATATCCCTAGCAACTGTGCGAGGATGGTATAAAACATGATGAAAATCTCATTGCTAGGCGTTTCCCACTGATACAGGAGAAGCTCTATTTTTTCCCAACTGTTGAGCTAATATGTCCTGTTCCACCTCGCAATGAACACCCATCTATTAATAGCATTTATTCAGCTTTTGCTGTGTCCAGGCTGATGAAAAACATACTATGTGTCATAGCAGCCGGGGGAACGCACACTTGTAGTTGGTAATCTAGGAGTATACACGGAAGACTCCAAGTTATGATAAACTATGCAATAGTAGGGACCATAGAAATTAGTTATTAGTAGCTTTATATACTTGCAATTAGCTGATATTGAAGAGTTATTAAAAGCTTAAGTTGAATCAAGATATTTGATGTGCAACGTACACTGACATATGAATATTAGAATCCGCAGTAAATTCTGCCTTAAAGGGAAATATAAACTCAGTGAAAGATAAAAACGTATTCTTGATTTCATGAATACGTATTTTTTAGAGAGGTCCTCTACGGTATAAAATCAGGCAGTGTAAGGTCTTCCACCTTATTGAAGAATTCCTGCCTTGAGCAAAGGATTCGCTGATCCGAGTTCTCTACTCACTCAGCAGTAGCCGACATAAATACACGGCCAAGGAAACACTTCCCGGTAGTGGTTTCATTGCGGTACGATCTGGGTGAACCGCACCGCCATAAATTCAATTGCCATCTAAGCATCAACGTGTCTAATGCTTAATATTTCTCCAACGAATCCGACCTGCCAGAGGTATCGTATTTGTGTTTGGACATGGAGTCGTCAGCCGTAGGTAGTCTGTGGATGGCTCGTCGAAACACGTCATCGGCCACTCCTGCGACGCTATGTTATCCAGTGATAATATCCTTTATTTGTTCCAGAGTTATATGGGGGTTGTTTTCTTCCTTGATGATGACCATTAGCCCAGATTTTATATTCCGGCTACTCTCCTCCCTGCTCTGTCTTTGCTGATGTGTCTAATACTACCCTGGGTGTCGTGGTACTCTTGCGTTTAATTACGGAGTGATGGGATAGGAAGTGATAAGACTTGTTTACCTCTTTAGGTAGACGGCCTATAAATGCAAACAAGGCAGCGGCAAAGAGATGTCCGAGAGGGCACCCCTGTCCGGGCACGGCCCGAGGCATTTCCCGAGCCGCCGGTTGACGAGGTGGATCCGGAGGCATTCCACGATTCGCGGGACGAATTTGTGGACGAGCGATCGCCAACGAGGCCCCCTCCCACCGTCAGCAAACAGCCTGTTCAGAGCATGGAGGACACGCCGATGCCCTCATATTTTAAACTGGACCCGTAGCCATGTCCTGTACGGACCATGTTGGGCATCGATAGGGTTTTCGACCTTGTGTCGAAGGCGGTCCCCATGTTTTCGGGACAGGAGGGTCCGGATACGGCCGAGAAACTCTCGTTGTTTCTCAAGGGCTGCAGAAGGACCTTGGGTGGTCTGGCGGTGGAAGAGGAACATACCTTCCTCCGGTGTTTGCCCTCTGGGCTGAGCGGCGAGGCATATCGAATGTTCGAGGAGAGGCCACCCACGACCTTCCGCGAAGCGGAACAGCGTCTCAGAGAGGCCTACGAACCCCGGGTGTCGTATGAGGAGTTGTGTGCACAACTTTCCAAAATGCGACAACTTCCTTCCGAGGATGCCACGAGTTTCGTTTCCCGAGTGGAGCGGGCCGTGGTACGGTGCGAGGAGGCCGCTGAGCGCTTTTATGGTCGCCAGGGTAGGTCCGTTTTCGGAAGCCAGCTTGAGGGCATGGCCAAGCCGGTCTTGGTGAGGGGTCTGAGGGAGGAAGGACTAAGGCACTTCCTCCTCACGTTGGGTGATGTATCGTTTCGCAGTATGGTGGACCACCTGACCGGATTCGAGCGAGCTAGGAGGGAAATGTTGCGACAGGTTTGTAGATGCGCGGCCCGAAAACGCCGATCGAGCGCCAGAATCATTAGATGTAGGACCGGGAAGCTCCTCAACCTTTTTAGAGAACCCATCCTCCACTTTTAGCGATTACCCCAGGGCGCCGGCGCCGGTTTTATCAAGTCTTAATCCCCGGGCGGTGTCATTCATGTTGCCGGCCGAAGAGTCATATAGTCGTCGACGGGAGGAGGCGTCCAAGCCTACAATATACACAGCAACCCCACTGTGTTTGCTTTTCTCCAGTAACCGCTGGTCCCACGATCAAGTCATGGCGAATCGCTTGCTTATACAGCTGTAGCCAATTATCACTGATCGTTTGCATAAGCGATAAACCGGCATCGAATCGGACGTGATCATAATTTGTTTACTCTAAACAATCTTGCAACGGACACATCCCATGTTTCGTTCGCTAACACAAACAAATGCGCATCTTACCGCTTGCCCTTTGAGATAGTGTTCGGTATATACAATATACTCTCTGTCGTTTACGATAGAAATGCTTTCAGCCTATGCACGTTCGCGCGGATCTGTTTCTCATTGGCCGCAGCGTCACCATAAAGATCGATTTCCCTTGTCACCAAACGAGTGGAAATCCACCCCACCCACCGAGGTGGTTCTGCATCGAGCAGCTCTCGAGGAGTCTAAATGAGAAGCTTGTCGACGTCGGGTGTCCACTTGCTACCGCGAACCGTGTGTAAATATTACATTTGTTGATATAATAATATGTGAGTGTTTGGCGTCCTTTTTGTTGGAAAACTGTATTAAAATTAATTCGCAATCAATAAGGAGAATTGTTTCTCTACAAAACAAAACTGCTTTTCAAAGAGAACAAAAGACACGTTTAAAATGTAAAGTGAAATAAAACTATTTGTATTATTTACATTAATGTTAAAATACTGCTTTTCAACGAAAACAAAAGACACAAATAAAATGTAAAGTGAAATAAAATTTGTTTGAATAAAGGGAAGTTAATGTTGAAATCACCCAGAGCCTTTTATTCGCCCTTTTATTTGGTGTTTGGTTTTTGGGGTGCTGTTCTTCGGAGATTCTTGGCATTGTTCCACGCAATTCGGTCTATATGCGCTCCACAAGACAATCCGACGGATCGCACCCGTGTGTGGTTCATCTCCCGACAGCGCGAACATCCCTGTATCAGAACTCGTTCCGTTACAGAGCGGGGAAGCTGTGGAACTCCCTTCCCACGCGAGTGTTCCCGGAGCGTTACAACCTGCAACTGTTCAAAAAGAACTGCAACAGTTATTTGATGGCATCTCGGGGCGCCCACTCGGCGCTATAGGTTCGCCTCTCCCGAGAGAAGTCTAATAAAAAAAAAAAAAAAAAAAAAGAAAAAAAAAAAAGACAATTTTGGCAGCTGTAGTAGGTGGTGTTTTTATTGAACCCGCGTTCATGTGATGCACAAGTAAAAACCGCCACCGTTTTCTCTGGCGTGGTGAGAAAGAAAAATGGAATTTTCCTTTCACGCAGCGATCAATGAGGAACCAGTGAGAGATCTCGCTCGAAAGGTTCCGGTGGTAGATCGTTCAGATCGTATTACTTATTCGTATGCTGGAATGACAGATAAACGAAATTGTTTCAGGGCATCGTGGCAGTGGAGGCATAGCTAAGTAAACACACTGTCACTCATTAGGAACATAAAGGGATTGCTATGCCTACATAGGAAGTTTTGTTTATGGGATCTCTACCGGGCGGGCCGAATCGGATTCTTCTGTTTGTATGTTGTGTATACAGATTTTCGGTTGCAAACGTGGGAATGATGATTGTTTGTCAATTAGACAAACGGATCATGGGACGTGACTATTGCGATGATTGTTTATCTCTTAGACAAGGGATCATGCAATTGGTTTTGCAGCTGTGCAAGCAAGCTACTTGCCATGGTTTGGTCGTTGGGCAAACGATTGATTGGGCATGTGTACACAGGAAAATTACTGTGTACATGTGGGACATAGATTGCCGGCAAGAAGATTCAATGAGATTTTTAATGGTTCAATGGAATGTGAACCGAAATGGTTTTCGTGGAAACGTAATGCTGCTTTATGCTGGGGCAAGATGATGATCTTGCCATGGGTTATGTTGCAGGTTGAGAATAGGGAATTGGGTTGAGAAAGCGGGTGGTTCTTCGGTAAGCTTTTAAAGAACCCCCACAAGTCTATAAAAGAAACCCTCGTCCTCTTGGGGACACAGACACACGCTCCCTGAGAGAAAGGCTACAACAGCCATACATGGACAGGATTTTGGGCTATGGATTAATATGGACATGGTGATGCGTCGCTAACCCTAGAAGGAGTGTTTATCTTCTTGTTTTCGAATGTGCTGCATATTCACAATACAAAAAATATTGTCTTAATCTGCACATGGGTTGGACTGAATAGAATAGCTAATTTCGTAACTAAAATAATTAGATAATTAATAATTTTTGCACGGACAATGAGGCCGGTGAATGCCTTTAGGTCAGGTTAATTTCAACCAACGCTTTTTTTTTTTTTTAATAAAAATAGACTCACTGAAGACAGTTGCGGATATTAATAATTACTACGCTATCCGTAGAGCTAAAGATTGAAAAATACCATTTAAAGGTAATACCTTGTACGCTTTAGGTGGCATACGATATAGCATGAGTATCGGCGGACGTGATATTATAATAGGGAATGCTCTCAAACCATCTTTTGGTGGCTTGTTGATGATCAAGGTATATCTCGTCCCTTTTTCTCTTTGCTCCTTTTTTTATTTAACTTTATTTATTCCCGTTTTTTCTTCCGATATTTATTTGTCTTTTGTGTTATTCGTTCGCTTAATTATATAATTTTCCATTTTAGCTTAGGACATCGACGAATTCAGTGTGGATATTACTATGGAGAAGCAGTCCCATAAAATACAGACTGAAGTAAAAAGATTGGCTTCTATCCGCAGTACTCAAACTCACGGACGACAAAACAAAGCGATTCTAATAACTTGTGAGAATTATGCGCAGCTTCTAGTTGAAGTATGTAAGTAGTAGGGTTATGCCGGTTCTGCCCCAATTTTCTGCCCCAAAAGCTCTTTTCTGTGTGAAAGCTCTATGTGAAGGTGAAGATGTGTGTGTTGTGTGGTGAGTGTTGATAGTGGTATGTGGTTCATGGGTGGTGGGTTCTTAAGTGAGGTGTAAATAGTAGTATTTAGTGTATTTCTTATGAGTATTGGTATTAATAGTGATATTTTGTGGTTGTGATTAATGGTTGTGGGTTCTTATGTGGGGTGGAAATAGTAGTATTGGTATTAATTGGGTATAGTTTGTAGTGTTCTTATCGCTGTAGTTGTTGGATTTTGTGCTTTTTTTTGTAGGTGGTGTTGAGTATTGAGCTTTTTGTAGGTGGTGGTGAGTATTGGGGTTTGTGGTGATGTCGGTGCTTTTTGTTATGGGTTTATGTTTTTGCTAATGGATTTATGCTTAGATGGTGATATCGGTGCTTTTTGTGGTTCATGGGTGGTGTGTCTTAACTGAGGTGGAAATAGTAGTATTTAGTATATTTCTTATGAGTGTTAGTAGTAATTGGGTATAGTTTGTAGTGTTCTTATCGCTGTAGTTGTTTGTTTGGGCTAGTGATTAATCGTTATCAGCGTGGTGGATCCGTGGATTTTGTGCTTTTGATGCTCTTGGGTTTTTGCAGGTGGTGGTGATGAATGCTTTTATTGACTATTGGGCTTTTTCTATGTGGTGGTGAGTATTGGGGCTTGTGGTGATATCGGTGCTTTTTTTGTTATGGGTTTATGTTTTTGCTAATGGATTTATGCTTAGGTGGTGATATCGGGGCTGAATGGGTAGTGCTTTAGGCTTTTGTCTCAGTTGTAAGCTGTTAATTGTGGTAGAAATAAAAAAACGTTGTCTTTGGTGTGCTTTTTAATCTTATTGTCATTAAGCTGAGTAATATAAACGGGAATTTTGTTGTTTGTGGATTTGTATGGGAAATGGGGTGTTTTTGCTGGAACTTAAACTGACTTCCCCTAAGACGCAGAGCTAAGCTAGTTGACTTCACCTAAGACGCAGACCTAAGCCAGTATTCAAACGAACAATAACAAGGAGGAGGCGGGGGCCGGGGGCTTTTTGCTATTGAACTTTTTGTTGGGGGGTGTGTGTGTGTTTTTGATAATGGATTTGTGCTTAGGAGGTGAATGGTTTTGCTGCTAGTTGACTTCACCTAAGACGCAGAGCTAAGCTAGTTGACTTCACCTAAGACGCAGACCTAAGTCATTGGTTTTTTATGAGTCACCGAATGATTATTCAAGTCCATATTGTACCGATCCCATAACCTTTAGCAAGTATTCATGATTTCTATAGCAAGTTGGGATATCATTACTCATTTTTGTGAATTTCATACGTATTGAGGGCCAATTATTCTTATCATAGTTTCCATAATGTATTGTTTCCGCTCCCTACAGGCTAATGTCGATTTCTATATATAGGCGTACATCTTCAGTGGGTTGGGGATTTGTACTTATTATCAGTATTTTTTCAATTTGGGGTGTGTGATGCATAGTTGTTTTGTCTTGTTGGGTATTTGTTATCAGGTGTATACATCTTCAGTGGGTTGTGCGATTAGCGTTCAAGGTTAATTGTGTGACATGAGCAGATGGTATTTTTGAATTGGGTGTGTGAATAGGTGATAGGTGATTCATGATTGTTTGGCAGTGAATATATTATTATTTAGTCATTGAGTTTGAGTAATATATATGGGAATTTTTTTGGGTGATTCTATGTTGAAATGGATGTATGTTTTAGTTGTTTCTTAATATATAGACATTTTTTGTGATTCTATCTGCTTTTGGGTTTTGTTTCGGTTGTCGAGGGCTTTTTCAGTAAATCTAAGCTGATTCTTAATATTTGGGGCTTTTTGCTCTATACTGAAATGGTACCACTTGATAGTAAATCTATGTTGAAATGGAGTTTTTTGCTATATTGAATATGTGCTTTTTTTGGGGATTGTCTGGGGTGCTAAAGGCTTTTTTATGAATATATTCACTTGGCAGTAAATCTATGCTGAAATATATATATAGAAATACAGGTTTTAAATTTGAAAAAAAGAAGAAAAAATCATCATCAAATCCAATATTCGACGTGGGATTAGCTAGGAAATAAAAAAATTAACATCATCAACTGGTGAGTTACCTTATTTATATATTAATTGTTATTCCTTTTTTGACGCGGTGCTAGTATTTATTTTTGTGTATTGTATCGTGAGTCTAGCAATAATAATAATAATAATCCCGATGTTTTTGCTATTGCTGCATAATGTATGGAAATGATTCATCATCATCGTCGTCGTTATCAGTTGTGTATATGAATAGGTGACAGGTGATTCATGGTCGTTTGACTTGTTGTGCTGTTATCATTTGTAGTAAAATAGAGGCGTGTTATCAGTAGTTGTTCGTGGATTTATATGGAAGTGATTCATTGCCGTTTGGGATTCTTTCTTATCTCAGTATGTGAATTAAGTCTTAGGGTTGGATGATCAGCGTACAAGGTTAAAGTTTGGAGTAGGTTAATTGTATGACATGGTTGGTCGGCGATTTGTCTGGAAGTTGAGGACTCTTTTATATATTATTATTAGTCATTGAGCTGAGTAATATATATAGAAATTTTTGTTGTTCGAGGGATATGGTATGGAAGTGATGATATAAGACTTAGATTTGGATGATCACAGCGTTCAAGGTTAAAGTTTGGGGATAGGTTAATTGTATGGAAGTCATTCGTAGTCATTTGACGTCGTGGTTTTTGGGATTCTTTCTTATCTCAGCATGTGAATTAAGTCTTAGGTTTGGATGATCAGAGTTATTTTTTAATCTGTATTTATTGGTATATTGTTCGAATGTTTTTATTATTATCTAGTGTGGTTATATTAGGCTGTTGTTGTTGCTGTATTTAGTTTATTGTTATAATGATGTTATGTTTTATTGTTCAAAGTTTTGAGATCTTTTGGGATTCTTTCTTATCTCAGCATGTGAATTAAGTCTTAGGTTTGGATGATCAGAGTTATTTTCTAATCTGTATTTATTGGTATATTGTTCGAATGTTTTTATTATTATCTAGTGTGGTTATATTAGGCTGTTGTTGTTGCTGTATTTAGTTTATTGTTATAATGATGTTATGTTTTATTGTTCAAAGTTTTGAGATCTTTTGGGATTCTTTCTTATCTCAGCATGTGAATTAAGTCTTAGGTTTGGATGATCAGAGTTATTTTTTAATCTGTATTTATTGGTATATTGTTCGAATGTTTTTATTATTATCTAGTGTGGTTATATTAGGCTGTTGTTGTTGCTGTATTTAGTTTATTGTTATAATGATGTTATGTTTTATTGTTCAAAGTTTTGAGATCTTTTGAAAGTTCTTTGTTTGCTTATAATCATATGGGGTATTTTTGAAAAGCACAGGCAGTTTTTATATGGATATATTAGTATGTGTAGACTTTTTTTTTTTAGCGCTACAATGTTGTTAATAGCGAATATATTATTATTAGTCATTGAGCTGAGTATTATAAGGGAATTTTTTGTAGCTTGCTGTTATATTAATTATGTATATGTGTGTATGTGTATTGATGGGCAAATATCTGAATTTCACCTGTTGAGCTGTTGTCAGTTGTACACATCTTCGGTTGTAGTGGCGGTGTTGTTATCAGTAGTTGTTCTCGGATTTGTATGGAAGTGATGAATTAAGTCTTAGGTTTGGGTGATCAGCGTTCAAGTTAAAGTTTGGGGTAGGTTAATTGTGTGACATAGATGTTCGTGGATTTGTATGGAAGTGATTCATTATCGTTTGGCGTAGTGGTTTGGAATTCTTTTTTTATCTCAGTATGTGAATTAAGTCTTAGGTTTCAATGATCAGCGTTCAAGGTTATAGTCAGGAGAGAAAGAGAGAAAGAGAGAAAGAGAGAAAGAGAGAAAGAGAAAGAGAGACTATTTGTGGACGAATGAGATGTGTGTATGCGTAATAATGAATGGATTTCGGTATAGATAAGACCATCTTGACTAGTTAGAAATCATTGTGTTACTAAACCATTAAAGAAAAACACTAAAAGGTTCCATTGTGGTATATATTTGGCTGAGCAGGAAAATTGTTGCCATAGGATTAAAACAAAAAAACAACAACAAAAACGGTAAGTTAACACCTATCATGAACCATTTTTAGGATTTCTAATTTATTTCTTCAAATGTTATGTGTTATATTCGGGGGATTTTAATCATCGAGACAGCTGTTGTTTTTTTTTTTCTGAAAGCGTAACAAAGCAAAAGAATTAACAGTAAATTTTTCATTACTTTTTTAGAGAAATATGTCTGCTAACGAGGTCAACACCAGCAACAACTACAATAATAACAATAACAACAATAATAATATTAGGAAAAGAACGGGGCAACAACAACAACCACCAACAATGTCAGGAGAACAACCTGCAAAGAAGTTAAAACAACAGATCTATAAAAGATGCTTGTTTTGTGATGAGGATGTTGAGGGACGGTTTTGGGTCCAACATCATAGAAAAAATACCCACAAAGCAAACGCCCAACAAGCTCTTAATGAAAACGTCTCCTTAATAGCAAGCGCATTCCAAAATCGTATCAAAATATTTGCCATTACCAACAAAGATGAGAGTATGGTAAATGTGAATACGTTATTTGAAAAAAATATTCCATTGATTAACGAGTTACTACAAGATGAATTGAAAGTTTTGAAAGCTTTTAAATTTAGTATGGAGCTTTTTGCTAACTTTGCGAAACTACCCAAAGAATGTGAAGAGACAATGCAAATAGATATAAAAAGCATGCAAACTAAAATGTACACGATTGCGAAAGAGGAAGACATAAGAGAAAATTTGAGCACGGCAATTGAAATTATCAAAGCAAAATTGGAAGAGTTCCAAGAAAAAGATAGCGGATGGGCGTTGGCAGCATTTCAGAGGATCGAAATTAACATCAACAAATACGAGCCATTTCGAGCTTGATAGATAAGGGCCGATATAATAAATCTTTTAAAGAACTTGTAGCTGCATCAAACAAGAATAAATAAAATGTATTTATGTATTAAAATTAATTGATGTTTTTTCCCTTTGGCTAATTTTGTGGGCAAATTATTCGAATATTGGTCATTCATTTTCCCCCCATGAGTCTTAGAATATCAAATATAACCCCACCAATATATGTGAATTTTCGGCTGTAAGTTGCTTCTTAATGTATGGGAAATGTTTTGTTGATTCTATCTGCTTTTGCCTTTGGTTTGTGCTTTTGATAATGGTTTGTGTCTTTGATCGCCAGACTTTCGGGTGGGTTGTCTCAGTTGTTGGGGGTGTTTTTCCTTTTTATGAATATACCACTTGACAGTAAATCTAATTTTATGAATATATATATATACCACTTGGCAGTAACTCTATGTTGAAATGGTTTAATGCTTTTGATCTCTAGACTAGCGAGCTTTTTGCTATATATATTGACTATAGCCTATTTTTAGCGCCACAATTTTGAGTTTTTATATGGATATATTGTTAATTGCATACTTTAGGGCTACGCATTGTCCATATAATATATTAAATTCTTTGTGCTTTTGGCTTTTTTATGAATATACCACGAGTCAACGAATGATTATTCAAGTCCATATTGGTCAAAAAAAGTGTTGATATAAAAAACGGGTGTTGTTGTCCAATCCCTTGACCTTGGAAGCTATATTAAATTCTTAATTTCTAAGTGTTTTTTAGTGAGTCGCCATTACTCTTATCTTATTTTGCATCCAGTATCACGACCAAATACTGATTTCTATATAGTAAGTTGTTGTTCATTATTCTGACCCCTTGACCTTGGGTGCTATATTAAATTCTTGATTTCTAATTCTTATTTTTCCATAGAACAATTTTTTCTAAGTACAAATGATTATTCAAGTCCATATTGAACATAAAAATGTGTTGTTATCAAAAAACATATGGCTGCTTATCAAATCCCATGACTTTGGATGCTATATCAAATTCTTGATGTCTAAGTGGTTTTAGTGAGTCTCCATTATTCTTATCTTACCTATATGAATAAAACCGCTGATCATTGTTCTTTAAACATTAAAATTAATTGAGGCAATTTTTTCCATGAGTCTTGGAGGATCAAATATAGTCCACCGTAACATCATATGATAAGACCTGCTTACATCATTGAAGAGTTATCAGAGAGGGATAGTTATAATACAGCCTGTTTGCAATCGCCCTGTTTAAAGAAACCGCCTGTTTGGAATCGCCCTGTTTAAAGAAATCGCCCTGTTTGGAATCGCCCTGTTTGAAAAAACCCGCCTGTTTGGAATCGCCCTGTTTAAAGAAATCGCCCTGTTTTAACCGCCCTGTTTGAAGAGACAGCCTGTTTGGAGCCGCCCTGTTTGAAGAGACAGCCTGTTTGGAACCGCCCTGTTTAGAGCCGCCCTGTTTGAAGAAACCGCCTGCTTGGAACCACCTGTTTATAATACAGCCGATACATAGAGATCTGTTTACTGCTTTGATTCGATGTGGCATCAGAGAGGGGAGGTTATAATACACTCAGTATGTCTTTGAATGCAAACCATCTAATGGGTACGATGACGCATATTTCCTTGGATTAGGTGTGATAGAACTTTATGTGTTACTAATCGTTCGCCGGCTCAAACAAGTTCGGGATTCCTTTTGATATTACAGAGGAAATTTAGTTATTCGACTATCTAGATCATTTTAGCAAAGGTCGTTCTATGAGTCCCGGCAGGTCTGGGTCTTAAGGTCAAGGGATTGGACAACAACACCCGTTTTTTATATCAACACTTTTTTTGACCAATATGGACTTGAATAATCATTCGTTGACTCGTGGTATATTCATAAAAAAGCCAAAAGCACAAAGAATTTAATATATTATATGGACAATGCGTAGCCCTAAAGTATGCAATTAACAATATATCCATATAAAAACTCAAAATTGTGGCGCTAAAAATAGGCTATAGTCAATATATATAGCAAAAAGCTCGCTAGTCTAGAGATCAAAAGCATTAAACCATTTCAACATAGAGTTACTGCCAAGTGGTATATATATATATTCATAAAATTAGATTTACTGTCAAGTGGTATATTCATAAAAAGGAAAAACACCCCCAACAACTGAGACAACCCACCCGAAAGTCTGGCGATCAAAGACACAAACCATTATCAAAAGCACAAACCAAAGGCAAAAGCAGATAGAATCAACAAAACATTTCCCATACATTAAGAAGCAACTTACAGCCGAAAATTCACATATATTGGTGGGGTTATATTTGATATTCTAAGACTCATGGGGGGAAAATGAATGACCAATATTCGAATAATTTGCCCACAAAATTAGCCAAAGGGAAAAAACATCAATTAATTTTAATACATAAATACATTTTATTTATTCTTGTTTGATGCAGCTACAAGTTCTTTAAAAGATTTATTATATCGGCCCTTATCTATCAAGCTCGAAATGGCTCGTATTTGTTGATGTTAATTTCGATCCTCTGAAATGCTGCCAACGCCCATCCGCTATCTTTTTCTTGGAACTCTTCCAATTTTGCTTTGATAATTTCAATTGCCGTGCTCAAATTTTCTCTTATGTCTTCCTCTTTCGCAATCGTGTACATTTTAGTTTGCATGCTTTTTATATCTATTTGCATTGTCTCTTCACATTCTTTGGGTAGTTTCGCAAAGTTAGCAAAAAGCTCCATACTAAATTTAAAAGCTTTCAAAACTTTCAATTCATCTTGTAGTAACTCGTTAATCAATGGAATATTTTTTTCAAATAACGTATTCACATTTACCATACTCTCATCTTTGTTGGTAATGGCAAATATTTTGATACGATTTTGGAATGCGCTTGCTATTAAGGAGACGTTTTCATTAAGAGCTTGTTGGGCGTTTGCTTTGTGGGTATTTTTTCTATGATGTTGGACCCAAAACCGTCCCTCAACATCCTCATCACAAAACAAGCATCTTTTATAGATCTGTTGTTTTAACTTCTTTGCAGGTTGTTCTCCTGACATTGTTGGTGGTTGTTGTTGTTGCCCCGTTCTTTTCCTAATATTATTATTGTTGTTATTGTTATTATTGTAGTTGTTGCTGGTGTTGACCTCGTTAGCAGACATATTTCTCTAAAAAAGTAATGAAAAATTTACTGTTAATTCTTTTGCTTTGTTACGCTTTCAGAAAAAAAAAAACAACAGCTGTCTCGATGATTAAAATCCCCCGAATATAACACATAACATTTGAAGAAATAAATTAGAAATCCTAAAAATGGTTCATGATAGGTGTTAACTTACCGTTTTTGTTGTTGTTTTTTTGTTTTAATCCTATGGCAACAATTTTCCTGCTCAGCCAAATATATACCACAATGGAACCTTTTAGTGTTTTTCTTTAATGGTTTAGTAACACAATGATTTCTAACTAGTCAAGATGGTCTTATCTATACCGAAATCCATTCATTATTACGCATACACACATCTCATTCGTCCACAAATAGTCTCTCTTTCTCTTTCTCTCTTTCTCTCTTTCTCTCTTTCTCTCTTTCTCTCCTGACTATAACCTTGAACGCTGATCATTGAAACCTAAGACTTAATTCACATACTGAGATAAAAAAAGAATTCCAAACCACTACGCCAAACGATAATGAATCACTTCCATACAAATCCACGAACATCTATGTCACACAATTAACCTACCCCAAACTTTAACTTGAACGCTGATCACCCAAACCTAAGACTTAATTCATCACTTCCATACAAATCCGAGAACAACTACTGATAACAACACCGCCACTACAACCGAAGATGTGTACAACTGACAACAGCTCAACAGGTGAAATTCAGATATTTGCCCATCAATACACATACACACATATACATAATTAATATAACAGCAAGCTACAAAAAATTCCCTTATAATACTCAGCTCAATGACTAATAATAATATATTCGCTATTAACAACATTGTAGCGCTAAAAAAAAAAAGTCTACACATACTAATATATCCATATAAAAACTGCCTGTGCTTTTCAAAAATACCCCATATGATTATAAGCAAACAAAGAACTTTCAAAAGATCTCAAAACTTTGAACAATAAAACATAACATCATTATAACAATAAACTAAATACAGCAACAACAACAGCCTAATATAACCACACTAGATAATAATAAAAACATTCGAACAATATACCAATAAATACAGATTAAAAAATAACTCTGATCATCCAAACCTAAGACTTAATTCACATGCTGAGATAAGAAAGAATCCCAAAAGATCTCAAAACTTTGAACAATAAAACATAACATCATTATAACAATAAACTAAATACAGCAACAACAACAGCCTAATATAACCACACTAGATAATAATAAAAACATTCGAACAATATACCAATAAATACAGATTAGAAAATAACTCTGATCATCCAAACCTAAGACTTAATTCACATGCTGAGATAAGAAAGAATCCCAAAAGATCTCAAAACTTTGAACAATAAAACATAACATCATTATAACAATAAACTAAATACAGCAACAACAACAGCCTAATATAACCACACTAGATAATAATAAAAACATTCGAACAATATACCAATAAATACAGATTAAAAAATAACTCTGATCATCCAAACCTAAGACTTAATTCACATGCTGAGATAAGAAAGAATCCCAAAAACCACGACGTCAAATGACTACGAATGACTTCCATACAATTAACCTATCCCCAAACTTTAACCTTGAACGCTGTGATCATCCAAATCTAAGTCTTATATCATCACTTCCATACCATATCCCTCGAACAACAAAAATTTCTATATATATTACTCAGCTCAATGACTAATAATAATATATAAAAGAGTCCTCAACTTCCAGACAAATCGCCGACCAACCATGTCATACAATTAACCTACTCCAAACTTTAACCTTGTACGCTGATCATCCAACCCTAAGACTTAATTCACATACTGAGATAAGAAAGAATCCCAAACGGCAATGAATCACTTCCATATAAATCCACGAACAACTACTGATAACACGCCTCTATTTTACTACAAATGATAACAGCACAACAAGTCAAACGACCATGAATCACCTGTCACCTATTCATATACACAACTGATAACGACGACGATGATGATGAATCATTTCCATACATTATGCAGCAATAGCAAAAACATCGGGATTATTATTATTATTATTGCTAGACTCACGATACAATACACAAAAATAAATACTAGCACCGCGTCAAAAAAGGAATAACAATTAATATATAAATAAGGTAACTCACCAGTTGATGATGTTAATTTTTTTATTTCCTAGCTAATCCCACGTCGAATATTGGATTTGATGATGATTTTTTCTTCTTTTTTTCAAATTTAAAACCTGTATTTCTATATATATATTTCAGCATAGATTTACTGCCAAGTGAATATATTCATAAAAAAGCCTTTAGCACCCCAGACAATCCCCAAAAAAAGCACATATTCAATATAGCAAAAAACTCCATTTCAACATAGATTTACTATCAAGTGGTACCATTTCAGTATAGAGCAAAAAGCCCCAAATATTAAGAATCAGCTTAGATTTACTGAAAAAGCCCTCGACAACCGAAACAAAACCCAAAAGCAGATAGAATCACAAAAAATGTCTATATATTAAGAAACAACTAAAACATACATCCATTTCAACATAGAATCACCCAAAAAAATTCCCATATATATTACTCAAACTCAATGACTAAATAATAATATATTCACTGCCAAACAATCATGAATCACCTATCACCTATTCACACACCCAATTCAAAAATACCATCTGCTCATGTCACACAATTAACCTTGAACGCTAATCGCACAACCCACTGAAGATGTATACACCTGATAACAAATACCCAACAAGACAAAACAACTATGCATCACACACCCCAAATTGAAAAAATACTGATAATAAGTACAAATCCCCAACCCACTGAAGATGTACGCCTATATATAGAAATCGACATTAGCCTGTAGGGAGCGGAAACAATACATTATGGAAACTATGATAAGAATAATTGGCCCTCAATACGTATGAAATTCACAAAAATGAGTAATGATATCCCAACTTGCTATAGAAATCATGAATACTTGCTAAAGGTTATGGGATCGGTACAATATGGACTTGAATAATCATTCGGTGACTCATAAAAAACCAATGACTTAGGTCTGCGTCTTAGGTGAAGTCAACTAGCTTAGCTCTGCGTCTTAGGTGAAGTCAACTAGCAGCAAAACCATTCACCTCCTAAGCACAAATCCATTATCAAAAACACACACACACCCCCCAACAAAAAGTTCAATAGCAAAAAGCCCCCGGCCCCCGCCTCCTCCTTGTTATTGTTCGTTTGAATACTGGCTTAGGTCTGCGTCTTAGGTGAAGTCAACTAGCTTAGCTCTGCGTCTTAGGGGAAGTCAGTTTAAGTTCCAGCAAAAACACCCCATTTCCCATACAAATCCACAAACAACAAAATTCCCGTTTATATTACTCAGCTTAATGACAATAAGATTAAAAAGCACACCAAAGACAACGTTTTTTTATTTCTACCACAATTAACAGCTTACAACTGAGACAAAAGCCTAAAGCACTACCCATTCAGCCCCGATATCACCACCTAAGCATAAATCCATTAGCAAAAACATAAACCCATAACAAAAAAAGCACCGATATCACCACAAGCCCCAATACTCACCACCACATAGAAAAAGCCCAATAGTCAATAAAAGCATTCATCACCACCACCTGCAAAAACCCAAGAGCATCAAAAGCACAAAATCCACGGATCCACCACGCTGATAACGATTAATCACTAGCCCAAACAAACAACTACAGCGATAAGAACACTACAAACTATACCCAATTACTACTAACACTCATAAGAAATATACTAAATACTACTATTTCCACCTCAGTTAAGACACACCACCCATGAACCACAAAAAGCACCGATATCACCATCTAAGCATAAATCCATTAGCAAAAACATAAACCCATAACAAAAAGCACCGACATCACCACAAACCCCAATACTCACCACCACCTACAAAAAGCTCAATACTCAACACCACCTACAAAAAAAAGCACAAAATCCAACAACTACAGCGATAAGAACACTACAAACTATACCCAATTAATACCAATACTACTATTTCCACCCCACATAAGAACCCACAACCATTAATCACAACCACAAAATATCACTATTAATACCAATACTCATAAGAAATACACTAAATACTACTATTTACACCTCACTTAAGAACCCACCACCCATGAACCACATACCACTATCAACACTCACCACACAACACACACATCTTCACCTTCACATAGAGCTTTCACACAGAAAAGAGCTTTTGGGGCAGAAAATTGGGGCAGAACCGGCATAACCCTACTACTTATGTAAAACACATATCGCCAATTAATCTGCATGTAGCGTAGCAAAATGATTGCATTGTTGCATCTTTTTATTCCATCCTTTTAACATTACACAGTTTATAGTATTGCCTACAACGAGTCCTTATTTTATCCAGAATGTAAAAGCTTTAATTATATACCAATAGCTTTTTGTTATCTTAGAACCTATTTAGGAATTATTTTAACGAAATTGTTTGTGGATTTGCTAGGATATTTAACACTGAACATATCCACATGAGTGCCGTAATGGATTCTGTATTCGCTAAATTTCTGCCCCGAAGATTTCAACCATTAGGTACATTTTAAGTCCTTTACAAATCTGAATCGATATTCGCGTTATATTTTATTGTGAACACCTATTTGTAATCAATTACAATAGATATTGATAAATCTGACTGATAATAAATGCAGCTGCCGGGATATACGGTTCATATGCAACGAAAGACGTAAAAAATATACCGGTAGTAATAAAGGTGTAATTTAAAATATTCTTTTCTTATCCTAATGCACTTGGTCTGCATTAATGTTAGTGTTCTCTTGTATTACAACTCTCGCGACGAGAGAAAAGGAGTGAGTTGGTATTTTAAAAATGTATTCGCAAAAATGAAATAAATAAAGACATCATTTTGTTTATGTGGCGAAAAAATTGAATTTAAAGAATTAAATAAATATAATCCATTAAAATTAAATTATGTCAAACCGAAAACCATCAAAATGTAATCGAATTAAATTAAATAAAATAAAATATGGTGTACGCATAATTTTTTTCTGGTTTAACTAAGAGATGGCGCCAGCGAAAAGTATGCAGCATTGATTTGACACATACGTCATTTTGTTCGTCTGAGATTTAACTACAAATGCACACAAGTTGAGTCTGCCAAAAACTGGTGTCTTTGTTTTATCGCGAACATTTGCGGCACGCATTGCTTTTCTTATTTAATCAAAAGAAAAATGCTGTTGGAAGTCATCGTTTGGTGGTAGAAACATACGCTGAAAACGCTCCATCAATTAAAACATGTGAGACATGGTTTCGACAATTTAAAGTGGTTTAAGTTTAAGTTTAGTGAGGGCAGAACCCTCATTTATTTTGCTTAATGCAAGCTTAAATTAAACTTAAATTAATTAATATAAAAAAAACCTTACAGACTATCTTAAATCTAGAGTAAGAAGTAAAATAAAAAAGAAAAACCATGAGGTGAAAATGACTGGACGAAAGGGAAGAGCAAGTGTATGTGGGGGAGGCAAATTCGGCATTTGTGAGACAACGACAGTGAAGGGGATGTCTACGTACTGGTATGGGGCGGGGGGGGGGGGGGGGGGGGGGGGAGTTGAAATTGGGGTGGGGCGAGGTTAGGACGGGTTTCTTCTGAGTCGTCGTTTGAGGGCAGGAGTGGAGAGGTTGAAATCGAAGGAGGTGGGAAAAGAGTTGGCCTGTCGTAGCATACGCGAGATGGGCTCGTTGGCGCCGTAAGAAGGGTGATGAGCGGGTACGTAAAACAGACGAGGGTTCCGCACATTACGGGGGTTTGTATGAAATGATAAAGTGGAGAGCAAGCTTGGCCAATTGATTGAGCCTGACAGAAGGCGATGGACAAAGATGATGTCAGCACGGATTCTGCGCCCCTCAAGTGTGTTGAGATTGATTAGAAGGAGCCGGCCAATGTATGGTGGTAGAATGCGTGGGTTTTTCCCGTTTAGTCCACGGAGGGCAAAGCGCAAGAAAGGACGTTGAACGCCCTCGATCCTACGAATGTGAGACATTTGATACGGAGACCAGACCTGACTATCATATTCGAGTAGTGGCCGGACAAAAGTTGTGTAGAGCGATCGGGTAAAACATTGAACGCGATTATCTCAAAATTATGTTTTTCGAAGTGGCTTGCAAGATAACTCTCTCAATTTTTATCCGATTGAGTTCAAATTTTAACTGTAGCTTTTTAATTAGTCTCCGCAGTATATGCCGGGTTACGGGTTTTGCCAAATATTAAAAATTATAAAAGTTATTAATTAACAAATGTCGAGAAACCGACAATTTAAAATTCGAAATTCAAGTTTGCCATTTTTTTCAAAAATCTATATTTTCAAAATTCCGTACCACATATGTGGCGGTTCCCTTGAACGCCACTAATCATCTTCCCATAACCCAAGTAAAAACCCCCATCTAGAGCATACAACCAGAAATAAAAACAAGTACCGTGGCAGTTCCATTGAACGCCACTACTTACCTTACAGGTACAAAAGGTAACAGTTTCCTAAAATACACTAAAAGCGTGTACTTACCTTCCATGCCGTACCTGAAACATTAGAGAAACCGGTGAAACATTAATCCTCGCTGATATGAAATTCCAGCGACAACAAATGTAATCTTTTCAAAGCAATTTGGTTTAACAACCAAACAACCAATATTGCCCGTGCAACATCTACACGATATTCTTTTGTGCGCCAGCTGCACAACAGCAGGAAAAGCGTATCTTGCCTTGGCACAGCATGCCCACCTCGATCGATCACCCGACCGACCGATACATGAGGGCATCCGGCTGACGCCCTGGCAGTGGAATTCGCAAATGGAAATTTACCATCAGAATTCGACTGCGAGAATATACCAGCGAAATGTACACGATCAGCAATAATGCTTTACGCAGTCGTTGATCGTGTAAACATTTCAACCCCTTTTTGCCGTTGAGATACGCGCACCTGTTGCGAACATTTAGGACCTATGCTATGTCCGCATACTTGCGGACGCACACGACGAGCAGCAGAAGCAATCATCGTGTGTGTATTTCAACCCCTTTTGTGTTGATCAAAACGCAAAAGGGATATCTTACCAAATATGGTCATCGAAGCGATGATGGAATATGTGGTATTCTGTCGCTTCGATGAGCGTATTCAATCGCGTTCGGGATTCCGTGGAGGCAAGTCGGGCCTCCACGTTAACAAAACCAAGTCAGTCTGAATATCTTTGGAGTTGGAGTCGGTCCTGTTTTTAAGGTTGTGCACAAAGCGTTCGTTTTCTGTTACTTAAACTGAAACCTATCGTTGCTTTTGAATAATTAAAGTCTTATTCTCACCTTTAAGTCTTATTCTCACCTTTAAGTTTTGTGAATAATTAAAGACCTATTATACACTTAAGTTTTGTGTGAATAAATAAAGAAACAAAGAATGTGTTTTATTCGCTTTTGACGGATAGAACCGTATCCACGGCAGTGCATTCCACGAATCGATCTTCCGCTCAATTATCAACGAAGCCACAATCGAACGTTTACTTTAAGTTATCGTTTTCGAAGTTTTTTAATTCTTCAAGCACCTCTTCGGGAGCAAAGGAAGGATCAACTCCTTTGAGGAGCATATAATCAGTTTTCTCCAATTAAGGGGTGTACGTGTAGAACTCGGTTTTCGTTTTTCACAATGCCAATTTAATTTCGCGATAACCTTCTAAATCATCGCACATTATACTCATTTTTACATTACTCATATTAATTCATTTCGTTTAAAATTTTGTAAAAGCCAACTCAATTTTATGAGATCCTTTGTCTAGATGTAGCTGATGACAATAGGCGGTACTTTGTCATTTTCGCCAACTGGTTGCTGTTGATGCGATTCCTGGTGTTGAGGTTCTTTTACTTGCCCTGTTTTATTGACCTTCGATGGTAGCTGCTGTCCTTTTTGCCTTTGTTCTTGCCGCTTTTGTTGTTCCTTTTTCTGTTGCTGCTCGTTTTGGCTCAACTTCCTTTTCAATTCAAGAACTTTATCCATTTGCTTATCCGGTTCTTGTTTTTTTATGCCAATGCCGGCAATGAGACCTCGGCCTGATTACTGGCATTTGCTACTGTTTCGGTGACGTCCAATTCTTTGAATTGGCTTCCAGGCCCGGAATACTGAATATCTTCGCTGTCATTATTGTCGCTCATAGTGTCCTTGCCATTGATTTTATGCGATTTACGACGTTTAGGTTGAGGATTCGGCTGTGGAATCTGCCTTCTATGTAGCACCTTTTTGAAATTAGTTTGTTCTTCGTCCATATTATGGATCACTTGTTTTCGGCATTTAATATTTGTTTACACCGTTTTTTTTCTTTTGTGATTAACGTGTATACAACGTCCGCATTTTACTGTTATTTCCTCTGTGAGGAGGACACATACACACGCACGTGTTAAGTGTGTCGATGACGTCATAGACAAAGATGACATACAAGAGATCATTGACACACTCAAACAAAAAACCCTTTCCAATTTTAAACTCAGATGACCCCACAGAACGATAATGCAATTAAGTCCATATTTCAAAGCAATTGGCAAATCGAATAAAAACGATTAGTTTCATGTTTCGAAGCAATTAACAAACCACAATTGATTGCATAGGCTGGAACAATTAAATTGCAAAAACAATTAACTGCAATTTCCGACACGAGCCGCAAAAATAAAATTAATTGGGTCAATTCGCAATCGCGAATGTTAAACCGGGGTTCAAGTCAATGAAGGAATATTGACTGGCTCAGCAATACAAAGCGATCGCGAATTAAAGTCAAGAATCGGAAATTGGGTCGATTGAAATGAAATTGCATTATCGTAATCGGGAAGTGTTGACCCCGAGGTATTGAGAAGTGGTAGGAAGTAATTAAGGGCGAGTGAGAATTTGATCGTGATAGTCAATCGTTAGTGGAGGGAAGTCTGGTAGTGAATCAGTGACGTGGTGGTCGGGCCGAGAGAATTGAAAAAAGAAAGTCGTGTTGCGAAATGGAGAATGTGAGTACAGCTCCGGGATTATTCAAATTAACAGAGAAAATTGTAAAATAAAGTAACAGAAATAGTTTGTTGATGATATTAAGTATAAAGACAAGTTAAGTGTTTATCGAACCTCTATTTGGAAAGAAATGTGAAATAAAGTAAAAGAAGTAGATGATTGATGACATTAAGTATAAAGACAAATAAAGTGTTTACCGAATCTCTGCCTGGAGAAAATTGTAAAATAAAGTAACAGAAATAGTTTGTAGATGATATTAAGTATAAAGACAAATAAAGTGTTTACGGAACCTCCGTTTGGAGAGAATTGTGAAAGAAAGTAAAAGAAGCAGTTAGAAACCAACGAATTGTGTGAAAAACAATTATGTTAAATTCTTATGGTAGAACTAAGAAGCAAAGAAAGGAAAAACTCTCTAAAGGAATTAGATGAGGTATTGTAGTTAAAATAAGAAAAAGGAAAAATAAAAGTGGACGAAAACTAATGAATAACATTGTGTATTGATTTCCTGGTTTTTAGTGAAAATAATAAAAAGAGAAGTAAAGAAGAAAAGAGGGAAGATTCGGTCGCCGTTTCCCTTGGTGTCGTGACTCTGGTATCGGTAAATTCCTAAAACCATAACTCACGCGTGCACGAGACAATACTTTTAATATTTTGTTGTTAACGACCGAGGAATGATGCAATTCGTTCAACGACTTTTCAGGTTGTATAAATCAAGCAATACTGAGGAAAACCGGAAAAGATTTAAGAGAGCTAAAAATGACTCCAATGTGTATATTCAACGCGCCAAGTTGTACGAGGGTTGCCTCTTATGTTTCGGGATTTGGCAACCCTAGCGTTGCAATCCGGCAATTGACAGCTCTGTCGTAAAGTTGGACATTTTTGAGGTTATACGCACTCAGAACGTTTTGACATACGAGCGCTATTTGTGTTGTTTACAGTAACTTAAAATATTCATTTCGGCCCAATAATGGAATTAAATCGTCAACATTTTCGTGCGATTATTTTTTACAACTTTCGGCGTGGATTAACTCAGCAACAGTGCACGGATGAACTTAATTCAATTTTTGGCGATGAAGCTCCATCAAGGACCAGTGTTTATCGATGGTATGGTGAATTCAATCGTGGCCGTAGTTCACTCCAAGATGAATTTCGTGAAGGTCGTCCAAAATCAGTTGTTGTTCCGAAAACCATTGCTGCTGTGCGTGAACTGATATTGGAAGATCGTCATGTGACCTATCGTGAGATTGAGACAACCTTAGGCGTTAGTGGGACCAGCATACATTCAATATTGCATAAACATTTGACTGTCAAAAAAATTTGTTCGCGTTGGATCCCGCACAATTTGTCAATCGCCCAAAAAAAGGCTCGTGTCAATTGGTCGAAAGAAATGCTCAAAAAATACGGTCGCGGTGCTTCGAAACACGTCTATGACATCGTGACAGGTGATGAATCGTGGATTTACGCATATGAGCCCGAAAGTAAACAGCAGTCGACTGTCTGGGTGTTTCAAGATGAGCCAAATCCAACAAAAGTTGTTCGCGCACGAAGCACTTCCAAGCAAATGGTCGCCTGTTGTTTCGGAAATACTGGACATGTCGCAACCGTATCACTAGAACAACGCATAACAGTCAATTCTGAGTGGTACACAACCATTTGTTTGCCAGTTGTCTTCCATGAAATCAGGAAAACCAACCGCCGAAGACGGATCACTCTTCACCACGACAATGCGAGCTCTCACACATCGGCTGCGACAACTGCATTTTTGAGCACCCAAAACATCGATTTGATGGGTCATCCGCCGTATAGTCCTGACTTGGCACCGAATGACTTCTTTTTATTCCCGTACGTAAAAAACAAACTGAGAGATCAACGTTTGTCGACACCTGAAGAAGCGGTTGCTGCATTCAGAATGCATGTGTTGGAGATACCTCAATCAGAGTGGCAAAAGTGCTTCGACAATTGGTTCAAACGCATGCAAAAGTGTATAGATCTTCATGGGGAATATTTTGAAAACCAATAAAGTGATTTTCGATGATCAATATTTGTTTTTGTTCTCTAATCCCGAAATATAAAAGGCAACCCTCGTATGACTAGCGAGTGAGACAAATACTACACTCTCCCACAGGTAGTAGAAGCTTCTGGGCTTTTCTGGAAAATATTCACAACTCAGTCTCTTCATCCATTCCATCGCTTATAGTCGATGACAGACCAGTCACCACTGAAATAGAGAAGGTGAGTCTACTTGCTGCACATTTTGCAGCCAACTCAACGCTGCCCAATACCACATCAGGTCCACCTCAACTTGAGCATAAGCAGCACACCATGAGCCAGATTCGCTTCCGAACGTGTACTGTTGCCCGCGCACTCGAAGAGCTAAACGCACACAAATCCGCTGGTCCGAATGGCATTTCCCCAATCCTCTAGAAGATATGTTCCAAAACCACTGCGTAAACTCTTCCATTTGTCTTATTCTACTGGTCGTTTCCCAAATAGATGGAAGACAGTGAACATTCAGCCAATTGCCAAAAAGGGTGATATTTCTTCTTATCGACCCATAGCACTAACTTTTATTCTCTCCAAGGTAATGCAATCAATTATTAACCGTCACCTTTCGAAATATCTGGAATCAAATGCTCTCCTCAATGACAGCCAATATGGCTTTTGTAGCAACAGGTCCACAAGAGATCTGATGGCGTACCTTACCGAAAACTGGAGCCATTCCATCCACTACCTCGGTGAAAGCAAGGTAGTCGCATTGGATATTTCAAAAGTCTTCGACAGAGTTTGGCATCTAGCTCTTTTGTCAAAATTGTATTCCCATGGAGTGGACAATTCGTTGATCTAATGGATAAGAGACTATCTTTCCGGACGTTCAATCCAAGTAATTCTTGATGGTGTCAAATCTGTCTCCCATCAAATTAATGCTGGTGTTCCCCAGGGTTCAGTACTCGCACCCACTCTATTCCTGATCTTTATAAATGATCTTTTGTCAATTACTCACAACCCAATTCACTCGTTTGCTGATGATGGCACATTGAGTACCTCATACTCATACGAACACTTCCGTCCAAACTCTTCTGACGTCATTACCAACCAGCAACTTATGCTTGATACATTGAATTCAGACCTCAATAAGATATATCAGTGGGGATTATCTAACCGAGTGGAATTCAATGCCTTAAAAACTCAGTGCTGCCTCTTGTCGTCAAAGGTGAGCCCCAAAGTAAATATACTGTCGATGAACGGCACTTGCATCGACGAAGCCAAGGTACTATCAACCCTCGGCACTCGAATTAATTCGACTCTTAATTGGAATGACCACATATTTGAAGCTGCGAAAAGTGCGGCAAAATGTATGGCGTTCCTTAAGAGATGCAAATGATACTTCACTTCATCCAACCTGGCCACTATTTACAAGGCGTATATTCGTCCAAAAATGGAGTTCAGCTTCCATATTTGGTCAGGCCTATTCAAAACTGCACTACACGTGCTCGACAGAATGCAAAAACGAGCAGTGAAACTTATTGGGGACTCAGCCGTAAGTCGAACACAGGCGCAACGTATCATGCCTATCTCTTTTCTATAAGTATTACCACGCTCGTTGCTCAACTGAACTTGCTGAATGTGTTCCGCCCCTTCAAATATTTTCCCGCGATAGCCGTCAACCTGTGAATGCGCACCAGTTCACGTTGAAAGTGGACTTCAGGCGCACAAATAAACATAGAGAGTCATTCTTTAGCCGAATCACACGAATGTGGAATGTTCTGTCTGATCATGTATTTCCTGGCCGTTGTGATGTTCAGACGTTCAAGACCAGTAGACATCGACACCTCCATTCCTTATCCACTTCCTCTCCATCCGCTCACACTGTGCTCTGATATTTAAGGGTACTTCAAAATCCTCTTTTATGGGCGCGAATTATGTTTTCTTAAACTCCACTTGAGTGAAATGAAGGAAAACACTTTTAAATAAAATTTATATTTTATTCAATTTCGAATTTAACAAACGTCTGCTCTTCAGAGCGCCGTTTTGTAAACTAAACTTACTCTAACATAAAATCTTATATCTAGGTTTGTTTCTCTACTCTATTGTTTATCACAATGGATATTATATTGCAATTAGTGTAATATTCATTTTCGTGTTTCCACGAGTTCTTGCTAATTATCTTTGAGTTTGTTCATCTGGATGAAATGTGCAATTAGGTAACATATGTTGTGATATACATTATATTCTAATTTGGTTATTCCATATTTTACGTTTCTTTGAATTTTTGTAGTTAGTAACCTTTTGAGTTTTGTTCTTAATAATATTTCTGTCTAGACAAAATGTGTAATTAGGTTACACATTTTGGTTGATGGGTTTTTGTGTCGTCAAGGATTCTTTGACGTAACACCTCCCCCTTTTAATTCGAAACTCTCCTGAGTTTTGTGTTTAATTCAATTATATAAAAAATAAGAACAGGTAGTAAAAATGCTTATGATTATTACAATTATAATTGTCCAATTATACCAAATATATTGTTTTTTTTTTTTTTTTTTATTAAATTTTAGTTCTTCTATGATAGTGTGGTATTATATTTATATATTTAATTCAAATTAGTCTTCATTACAAAATGTTGTACAAATTCTTTTTCTTTATCGTTATAAATTACAAACAAAATTTTTGTTTTTATTATTGAACACAAGTTCTTCATAATTTTCATTGGATAGAGTTGTTATAAATGAATATTTAGTTCTTATTATGTCTTTTGGGATTTTTGTGAATAATATTATTTTTTCTTTCTTGTATTCTGCGATACCGAGTCTGATATATATTTTTTTGTTTTTTGAAAGTTAAGTTGAAATGATCTTTAATATCTATATTTTATTAAGTTGGTGATTATGCTTTGATTATTTTCGTCAATTATTCCTAAATGTTCTTGTCGTTGTGTGGATCAGTGTTGTTACTGTCATTATTGTAAGTGTTAACGTCTAGTTTTATATTTATCGGGTGTATATTTTCTAGTTTAAGTTTTCTATATTTAGGTTAGTCTTTGTGTCTTAATGCTTTATAATTTCTTACGTAACCTTCATCTTGGTTTGGTCTATAGGTTTCTCGTTTTTCATTGCGCTTGTTAATGGTTTTTTCTTTGTAGTCTTTTAAAAGTTTTTCTATTTGTTTTCTATCGACTTTCCCTTCTATTACGTCTATTGGCTTTGCTTTAATGACGGAGTGAATAGATTTATTATACCATTCTACACATTTGAAAAGTCTTTCTTGAATTGATAATTCGGATTTTTCGGTTTCCAAAACTCTAAGTTTTTCTCCTAATGTATTATGAAATCTTTCAATATCTGAATTACCTGTATGACTATTTGGCTTTGTGAAGTGTGTTTCTACTTCTTCTAACCTTAAAAATTCCTTGATGTTAATTGAATTGAATTGGTTGTCTAAAATGATTAATTTGGGTTTGCCTTTAATGGAAAAGTATAGTCGTATTTTTTCAATGATTGTAACGCTATTTCTGTCTTCTAAATTTAGTATTACTGCATGTTTTGAGAATTTGTCGATAAATGATAAAAAGATATGTCTCTTGTTTATATATACATCGATGTGAACTATCTGATTTACGTTATTGGGGGTTTCAGTTATATGGAACTTTGGTTTAATTGGTTTCCTATCATATTTTGCTTTATTGCAAGTATCGCAATTGTTAATGTACTTTTGGATATATGTTTTTAAATTTTTGCAATATATAATTTTTCTTAGTCCTTCGTAATTTTCGTTAATTCCTGTATGTCCTGTTTCGTTCCTATGATATTTTGCAATGTATCTATATGTTTCGTCTTCATTCCTCATGTCTTTTGCATGGTAGGTGCATTTATAAAATTTCAACTTTGTATTGAATAGTTTGATTAATTTTTGTTGTACTTTGTTATATATATGGTCAGAAAGTTCTGAAAAAATTCCTATTTTCCCTGATTTTATAAATCTGCGAAGTATATCAGTCATGAAGTTGTTTTCAATGTCGTTTGTACTTATGTAAATTTTTGGTTTGTCTTCTATAATTTCGATTTCTTTTGTTTTAGTATGTGTCAATATAATTTGTTTCTGGAATCTATTAACAACTGTTTCTAAAATTGGAAAATGATCATTTTGTTCTTCTTCTTGTGAGTGTATTGTTGCAGCTGTGCTCATGTTATCATTTTGTTCTTCTAAATCTATGGCATTTATTTCTCCTGTATTTGCATTTATTCTGGATAGAAAGTCTGCAACTTTGTTTTCTGTGCCCTTAATGTAATTTATATTTATGTCGTATTCTCCAAGTTTAAGCAACCATCTTTGTAATCTAGGGTTTATATCTTTCCCTTTATGTTCACTTTGGAGCCATTTGAGAGGTTGATGATCCGTGAGTAGATCGAAAGTTCTACCATAAATATATGGGCGAAAGTAGTTAACGGCCCAAACGATACCAAGAAGTTCTTTTCCGTTGTGGAGTATTTTTTCTCATGGTCGTTTAGAGTTCTACTTGCAAAGCTTAGTGGGTGGTTGTCCCGTGTAAGGACTGCGCCTAAAGCAAAATCGCTGGCGTCCGTTATTAACTTAAATCTTTTGTTGAAATCTGGATATTTTAAAATTTGTGCTTCCATGAGGAATTTTTTAAGCTTCTGAAATGAATCTGTATATTGAGGGTCTTTTTTATCAATTTTAGAATTTGTCTTCAAATACTTTATCATACCGTGGGCAACCTTTGCATAGTCTTTAATAAACTTGCGATAGTATCCGGTCATTCCCAGGAATGATTTTATTTGTTTTTGGGTTTCCGGTAATTTAAGCTTCTGTATATTTTCAATTTTATTCATATTAGGTTTAATACCTTCTGTTGTCAGAGTGTGACCTAAATATTCTGTAGTTCGACTAAAGAAATTACACTTATCAATTTGAATCTTCAGATTATGTTCTCTAAGTTTATTGAACACTTTTTCTATATTTACAGTGTGTTCTTCTAAGGTCGTACTAAAAATAAGAATATCGTCCAGATAAACTACGCAAATTCGATTAATGTGCTCTCTTAAAACTGCATTTATTAGTTTTTAGAAAGTTGCAGGGGCATTTTTGAGTCCAAACGGCATTCGTATAAACTCATAATGTCCAAGAGGCGCTGAAAATGCGGTTTTCTTTCTGTCATCTTCTTTGACTAATACTTGATGAAATCCTTTGGCAAAGTCCAAGGTAGTGAAGTATTGTGATCGCCCTAATTTTTCCAATATAGTTTCTATGTTAGGGATTGGATATTTGTCTGATATAGAAACTTCGTTAAGTTTTCTATAATCGATCACTATTCTCCATTTCTTTTCACCAGAATTATCGATTTTCTTCGGAACAATCCATAATGGTGAGTTGTATGGTGAATTACTTTCTTTGATAATACCTTGTGACAACTTTTCTTTTATTTGTCTATTTATTTCTGTTTCATGTATTTGGGGATATCTGTATATTTTTGAGTATATAGGTTTTTCTACAGAGGTTATAATTTCATGTTGGATCTCGTGAGTATGTGAACGTTTTTGCCCTTCTTGGTAAAAGAGATCTCTATTTTTGTTAATTAATTTTCGTAGTTCCCTTTTTTCTTCCCTATTCATGTCTTCGCGTTCTAATTTTTCTAGTTGTAATTTAGGTTCTTCTAATGTATGTATTTCCTCGTATTTGAGTGGGCAAGAGTTAATGAATTTCGTTTTTGTGTTATTTATTTCTATGTATTCCTCTTCTAAGTTAATTATTGCTTGCAGAGGTTTGAGTAGGTTTTGACCTATAAGTCCATCGAATGGTTTATTATAAAAAGGAGTTAATTTCCAACGCATATAGCTCTTCTCATTGAACTCGTTTGGCAATGGTGTTATTATCTCAGTGTTTATTGAGATTTGTCCGTTAAGAGTGTTACAGGGGATTGTGTTTTCTAATTTTATTCTTTTGTAATATGGCAGTTTGTCTGAGTTTAGAAAAGTGGTTGTTGACCCTGTGTCTATTAGGAATTTTAATTTGTCATTACCTATTGTCAATTCGATTACTGGTAAAGTTCCTGTTAAACTGGTCACTTGAAAATTTTCATGGTCCAAGTTTTGATTTGTGTTGTAGATATGGTCCACTTGCATTAGTTCAACCGAATTGTTTCTTGCCTGGGTGTAATTTCTGCCTGTATAGTTTGTCTGATTTCGTCTTGTTTGATTAGAGTTATTCGGAAAACTTTGGTTCCAGTTTGTATTGTGATGGTATGTGTTGTTGGTATTGTAGTTATTGTTATTATGTTGTCTCATTTGGTTGGAATTGTTTCCGTATGTATTGTGATTATTTTGTCTAGTTTGTCTAGAATTGTTTTCGTATGTATTGTTATTATTTTGTCTAGTTTGCATAGAATTGTTTTCGTATGTGTTGTTGTATTGGTATGTATTATTTCTATTGTAATAATGTGTTGGGTCGTTATTGTCTCTTTGTAGGTTTTCTCTATAGTCATTATGTCTGGAGAATTGATTTCTATTAAAATTTTGGTTGTTAGGTCTATTTGTTCTATTTTCGTAATTATTTGGTTTGTTATAATGTCTAAGCATTCCTGTTTCTTCTAAAGTATAATATGCTTCTCTAAGTGTTTCTATGTTCCTATTGTAAATTATACTTGATAAATTGGGATTAATTCCATTTAAAAATATTTTTAGTATAAGGGATTCATTCGACGTTGGGGAAAATTCGCTAGGTTTTTTCTCATCGAATTCGTATTTACCGTTTAATTTGTCTAATATTCTCCGGAGATCCCTATAGTATGAGCTTACGGATGAATTGTTACATGCCATTGCTTCATGGTGCAATTTGTGATATGTTTCCCTAATTCCGAAGTTTTTAATTAATTCTGTTTTTATCCCTTCCCACGTTGGATTGGGTCCTAATGTCCTTATGCAATGGAGAGCGGCTCCTTGAATTTTATTGCGGACATGTCGTTGCTAAATGAAATTTTTCAACGCTTGGTTTTCATTAAAAAGTGGCAGGATAAGCTCTACGTCCCTTATAAAAGAGGACAAGTTATATCTTCCATCCCCGTGAAATTCTTTTATTTTCGCGGCTTCCCTTATTAATTCGACTGCCGGTATTTCGTCTGACATTTTTTTTGATTTGTAAATAGATTTTCTATATTTTTAAAATTTAAAAAGTATTCTTTCTCAATACCACTAATTAAAACCAAAAGACATGAAACTAACTTATTTTCTAAACAGTGTATGAATTTATAAATGTACAGTGTATGAATTTATGAATATAAATCTAATATTTAAAATAAGTGTTGCTCACTTTTACTTCCTCCTTTGTAGTGGTGTTCTTGGTGTTGTACGGCTTGCAATTAGAGATGAGGTGGGGTTCTTCTTACCCTTGTTGTTCACGAATTCTTTTTGTTGTTGTTGTTGTTGGGGTGTTTGTCACCCTTTAATTGTCTTTCTTTTTTTTTTTTTATTTACACCAAAACTTTATTTACTAATTTTCTAGAAGCTGTTACTATTTCCAAAATTCCGTCACTTTTACTTAATAATTTAGTTAAATGTTACTGTTTATTTAATAATTTTCAATAATTGTTTTGTCTTTTGATTAAACACCAAAACTGTATTTAATAATTTTCTATAATTGTTTCTCTTTTGATTAAATACCACGCGAATTATGTTTTCTTCTTTATTTTATCTTTATAAGAATAAGACACCTTTAATTTTAACTTTAAGTCTTCTACTTTGAATATTGTTCATTTAATTCCTCACGGTACACTTTTTTAATTTTTTTTATTTTAATGGTTAACCGGGAAAGTTGTCAATTTCGTTCGATTTGAAGCACTTTTATATTTCAGCTAGTTTTTTTTTTTTGTTTTATATTTATTTAATAAAATAATTCACCGTACTTATCGCGTAAGTTATATGTTCGATTTATCATCTTCGGATGATAAGTTAACCGACTGCGCCAATTATGTTTTCTTAAACTCCACTTGAGTGAAATGAAGGAAAACACTTTTAAATAAAATTTATATTTTATTCAATTTCGAATTTAACAAACGTCTGCTCTTCAGAGTGCCGTTTTGTAAACTAAACTTACTCTAACATAAAATCTTATATCTAGGTTTGTTTCTCTACGTTGCAATATAATATCTTTATCACAATGGATATTATATTGCAATTAGTGTAATATTCATTTTCGTGTTTCCACGAGTTCTTGCTAATTATCTTTGAGTTTGTTCATCTGGATGAAATGTGCAATTAGGTAACATATGTTGTGATATACATTATATTCTAATTTGGTTATTCCATATTTTACGTTTCTTTGAATTTTTGTAGTTAGTAACCTTTTGAGTTTTGTTCTTAATAATATTTCTGTCTAGACAAAATGTGTAATTAGGTTACACATTTTGGTTGATGGGTTTTTGTGTCGTCAAGGATTCTTTGACGTAACACCTCCCCCTTTTAATTCGAAACTCTCCTGAGTTTTGTGTTTAATTCAATTATATAAAAAATAAGAACAGGTAGTAAAAATGCTTATGATTATTACAATTATAATTGTCCAATTATACCAAATATATTGTTTTTTTTTTTTTTTTTTATTAAATTTTAGTTCTTCTATGATAGTGTGGTATTATATTTATATATTTAATTCAAATTAGTCTTCATTACAAAATGTTGTACAAATTCTTTTTCTTTATCGTTATAAATTACAAACAAAATTTTTGTTTTTATTATTGAACACAAGTTCTTCATAATTTTCATTGGATAGAGTTGTTATAAATGAATATTTAGTTCTTATTATGTCTTTTGGGATTTTTGTGAATAATATTATTTTTTCTTTCTTGTATTCTGCGATACCGAGTCTGATATATATTTTTTTGTTTTTTGAAAGTTAAGTTGAAATGATCTTTAATATCTATATTTTATTAAGTTGGTGATTATGCTTTGATTATTTTCGTCAATTATTCCTAAATGTTCTTGTCGTTGTGTGGATCAGTGTTGTTACTGTCATTATTGTAAGTGTTAACGTCTAGTTTTATATTTATCGGGTGTATATTTTCTAGTTTAAGTTTTCTATATTTAGGTTAGTCTTTGTGTCTTAATGCTTTATAATTTCTTACGTAACCTTCATCTTGGTTTGGTCTATAGGTTTCTCGTTTTTCATTGCGCTTGTTAATGGTTTTTTCTTTGTAGTCTTTTAAAAGTTTTTCTATTTGTTTTCTATCGACTTTCCCTTCTATTACGTCTATTGGCTTTGCTTTAATGACGGAGTGAATAGATTTATTATACCATTCTACACATTTGAAAAGTCTTTCTTGAATTGATAATTCGGATTTTTCGGTTTCCAAAACTCTAAGTTTTTCTCCTAATGTATTATGAAATCTTTCAATATCTGAATTACCTGTATGACTATTTGGCTTTGTGAAGTGTGTTTCTACTTCTTCTAACCTTAAAAATTCCTTGATGTTAATTGAATTGAATTGGTTGTCTAAAATGATTAATTTGGGTTTGCCTTTAATGGAAAAGTATAGTCGTATTTTTTCAATGATTGTAACGCTATTTCTGTCTTCTAAATTTAGTATTACTGCATGTTTTGAGAATTTGTCGATAAATGATAAAAAGATATGTCTCTTGTTTATATATACATCGATGTGAACTATCTGATTTACGTTATTGGGGGTTTCAGTTATATGGAACTTTGGTTTAATTGGTTTCCTATCATATTTTGCTTTATTGCAAGTATCGCAATTGTTAATGTACTTTTGGATATATGTTTTTAAATTTTTGCAATATATAATTTTTCTTAGTCCTTCGTAATTTTCGTTAATTCCTGTATGTCCTGTTTCGTTCCTATGATATTTTGCAATGTATCTATATGTTTCGTCTTCATTCCTCATGTCTTTTGCATGGTAGGTGCATTTATAAAATTTCAACTTTGTATTGAATAGTTTGATTAATTTTTGTTGTACTTTGTTATATATATGGTCAGAAAGTTCTGAAAAAATTCCTATTTTCCCTGATTTTATAAATCTGCGAAGTATATCAGTCATGAAGTTGTTTTCAATGTCGTTTGTACTTATGTAAATTTTTGGTTTGTCTTCTATAATTTCGATTTCTTTTGTTTTAGTATGTGTCAATATAATTTGTTTCTGGAATCTATTAACAACTGTTTCTAAAATTGGAAAATGATCATTTTGTTCTTCTTCTTGTGAGTGTATTGTTGCAGCTGTGCTCATGTTATCATTTTGTTCTTCTAAATCTATGGCATTTATTTCTCCTGTATTTGCATTTATTCTGGATAGAAAGTCTGCAACTTTGTTTTCTGTGCCCTTAATGTAATTTATATTTATGTCGTATTCTCCAAGTTTAAGCAACCATCTTTGTAATCTAGGGTTTATATCTTTCCCTTTATGTTCACTTTGGAGCCATTTGAGAGGTTGATGATCCGTGAGTAGATCGAAAGTTCTACCATAAATATATGGGCGAAAGTAGTTAACGGCCCAAACGATACCAAGAAGTTCTTTTCCGTTGTGGAGTATTTTTTCTCATGGTCGTTTAGAGTTCTACTTGCAAAGCTTAGTGGGTGGTTGTCCCGTGTAAGGACTGCGCCTAAAGCAAAATCGCTGGCGTCCGTTATTAACTTAAATCTTTTGTTGAAATCTGGATATTTTAAAATTTGTGCTTCCATGAGGAATTTTTTAAGCTTCTGAAATGAATCTGTATATTGAGGGTCTTTTTTATCAATTTTAGAATTTGTCTTCAAATACTTTATCATACCGTGGGCAACCTTTGCATAGTCTTTAATAAACTTGCGATAGTATCCGGTCATTCCCAGGAATGATTTTATTTGTTTTTGGGTTTCCGGTAATTTAAGCTTCTGTATATTTTCAATTTTATTCATATTAGGTTTAATACCTTCTGTTGTCAGAGTGTGACCTAAATATTCTGTAGTTCGACTAAAGAAATTACACTTATCAATTTGAATCTTCAGATTATGTTCTCTAAGTTTATTGAACACTTTTTCTATATTTACAGTGTGTTCTTCTAAGGTCGTACTAAAAATAAGAATATCGTCCAGATAAACTACGCAAATTCGATTAATGTGCTCTCTTAAAACTGCATTTATTAGTTTTTAGAAAGTTGCAGGGGCATTTTTGAGTCCAAACGGCATTCGTATAAACTCATAATGTCCAAGAGGCGCTGAAAATGCGGTTTTCTTTCTGTCATCTTCTTTGACTAATACTTGATGAAATCCTTTGGCAAAGTCCAAGGTAGTGAAGTATTGTGATCGCCCTAATTTTTCCAATATAGTTTCTATGTTAGGGATTGGATATTTGTCTGATATAGAAACTTCGTTAAGTTTTCTATAATCGATCACTATTCTCCATTTCTTTTCACCAGAATTATCGATTTTCTTCGGAACAATCCATAATGGTGAGTTGTATGGTGAATTACTTTCTTTGATAATACCTTGTGACAACTTTTCTTTTATTTGTCTATTTATTTCTGTTTCATGTATTTGGGGATATCTGTATATTTTTGAGTATATAGGTTTTTCTACAGAGGTTATAATTTCATGTTGGATCTCGTGAGTATGTGAACGTTTTTGCCCTTCTTGGTAAAAGAGATCTCTATTTTTGTTAATTAATTTTCGTAGTTCCCTTTTTTCTTCCCTATTCATGTCTTCGCGTTCTAATTTTTCTAGTTGTAATTTAGGTTCTTCTAATGTATGTATTTCCTCGTATTTGAGTGGGCAAGAGTTAATGAATTTCGTTTTTGTGTTATTTATTTCTATGTATTCCTCTTCTAAGTTAATTATTGCTTGCAGAGGTTTGAGTAGGTTTTGACCTATAAGTCCATCGAATGGTTTATTATAAAAAGGAGTTAATTTCCAACGCATATAGCTCTTCTCATTGAACTCGTTTGGCAATGGTGTTATTATCTCAGTGTTTATTGAGATTTGTCCGTTAAGAGTGTTACAGGGGATTGTGTTTTCTAATTTTATTCTTTTGTAATATGGCAGTTTGTCTGAGTTTAGAAAAGTGGTTGTTGACCCTGTGTCTATTAGGAATTTTAATTTGTCATTACCTATTGTCAATTCGATTACTGGTAAAGTTCCTGTTAAACTGGTCACTTGAAAATTTTCATGGTCCAAGTTTTGATTTGTGTTGTAGATATGGTCCACTTGCATTAGTTCAACCGAATTGTTTCTTGCCTGGGTGTAATTTCTGCCTGTATAGTTTGTCTGATTTCGTCTTGTTTGATTAGAGTTATTCGGAAAACTTTGGTTCCAGTTTGTATTGTGATGGTATGTGTTGTTGGTATTGTAGTTATTGTTATTATGTTGTCTCATTTGGTTGGAATTGTTTCCGTATGTATTGTGATTATTTTGTCTAGTTTGTCTAGAATTGTTTTCGTATGTATTGTTATTATTTTGTCTAGTTTGCATAGAATTGTTTTCGTATGTGTTGTTGTATTGGTATGTATTATTTCTATTGTAATAATGTGTTGGGTCGTTATTGTCTCTTTGTAGGTTTTCTCTATAGTCATTATGTCTGGAGAATTGATTTCTATTAAAATTTTGGTTGTTAGGTCTATTTGTTCTATTTTCGTAATTATTTGGTTTGTTATAATGTCTAAGCATTCCTGTTTCTTCTAAAGTATAATATGCTTCTCTAAGTGTTTCTATGTTCCTATTGTAAATTATACTTGATAAATTGGGATTAATTCCATTTAAAAATATTTTTAGTATAAGGGATTCATTCGACGTTGGGGAAAATTCGCTAGGTTTTTTCTCATCGAATTCGTATTTACCGTTTAATTTGTCTAATATTCTCCGGAGATCCCTATAGTATGAGCTTACGGATGAATTGTTACATGCCATTGCTTCATGGTGCAATTTGTGATATGTTTCCCTAATTCCGAAGTTTTTAATTAATTCTGTTTTTATCCCTTCCCACGTTGGATTGGGTCCTAATGTCCTTATGCAATGGAGAGCGGCTCCTTGAATTTTATTGCGGACATGTCGTTGCTAAATGAAATTTTTCAACGCTTGGTTTTCATTAAAAAGTGGCAGGATAAGCTCTACGTCCCTTATAAAAGAGGACAAGTTATATCTTCCATCCCCGTGAAATTCTTTTATTTTCGCGGCTTCCCTTATTAATTCGACTGCCGGTATTTCGTCTGACATTTTTTTTGATTTGTAAATAGATTTTCTATATTTTTAAAATTTAAAAAGTATTCTTTCTCAATACCACTAATTAAAACCAAAAGACATGAAACTAACTTATTTTCTAAACAGTGTATGAATTTATAAATGTACAGTGTATGAATTTATGAATATAAATCTAATATTTAAAATAAGTGTTGCTCACTTTTACTTCCTCCTTTGTAGTGGTGTTCTTGGTGTTGTACGGCTTGCAATTAGAGATGAGGTGGGGTTCTTCTTACCCTTGTTGTTCACGAATTCTTTTTGTTGTTGTTGTTGTTGGGGTGTTTGTCACCCTTTAATTGTCTTTCTTTTTTTTTTTTTATTTACACCAAAACTTTATTTACTAATTTTCTAGAAGCTGTTACTATTTCCAAAATTCCGTCACTTTTACTTAATAATTTAGTTAAATGTTACTGTTTATTTAATAATTTTCAATAATTGTTTTGTCTTTTGATTAAACACCAAAACTGTATTTAATAATTTTCTATAATTGTTTCTCTTTTGATTAAATACCACGCGAATTATGTTTTCTTCTTTATTTTATCTTTATAAGAATAAGACACCTTTAATTTTAACTTTAAGTCTTCTACTTTGAATATTGTTCATTTAATTCCTCACGGTACACTTTTTTAATTTTTTTTATTTTAATGGTTAACCGGGAAAGTTGTCAATTTCGTTCGATTTGAAGCACTTTTATATTTCAGCTAGTTTTTTTTTTTTGTTTTATATTTATTTAATAAAATAATTCACCGTACTTATCGCGTAAGTTATATGTTCGATTTATCATCTTCGGATGATAAGTTAACCGACTGCGCCAATTATGTTTTCTTAAACTCCACTTGAGTGAAATGAAGGAAAACACTTTTAAATAAAATTTATATTTTATTCAATTTCGAATTTAACAAACGTCTGCTCTTCAGAGTGCCGTTTTGTAAACTAAACTTACTCTAACATAAAATCTTATATCTAGGTTTGTTTCTCTACGTTGCAATATAATATCTT
Source organism: Microdon myrmicae (assembly GCA_963931805.1). NCBI lineage: Eukaryota > Metazoa > Arthropoda > Insecta > Diptera > Syrphidae > Microdon > Microdon myrmicae. Next base: position 68,824,579 of record OZ007497.1, read on the forward strand.
TATCACAATGGATATTATATTGCAATTAGTGTAATATTCATTTTCGTGTTTCCACGAGTTCTTGCTAATTATCTTTGAGTTTGTTCATCTGGATGAAATGTGCAATTAGGTAACATATGTTGTGATATACATTATATTCTAATTTGGTTATTCCATATTTTACGTTTCTTTGAATTTTTGTAGTTAGTAACCTTTTGAGTTTTGTTCTTAATAATATTTCTGTCTAGACAAAATGTGTAATTAGGTTACACATTTTGGTTGATGGGTTTTTGTGTCGTCAAGGATTCTTTGACGTAACACGCGTTAGTGTAAAAATAAAAGGTACTGAGTGGGTATATCCTGTCGATTGATGAGTTTCGAAGAGGTTGATCGGGATCTTCTTATGTATGGAAGAAATTAAATTTGCTATCATTTGCAACGAATGAAAAAGATTGTGGGTAATGAATAAAAGATCATCTGATGAAGAGACTATGAGACTGTGGAGCCTTGGATAGAAGAATACAATAGCTACGGGACGTGGATTTGATACCATCCGAAACCATAGGGATTGATCGGAGAGAAAGATCTCTTATCCACTGAATATACAGCTCTAGAGGAACAATTTTGACAAGTGATCCGGATGTTAAAATGTGTCCAACGTTTTTGAAATATTCAATACGACAGCCTTACATCTATCGAAGTAGTGGAATGAGTTTTTTTATTTTTTTTTATTAGACTTCTCTCGGGAGAGGCGAACCTATAGCGCCGAGTGGGCGCCCCGAGATACCATCAAATAACTGTTGCAGTTCTTTCTGAATAGTTGCAGGTTGTAACGCTCCGGGAACATTCGCGTGGGAAGGGAGTTCCACAACTTTCCCGTTCTGTAACGGAACGAGGTTTGATGCAAGGATGTTCGCGCCATCGGGAGAGGAATCCGTTGGATTGTCTTGTGGAGCGCATATAAGCCGAATTGCGTGGAAAAATACCAAGAATCTCCGAAGAACAGTACCCGTGATAATATCTGTAAAACAGACAGAGGTCGGTTACGCGCCTTCGATGTGATAGCGACTGTACTCCCGACGTCAGCGCCGAGTCCCCGATCAGGCAGATCGCTCGTCTCTGTATGCTCTCAAGTAGGTCGAGAGTATGTTTAGGAGCGGAGCTCCAAACATGAGAGCAATATTCCAGCGCGGGTCTAATTTGGGATTTATATAGGAGAAGAAGTTAGGCCGGAGTAAAATATTTCTTGGCTCTAAAAAGATACCTCCGTTTTCCTGAGGCTGACCTGGCGATACTCGACACGTGTTTATGCCATGATACATTCCCACAGACCGCGGCGCCGAGCAATTTCAAACTTTCCCCAGCCACGAGGGTCCGGCCATTCATCATCAGCTGTGGAACCGATGATCCAATTTTCTTTGTGAATGTTGTATTTTGTGTCTTCGTTGCATTGAAGTCGACAAGATTGGCCCTTCCCCACTGCAGGACCCTATGTAGATCCTGATTCAGAGAGTCAATCTGTCTACATCTCAGCTGATGCGACGCAGATGCACCAATCGGCCGAACACTCGAAAAGGAGGAAACAAGCGTACTATCATTCGCAAAACTGAACACTTTGTTATCCGTTGTCTCCAACAAATGATTTATGTGCGGCAAGAACAAGGTTGGAGCCAAAATAGAACCCTGGGGCACCCCCGAATTAACAGGATACAGATCCGAACACTCGCCGTCCACAACAATCCGGATCGATCGATTCTTGAGGAAGCTCCTCGTCCAGTCGCAAAGCTGTTCGGAAAGTCCATATGAATGAAGTTTGCTAAGCAATGCCCCATGCCAGACGCGGTCAAAAGTCTTGGAGATATCCAATGCGACCGCCCTTGACTCATCATGCCGTTCAATCGCAGATGTCCATATATCGGTTATAAGTGTCAAATGGTCTCCCGTGAACCGCCTGCCACGGAATCCGTATTGACGATCATTCAGAAGTCCGTTGAATTCCAAATACTTAACTAACTCTGTATTGATGACTATGCTATCAGATGGTAATTTTGTGGGAGACACTTTTTTCCCGTCTTTGGGATTGGCTGAACTCGAGCGATTTTCGAGCAGGCAGGAAAGGTCCTTCGTGCATAAGATAAGCGGAAGAGTCTGCCAAAAACCGGCGATAGTTCTGGAGCACAGTTCTTAAGGACTATTGCAGATATTCCGCCCGGGCCGATTGCCTTCCTACAATTCAGTTCACGTAGAATGCGTTGAATAGTGGCCGGACGAAATCTCACATCCCGAATCGAAGACCGTATCGACGAGATCACAGGTGGCTCCAAGAGGCCGGGATCGAGGTTTGAATTCGCGGAAAATAAATTCGCGAACACATTAGCTTTATCCTTAGAATTCGTGACTAACGTCCCGCTGCCTGTCACCAACGAAGGGAAAGAGGAGGAGGTGAAGTTACCGCTGACAGTAGTAGTTTGCCATTAACCAGAAGGAGCGCGAACCAGTTGGGCCACGAAGGAGCTTATTGATCACCCTGTCGTTGTGAGCCTTCTTCGCGGTATCAATCGCCTGGTTGCACGCGTTTCTGATTCTAACAAAACTCGTTCTGTTAACATCGGTGGGATTGGAGCGCCATTGCTTAAAAGCTGTATTTTTTGCCTCTGTAATCAGCTCGCATTTTTTATCAAACCAAGGTTTATCAGACGAACTTCGTTTGATGGAATGTGGAATATACATCTCCATTCCCAGAAGAATAATCTCTGATATCGACTCCGCGCAAGCGTTAACATCGGAATTTCCGAAGCACACCTCGGACCATGGAAAGGATGCGAAGAAATCTCGCAAATCGCACCAGTTAGCAGCTCCATACTTCCATACATGGCGAATCTGTCTAGGTCGGTTATTCGCTTGATATGCAAGTGGTTGCGCGACAGATACCAAGCAGTGATCTGAGTTTCCCAGTGGGGCAGATGTCAAAAACAGACCCAGGATGTTCGCATAATTGCCTCGGGCATGCGCCATTCGCGTTGGCTCCCTCACGAGTTGAGTCAAGTTGTGGCTTACAGCAAACATTTCCGCCAGCCTCCCAGCCTCGTCGGTTCTGTTAGAATGTAACAACCAGCCGGATTTGTGCACATTAAAATCGCCAAGGACAACAACTTCAGAAGCTGGGTGGTTGATCTGTATCCAGTCGACGGTATGTGAAAGATATTCGAAAAATGTCGCCGTCCGCTCGTCATCCGGGGAGCGGTAAAGACAACAAAGAATTTTAACGGAATTCCTCAGCATGACCCTCAACCATATGATGTCGATATTATTGCGTTCCAACGCCTCCATCCCCTGGCAAGCCAGATTGGACCGCGCGAAAACGCAGACTCCGCCCTTAAAACGGAATCTCGAATGTAAGTCGTATCCTGAGCAGCGAAGATATGTAGAATCAGTTCACGAATCGACCTGGGTCTCAGTTAGGGCAAGGATATCACGTTTCGTTGTTTGCAAATATTGGTGGACGGCGTTTACATTCGTATTGGTGAAACCGATGTCCCTGATGTTACAAAATGCCGGCACCAGTCGAGCGTGGGTAGAGCCTCTAGAGCGAGCCCAGTTATGCGATGATGAACCTCTTAAAGTTCCATTATTTATTATGATATCTGTATGATGTTCCCCCTGACATAGTCCCCTCCGGAGATCCGAATGGGAGACTAGTTTACCTCCAGAATTCTTTATATCAGACGGTACCATCATGACTTATTTCCGCGTCCGTCCGGACCATCAGCCACACATCCGAAACACCGTCGAAGATTTCTCTCGGCGATATCGCCGAATGTACAGCGTGACGGGGTGGTATCTCACCTTGGGACCGACTACCTCCTAACCAACCTTTTCTCGAACCGGTCCATCAGCCAAGCTGCGAAAGATGGCCAGGAAGTTCTTTCGACCATTTCACGAAGCCTAAAGCTTGATGGGGTGGTATTTCACCGGGCGCACAGGGGTTGAGTCCCCGGCCACCACTCGGCCTTTAGTCGCCTCTTACGACAAGCCGGCCTAGCTGTGAGTATATTCTAACGCCCTACTCACAGGGATAAAAGTGGTTAAAATTTTTGGTAAAATACGCCATCTGATCCCATGTTGACTAGTTGCGTCATGTGAGGTATCATTTGGTGCCAGATATTTCGAAAGTTGAACAGTAATGAGTATTTCGATAACCTTCGACAATAAAGGAGTTAGTGCTATTGATCGACAAGAATAGGGGATTGACCTGTCGCCCTTTTTGAAATTTGGTTTAATATTCGTGGTCTTCTATCTGTTTGGAGATTGGCAACATCGATAGGACAGGCGGAAGCGTTCTCGAAGCAGTTTAACGACTGAAGAAGAACTTCAAAATAATCGGGAAATGCCACCCAGCTCAGGGGATTTTTTAATGTTAAGGTCTTTGGAAAGGATGTGGGGGTAATATTTTTGATGCCCCGAAGTTTACACTAACAGGTCAATTGAAATGTCCCCGGCCTGACACATAGATGGCGGCACTAGAATTAAATCCATATGATTTTTAGTTAGCCCTAACCTTCAAAAGACGCATGTATAAATTTGACAGATGTCGGATCATTAGTTTGTGAATTATAGTATTTTGAGTGAAGCAACTTATGTTATTGTGAAAAAAATGGATAAAAGGGAATTTCGCGTGTTGATAAAATATTGCTTTTTGAAGGGAAAAAATACAGTTGAAGCAAAAACTTGGCTTGATGACGAGTTTGCAGACGCCGCCCCAGGAAAATCAACCATCAAGGATTGGTATGCTAAGTTTAGACGTGGTGAAATGAGCACCGAAGACGGTGAACGCAGTGGACGCCCAAAAGAGGTTGTTACCGACGAAAACATTAGAAAAATCCACAAAATGATTTTGAATGATCGTAAATTGAAATTGAATGAAATAGCAGGCACTCTAAAGATATCAACTGAACGTGTACATCATATCGTTCACGAATATTTGGGTATGAGAAAGCTCTGTGCAAAGTGGGTGCCGCGAGTTAATATTTTGGTTAATTTACTGGATAGTAAAACAAGGTTATTTTCCAAAGACTTATAGTCCTTTATTGGATAATATAACTTTACCTATCTATCCTAGATTATAAACTGCCCTGTTAACTGAATTTCATTCATATTTATACCTAAGTCTAAGTTCGACACATCTCGATACTCCCACGGTTGCTTGTGCGGCTTATCTTTGATGTTCCCATGGTTCGTTCTTGTGCGGCTTATCGCTATGTTCCCATGGTTATCTGCAAGTGTAGATATTTCCTTATCTTGGGGTTTGTGTGAATCGTTAACTCGCGCGAGCTCACTTTTGACCAAAAACAACGACAAGTTGATGATTCGGAGCAGTGTTTGGAGATGATCAAGCGTAATAAACCCGAGTTTTTGCATCGGTATGTGACAATGGATGAAACATGGCTCCATCATTTCACTCCGAAGTCCAATCGACAGTCATCCGAGTGGACTGCACACGATGAACCCGCCCCAAAGCGTGGAAAAACGCAACAGTCGGCTGGCAAGGTTATGGCGTCTGTATTTTGGGATGCGCGCGGAATAATTTTCATTGACTATCTTGAAAAAGGAAGGACCATCAACAGCGACTATTACACAGCGTTATTGGGCCGTTTGAAGGGCGAACTCGCCGAAAAACGACCGCATTTGAAGAAAAAGAAAGTGCTGCTTCACCAAGACAGTGAAAACGATGGCAAAAATCCATGAACTGGGGTTCGAATCGCTTCCGCATCCACCGTATTCTCCAGATCTGGCCCCCAGCGACTATTTCCTGTTCTCAGATCTCAAAAGAATGCTCGCTGGGAGGAAATTTTCGTCGAATGAAGAGGTGATCGCCGAAACTGAGGCCTATTTTGAAGCAAAGGACAAATCGTACTACAAAAAAGGTATCGAAAAGTTGGAGGGTCGCTATAATCGGTGTATCACCCTCGAAGGGAATTATGTTGTTTAAAAAAAACGAATTTTGCCAAAAAAATGTGTTTTACTATGGAAGGCCGGGGACTTTTCAATTGACCGTTTACATGTGAGAGCATGTAATAAAATTTTGTTTTACTTTCTGATAATGCAAGAACTTTGTCCAACTAGAATTAAGCCACATATTCGAATCGAGTTTGATACACTTCACCCTGTATGGAATATAAAGTAGAATCATATCTGTTAATGTGTCCCTTAAGGCATAAACAAGCGGAAGAAATAACGATCAAATTAACTTTCCAATAAATGATCCTTCCAGTTGGTTTTCTCGTAGAGTCATGCTATCCTTTTGGAATCTTTGCCATTGACGCTGCTGTTGGTTAAAGGAAATTTAGCTAACAGAACTCAGTGGCCTGAAGGGCACAAGTGTCAAGGATATAAATACTCTTCTACTGTCAAAAATAAACTAAACAAATCTATGTACACTCTTTTGAAAATCTAATCATTAAAACCCACGAAATTCAAAAACCAGCTTTGGTTTAGAGCACATTTCGTATTATGTTGGGTTACATCTGTTATACATATAATCCTGCTGTTAAAAGACAACATTCCGTTTTCAATGAATTTCTTGTGTAGTAGTTATGGCAGCGTAAGCCTTGGAAGGGTGTCCTTTTGTATGACAAAGAGAGCTATGTATAGATGGTGCACGGTCTACGAAAAAATTGTACATCATTAAATCTTTTTCGGGTCCGTGTCTGTTGTCTAGTATCCGAAATAATAGTCCTACAAATCCAGAGTATTAATCTCACGTTAACCTTCGTCTGGCGTGGACATTTGTATTAATTTTTCTATCTACTGTTTGATATTTGGTTTCAGAAACCATGATCACACTCTTATCCATCCAATATACAATAATTACGGAACACGTATATTGTAGTCCCTATAATTGCTCCTATTCAACTGGTAGCTGTGGCTAAGTAAACGGCCCTTAACTCATTTCATTTTGGCATTCGTTGTAAATCTAATGCGCCCAGTAATTTTGTATTTCAGCGGTAACATCCATTAAATTTTACGCACACATTCCCCAAATAATCACAACACGCAACTCTATTAATATAGTTATATCACAGAATTCAATTACAATTTTCCACGAGAGAGCCGACCGTGTAATAAATTTATTCACAAAATTACTCTAAGTGATTAGACGGATATTCCGCCGATTTAGATTTGATATTATTAAGTTGGAACAAATTTTCGAGTTCACGAGTAATTTTTGTTTGCATTGTACTGATGTAACGGAATATAAAGTTTGGTAGATTGTAGTTTTGCGTATATTAGCGTGGAGTATTGATTTCTTTAGTGTACCGAGGTGTAAAGTTTCTTTGTCAAAAACAAGGTACCCATTAATGAAGCTGCAAACTAGTTTTGTGTAAAATTCCGCAACAAATTTGTTAATATGAACATTCCATTGGATGTTTAAGAATTCTAATACCTCGTTGAATTTTTCATAATACGCCTTTACGAAAACTGAATTTGTTAGATTGTACGGGTTCCGGCAAGGGAGTAATTGAAGCAGGGTAGTGGTTTTGTATATGTGCTTCAACTTGTAAGGTATTAATTACATGCCAACCAAACTAAGACAATTTTTTGATCCTTAGGGTACATTTGTTATTTCTCGGTGGTCATCTGTGGAAAATTATGTTCTGTTACTCCAAGTGGTACGTAAATAGTTTGATCTATTTTATATTACGACGGTCGTTCAAAAAATCCTTAGAAAAATATTTTATCTTGATTTCATCGCTTGACCGGTGCAATAACTACCCTTACCACTCCCCAATTGTTTTTCCCCCTTTCCAAAAAAGCGAACTGCTATCACCCTGTTGGCCGATTTATTTCCCTTCATCTTCTTCTAAGCCCACTCATGTTCTAAAATCTACTGTTTTCAGTGTTCTTGTGTGGGGAGTGCAGACGTGCACCCATGCTTCTCCCCGAGGTATGTTTCGATGCAGAAACGCACCAGGATTGCAATGCAAGAGCACCAAACAGTCCCAGAGTGGACCACATGTTTACTCCCTACTGAGAGTAAATGCTGCACACGTCTTGCCGAGATTTTGTTCACAGCCAATTTTATGTGCAGTTGTCTAGTCTATAAAAAAACCGTCTTGATGTTGTGACCGCCATTTCTTGAATGTTCTAAAGAGTTAGTTTGATGGTATACGTCTAAACTTTTTTTTTATACTAAAATCTTTAATATAATAGTGGACAGGTTTATGAATACTTGACAGTTTCGAGTGATCCACCAACTCTATTTAAAGAATACGATTTGTTAAGTTCTGTTATGTTATGTTATTTTCTTTTAATTGTAGCTGTGATCTTCCGTCGGGTAAGATCCCACCTGATGTGGGAAGGTCCGCCTTGGTTGGTCCAAAGGGTTGCAGGTGACCATCGTTTAGTTCGAAGAAAAAGTATGGTTCTATGAGAAAGCCAACTGGGAAGGTCTGAACGACTTTTTTGGGAGGTTAAGTTGGTCGTTATTTTTCCTCAATAACGATTTTGACTCTATAGCGGACACATTGCCAGGCACGATTCTACTTGGCATACGAACCTTTATTCCACACATGGTAAAGAATATCAAACCCAAGAGATACAGGTGGTTCGATTCCTGGTGCAGAGAAGCCATTAAGGCTAAAGAGTTGAGCTTCCGGTTGTTTAAATCAAACAATATTGAGGAAAATCGAAAACGATTCAATAGAGTTAGAAATGACTGCAATGTGTATATTCAGCGCGCTAAGTTCTTGGATGACCATAGGGTGAGACAAAAAATACTGCACTCTCTCACAGGTAGTAGAAACTTATGGGCATTCCTGAAAAACATTCAAAACTTAGTCTCCTCATCCAATCCGCTGTGACAACCGACACACGTTAAACTCGAATTTCTCTTTTAATTTTTTTTAAATCGCGGTTACTCCTGACACACGTATCTCGTCTGGCGGTTCCATCTCCTCGGTGGGGTTCGCTATCAACTGATGCTCGAAGTATACTGTTCTAATTAATTTTCCCTATTCATTCCCAATTCTCTTCTGTAAAAACAATTTCCATCATGATCATCATTCTCATTTCCTTATCTGTTCTTTGTTTGAAGGATCGAGCGTACCGCCACTTATTTCTCGATCCGTTCATGGGATTTGTTTGCGTTACCCATCTGGCTTAAGACAACACGAGTTTTCGTACGCTTCAGATGGGTAACAAAGGAACCGTGGGATTTTGATGTAGGTTTCTAGATCGCGTTTCCATATGTCAGTCATATGTTATAGTCCTTTGTCAATTGTAACAATCGTACTATATATATTAATCCTATAAGAGTTTTAATAAAACAAAGCAAACAAAGAATTGTTATTGAGTTTTGTTCCAAGACTTCTTTGAATTTAATTTTAAGTGACGTTCGCAGAACGCAATCAGTGAAAATTAAAAGATCGATTTTTGTTAAAACGTTATAATATTAAGGAAATGTTTCTCTTAGATGCGTTTCGACTCGAAGGACCAAAGGAGATATGCGCTCCGCTTGAAAGGCCAATTGTTGATTAACTTGATTTAAATTCGAACTGGCTTGATCAGAGCTTCTTTTTTTCTTTTTTTTGTACGCAAACGCGCGCACAAAAGGGGATTTTGAAGTACCCTTAAATGTCAGAGCACACTGTGAGCGGAAGCGAATAAGGAAAGGAGGAATCGATGTACATTGGTCTTAAATGCCTGGACATTACAACGGCGAGGAAACACATGATCAGGTAGAGTATTCCACATTCGTGTGGTTAGGCAAAAGAATGACTCTCTACGTTTATTTGTGGGCCTGAAGTTGACTTTCAAGGTGAACTGATGCGCATTCTCAGATTGACGGGTATCGCGGGAAAATGTCTGAGGAGAGGGAACACATTCAGCGAGTTTAGTTGAACAAAGACCGTGATAATACCTATATAAAAGAGATAGGCATGATATGTTGCGCCTATCTTCTAACGAAGGAATTGATCGACTTACAACCCGGTCCCCAGTAAGTGTCACTTCTCGTTTTACATTCTATCTAGCACGTGTAGCGCGGTTTTGGATGCGCCTGACCAAATATGGGAGTTGAACTCCATTTTGGAACGAATATACGCCTTGTAAATAGTGGTCAGGTTGGATGGAGTGAAGTATTTTATGCATC